>CAWUFW010004360.1:0-1200000 GCA_963921515.1 Calotriton arnoldi
AATTATCCCCATCTGCCTACCGGGGGCAGAAAGAATGTTGTCCCATTTACTTGGGATGAGGGCATAGCAATGCCAATGCTGTGCAGCCCCCACCCCTATATTAAAAAAAGAAACATTCCTTGACTTCTAGTGGGTGTTCCTTCCCAGAGGGGCAGATCAGGGGTAAATATTTCAAACTGCTCCACAAGGGGGGCATATTGACTGTTGTGCCATTCAGTTGGTATTGGTGCATGGCCATGTTTATGGTGGGCAGCCCTCACCCTATGTTTTTTTAAGTCCCTGGTGTCTAGTAGGCTTTCTGCCCTCCTGGGGGGGGCATGTCAGGGGTAATTACCCCATCGGCCCACAGGGGGGCAGAAACTCTATCTCTCTTGTTGTGGTGGGGGCATGGCTATGCCCAAGGTGGGGAGCCCCCACCCCTATATTTAAAAAAATAAAATAAACCATTCCCTGGTGTCTTGTGGCTTTTCTGCCCCCCGGGGCATATTAGACATAATCACCACCAACTGCCCTCCAGGGGACCAGGGGGGCAGAAAGAATGTTGCTATAGTTGTTGTGAGTGGGGATGGGGGCATGACCATGCTGCCCATAATGGGCAGCCTCCAACCCCTATAGTTATTAAAAATTATGACCCTGGTGTCTAGTGGGCTTTCTGTATCCCCCGGGGGGCAGATCTGGGGTAATTAAAATCATCCCCCCATTGGAGGCAAAAAGAATATCTCTCTTATTGGGGTGGGGGCACGGCTATGCCCATGGTGGGCGGCCCCCACACCTATATTTTAAAAAACAAATACAACATTACCTGGTATCTAGTAGGCTTTCTGCCCCTGGGATGGCAGACTGGGGGTAATCTCCCATCTGTCCTACGGTGGGACGTGTAGGCTGACTGTCATTATAGTTTATTAGGGTGGGAGCAGGTCCATGCCCATAATGGACAGCCCCACCCCTAGAAAGATTTTACAAAACAACCCTGGTGTCTAGTGGGCTTTCTGCTTCCCGGAGGGGCAGTTCAGGCCTCAATACCACAATCTGCCCATCGGAGGGGGCAGAAAAACTTATTTGCTATGGGTGTGGGGGGGAGCACAAGCCCTTCCTCAAGGGACCCCCCCAAAATTCCTGGTGCTAGTGGGTTTCTCCCTGCTTGAGAATTGCTCTCTTATGGCTATCCCCAAAAAGGATCCACTGGGGACCAGTGAAAGCCGGTGCAGGCAAGAGCGGCAAATCGACAGATGACGACGAAGGAAAATAAAATTTAAAAAAAGAAAAACACTTACTCTGCGCTCGCCGCATCGCTGACTCAGCGATGCGGCAAGCGCAGAGTAAGTGGTTTTCTTTTTTTATTCTATTTTACCTCATCGTTGTCTGTCAACTTCACCTCCCACCCCGCCCCGCCACTTTTACCTTCACGGGCTGTCACTCAAGGGTAGAGATTACATTGGAAAGGGGAGATTCTCCCCTTTCCAACACCCCAATTTGTGTTTGGGAGGCTGAGATATGCCCCCAAGTACTAATGCAGAGAAGGTTAAAAGAGCCTATTGGCTCGTTTTTAATTTCACTTTAAGTGCCTCCCCGTTTTGGCCAATAGCCGAGACCCACACTGGCGAGGTAGTGCGGCTCTTGGCCATTAGCCGACAGCCGCACCTATAGGGTTATGCCCTTTGTACCACATTTCTATCCACCTCAACTCTCTCTTTCGGATACACCTCTCAGAACCCCACCTGTCTCTACCCCTCTCTCTCCTACTATCTGTGCCTACCTCCACTTCTCTTCTTCCCTACCCCATGTCTACCTCACCCTGTTCTCAACCCTCATAGTACTTTCCATCTCATCGCCGTGTCTATTTCCTTCCTCTACTAAACCTCTCCCTCAACCACATCTATTTCTTTACCTCATAATTCTGTCTATGCCATACCTCTCTCTACCTTTATCATCCCCTCTGATACACGCACTCTCTTCATCACCTCTCTCTCTACTATACATCTCATACATTATCTCATCTTTCTCCCTTAAATTTCACTCTCTCAATGCACAACCTCTCAATTTCCCTAATATTTGATGACTCTCACTGTCTCACTCTCCCCTCTACTTCTTTCTACCTTTGTTCCCTTTATGCCATCTCTCTCACAACCTTACTCCTTTATCTTTAACACTTTCTCAACCTCTAGTCCTCTTTTTAAACTGCCATTGCCTTTTTTCTCTCTTTCATTTCCCTCTCTGGACTACCTTTTAACACACCTTCCCTGCCACTTTCTTTTTACACTCCCACTCTTCCTGTCTTAATGTCCCCACTATTTCTCAATGTTACCTCTTGCTCTACTTCACCGATTTTTCCCTCCAAATAATCTTTCTAAAGTTCACCCCTTCTCAATCTACCTTTGTCTCTAATTTACTGCCCACTGTAGTCAACCTATCTACCTTGGGACTCTCCTAGACCCTTCTTGCCACCAAACTACACTACCCAGCAGCCTCCGCTGCTAGGAAGAGAGCCCCGGATTGGCTCCTGCTGGTTCTGCCCTTGCCCCTCCGGCCTCATAGCCGGACTTCGACTCTCGCTTCACGGGACATGCACAGATAGTGCCCGGGTAAAGCCCAGGCCAAGGGCGGACCCGTCCAGGCCCATCAGAGCCCATAGGAGGCTGGGTAAGGCTACCCCCTTCTGCCTGATTCCAAAGTTAAGGTACTGTACCCCACCTCTGTACTGCCTGCTGCCCCTGTCCCTGCCCCTCTGCTGCCTGCTGATCCTGTGCTACCTGATGCACCTGTCGCTGTGCTGCGTGATGCCCCTGTACTGCCTGCTGCCCCTGTCCCTGCAGCAAAGTAGGAGAAGAAGCGACCACCGCTGTGGCTGTGACGGATGCGGGGATTACTGACAGAACTGGACTCTGTCGGTATGTGCGGGCGCAGGTGGGCTGAAACATGTAGACCATTTTTCACTCTGCGATCTGAGGGACCCATTGTATATCCCACTTGCACATCCACTCTACGTCTTTAACCTTACCCCTATCAAGATTTTTAATAAATAATTTCTCACTAGATAAGAGGTAATTTTAAATCACACATTCTTATGCAGATCCCAGCTAATCTCTTCATTCAGAGCTATTACTTCCTGGTGGCGGAAATAAGACCCGATGATGATGCTACCAACTACTAGTACGTCAGTGGCAAAGCATATACCATTGACCAAAAATAGCTGTTGAGGGACCCACAGAATGTTCCTATTGATATCCCTCCAGAACACACGAACCCATTCCCTTTTGATTTTTTTGTTGCTATATACCTGGAAGCTGAGTGGGGTCCCAACACCTGATGCTTCTCCTTCCCTCCTATTTTTACTGTCACACTCCCTTCTCATCCAGCCACCTATTTAGGGTTTCTGGTGGGAAGGGTAGTGATAACGGAAGATGTCCTTCCTGTCTTCTGATTTCCATGCCTACTTTTTCTAGGTGCAAAAGATACATGCAAATGAATTCTACAGTCCCCAAAGGTCCATCTAATTTACCTTTCAACCCCCTCTGCCTCCACCGAGGACTGACCAATGCACACTGACCTACTCTTCCATCTTTGCTTCGGACTAGGTTTCTGTAATAATCTGTGTCCAGGGCATAGTTGGTTGGGAAAGGGTATGTCACTTCATTGTGCAAGGCATTGACACTATAAAGGAAGCAGTTTTCAAAGCAGCAGTGGTTCTAGTCTTGGCCAATGCTACGACCCCTTATCAGCTTCAAATGATTACTTTAGCACAGATACTTGCAAAAATGAGCCTCTTGATCTGAATCTAGCAGTGTTTCATGAAAGATTGATCCGCAAATGTGAGTCACTATTTTTGTGGTGTCGGGGCCTATTTTTGATCCCAATCTAACCCTGGATGCAGTGTGGGGGATGAAGAGGTGTGAGAGACACACAGTTTATGGCTTTCAGTAACCTTGCAGCTTTTAGCAGCTCACAGGCCCTTTTATGGCATTTCTTATGATTGTAGTCCACTTAGCAGGATACCGCACTAGGTTGTCCAACCTGAGATATTTTGTCTAAAATGTTATTGTCCTGAGACGACTTTAACTCAGCTGTGTAACTAGGGTAGTATGGCAGGCACACATGGCTGTCTGCAAATGCGTACCTAGAGGGTACCAAGTAACATGCAGACAACATTCAGACCAGCAAACCCTTTCAAACATTGTGCATTGAACAAGAGGTGCTGTTGTTGGTACATTCTCTCCTCTTCCCCCTACCACCCTCCTCTCCCATGGGAGCGCTCAACTCACACAAGGCCGACATGTCGATGAATGTATAGCACACGGGTTGAGACTCTCCGCAGGTTATAACGGAGACTTTGCAGGGTGCGCGGCCTTCACACCGGATTTCATGGCACTTGATTGCGGAAGCTGCAAGAGAGAGGAGGGTTAGTGACAATCGGTGCACTTACTGGAGTATGTTTTTTAATCCTTATTCCTCACTCCATAAAGTGCACGTCTACCACCGTTATCATTTAATGATACATTCAGTCATTGGCAGCAAGACTAGACTAGATAGCTCAGCGGGTGTCTCCTCCGCTGTACAGTTCCGAGCGAATATAACACTTTACATCGCGGATTTTACACCGCGATGCATTCACAACGTGGTCGTTACAACGACCGCGTTGTTACAACGCAGTGCCATTACAACGCAAGTCGTTACAACGACTTGCGCTAGATGGCGCGCTGGACTTAGTATTCCAACTCCAGTGTGTGCAACAATAGGGAAGGTGTTGGAATAGTAAATCATACTATTCCTTAGTCTAGAGCGCCATCTAGCGCAAGTCGTTGTAACGACTAGCGTAGTAATGGCACTGCGTTGTAACAACGCGGTTGTTGTAACTACTGCGTTGTGATTGCATCGCGGTGTAAAATCCGCGATACAAACGTTGTTTCCCTTCCGAGCAGAACTACTCATCGAAAGCTCCAATCCGACTGATTCGCCGGCTACAGAGTTAAACGTTATCCCGTAGACCACGAATTTCAGGCCCAAAATATACATCAGAGGTCAATGTCCCTACCTCGGTAATCCGTGCCTGCCCTTTGGGGTGATTATTTGCGATTTTAGTCATTTCTACTAGGGATTAATATGTTTCCTACAAAAGACCCGACTGTAACCCGTAGGCCACTCATTACAATCCCAGGTAATTGACAGAGTTCTGGGGTTAATGCACCCACTGTTGAGCTATGTGGGGTAACCTGCAGGTCACATTCTATGGTCCCATTAAACTAACTCAGAGGATTAATGCACCTGCCACAGAGTCCTGCTTTGCACCTGCTGGTGGCAGGCGACAGTGCCACTACATTAGACCAGGGGGCAGTGCACCTGCCGCAGACCAGAGGCCCCCAGAGCACAATGCATTCTGGTAATTTGAATCTGCGCTATCTGATAATGCGTTTGAAGACAGTAAACAGCAGGGCCCAACTTTGACAGTTCTTTTCCAAAGGGAAAGACATGCCGCCACCAAAAATGATCAGGACATTCGCTGTATGTACTCTTACAACTATTTCTAGTTAAAGCGTGGTGCTCCTCAGACTATCTTCATGAACGCTCCCCACTCAATCCCACTTGGGCTTTAAAACCGGCCTAACCTAGAAAAGCAGGTGACCCTCTGACAGTCGGTTTCAAAGAGTAAAATTTCTCAATGAAATTCACCTTCTCTCTCTTTATGATTAAACCCTTTTGCTGCCTCTTTCAGGGGATATATCTCCATGCAGGGGCTAATAATCTTGTAATTGGGGAGACAACACTCTGCAAGGCGGAGAGCAGAATGTCACACTGTGGCAGGAGTTGTCTGTGAGTACTCACCTTCCTGGAGAACGAATCCCAGCAGCAGCAGCAGCAGCAGCAGAAGGTGTCCCATCGTCCTTCCGCTTTTCTAATTGGTTGATCTGAATTTGGGGCTTGGGCCCCGAGTCAGTCTGCTTCACTGTGGTGCGTTGAGTCCCTCTCAGTGTCTCCTCTCACTCGCCCGCACACTGCATAAGATATACACACACCCCACTCTAGGCTGTTGCATCAAACTTCACTACACCTCACCTCGAGTAACTTTAACCTTGTTGCAGCATCACCGGGATATGTGTCGTCTGGCACGAATATTCATCTTATTTTCATGGTTTGTGAAACATTCTGGCCTGGGCCTCCCTCTGCACACAGGTCATATGTGTGTCTTGGAAGCAGAACAGTACACAGAGACCGCCCATGAGCTGCGATGCACAGTACACACAGACCGCCCATGAGCTGCGATGTACAGTATGCACAGATTGCCCAAAGGCTGCCGTTTGCACTCAGGACATTCTGTGTTTGTCCTGGGTACAGTGCATGCAGAACTCCCAGTTGGACATGGCACCCCTGGTACAGGGCCTGGGTGTCTATGGGCCCCAGTTGTAGACAAACGCCTGACAGAGTCAGGGAAATAAACAACCTCTGTTGTATAGTGGGCCTTGTTGAACAAGTACACACCTGTTTTTTTTCTCCAAATTTTGATTTTAGAAATTGCAACTTCTGCCACCACAGTGGAATGTGCACCTGCCACCTGCTGTACATTTACTCCAAATAAGCAAGTTGACAATGAAAAGAGCAATGAAAGTTGGGAATTTAAGCAGAACCAGCCAAACATCAAATGTGGGGCTCTTTCACCCACTGTGACAGGAGTAAAGTTTCTGAGACTTATCATGACTGGGCTTGTAATTTGGTAGCTAGGTTCTTTACCAATATTTGGCTGTCAGTACTTTTAGCAAAATGTTTTAAGGGGAACAAAGAAGAAACGTACTGCTCATGTGAATGCCTCTAAATTGAACTCTCTCACCTAGGGTTTGCAATAATTGAGCTGGAAGCTTTTCCTGCACAATAAGTTGAGTTAACAGTAGTCTTCATGTGGTGTTGCCTGGAGGCCAGTTCAGTTCCAACTGCCCCAAGAGAAACAGTACAAAGTAGACAAAGGCAGACAGGCTATGCTACTGACATTCCAGCTTAGCTTAAAGCTATGACATATGTCCTTTCATCAAAATCACGAGGATACAAATAAAAATAAAAATGAGGAACAGTTGCACCATCAAAAATAGACAAAACAAGACAACAAAAACACGTTTTTTTGGAGTGAATGGTATATTCACTCCTCTTTCCCATTCTCTTCCTCTCTTCAACTAGTCTCTTTCATTCTCAACCCCTCTTTCTCCATCACCCACCCCACCCATCACTCTTCTTTCCCTTCTGTACTACTACTTTCCTCCAGTTGCTTCACTCTCCTTCTCTGGCTCCTGTCTCACTACTTATCATTTATCGCCACCCTCCTCTCTGACCACTTGTCTTTCTCATTGCCACTCTCCACTAGCCTTATCCTCCATCTTCACCCTTCCCAACTCCTCTCCCTCTACTCACCCATCTCTCAGACAAGGCCTCCCCATTGCCATACTCCAATTATCCACTTTGCTCAACAATCCTCTGCTGTACCCTACTTCATCAGACTCCTTTTTCATCCTCCTTCATCCAACGCTCACACAATCTTCATCACCTTCTCTGCTATATAACATTCATCACCCCCTACTGACCTCTAATCAGCTCTCTGTCATATTTCTTCTCTTTATTTCTACTCATTCCTTCATTCCTAATTCATGTACCTCTTTCCATACCGTTATTTTGTCTTAGCCTGCCTTTTTTCCCTTACCCTCATCTCTTCATTCCCCACCCTTCATCTAATCTCCCTCCTCTCTCATCTCAGCACCCCATTACCTTTTCCTCGTGTCAGTGTTCTAGAAAGTTTGATTGTGTTTACGACCCTTTGGAATCAAAAATCAAGACAGAATGGATCACTTGTACACGTGTGTAACCAGGGTCAGGTATGGTGGCCGTCTTAAAAACCCTCATTCACGTACATAGGTGGTCGGGCGGTATATCTTGGTTATCCACCTGGTTTATCAATGTGACAGCATCATCATTGGGTTTTATTGATTATGCTATCCTCCAACTGGAGGTAGACCAACTGGTAATACAGTAGTGATCAGTGATCAATAGTGGTTAAGTGAGGTGAGTTAAAATTGCCTTCATCTCCAAACTAGAAAAAACTTTATTCAGTTCGAGATGGGCCAAGGTAAAATCAAGGTAGTGCGTATGAAGAAAAAGTTACTGAACGAACGCACTTGTTGTCCATGTGAGTGGTCGACATCTTTCAGCCCCATATGTGCCCAGTCGGGTCGGGGGGTATTCTTCAGGACCTGTGCTTAAATGAGGTTACTAAATTGGTAGCCTGGGAGGGTAGGTCATTGACTTATCACTCTTCAATAGTAGTTATCGGTCATCAGTACCTATAACTGTTGAGAAAGAGAGGAGGAAAAAGATCATGGTAATACAGTGTTAACATTATACACTTTGGTGACACCCATGATCTAGAATCTGTAAACGGGAGGCTTACAGCAATGTTTTAAAAGAGAATAATTGTTAAGTGAAAATTATTTTAAGTGGAGGAATACATACAAGAAGAAGCATACATTATTGTATAAGGTGCTTTTTTTGACAGAGATCGTTCCCAGGTTAATTAACATTGTAAGGTAACAGTTCTCAATTGTCGTAAGTGAGTGCTTGCTGTGAAGGTAGGCGAGAAGTCTCAGAGGCATCATCCATAAATTGAAGTGCGCTTTTATCAGCCCGCATACGGGTTAATACACATTTGTAGTGTAATTGTTATGGCGTAAGTGGGTGGAAGGGGTACGCCTCACTCGTGCCGATGTCCGTGGTCATGAGGAGGAGACAGGGCGTGTTGGAGGTGCCATAGCACGTTTGTCGTTAACAACTAGATTGATAGAGGGGATTATCAAAAGGACCAAAGTCGAAGGTGGATATATACACAAATGGGGATATTAAGTATCCACGTTTGACTTCTATTAATGCACGCAGGTACAATAAATACCTTGAATTCCCCATTTCGGGCATCCTCGGGGGACCTGACGGGCTTATTAACCTGCTAAGGAATAGACAAACAAACAGGAAGAGAAAGTTGGAATTAAAGGTTATGATACGTTCTACAGGCCTCCTCATATATCTGGTCGCCCTGTTGTCGGGTGCTCGAAAATACCTGACTGCGTTATCTTCTGTGACTTGTACTCGCTCTGGAAACGGTGCCCCGGGTGACGTGGGCCCGGAGAGAGCCTCTATTATCTATTCTCTCAATTTGGTGGAAATGGTAGAGAGACTCGACCAGCGGTGTTGTCTCGAGTTATGGTATGCGTTGGGGATAGAATTCAGGCGCTTTTATAATTACAATTCTGATTGTACAAATATAATTACAATTCTGATTATGCAAGGAAAGGTGCATTTACAAAATATATAATACAGAAAATTGTCCATCTTTGCCCGGTGGGTTTGATTGGGGGTCTCATTGCCAGCATTTGTTTGGGCATGTCCTCCGGTTGATCGTACTTTTGAGTGGTGACAAATACCTGGATCATTATCATGTTGCAGTTAGTGATATCTCATTGCTGTGGCAATATTGAGGCTTAAACTAAGCGTGGATGCCGTCTGATGTGTTATATTAACCTCAATCATTTTCATGTCATGATTAATGACATCTCATTGTAGCAATATTGAGAAGGTGTTGTGTCTTAAGCCAAGCGTGGAAGGCATCTGAAGGTGCTACTATTTCTTGCAACTCGACTCGAATGGGTGGTGGTGGCTCTTGTTTGTAGCTTTTTAGAATGGTTCTTATGACTCTTGGCAAGTCATCCTCTGGTCTTACGATAGGGTGTGCCATGAAATAGTGTCATTCAACCCTGTTACGTGGGTCTTAAGGCGATCCACCCATTGTTGCTCTTTTTCAAAGAGGATCCGTTCGTCATTCTGATTTTTTGTTGATAATGTCTCAAGGATTACCCAGTTCAGTTCTTCAACTGTGTGGTTGAATTCAATGTAGTGATTGCTCATCTTTGTTGTTGCTTTTTTACATTTTACATTGCTCCTGTGCTCGCAGATTTGATGTTTGATCTTTCGGCAGGTCATTCCAATATATGTCAGACCGCATGGGCAGGTGATCATATAGATCACATGTGTGGAGTTACAGTTGGTGTGATGTCATATTGTCCCTGTTAACTCTGGGGTGAGATGTAGAACTTTTGTGACTGTAGTTAGTTTCCATACTGAGCATGAACCGCAAGGATAGTGTCCAATTATGGGGGTCATGTTCCAAGAAGTGGTAATCGTCTCTCTCTTTGCCTTTGGTGCGGGTCTAGTGTGTACGAGGATATCTCTGAAATTCCTGGTCCTCCTATTACCAAATCTGGGTTTTGGCCACTGTAGAGAGCCTGATGTGAGGATTCTCCAATTTATATTTACAATTTTCTTCACTGCGTTTGTAGCTGTACTATATGTCGTAACGCAGGTGAGTACATCTTGAGGTGCTTCTTTTGGCATGATCACTAGTAGACTTTCTCTGGGTTGATTCCTTCCTCTTTTTTGGCATTTTTGTATTGTCTTAATTGGGTAATCCCTGTTTGATAGTTTCTGACAGAGTTCTTTTGCCTGTGTTTTGTAGTCTTCTAGTTTGCTACAATTCTGCCTGAGGCGTAAAAACTGACTTTATGGTAAATTGTCTCTCAATGGTTGAGGATGGAAACTATTGTAGGAGAGTAGGCTATTCTTTGAGGTAGGTTTGTAAAATGTCTTGGTGTGAATGGTGTTGTTCTCTACGTAGATTGTAATATCCCAAAAATCCAGTTTGTTGTTATCTGCCGTGTCTGTGAATTTGAGAAATTCATCTCTGGTATTGATCGACTCGTGGAACTTTTGCAGACTGTCTGCGGTGTCATTCCAGATCATGATCACGTCATCTATGTAGCGTTTCCAAAACAATATTTTGGAGATGAAAGTGTTGTGATCATTCAATATGTACATGTTTTCAAAATTGCTCACATATAGCCCTGCCACACTGGGGGCGAATGTACTGCCCATTGAAGTCCCGTGACATTGTAAATACAATGTTCCGTTATATTTTTAAAAAAATCGGTGAGGGCTAGTCGACAGCACTCCAACACAAAATGTCTCGGTGTCTTGTATTCCCATTGTTCGGCGAATAGTATATCTTCTAGAGTCTCGAGGGTCTTTTGTTGTGGGAGGCTGGTGTAAAGACTCTCCACATCCAAGCCGACCAGGCACATGTTTTCCGCTTGGAAGGACTGTCCTTTCAGTAGGATCAGTAGATCTCGAGTGTCCTTAAGGTACGTTGGGCTCTTTTGTACCAAAGGTCTCAGAAATTGATCCGCAAATTGAGAAAGAGGCTCAAGAACTGAGCCAATCCCTGAGACTATCGGACGTCCTGGTGTCCTGTTTTTGTGTATTTTAGTCAATGACCTACCCTCCCAGGCTCCCAATTTAGTTACCTCACTTAAGCACAGGTCCTGAAGTAAGCCCCCCGACCCGGCTGGGCACATATGGGGCTGAAACATGTCGACCACTCACATGGACTAACAAGTGCGTTAGATCAGTAACTTTTTCTTCATAAGCACTACCTTGATTTTACCTTGCCCCATCTCCAACTGAATAAAGTTTTTTTAAGTTTGGAGATGTAGGCAATTTTAACTCACCTCACTTAACCACTATTGATCACTGATCACTACTGTATTACCAGTTGGTCTACCTCCAGGTGGAGGATAGCATACTCAATAAAACCCAATGATGATGCTGTCACGTTGATAAACCAGGCGGATAACAAAGATATACCGCCCGACCACCTATGTACGTGAATGAGGGTTTTTAAGACGGCCACCAAACCTGACCCTGGTTACACAGGTACAAGTGATCCATTCTCTCTTGAATATTGATTCTCGTTTGGAAGCCGAATGGATCTCAGCTGTCACGGGACTTCAATGGGCAGTACATTCGCCCAGAGTGTGGCAGGGCTAAATGTGAGCAATTGTGAAAACATGTACATATTGAATGATCACAACCCTTTCATCTCCAAAATATTGTTTTGGAAACGCTACATGGATGACGTGATCACAATCTGAAATGACACCCCAGACAGTCTGCAAGGGTTCCACGAGTGGATCAATACCAGAGAGGAATTTCTCAAATTCACATACATGGCAGATAACCACAAACTGGATTTTCTGGATATTACAATCTAGGTAGAGAACAACACCATTCACACCAAGACGTTTTACAAACCTACCTGAAAGAATAGCCTACTCTCCTACAATAGTTTCCATCCTCGACCATTGAGAGACAATTTACCATACAGTAAGTTTTTACGCCTCAGGCGGAATTGTAGCAAACTAGAAGACTACAAAACACAGGCAAAAGAACTCTGTCAGAAACTATCAAACAGGGATTACTCAATTAAGACAATACAAGAATGCCAAAAAAGAGCAAGGAATCAACCCAGAGAAAGTCAACTAGAGATCATGCCAAAAGAAGCACCTGAAGATGTACTCACCTGCGTTACGACATATAGCACAGCTACAAATGCGGTGAAGAAAATTGTAAATAAAAATTGGAGAATCCTCACATCAGGTTCTCTACAGTGGCCAAAACCCAGATTTGCTAATAGGAGGACCAGGAATTTCAGAGATATCCTCATACACACTAGACCCGCACCAAAGGCAAAGAGAGAGACGATTACCACGTCTTGGAACATGACCCCCATAATTGGACACTATCCTTGCGGTTCATGCTCAGTATGTAAACTAACTACAGTCACAAAAGTTCTACATCTCACCCCAGTGTTAACATGGACAATACGACATCACACCAACTGTAACTCCACACAGGTGATCTATATGATCACCTGCGGTCTGAAATATATTGGAATGACCTGCCGCAAGATCAAACAACGAATCTGCGAGCACAGGAGCAATGTAAAATGTAGAAAAGCAACAACAAAGATGAGCAATCACTTCATTGAATTCAACCACACAGTTGAAGAACTGAACTGGGTAATCCTTGAGACATTATCAACAAAAAATCAGAATGCGAACGGATCCTCTTTGAAAAAGAGCAACGATGGGTGCATCGCCTTAAGACCCACGTAACAGGGTTGAATGACAATATTCCATGGCACACCCTACGGTAAGACCAGAGGATGACTTGCCAAGAGTCATAAGAACCATTCTAAAAAGCTACAAACAAGAGCCACCACCACCCATTCGAGTCAAGTTGCAAGAAATAGTAGCACCTTCAGACACCTTCCACACTTGGCTTAAGACACAACACCTTCTCAACATTGCTACAACAATGAGATGTCATTAACCATGACATGACAATGATCGAAGTTAATATAACACATCAGACGTCATCCACGCTTAGTTTAAGCCTCAATATTGCCACAGCAATGAGATATCACTAACTGCAACATGATAATGATCCAGGTATTTGTCACCACTCAAAAGTACGATCAACGGGAGGACATGCCCAAACAAATGCTGGCAATGAGACCCCCAATCAAACCCACCGGGCAAAGATGGACAATTTTCTGTATTATATATTATGTAAATGCACCTTTCCTTGCATAATCAGAATTGTAATTATATTTTACAATCAGAATTATTATTATAAAGGTGCCTGAATTCTATCCACAACACATACCATAACTCGAGACAACACCGCTGGCCGAGTCTCTCTACCATTTCCACCAAATTGAGAGAATAGATAATAGAGGCTCTCTACGGGCTCACGTCACCGAGGGCACCGTTTCCAGAGTGAGCACAAGTCGCGGAAGATAACGCAGTCAGGTATTTTCGAGCACCCAACAACAGGGCCACAAGATATATGAGGAGGCCTGTAGAACGTATCGTAACCTTTAATTCCAACTTTCTCTTCCTGTTTGTTTGTCTATTCCTTAGCAGGTTAATAAGCCCGCAGGTCCCCCGAGGATGCCCGAAATAGGGAATTCAAGGTATTTATTGTACCTGCGCGCATTAATAGAACATCAAACGTGGATACTTAATATCCCCATTTGTGTATATATCCACCTTCGACTTTGGTCCTTTTGATACTCCCCTCTATCAATCTAGTTGTTAACGAAACGCGCGCTATGGCACCTCCAACAAGCCCTGTCTCCTCCTCATGACCATGGACGTCGGCACAAGTAAGGCGTAGCCCTTCCACCCACTTACGCCATAACAATTACACTACAAATGTGTATAAACCCGTATGCGGGCTGATATAAGCGCACTTCAATTTATGGATGATGCCTCTGAGACTTCTCACCTACCTTCACAGCGAGCACTCACTTACGACAGTTGAGAACTGTTACCTTACAATGTTAATTAACCTGGGAACGATCTCTTTAAAAAAAGCACCTTATACAATCATGTATGCTTCTTCTTGTATGTATTCCTCCACTTCAAATAATTTTCACTTAACAATTATTCTCTTTTAAAACACTGCTGTAAGCATCACCGTAACAGATTCTAGATCATGGGTGTCACCAAAGTGTATAATGTTAACACTGTATTATCATGATCTTTTTCCTCCTCTCTTTCTCAACAGTTATAGGTACTGATGACCGATAACTACTATTGAAGAGTGGTAAGTTAATGACCTACCCTCCCAGGCTACCATTTTAGTAACCTCACTTAAGCACAGGTCCTGAAGAGAGCCCCCGACCCGGCTGGGCACATATGGGGCTGAAACATGTCGACCACTCACATGGACAAACAAGTGCGTTAGATCAGTAACTTTTTCTTCATTCGCACTACCTTGATTTTACCTTGCCCCATCTCCAACTGAATAAAGTTTTTTCTAGTTTGGAGATGTAGGCAATTTTAACTCACCTCACTTAACCACTATTGATCACTGATCACTACTGTATTACCAGTTGGTCTACCTCCAGGTGGAGGATAGCATACTTAATAAAATCCAATGATGATGCTATCACGTTGATAAACCAGGCGGATAACCAAGATATACCGCCCGACCACCTATGTACGTGAATGAGGGTTTTTAAGACGGCCACCATACCTGACCCTGGTTACACAGGTACAAGTGATCCATTCTCTCTTGATTATTGATTCTCGTTTGGAAGCCGACTGGATCTCAGCTTCTCTCTCCCCTTTTGATTTAATACTACCCTTTGGAGCCACATATCTGAAAACTGTGGCACTGGGGTTTTTAGGACTTCAGCTAAAAGGACACATAGCATCCACAGCTGCAAGTGAATCAATAGCTAATGATCCAAGTGACTTATGTACTCAAGCACCCCAAAACATTACAATTTGTTTGAAGCTGAAATAAATGTGTCATTTATTCAGATCAGGGACACCTGACATCTCAGAATGTTTATACTGATGTCAAGACATCAACATTTTCTTTTATAGGACTAGCTGTCCCACTGGCATCCAAAAAAAAAACTGAGTACCAAGATTTGAACTTGTGAAGTGACAGCCTTCAGAACTCTTTACAAGAGAACAAGAAGAAGAATATGACTAACAATTATCATAAAAATATCAGGTTAGCAATAAGGAAAACAGACAGATCCAGCAGTTTGTATCAGGGGAGATAGGTCAAACAGTTCAAACCTGGACAGAATGTATAAGTCGTAAAAGTGAATGTGGAGAAGTGATCATATGTTTATCAACAGCGTCTCTCAAATAGGAAGATTTTGAGTTCTATTTTAAACGTGGCAAGACTCAAGGCTGTGAGAAGAACTGGTGTAGAGCGTTCCAGAGTCTTGTTGCACTGCCAGAGAATGCCTGTTTCAATAAGTGAATAACTTGCCTGAAAATCAGAGGTTCCAGTAGGAGGCTTCTGCATTTCTCAATCGCAGTTGAGCCACAGCAAATTTCAATTTTACACCCAATTTGAAGAGTGTGACGACGTGGAAGACTTTGTGGGTGATGTATGCAGTCTTAAATTGGTCTATTGCTGCAATGGGAATCTATTATAGGGTCTGGAGCAATGTTACCTTTAATTTTGTTCCTCTGTGTGCGGCAAAGAAGGATATCTGTACACCGCAGCCAAGGTTGCATGCACTGACATGCAACAAATCCCTAGGCAAGCAAATTATATGTGTGTAAGCTACCAAGTGCTTAATGTGTGCTTTGATTTGATTCCAATTACACACCCAGTCGCCATAGAGAGGCAAACATCTTTAAATTCAAATTGCAAGCTGGTCTGTCACCTCTAGCGGTCTCTGGGCTTGAACAATGGAATATTTAAGATCCATCAGTGTGGAATCCATTGAAGAAAGGACATATCTCCATTACTTATTCAATTTCAGGAAATCTCAAGCTCTGGTACACCTTTCGGAATGATAAAGGATAATCAACAACAGTCTAGAACACCAAAGAGCAAAAAGGAACTAACTGCTCTCTAGAAAACGGTCCATCAGGTGCAGGTGACTAGATGTAAAAGGAGGTGTAAGCAACCTGGGATGCTATTTCTCACTTACATTCACTTTTATGCATGAATGCTCCTACAGACTAACTGCAACCCAATTGGAGCATACTTTCAACCTCACTTTGACACCAAACATAATACAGTCAGGTCAATACAAACAAACACTCTGCCAGGTATCCCGCACTACTGCAAAGTTACTTACTTGCACATCCAGAAAATTCTTTTGGGCGTCATGCGGGGTATCGATCGATGTACAAATGCTAAAGTATGATAATATAGAAAAAAATTGCGTATGCCTTCTTTAATTCTAACAATGTAATGAGACCACTTGAAAATTAAGCTGCATTTCTATGGCAGAAATTAGGTAAAGGGAATTCAACATCCATGAGTGTCTAGAATAAATAAGGAGTGTGCTACAGGCTTGGTACATTGATGGAGCATCGGATGCTTTCCAACTCATTCTTAAGTATATTATTTATTGGTCAGCAGACACACAGCAAAAGCCCCCTCAAATCGGATGTAATGTGCAAACTAATGACCATTACGTTGATATATTTATCTCTGTATAATGCACAGTCAATGTTGCAAGCAGGCGTGCAGCTGATGCACAACTATTATTTACATTACCATTTCGCTTGCATACCCTGTTTAGAGGTTTGAACATGATAACATCTGGCCCCACAAGCAAAGGGTGATTTTACATTTTGCAATAAAATGATATAGAACTACCTGTATTTACAGGAAGAACCATGGTTGGACTGGCCGAAAGGGCAATCGGGACGTGCACGAAGGGTTGGCCGGACAGGTCAGTGTTTGGGCCAGTTTTTCAGCTGGTTTAGGCCAGTTTTGTGGTCTGGTGTGTGGGTTTTTACTATATTAATTTCCCTGATAATAAAAAAACATTGCCTGCAGCAAGCTTACATCCATATAGTCTTCCATACCTTACAAAACACTTATACAGCATGCCCTTAAAAGTTGAAACAAAATGGCTCAATTTGCAAACATGGGCCACATTTTTAGCTATCTAATTCAATAATGGTGGCTACTTTTATTCTGGTGCCCCTACCTATTTTCTAACCCAGCCCAACTCAGAGAGGAACCCCCCTTGGTAACAGACATAAAAATGGCTTTGCCTTTAACCTCAAACCAATGCTACTTGAAGGACAAATAACATTTTTCTGTTGCTATAACTGCTACAAAATCTCAGAAAACTCAAAACCTTTGCTCCCATGCTGTTCCTATGTTTTCTAATGTTTTCGTAATAAAAGACCTTCAGTTATATCAGTGTAGGGTCTCATTCAGGTAACAAAATATTGTTTCTGAAATAAATTGCTGTTCGCTTTCCCCAAAGTTAACAAAATAACCACATACGGTTAAAAAAAAGAGGAAGTACAATTTTAATGGAAACAAAGATGGTCTGCATTCAGAGGAATGGTTGGGATGGGAGGCAGCGAGTAACGTAAAACAGGGGAGTGCTGTCAGTGAATAATTTAGGCTGTCACCTGTTTCAAGTTAGCATCTCACCAGGTGATAAGAGGGCTTCCAGCCCTGCCTACTTTTCGTACTCGGTGCTGGTCACTGACCTCTAAGTAAAGGGCAGGGCCACTGGAATCACATGATTGTACGGCGGTGTCATTTTTTGCATATTTATGTATTTGCCACATAATCCATCATCTGCTGCATAATCTGCAGATTTTAACATTAAAAAAATATTTCTAGCTCAAATGGTTCAAAAGTTACTAAAAACGCAGCAACACCGGTTGCGCAGTGGAAGGCCCTTTGTAAAGGTTGAGTGGTCACCTTTCTGTTGCTTATTGCTAAATATGAGAAACCACTACTAATGAGGTCTAATCTATGCCCAAACAAGTGTAAAAATGACAAAATAATGAGGTTATACTATCACAAAATGTGCAGCATTATCCTTTATAATTTGCCTTTTCGTGCCACATAATTTAGTCAACCTGCTGCATGATTTGACCCTCTCCTGCTCCATAATTCCAGTGGCCCGGGCCAGGGGCTACATTAAACACTTTGCTCAGTCCTTCCTATCCAGTAAATGTCTTTATATTTCTCAGCAGCATCTAAGTGCTTCAGTGCTTCGTCAGGGTTTTGGTAGGGTTCATAAATACTATGCCATATAATTTCCAGGTGATATACTTTCTTTGTGCAGGATGCATGATGATCTGCAGCTAGAGTTGCCACCTGGTTAGTTTTTTACTGGCACCACTGGTATTTTAAGGTCCCGACAGGTACAAAGACAAGCAAAATCACTTAAAGGTGGTATTTTTAGCTCTTATCTGTACAACTTGAAACAACCAAATATAAATAGCAAACACTTTTCATGTCCGGGCCTTTGAAGACTCGTAAAAAACACCAAATGGACAATATTATTCTCCTGGGAAGGTATCAACCTTAACTGCAGCTCCTTCTTGCCAACAGCCCTGTGAATAAATGCTGCCCCTTTTCAATATATTCTAAAAACAGTACATTTTCCGCTCCATGACATGCAGATGTTGGGCAGACCTTGCAAAAGCCCCCCTGTGCAGCTCCCACTCCCAGGCCAATTGTATAACAGACAGTTGTTTTAGTGAAAATCGTCTGCTCTGTCCCACAGTATCCCCCCCGTATGTTCTGCACGCCCAGGCTATTGTGCAGCTTCTCCCACCACAGGGGCCTGACACACCTGACCCCTTTCCCAGCTGGGTCGATTTATCTATCTTGCAGAGCGTCAAGAGTGACATTACCTTTTACACTGATTGTCATTTTAAAAGACGGGCAGCTAGCATAAGGCAGAATGTCGCCTAATGCCTCAAACGATCTGTGCGCTTTCAGGTAAGCTCTGGGCATCTATTGAAGGCTGTGTGCGGGCGTGCGCAGCCTGGAGGGAGCAAAAGTGCAGAGAATAGGGTAAATGTGATAAAACTTTGTGTGACCTGTCACAAAGTGAGCAGCTGCATGAAGAACTGCTCTCAGGGGTGGGTGCCAGGTGTACTTTGGGGAGACAGAGAGGAGAGAGTTCACTGAGAACAAGCGATTTTACTATAGTTTTCTGGACCCACTGAGGATTATACTACCTGATGTTCCAGAGCAGTCTAAGTTGGTGTTGGGTGCTCTTGTCCATAGACAAGATTATTTTCTGAAGCTCAAGTCAATTGTCAAGGATAAAACCTAGTAATTAATGCACTCTCCAGGGAGGTTTATTTTATTGTTAGGTAAGATTAGAAGAAATTCAGTTTTTGTTAGGTTGAGTTTCAGGTGGTGTTTGACCATCCACGTTTGAGTCTTCTCAAGGGTGGTGGAGAGTAGAAGGATATCATACAGGCAAAAAATCTTAAGGTAGATCTGGGTATCATCCACATATTGTTGTTAAAGGATTACAGAATTACTCAGAGTGTCTCGAAGTAGTTTGAGATGAAGTTTAACAAGATTGGCTACCTTATTTTAGGTCCCTCTTGCTAGAGACAGAGCTGTCTATTTTACCTATTTGCAATTGGTTTTGACTAATATGAATTGAACCACTATCGGACAGCACAATGGAGTCATATCTGTTCATGTTAATCAGAGCACAATGGCTGACTAAATCAAATGCAGCTGAGAGGTCCAGACGTACAGGTCAGCAGGAGTTGTCTGATTCAAGCAATTGGAGGGAATCATCAGCAATTTGTAGAAGGGCCATTTCAGAACAGTGATCTTGTCTAAAGACGACTGGAATGCTTCAAGAAGGTTATTTGTCTGGAAATGGAGGGCTAGTTGTGAAGCTACATAGCTTTCTAACACTTTTACTAGGAAGGGAAGTGTTGAGATTGAGTGAAAGCTTTTCAGGTCATTGTCGTCAGCTGTGGGCTTCTTTAGGGCTAGGGCAGACCTGGCCAATTTTCGAACAGTCAGAGAAAACATCTTGCTCCTTTGAGAAATTCACTTGGGAGTTCTAGAATGGTAGCACCATCTTGGTAATTTCCTTGCTCAGGACCGCAGACAGTGTGTCAGAAAGAAGGTTGGAAGGTTTGAACTCAGTTATAATTTTAGGTAACCTTGCTTTGAAGACTGTTATAAAGTGAGACCAGATCCATTGGGCCTTGTAGTCCGATATGCAGTCATCAGGGTTGTAAGATCTTGGTGGAAGTGAAAGTTTTATCAAGCCTACTTTCTCAGCAAAAATGTTGACAAAGCCTTCACCTTTGAATGGTGGTGTGGAGACCACGTGGCTGGCTCTTGTATTGTTTAATGGTGTTGAACAGAAGTTTTGGACAATTTTTTTAAGATGTCAACAGAGATTTAAAGTGGTTAGATTTTGCACTAAAAATGTTTGATTTGTAGTTTCTTCTGATAGCCCTGAGATCAGCCAGATTAGCTAGAGAGTGTGCCTGCCTCCATTGTCTAGAGTGCTTTATTTTGGCTTATAGAACTTTTGAGTACTAGTGGAACAAAGGTTTAGGTCTTTTCCTCTTTTTCAGTGAAGCAAATTTATTACTTAATCATGGATAGAATGCACATATGTATTTGTCGTTTCCTGCATTCATGTCTGGCTCCCAGGGTTGGTGAAGTTATCATTTGCCTTTTTTGCAAGAGATATTTTGTCAATATTCTTAGTATTGCAGACCCATGACTTTTCTCTTTTGAGTTGGCCTAAATGTTCTGAAGGATAAAAGATCCCTTGTAAGGAATATGCAGGTGGTTCAATCAATCCACTGGGATAGGGTTCCAAGCAGCCAACAGCGTATCCTTGGGGATGATCAGATGGAGAATGGATCCTTTGCAGTGTGTGGACGTTTGGCTGTGTTGTAAGAAGTCATTGTCATGGAGAGAAGAAGAGAGCAGATTAACAGGTTTGTTATTTTCTTCTCTACACAGTAGATTGAAGTTGCTGAGAAAGAGGAGAGCCTCAGAGGTTATTAGTTGAGACAAAATGAATTCCATAAATTTCTCAACAAATAAGCAGTTCTAACCTGGTGGGAGGGAATAGCATTCATTTTGAAATTAGAGACTTTTGAAGGAAAGATCTAAGGAAAAAGATATTGGAAGGAATGAAAGCACTCAGTAGGAAGTAATTTGCAGTTTAGTATGCTAGTATAAATTACTGCTACTCCACCACTATAGAGTTATGTTGTCAGCAGTGTAGGCAAATGTCGGCTGCACAGGTATAGTCTTCCTCAATCTATCTAGTATTCGATGATGCTCAACATAAAGTGACCCCACCGCTTCGAAGTCACATGTAAGGGAAAATATATTCCTCCTCCAATGAAAGAAGTAATGTGAAGGAGCATATAAATCTATACAATTCAACTGTAAAGTACAATCAATATCTTTGAATCCACACAATTCCAGAAAAGTATAGAGAAGGGAGTCTTGAGAATTCTTGCATTCAATTTTTCTTTATTCTCAGTCAAGTGCGAGAATGCATACATCAGCCCAGCCAACGCGTTTCGTCTAACATGGACTTCCTCAGGGCTGTAAAAACAATTAAATAAGTATCTTTTAGTTTCAAATATGTAACACAAGATTAAAGTAACCTCCAATCAAAGACAAGATAGACATGGCAAAAAGCAAACAAAGGTATCTTTACAAGAATGTGTTAATAAAGGGTTCTTCTTTCATATGTGACCCCCTGCCTATATACAATCTTACATCAATGGTATATTATTCCCCAAAAAATTATTCGAAAGTAAAGTCTTATTCACGATTTGTTGAATTCCATAGTTGATAGAAATCAAGCATACGTGACATCGAATTGTCACCCCAATATCTCGCTGATCCTCCATGATCCTTACAATTAGCTTATGATTTGCAGAATGATATTTGATAGCAGCCTGCATTCCAAAGGTGGGTAGTGGATAGTAAAAAAAAAAAAAAAAATTAATTAATGGTCAATTAAAATGAAAAGTGGTGGCGAATGGTGTCCAAATCACCATTAAGCAAGGAACCCATGTTGGCTAGCATTCGTCCTCTATAGGCTGTATAAAAATACAAAAATTACTCTTTTAACCAAATGAATAGATTAAAAGTAAGACAAGAACTCACTTGGGTCTATTTTTGCTATTTAGACGAATTGATCTTCCTTCTAATCCGTTGCCAAATACACGCTGGGACTCCCCCGTCGTGTCCAATAAGCTTAAAGGATAATTGCCTTTATATCACATCTAGAAGTGGAAAACATTATATAGATCAGTTACTAAAGGGATGCCTTTTCATTGGCTCTCATACTGTGCTGACCAGAGAGGAATCTCTCGCTTAGGAATTCACCTCAATGCATTCCCAGCCCGTGTGGCTTTGTATTGTACGGATAGAATTGACATCATGTGATTGGTTCCAAGAAGGTAATGTCCTGGGAAGTAGGTGATTGGCCTGCTCAGACCGGAGAAGTATTTAGCTCAGAAGACTTCACCTTTTAAATGCTGTTAGTCCGCTCTATTTTCCCTTTATATACTTTATATTATATTATTGGTTGAAACGAAGTTAGATTTAGATTACTGAAAATATGCCATTAACCAACTCCTGACCGGCGGAGATTTGCATTCTATATTCGGCTCGATAGTCTTCATCCTGGATAGAAATCACACACTGTGATTGGTCCTGACAAGGACAGAATAGAGTTATATTCTGATTGGCCTGCGCTTTTTGCAGACCTAAGTGGAGACAGCACCTGGATAGCTGATGGCATAACATATACATAGGTGGCTTGTCTTTGCTAATACTTGTTATGACGACATACTGGCGGGAATAGGGAATCATTTTGATTGGTTGATACATAACTTAAATTGGAGGTCGGTGGTGGGAGCAGTCTAATGACGGATAGACGAACGGCTTGGAAACTTGATTGCTGCACTGAGCAGGTGAGATATTTCACGTAAGGGACATTTTAGGAGTGGTTTTTGACAATTGGGAATTATCTTTCAGTCGCTGTGGGAGGGGGATGGATAGACCGTCCTGATACTTTGGGCTCCTCCATCCTTATGATATTATTCTGTGAATTGTAATTTAGGACTATGGCTCCTACGCTGTACAACCAGGGGGTTGAAATTCCAAATATTTTCTTAGATATGTGTTCTAACCTTGGCACAAATGATATCAGGGAGATTCAAAGTGAATACCAGTATTTTCCTGATTTAATTACTCGTCAGACTCACTCTTCGCTGGCTCACGGAATCAGTTGTTAAACTAATTGTGGGACTATGTACATGTAGGTAATAGGCCTGATATTATATAATGTTTTCCACTTCTAGATGTGATATAAAGGCAATTATCCTTTAAGTTTAAGCTTATTGGACGCTACGGGGGAGTCCCAGCGTGTATTTTGGCAACGGATTAGAAGGAAGATCGATTCATCTAAATAGCAAAAATAGACCCAAGTGAGTTCTTGTCTTACTTGTAATCTATTGATTTGGTTAAATGAATAATTTGAGTATTTTTATACAGCCTATAGAGGACGAATGCTAGCCACCACGGATTCCTTGCTTAATGGCGATTTTGGACACCATTCGCCACCACTTTACATTTTAAAAGCACCCTTTAATACCACAGGAATTTGCTTCAATACAATTGAACCTAATAAGGAAAGCCTTCCCATTTCATCCCATTCTAGCTAGAAAAACATTATTTCAGGCACTGATAATTAGCAGACTGGGCTATGGCAATGCTCTATTGGCTTCAGTAGCCAAGTGTTGGGGGGGACTCTTCCCTTGACAGGATGGCCTGGTGGGCTGTGCCCAGCCCCTTCCTGAGCTTCAAAGAATGCCTACCTTGGTATTGGCAGATGAAGATTACCTAGGCCTGCTTCTCCTTTGTCCCTCTAGTCAAGCTAACACCAAACCTAGTGGGGGTAGACGTGCTGACCCGAACTGGTTTAGGGGGTGGACAAAGGCTTGTCTCCCACTCATAGGCTGTCACTGGGCATAAAAGTGGACTCTACAGAACTCTCCTCAGCACGCTCCTGGACCTGTATGGATCAGATGAAACACTGCCCTTCTGTCTGAAGAACATGAAGGGAACCTGGACCTGCTAGCCTTGAACCCAGGACCCCAGAAGTGACTCCAAGAGTCAGTTGGCTGAAACCCTGTGTGAGCTACAGGGACATAATTAGCTTCCAGAGGCCTTTCTCCCTGCAACTGCCCAGCTGACCAGTTCCAACTGGACGTGCCATGGACAGTGCTGTTGGCCTCTGCTGGAGTGAGTCCTAACCCTCAAGTGGTGCCCCTCCGGTGGCTGGATCCTTGGCTGGTGTTAGAATGTACTCCTTCAGCCCACACTGCAAAAGCTGGGACTTAGAAACTTTTTGTAAACTTTACCTCCAGAGAACCTGTGGAAGACCAGGATTGCCATTGAGCTAAAGCTGTTGACGATGAATTGCTGATCGAAATGAACTTGCTAGTTTGCACCTCTGATGGAGATCTGACTTCCATAAAAGTTTCAATGTCGGAACTTAGAGGGCTTTGTCGAGACTGACGCTGAGCACAGTGGTGTACCAAACCTTAGGGGGCCCCACCTGCAATGTACTGCAAGGGGGCCCCCTTATTCAGTCACCCTACCTCCTGCTGTTTTTAAAACACCTTGCAACCTATCTCAAAGCTAGCACCAGTGTTTTCACTGGCGCAAATATCTTCAATAAGATCAACAAGTTCTACTGTCAGGGATACATTCAGGCACATAAAAAATGTTTTTTTGGGTATTATTCATCTACAAAATGGAGCTATAGGGTCTGCAAAAAGGGAAAATGCTTGGTGATATGGAGGGATCCCACGGCACAATCATAGAGCTACAAGCATATCAAAGACAGTGATGAGCAAAAGTGGTGCCTTTGTGCTACTAAAAGTCCCATTTGCAATGCACTAATGGACCATGTAACTGGTCATTTTAATCTCTCACGTTTTTCGATCAATCTTTCCCAGTCAGCCTTTCTTCTTAGCTCTCATTATTTCATCACATTTTCTGCTTTGACCAGTTCACCCACTCTCTCATTTTTCCAGCACTGCTACCCTTTTCCAATATATTTAGGCCTCCCTCTCACTATCACTGCTGTCAATTACCTTTTTTGTTCTTATTTCTATCATTCCCAGTTTCCTCGATCCCTCATTCAGTTCTCCTCTCTCTACCAGATCTCTTAATTCTACTTCTGTCTTTCGGCTTCATCAATTTCTCTAAGTTTCCTCTTCAAACACAAGCTTATCTCCCTCGTTCTCATGCCACTCTCATTTTCCCTCAAACCTCCCCTACTTGTTCTGACAATTTTTCCCTCTTCTCTATATCTCCTGGGTTTCTTTGCACTTCAGTCTTTCATTAGTTCACCCCATCTCTTCCAATTTGCTGCTTACCTCCAACTCTGAAACTCTCATTCTCTAAACTATATCTCTAACTTTTCGTGCACTACTCTAGCTCTCGAAGTTTTACTGCCACCCTACCGCTCATTCTCTCCGCCCTCCTCATATCTACCTTCAACTTGCACATAACCCAATCTCTAATATGTGTAGCATGCACTCTCACTCTCATTTAATCTTACCTTTGACCACAAAATATCTCTTTAGTTCATCTCTTACTCTCCAATTTATTTATCTCATTCTCTCACTATCATCTCTCAATGCTACTTTCAGCACTGTCTCTGCCTCTGATCTTCTTGCTTCTGCTTCCCCAGTTTCCGAACTACCTCCATCTTTCCCCCTCTCTTATTTACAAACTCTTATCTCACTCGTCTTCTTCACAGTTACGTCTCCCATTCCCATGCACCTTCTTACTTCTTTTTTAGTCTTACTTTCATCATTCTGAATTTTCCTTTCAGCTCGCTCAACTTCTTGCAGCTTCCCATATACGTTACCATTTTTAATTCCAGATTTTACACTTGTGTCCTCTCTCCTTCGCATTCCATAACTCTACTCATCCTGTAACATCCATGCCCATCCAGTCT
This sequence comes from Calotriton arnoldi, assembly GCA_963921515.1. Lineage (NCBI taxonomy): Eukaryota > Metazoa > Chordata > Amphibia > Caudata > Salamandridae > Calotriton > Calotriton arnoldi. The sequence goes on from CAWUFW010004360.1 coordinate 26,225, forward strand.
CAACTCCTTACCACCTTGCAATGTACATCTCTCTCCTTTTCGTGTTTACCTCCCACTCTTGCACAGTCCAGTCTCACAATCATTGGCTCGCGCTCCTGCTCATGCTCTTTGACGTTGTTCAGTCACTGGTCTTAATGTCTCTGTTACTTCTGTGCCTTACTTCCTTCATTCCAATTCCTTTGTTCTGTTCCAATCAGTTCCTTTCTGTATGTGTATTTTCATGTCCCTTTCATTTTATTTTCTTATTTTGTCCTCATCTTGTATTTCTTAGTTATCACCCCCTTTCTTATATATCTTTTGCTTTTGCCTTATCTATCACATGCTGCCTTTCTCATGTGTTATCCTCATTCCTTTCATTCTCTCACCTAGAGGTGTTTTGCAATCGTTTTCTTTCCTCTACCTCTCACATTTCCTTTCCCTGTTTGTTATCTCTCTATTCACCTCCACTTCATTGTTCCTTTTTCTTCACTCTTCCTTTGCATCTCTCTTCCTTCTTTTAAACTCTAATTTTCTTAGCCTTTCTCCTCACTATGTGTCCTAACTCCACACCTTCAGTTCTGTTGACAAACTTCTCCTCACTGGCTTATTTATGACCCTCTACCTAAGCGCATAGGATTCTTTTCAAAACGTGCAAAGAAGCTGTTCATAGGTAGCAGCAGAGCAACCTTCATTCACACACTACACAGGTAGAAGCACTGCAAAGGACAGTAAAATGTCCTCATCCAGGTTATGTATAGGCACAGTGTACGTTTCTTCACACAAAAGAGAAATAGCACACAGATCTGCACTGCAAGCTTCCTTAATGCAATACAGGCATAGCAGAGAAAACTTCTGTGTAAGCTTCCTTCACACAAAGAACAGGCGCACCACAAGCAACAGCACTGCAAACCTTCTTCGCACAAAAAAGGTGCAGGATGGACATCAGCATTCAAATCGCTCTCACATCAGTGTGTTACAGTGCGCAGCAGTGCAAGCTTCTTTAGAAAAACAGGTCCAGCATGGGCAGCAGAAGTGTAATTTTCTCCTTCACTAAACATGAAAAAATATGAGTAGCAGCTGCAGAGGTCTCCCTCTTGAAACAGATACAGCACCAGAAATAGGAATACTCCAAACATCCCTCACACAAGCGAAACACCATGGGAAACAAGAAACAATGACAGCCGCTTCCACTAGAGAGGTACAGTAGTAGCAGCAGCTGTCCAAGTGATGGAGCAAGGACTCGTAAATGAGACTTGTTCGGAAGCAATCCTCTTGTTTAAACTCACTAATGAATTACTAACAACGTGTTTTGTGAATAATAATACACATTTCCTTTCACGCGGAGAAAATGAAGCTTGCCTATGTGTTTACTAACTCCAATAACATAAACGAAGGACTAAGATGCATTTTAACACGGGATCTTTACTGTGCATGCGTCTACTGCATCTACGTAGTATGATGTACTAGCAGCTTGGAGGGAAATTCTGGCACCTGCGCAAGAGAACCATAAAATGGCCGCTTGAAAACTCACATGCATGGCACCTGCTTGCTGAAATTAGAAAATAAGTTTTATACTAACGCAAATGCAGAAAGGGAAATAATAAATGGAATGGGTTAGAGTAGAGGTTGGTGGTATACAGTGAAATCATTTATTTTTAAGAATAAAAATTTTCCTTTTGACTATATTATTAGTGCGTATTTGGGCCTGTCAAAATTGTCTGAGTTGAGCAGACTGACGTTGCGCGACACATGCGCCCTGGCTAGAAACTACGAAAGATGACTAAGGACGTGTCACGCGTCCAATGCCAGCGAAGATGTGCCCTGGGAACATGAGGGTGAAGAGTTCATATGAAGGAACTTTATTCAAGAGATCGCAACATTTGTATTAATAAAGTTTAAAGATGTATGGGAAAGGAAGTGGGGAATAAAAGTTTGAGGGGAGGAGTTTTGAAACAATGGTTTAAAGGAAATAAGTGAAATGTAAGCATGGTGTGATGATCATCCCCCCTCGCCTGTCCAATCAGAATTAGTATTTTGTAGAATTGAAACATTAATGCGTGGTACATGCTTATGGAAGGGGTTAATTGAGGTAGTTCTAGTTAGTTATGTAGAACTGGGTGTGCTGAGGCGATGCAGAGTTTGGGATGCTGTCGGTGGTGCTGAAGCTGTGAGACGCTGATGAAGCAAATCGAATGTAGAACCATCTACTTAACTTAATTGGGTTAGAAAGAAGATCGCGGAAGAACCACGAGGAGGAAGAGAGTGTCAGAGAGGGGTGCGACGCAGTCATCGGTATCTAGAGAGGTGAAGTATCCTGTCCTGATTCCTGTCCTGAAGTCTTTGTCTCATGATCTGTCCCGGGGACCCTTACCAGCCCTTTGGCCAGGGGGTTGGTTTTCACCCCATACTTGGTAATCATAAATTCATCGTCTTGATAAATGCTCTTCTCTCTCTATCCTCTTATTTCTGAGCATAGTTGTTGTGTGGATCTGAATTATTATATCTATTGAAATTTTCGATTGAATTGGCACTCTTGCGAAGGAGGGTGTTTGTACTGAAACATTTGAGATGGTTCACAAACAACTAATTTAGATAAAGATTTTAAAACTTCCAGAGTCTGTGATTATTTTATTTAATCAAGAAATGTTTAATCAAGTTATGTTAATTATCACCATCAACTAGTTCCACCTAATGGTCCATTGACCAGAGGAAAGAACTATTTGATCAGTGAAAAGGTTTAGTTAGAGAAGAAATAACTAGATCTTGAGGTATGAAAATCAAAAAACTAAAAAGTTCCAGCGGTCTACTTGGTGCTTCTAGTGCAAGTGAGTTATATGGGCCCAGGTGGAGTATATGGTAGTGGAGTATCTGTTGCTAGTACGCTGCTGGATCACAAGCACCTCTCACCCAAACAGGTAGCTTACCACAGCAGCAGGGCAAGCCTATGTGATAAAACAGGTGATGAAGTATGAAGGGATAGGTGTGCACAGGTGCCAAATGGCAACATGTCTCGTAGTGATACCTTTAGTCATTCCTGGCGTTTTATCTAAAAGCACAGTGCATACATGGATTTCTGATCCCATGTTCAAAAGCTAAATACCAAACTACAAGGTCCAAAATGCTCAGTGATCTTGGTTAGAAAGGTAGAACCGGCTGGAGGCTTCTCATATGATGGCAGGAGTGGGAGTAGTCAAATTTGCCAGGCATGAATCGTAAAATGTGATGAAATATACAACATCAGTGTGCCATCAGGTGCATTTGGGATATGCATTTAAGAAGCATTTTTAATCTTGTGGCTTTGAGAGTTATAATATATAGGTATGTGAGATACCCGCAGGATCAAATATGCTTTTTAGAGATCATTTCTTTTCATTTTACGAATGGTTCTGATTCACATTATGGTTTTTAGTATCTATATATTATTTTTCGCCCGTTCAGGCCATTTCAATGAACAATAAAAAACTTATTTTGGTGAATCCATAGTGATCTGTGTAAGCAGGTATGTCAGTGGACTCTGCACCATGGATAATAACATGTGGATGGGTCATTGGCACTGTGTCTCACTTCCTGAGTCTGGGGCAGATCACACAGACATCCAGGGCTCGGTTTTGCATTAGTGGCACCCAGTAGGGCAATCTTTATTGGCCCCGTGCTGCACTGCCCAATAACCTCCTTCTCCATGGATTCCCTCACTACTTCTCTCCAACGGGGCTCCTCATCGCTCCATAACCCCAGTGTATCATGTGAGCACGCTTTATGTCACACACACATCGTGCACTAAGACAACAATTCATACATATGTGTAAATCAATCTTGGGGAAAGTTTACATAAGAAGACAATGTGAGCTGCAAGGTATAGGAATCATATCATCTGTACTAATAGACAATTTATGTTAAGAGTGATTTGTCTGGAGGAATCCAAACTCAGACATTAAAACATAACAGTGGTTGGGATTGTCTATATCAATATGAATTTTTCACTACTGCAATGAACCCTTTTTAGCAACCTTAGAAGCTTATGACTTGCGGTTTTCATGCAGCTCTTTGATGATGGTTCATAGCTCACTGTGCTATATTACGAGGACTGTAGCTTATGAACTGCAAGTGCAAAACATTCTCTGTGGCAAAAGCAGTAGCCAACTGAGCTATCACCATAAAATTCTAATCTGTGATCTGCTTGTACACATTTACAATATTATTTACAAAGACCTGTCTGGTCAATACAGTAATCAAGATCAAAATACATGATATTAGTGTGATACAGCCAATAAATCACTGTTAAAGGCAAACACCAAATGATTTCACCAAAACATAGGCAGAAAAGAAGTACTTATGATTTAGAATCTGTCCGTATGCGGCGGTTCTTGAGTCTTAGTCCTCCGTGAAAGCGAGCTATTTGGTGTTCGCCTTTCCCTATTGAACACGCGCCGTAAATCTTAAATTATTGTGAGAAGACTCGCCCTCTGACATTGGAGCCGGCTGGCCCTTTGATCAATTTTTCCACATCCTTCCGGTGGAATAAGGTGGCTCCCCCTTGTCCTGATGAAGACCCCCGATCTAAGAATTAGATGCGCCTTTATCTCTTGGGGTCGAAACGTCGACTTTTCCTACCTACCTGTACTGGCATTTGCACTTACAGTTGGATAACAGTGATTTATTGGCTGTATCACACTAATATCATGTATTTTGATCTCAATTACTGTATTGACCAGACAGGTCTTTGTAAATAATATTGTATATATTGCACAATTAGTTTTTACCTTCACATGAGCACATCTCCCTGCACAACCCCATCACTCTGTCCCGCGGAGCACCTGAGATATAAATGTTTTTAACGGTTTGCTTTCATGCTAAATAATGATAAATTGCCAGGACCAGTGTTTCAGGGTCTTTCCCGTTGCACTACGTAACGTGTTACACATTTACAGCAGGCTCATTTACCTTTTGTGCTACTTTATAAGTCAAAACCATAACTAGAGACAATAAAGCACTCTCCAGCAAGTACATTATTCACCAGAGTTATATTCCCGTTATCATTGTGCCCCTGAACAATTTGGGGCACACAAAGATTTCTGAGGGCTGCTTTTGTCTCTACCTGAGTATGACTTGTCTTAAAAAGGACACTGCAAATTGCCTCCCAGTTTCCTCTCCAGTGCTGGGCTCTGAGGCTCTGTACGTGCAAATTGAATTTGCAGCAGCAAAAAATTTAAACATTTATTTAACCCTATAAGAAGGCCCTCGCTTTCAAATAAGAGGCACACTTTGTGGTTTTGCTTTTCATTCTCCTATTTTACTGATGGTAGGCCTCTACCTGCCTCTGTCTATGCAACTTTTTAAAGCAGCACTGTTTTAAATTATATACATTCTCGGCAGCTGGCTGCTGGAGGTGTGAGCCTCCTGACTTCTAAGGTTCAGGGGCACCCCAGCAACGTGGGGGCTGCAGGGGCATCGGTTACGCCCCTGGCTGAACAGCAACCGTTCGATGTTGAGGCCTTCATGGGCACAGACTTTGCCCACTCTGGGCTTTCCCACCTTTGTTGATGACTGCACTGGAAGCCTGCTCTTTAGCAACCCACCCAGGTCAGAGCCCAACTTTGGACCCAGCTTGTTTCCTGCCCTGTGGAAAACGCATCAACTAACACTTTTCTCCATAACATTTTTAAGTCCAAAGATAAACTTTCCACTGGGACGTGTCTGGTCTCAGAATACTGACCTGTGCTCCATTTTTCTTTGTCCTGATCAAGCGCAAACAGAAGGCCTCAGTTGGCGCTTAATGTTTTTGGTTCCATTTTAAACCTTAAACTTTATAACTCGGTTCTGCTTAATGGACTTTGTCATTTTATTTATTAAAATGTACTCTATTTGTTTTATTTGTTTGGGATTTTACTGTTTGAATATTACATAATTACTCCACACAATTGCCTTTAAGTTAAGCGTGACTACTTTGTGTGCCAAGCTACCAGAGGGTTAAGCACAAGTTTATTTAGTGATAGTTTTGGTTCACCCTGACAATGATTGTGACTATTCTTTGAAGTGGGTTCTCATCCCCCTCTCAATTAAAACTCCAATTTCTCAATCTCTTGCAGGGAACATATAGAGTCTATACAAGGTATCCAGGAAAAATGTATAATTAATTGTTTCCACAGCTGCCTCTGCATCAGCTCTGTGACATTTTGTATGTTATGCTCATTGGGGAGGCCGACGCCCTGCCCAAAATCAAATAACCTGGACAACAGTGAACAGACTTTTACACTGGGAAGACTTTATTTCAACATATTTATTTAGTTAAGAGATGTAACCACAGGAAAAAAATACTTGTCATGGTAAAGGAGTTAGCGCTGAGTGAAATCAGTATCTCTTTGATACAAGAGCTGGTCTTCTGCAAACGAAGACTGAATGAGAAGATATCTTTAGGCGCTTCCAGAAGTACACCTTCACTTTTAGAGGTTAGGGTGACACCACCCACGAACTCCAAGCATGATGCCACCACCCACAAGATCCCACTGTTTCCCACAACAGGCAATAACCTACAGAGGGTGACCCCTACATAGACTCTAGAACCCTCTTCCAGTTCCCACCCTTGTCATTAAATCCACAGCGACCATAATTGGGGTCTCCCAGCAGCGGTCTTTAAAAAGGGAGGCTTCTTAAACTTCATCCTTACAAGGGAAGATTGAACTCTTCAGGTGGCATTCTGTTGGTGAAGGATTGCTGTCACTTTAGTTGCAGAGGTCACTTTTGCAGCAGAGAGTGGTTTATTCAAATGCCTTCATTTTTATACAATTCGAGGGTGTGATGCAGCCACGAACCATCGTAACTAGAAGAAGATAAAGATTTGATGCCATCAGTGACACAAACATAACGAATAGGATGAAAATCAGTCAGATTTATGAGATTTTAAACCTTTCCCCATCAGCCAGTCAGATGCTACAGTCTTTGAACCACTCTCCAACAGCTAATCAAGTCTTAGAATCTCGGAACCACTCTCCACAAGCCAATGATATCCCAGAGGCCGTAAACTTCTAGTCACCAAGCAGCCAATCTGATCGAAGAGTCTCTGAGCCACTCACTAGAAACCAGTTATATTCCACTGTGTCTGATTCGTTTTTTCAGCCGACAGATACCAGAGTTCGGGAACCATTTTCCAGCAACCAATCGTGAGCTCTGAAGCACTCTAGTGGGTAATCAAATACCAGAAAACAAATCCCTTTGCATCGGCCAGTCAGATTCGAGAGCTCATGTAAGCGTCTTCAACAGCCAGTAAAAACCAAGAGCCTCTAAATAACTCATTGGCACCAATTATTGGCCTAGGAAACTGACCCACTCTTCAGCATCCAGAAGGAGATCTCCAGTATTGAATGACTCATCAGCAACCAGTCAGATCCCGAAGAAACACTTGCAATATCTAGTTAGGGACCTGGTATACTCAGCCTCTTTTTGCATTTATTGAGCTAGGAACTCAATATGCAATTGCAGGAACAGTATTTTGAGGGTAGAATTTGTGGTGTGGGTGGCTAATCCCAATGGGAATTATTTGTTGTTAAACAAAGGTGCTTTTGTATTGCACTCTGTCATTGTTTGCCAATTCATATTCAAATGCGACCAGCTTTCTCAGCAGTGTGGGTGTGTGATGGGCAACCCCTACCCCCATGGTACTACAGAAATACCAATGTCTAAAGCGCGGGAATAGCTGATGTTTCATAATTTTGGACTGTCCCGGTTACAGTTCTGTTGGTGGAACTGCCTGCAATCGGCATTTAAATTGCCTCAACCAGTTGGTTATTTCCTTCCTCTAATTCCAATCTGGAGTGAGAGAGGCTTTGTCACTGGGGCTAAGTGTGTGTTGTGACTTAGCCCCAGAGAGCAGGAGCGTATCAGCCCACCCTAATAGTTGCATCACTTGATTGGTTTCCTTGAAATTGGTTCTCGACTCCTAGATTGGGACTGTCCCGGTGTCCCAACACTTATTAATATACATGTCCCGGTTTTGGGACAAAGGTCAGGTCATCGCCATAAGTGAAAGGTATGCTCTTCTTTCACAGGAGCCTATGAAGTCTGAATTAACTGAAGTGATTTATCTGTTTCTGCCAGGCAACACAGTCCGCTGTCTCCTCCCAGCAGAGAGACAGAGTGGGAAGGAGGAGGGGTGCAGGGTGGAGGCCAAGTCATAGCTAATGATGTGACTTGGCTATATCTTTGGCAATATTTGATGAATCTTCAGAAAACGTTCCAAAAAAAGTGACATAGTGAGTCTTGTTGTGCATGGAAAGTTTTGGGGTGATCGGTGAAGTTGGGGCTGAGAAAAAGGGGGGGCCAAAAAAAGTGTATTTCCCATGTTTATTCCCATAGAGCCTTTAGACACACCTGCAGCCCGAACCACCTAATGGAAATACACCGAATTTGGGAGTAAGGTAGATTTTAGTTTGCAGATCATGCTTTCAGTTATTCGGTGTAAATCCATTCAAGTTGTTGTTGAGAAATGTAAGTAAATCCAAATTTGTATATCTACAATCGGGGCTAATTTGTGACGATTTCGTGATTAATCGTGAACGCGCTCGCCAACAGGAATGCCATGATTGGCTGGCCGCAGCCTGAGCAGAGAGTTGCGGCGATCATTTTACCTCATCGGAGCAGTCCCCGGAACTCAAACCAAATGGCAGAAAGTGGCATAAGGGGTTAGGTTGAATGTGCCCTTACATCTTGAGAGGAATATAGGGGTGATCCAGCGCAATATTAGCAAACAGCATTCATACACAAAACACTTACTTGGGCCCATACATTCATACTACGCTAATACTTACGCTGGGGTGTCAGTTGTACTCTTTTATCAAAATCCCTGCTACCAATTACCTTCTGATTGAAGAGTAATGACTTACCAATGAATCCTTTGCTAATTGGGAAATTTAAAATGAGTGACATTCATTACAGTACATAATCCTGAAATAACCACTGAGTCAGGAAGTTTTAAAGTGTTTATCTAAAGATTTTAGCAGAGTAAAATACAGAAACACACGGTACTTAATCGCAATACCCAAGATAAAGCATAGAAATGATTATTGCTAATCAATGACGGTCCCTCAGGAAAGGAGAGGATAGAGACAGCAGCGCAACTAAAGGTTGCATTATATTTACCTAAGTGCGAGAACCAAACCCCTTGGCCAAGGAGTTGGAAAGAATAGGACCCAGGAAGGATGAAGAGCAAAGACCTCCTCCAGGTTTCAGGACAGGACCGGTGACCTCTCTATAACGACGCCTGCGCCGTTCCCCTCTCTGATACTCGGCTTCTCCTCGATTCTCCCGTGTCTCCCTTCTAATGGACTCCGCCGCCCCCTCCTCAGGACCTCTGCATGGATCAGGGATTGCAGTCTGGCAGCTCTATCAGTTCTTGGCAGTCAGGACGCCTGATGCTAACTAATTAGCTAATTCTATATCTGTTATACCCTTCTACGCCCATGTACCTCCCATTAATGTTGCTAAAATATGGGACCACTACTTCTGATTGGACAGGGACAGGGGGTGGGTTCTCACACCATATTGCTCTGGTTTAATTTCTAAAGCCTATTGTTTTAGAATTACCGCCCCTTCAAATTAATACATTTGCTTTATTTCCCACCCGTCTCACGACAAATGTTATACATTCTTCATGTACAAAGTATCAAATTTGCAACAGGAAAGAGCAAGAGTACAGCATCTTCGGCCATTAGGTCGCGGCCTTGGACGTGGTCCAGGTTGACTTCATTTGGCAGGCACACAAGACACATGCGCAGAACCATCGTCTCTCGAATTATTCAGGTCACCAACCCAGGCCCAAGTTTACGAACTAATAAAAGTATAAGAAGAAAATATTAAAATCACAAATAAAATGTTTCACTGTATGCCCACTCTTTCTACTCTATTCCCATTTAATTATAAATTCTATCCCGCATTAGTAGCGTTAAAGAAACGACAGTTTAATAATGACATGAGAGCAAGCTGAAGCATGTGAAAACATCAAGCAGCCATTTTAATGCACACTGCGCAGAAGCAGAAGTTTCCCACCAAGCAAAGAAAGACGTCACACCATGTGATCATGGTTGCGACATGCGCAGTGAGGATTCCGCGCTTTAGCGGCCATTTTGGATTACAGACAAGCGTTATTCATTAGTAAAACACATAGGCAAGCATCCTTCCCTATTCGTGTCGTGTATGCAAAGGTTAGTATAAACAATACAAGTTTTTAATAAATTAATACTGTGAGGAGGATTGAATACAAGCAAGTCTCGTTTATGAAACCTTGCTCCATCAATCCCCTCTCTGATGGCGTTTCTGAGCCATCAAAATACTACCCACAATCAGATGCCAACTTCTAGCAAATTACTTCATTCTCATTTTTACACTTTCTATTTTTATCGTCCCCTTTTAATTTCTTGTATAATTCACTTCTCCATTCTTCAAGTTCTATTTCATCAATTTTTCGTTTCTTTCCTCTTCCTGTCACCTTATATGTTCCATTCTTTCTACAGCATTTGCACCATATTGTTATTGCCAGTATTATTATTGCTATTCCTGCTAAGGGTACTAATATTTGACCTATAAGTCCTTTTCCTACATTAGCAAACCAGGTTCCAATTGACGAGATACTATTTGTCAATCTTTCCCATACACTATCAACTTCCAGTGGTTTAAGTTCCTTCTCAAGTTTAGTTATGTTCTGTATATACGTTCCAATTTCTGCACTCTTATCAGGAATATAAGTGCAACAGTGTTTCGTCTTCAATAATTTACAGACTCCGCCCTCTTTTGCCAATATAATATCAAGAGCAAGTCGATTTTGCATCACCATAGATCTAATCGCAACCATCTCCGCATTAATCATTAGAAACCCTCCAGCAGTATCCGTTGATAAACGATCAACCACTGTAGACAATTTACATATTTTCCTTGAGTTCAGAATTATTCCCACTGAAGGTATCAATGCACCAAATATATCACCTACAATTTCAGAAAAACTAGCTCTTTTACTACGTATTAATTCACTATTGTTTTCATTGCTCCCAGTGTTTCTTTTTACGTGGTATATCTTTTGGAAATACTATTCCAAAATAACAACTTCCATACCACCGTGCAGGAAGCCTAAAGTAAGCCTTATTCCCACACATAATAGATTCCAGGAAAAACTGAATCTGTTCCTCCTTTGATTCCCCAACCTCCAAGAATTAAGAAATTGTGTTCACATTCACTGGTACCGATGAAAACATTGTTATAGTCAGTCTTTAACCTATGAAGACAAATTTTTCCTGTCTTTACGAAATCCAGAGCCATAGCAGCTTGAGCCTTGCCAGGTGTGTAACTCCCTTCTTTCTCTGCCCAAGGTGGTAAATGAGCCTTATGCTCAGAAGCTTTCCTTTGAAAATCTTGTCTTCTATCTTCTACTAAATTAAAAAATATCTTTTCTTCTTCATGTAAAGAACATGTTAGATTGTCTATGTGCATGGTGTTATGTCTATTGATTTCATTGTTAAGAAAAATTCTCCCATAAACTGTGCGTCTTGACTACTAAGCACTGGGTTCATACTCTTTCGAATCGGAACCTCAGAAAATATCACATCTATGTTTGAATAATAATACTGCAGTCTACCTGTTCTATAAAATAAACTTGTTAATACACTACATGATATGCCATATGTCAGTGGTAAGTGATGGTATGTTAATCCTTCTGCTACTGATTCAGGTAACTTCATACAGACATAACAATTACTAACTTCCATGGTGTCTACGTATTGAAACAATAACTTTGTGAAAACGTTTAAACTAGTGTCGTTATCAGCTATTTCATGATGAATTTCTGCTTCATCTTCTGCCATTAGTTCTACTCTATTGCCCTTCATGTTTGCTGTCCTCTCCTTTGTTTCATTATTAATCTTTTTATCCATTATCATAAGGTAAGGAACTGCTACAATCAGGACTAACCATACTATAAGCACCACTACTAGACTACATATGCAAATTGCACAGCATCTTCTACAACATTTCTGTTTTGGTCTCCCAGCAACTCTATCGTCAGGCATTTTCGACAAGGAAGATTGCTCTTCTTATCTATTTCCTCTTCTTCTTTATATGTTTCTTTTGCTTAGTCAAGGTGGTCTTGTTTCTTTTTCGTACGTCAGTTCTGCACTTGTTCCTTCGTCACCACTTTCACTTGACTCTGAGCTTTCAAAATCTTCAAGAATGATGTAAGTCCAGTCAGGACCCTTGAATTTGTTATTCACAAGTTTCAGTCTTTTACTTCTTCTTTTCTTAGTTTTATTCTCTTGTTCAGTTTGACTTGTTACTTCATGCACTTGATCTGGATCTTCACTTCTGGTTGTTATGTGGTATTTCACTCTTTTAATGACACTTGGCCAATGATCTCCTTTTCTTGTTTTCTTTGTTTGCACTGTTTCTTTATCTTCGTCTTCAGAGATCTTTTTATTTTCACTGCTTGGCACTGTTTCGTTTTCTGCAATTATTGGCTCTCTTGGTTGTTCCTTTTCAGACCTTATTGGTTTCTCTTCTGCAGCTCCTCTGTGAGTTTCCAATAATTGACCTTGTTCTTTGTTTATTTCTTCATGCTCATCTTTATCGATCTCTTCTTCTTCTGTGTATTCTTCTTGATCTAACTGGTTCTGATCAGGGCTTATTGCACTGTGAACTTCTGCAGCCTGACCGGATTCTTCTAAACCTGTCTGTCCCTGCTCAAAATTTATTAGATCTTCACTGATTTGAGTCCAGCTTCCTTTCCCTATCTGATCTTGCTCAGGTTCTCTTATTGTCTCTTCTTCTTTTCCCTGAGCTGCTTCTTCTTCACCTATCTGATCTTCTTCGATTTCTTCCAATCTTGTTTGACTTCTTGTTCTGTGGTAAACTTCCGGAACCTCTACCACTGGTATCCAATCCTGACTTGTGCTCGGTTGTTCTTCTTCAGCTTCTCTTGAATCTCGAGCCTGAGATTCTTCAGCTGGGCAACCTTCAGCTTCTTCAGTGATTGGTGTCGTCTGTAGGATTCTCTTCTTCAGGGTCTGGTACTCTCTTTGTGTGGCTTACGTGAATCCAATTAGGAAATCCTGCACACTTCACTGCTGTATTGGTGGTTAATATGACTTGACACGGCCTGCCCCATCTAGGTGATAGACACGTTTCTCTGGTGTGATTCTTCACTACCACCCAATCACCAGGATTCAGATCATGTTCTTGTTCAGGCTGCCTGGAAACTGCGTCTTCTCCAACCTGGTGAGAGACAGAACGCACTAGGTCAGCCAATCCTTTGCAATAGTCCAGAACCATATCATCAGATATATTCACCAGTTTGTTTGTGGGAACATGTGTTTGTCTCATTGCTCTTCCCATCATTATTTCATGTGGGCTCAATCCTGTAGTTCTGTCAGGTATGCTTCTGAGTCCCATTAAAACAAGTGGCAATGCATCTGGCCACTCTAATGATGTTGATGCACACATTTTTCCCAGTCTTGACTTTATAGTGCCATTCAATTGCTCAACCACTCCAGAAGCCTCTGGACGATATGCACAGTGCAGTTTCTGTTTGATTTGGAATGCTTCACAGATTATTTGGATCACTTCACTGTTAAAATGTTTTCCTCTATCTGATTCCAAAGCTACTGGGAAACCAAACCTAGGAATGAGCTCTCGTAGCAACAGTTTTGCGACTGTAATGCTGTCATTTCTCCTAGTAGGGTAAGCCTCTACCCACTTTGAAAACAGACACACTATGACTAGTACAGATTTCAGCCCTCTGCATGGTGGTAACTGTATGAAGTCAAACTGGAGTCTTATAAATGGACCCTCTGCCTTTCCAATCTTTCTAAACCCAATTATCGTTTTCCTCCCTGGATTGTGCATTTGGCAAATTAAACATCTTTGGCAAAGGCTCTCTGTAACAGCCCTGAATTTGGGATTGTACCAGTTTTGTCTGAACAGCCTAATCATTGCATCTCTCCCTATGTGTGTGTCTCCATGATACATCCTGGCCATTTGTGAGAGCAAACAGTCTGGCATGACTGGTCTGCCATCTGCACTGATCCACACTTCATCATCTCTTCTTTGGGAACAACCTACTTTGATCCACAAATTCTTTTCACTTTCATCAACCTCATCTTGCAATCTTTTGACATCCTTCCAAGTTTCAGGTGGCATCATACAGCATAAGTTGGCAGCTGATTCCCATTCTTTCCACCCTCTTATTGACTGACATTCTATTTTTGGCACAATGTTGAGCCACCAAATCAGCGTATCTGTTGCCGACTACCACCCAGTCATCTCCTGACTGGTGTGCGGCTACATTTCACCACAGCCAATTCTTTTGGTGATTGTATTGCTTCTAGCAATTCCTTTACAAACTGTCCATTTTTAATGGGGGATCCTGAAAGAAGTCATGAAATCCTCTGCATCCATAGTTGGCCAAAATCATGCACCACCCCGTAACCATATTGACTATCAGTAAATATAGTTACTTTCTGATTCCTCCCAATTTTGCAAGCTTTTATTAATGCAATCAATTCAGCTACTTGTGCAGATTTGACTCCTGGTAAATAGGATGCTTCGACTATTCCAGTTAATTCACATACCGCATAGGCAGCAGTTAGTTTACCGTCTTCATGTCTTTGACATGAACCATCAACAAATAGCTCCCTGTCTGGCTTTTTAAGAGGCTGTTCCTCTATATCTGGGCGAGGTTTTGTGCATAACTCTGTAATCTGTATACAATCATGTTCATCTTCTTCGTCATCTTTAATTCTCTCGTGATATGGGTCTGGTAGTAAGGTTGCTGGATTTATTATAGTACACCTCACCATGGTCACATTTTCAGCACCCATTATTATTCTTTCATATTTAGTCAGCCGACTAGGAGTAAGATGCTGAGTTCTGGTTCTTGTCAACAGAATCACAACTGCATGTGGAACATACACCTTTACAGGATGTCCCATCACAATTGACTCACTTTGTTCAATGCTCAAACAAGTAGCTGCCACTGCTTTTAAGCATCCTGGCAACGCGGCTGCTACTGGGTCTAATGTAGCAGAAAAATATGCTATAGGACGTCTGTCTAATCCGTGTCTCTGAGTTAGGACAGAAAGTGCACAATTTTCTCTCTCATGACAAAATAATGCAAATTCTCTTTTATAATCAGGCATGCCTAAGGCAGGTGCTGAACAAAGGGCGTTTCTCAATTTTACAAAAGCTTCTACACTTTCATCATCCCACTCAACAGGATCTTTTGCTTTCTTTTTCGTCATGTTAATTAAGGACTTAGCTAGTAGGGAAAATCCTGGTATCCATTGTCGACAGTAACCTACTATTCCTAGGAACATTCTTACTTGTCTTTGGGTTACAGGCATTTGCATTTTCTTTATTAATTTTACTCTTTCAGAGGTTACTCTTCTTTTTCCCCTCTCAATTTGGTGTCCCAGATATTTAACAGCTGTTGTACAGAACTGCAACTTTTCAGGTGAGACTTTATGCCCTTCTTCAGCCAAAAGATTTAATAATGCTATGGAATCAACAACACAATCCTCTCTGGTGTTCGATGCCACCAATAAGTCGTCAATATATTGCACTAGGACTGAGCTTCCTGGCATCACTAGTTTTTCAAGGCACTTTTTCAATATCTGATTGAAAATAGAAGGACTTTCCGTGTACCCCTGAGGAACACGATTCCACACATAAACCTTGTTCTCAAATTTAAATGAGAAAAGATACTGGCTGTCTGGGTGCAATGGTATTGAAAAGAACGCTTGACACAAATCAATTACTGTGAACCATCCTGCACTCCAAGGGATCTGGTATAGAATTACTGCAGGATTTGGCACTGTAGGACAGCATGGTTCCACAATTTTATTTATTTTCCTCAGGTCCTGAACAATCCTATATTTTCCGCTAGGTTTCTTTAATCCCATTATTGGTGAATTACATGGACTACTCATTACTTCTTTTAGTATGTTTTGTTCTACCATTCGATTGATTTCTTCAATGACTCCTGCTTTTACTTCTGCACTCATTTTGTACTGTCTGGTATTTGGGAAAATCGCACCTTCTTTTACAGTAATTTTAACTGGGTCTATTTTAGCCATAAGTCCTACTTCTTTTCCTGTGAAATCCCATACTATGGGGTTTACTGTACCTTTTAATTCTTCTGGCAACTCATCTTTTGTTAATACTGAAAACATCTCATCTACTTCTGTACCTTGTTTTGCAATCATAATTTTATATACATGGTCTTCATCTGGTGTCTGAACTGCCACACCATCTGGTGTGCAAAAAATTGTACAGTTCATTTTGCACAGCAAATCCCTACCTAATAAGTTCACTGCGCTAGAATCACATACTACAAATTGATGCATTTCTCTGAAGTTTCCAATTTTAACTTCCATTGGTTCGGTAAGAGGTGTTCTAATCCTTTGATTAGCAACCCCTACTACTTGGATATCTTCACCAGAGAGAGGAAGGTCTGGAATGTCTGCTGTTCTTACAGTAGACCGGGTAGCACCAGTGTCCAAAAGAAAAGTAATATCATTACCTTTCACATTTCCTTCAACATATGGACCTGACTGATCTACCTGTAAGGATGCGCCAAGTACGCACTCCTTCTTCCCCTCTCCTAGGCACCGTCATGAACTGAATTGACAGAAATCGTCCTGTAAAAGAAACTGTGATGTTATATAATCATTCTTACCACTTCCTCCTTGATATCCGATG
The DNA here is from genome assembly GCA_963921515.1 of Calotriton arnoldi. Classification (NCBI taxonomy): domain Eukaryota; kingdom Metazoa; phylum Chordata; class Amphibia; order Caudata; family Salamandridae; genus Calotriton; species Calotriton arnoldi. The sequence goes on from CAWUFW010004360.1 coordinate 42,932, forward strand.
TCTGTACCGTGCTTTGCTCTGCTTACATTACCCTGAATAGGTGCAGGTGGCAACTGACTCTGAGGATTTACACCCTGCTGTGAGTCATTCTGCGTCTGTGGATTTAAATTTTGATTTGGGCCATTATTATTCCGAATCTTTTACATTCGTCCTTCCAATGCCCCAACTTTCTGCATCCATGACAAGGAAATTTCTTTTTAGCTTCTTCTCTACTCATTCGTCCTCTCACTTTTCCACCATTCCCAGAATCACCACTCGTTCCAGAATCCTTTCCTTGATTTTCATTCGGATTATCCAAATTAATTCCCTGTTTCTCGGCCATTTTCACCTGTGCCCACATTACCTTTTCCTGCAATTTCTTGTGCCTATCCTCAATATCATCTCCACAATATTTTGCATATTTCAGAATCTCGTCAATAGGTTTCCCCTGCCAACAAAGCATATGCTGTTTAATCATCTGACAAATCTCTGGCTTCAAACCGTAAACAAATCGATACACAAACTGACTCATGTTCTTGTCTCCAATGTCCTCAAACCCACTATATTGTTTAAATACCTGCAATAAACGCTCATAATAGGAATGTACCGATTCACTGGCTTTTTGGGTGGTTCGATCTATTTTCACCCAATCTGTTTCTTTTGGTGGTATTTTCCCTTTCAGGTAAGTTATCACCTGCTGATACTTTTTCATTACATCACTGGACGGGGCACCTGTCTTTGGGTCTCTAGGATACTCATCGCTTGGCCAATCGACTGTGATTTTACAGTCTGTCCATAAATCTGCAGGTACCACTATGTCAAATAGACCATCCAAATCCTTCAACAATACCTTTGACACCTTCACAAACCTCTCAACCTGCTTGTACCATTCAATTGGTTTTTCTCTCAACTTTGGGAAATCATTCGTAAATGATAAAATATCTTGCCTACTCCATGGGATGTGTACATATCCTCCTCCTGCAACTTCTCGCATTGGGTACATTTGATCAACTTTCTCTGTCTCTTTCATTACATATTCAGATGCTGTTCTACTTGTTCGTGCTTCTTCCTTTTTCTTGGCCCACCTAGTTCTCCATTTATCAAGGTCTCCCCATTTTTGTAAAACTATCATTAATTCCCTTACTTGTAATTTTCTTCCAGAGGCATTCATGTTTTCTAAATCTTTTTCTGAAAATTCTGCTCTATAGGGTTTCTGTAACACCTTTGATCTCCCTATTTCTATTCCCATCTGTAGTGCTAGATTGGACAATTTTTCATGAAATAATCTTACATTTCTTGTGATACTTCTGCACATGAACAATAATTCTTCATCATCATAGGTATTCAAACGATCTAGTCCTACATTTCCTGCTATTATTTCTTCTAATTCAACTTTCAATTTATGAATATCCATTATTTTTGGAGGTGTGCACTGCTTATCTGACCCTTGTACCCACCTTTCTAAATCTTCAGGTGTTACTATGGTGGCACTTTTGCTCCCGATGAAGTTATTAAACTCACATCTTTCGAACATTCAGGTACATCTTTTCTGGGAGTGCTTTTTACCAAACTACTAATAGGCAAGTCCATGAGTGATATTGTGGATTCACAGTCACTAAATTGATCCTCAATTATAACTGCAGCTTCAGGTTTAGGATTATTCACAGGAGTAGGTGCAAGTATCGGTGGAGGACAGCTTCCTGAGTACCATATAATGGGACTACTGGACCAATTGTTACAGGTATGGTCAATGAATCAGGATGTACTTTTATCTGCGTTATTTTCTGTATTAATTCTGTTCTAGTTTTCTCTAAGGCTTCTTTTTCTTTGTCGTGAAGTATTCTACTAGGGGTGAATTCATGCATTACCTGTGGTACTAATGGAGTTTTTAACGGTGGTGCACTTGGGGTGCACCCACTTGTCCCTTCCTGATATTGTGGGGGATTCCTTAACATTTCTTCCATAAATTCATCTTCAGAATCATCACTTCTCATTAAATGTTTTGTTTTTTCTGTGCATTTGCTTCCTAATTTCTCTTCTGCTGTGAATAATGGATACAGTCCTTCTGTAAGCATTGCCCTTCTCCATTGTTTCATCTGGCCATCCCGTGACTCATTGTGATATCTAGGGAAAAATCCCCGATAACCTCTATTACTTCTGGATCGGTCACGTTCAAATGCTCCAGTTTCCCATTCTTCTAGAGCTTCATATTGAGTTAATCTAGGTCTGGGTTCTAAGTCATTCATCCTCAATCTCAAATTTTGAAGAATTCGCCCATTGAACGTGCCATTCTCAGGAAATGCTAGTATTCCATCATTTTTGGTATATTCTATCCAATTCTCTATCCATATACAAGTATGGTAACCTCTCTCCATCATCATGAATGAAGCGGGCATTTTGGCTGGTCGAATGATAATTCCTTCCCTAGTTTTGATTGGTTTGTCCTTTTTAAAATAATTCTTAATCTTCTGTAAAGATGACATCTTTCTCTTTTCTCCGTACATCTTGGGTAAATATTGATGTATAAAATTATATTCTGCAAAGCCTAAATATCTCCTGTCCGGACGAGTTCCTGTTAATGTCGGATCGCGTTTTAACATGCAATCCCTTATCCACTAAGAATTTTGCTTCTATAATTTAGACCAATCAAATGTCTGCTAACTTTTATTTCCGAACCAATCCTTGCGCGGCCTTTTGGTGACGTTTGTCTGTCAACCCCTCCTTTACAATCTGCGCTTCTCTGTCCCTCGCTGATTCAACCAATCCCAGCGCGGCACCTGTGACGTCAGTACTACTCCTGACTACTGACCCCTCCTTTACAAGAGTCTCTCCACACCCGCTGATTCAACCAATCCCAGCGCGGCGTTTTGTGACGTCAGCTCCCTCTCCGGCAACTGACCCTCCCTTTACAAAAATCTTACGCAAAACTTATTTTCTCTACAATTCTTAATTAAATTTCAGTAACAACATAAAACATTCGCTATCGTGCCAGTTTCTCTAAATTCAGAAAAGATAGTTTCTCTCACACACTTAGTAAAACCTTTCCGTTTACTAACATACACTACGAGTAAAACCCTTCCGTTTACTCTTCAGACAAAGCTTCCGAAATACCTGTTACTTCTTCAATGTTACCCTTTCTAGGTGATATAACATCAAATTTTCACCAGCGTACTCCTTTGCTATACTCACACGCTTAGAGTCCCTAACGAGTACTGATAGCCCTGCTTAACTTTTCAGTACTTATTTCTGCCTGGCAGATAACCTCACTGCAGTATGGCTTCCACTTACCATCCGCTATTCTTTGTACCCCGGGGTATTCTGGACAACATAAAACAAAACTCTAAATAAGCGGATGTTAGTTCATAAAAATACAAATAAAAATTCTCATTACCCAATTAACAAAGAGGAACCATCCTCTGATTACCAGAAAACTGATCCAGCGCGATATTAGCAAACAGCATTCATACACAAAACACTTACTTGGGCCCATACATTCATACTACGCTAATACTTACGCTGGGGTATCAGTTGTACTCTTTTATCAAAATCCCTGCTACCAATTAACTTCTGATTGAAGAGTAATGACTTACCAATGAATCCTTTGCTAATTGGGAAATTTAAAATGAGTGACATTCATTACAGTACATAATCCTAAAATAACCACTGAGTCAGGAAGTTTTAAAGTGTTTATCTAAAGTTTTAGCAGAGTAAAATACAGAAACACACGGTACTTAATCGCAATACCCAAGATAAAGCATAGAAATGATTATTGCTAATCAATGATGGTCCCTCAGGAAAGGAGAGGATAGAGACAGCAGCGCAACTAAAGGTTGCATTATATTTACCTAAGTGCGAGAACCAAACCCCTTGGCCAAGGAGTTGGAAAGATTAGGACCCAGGAAGGATGAAGAGCAAAGACCTCCTCCAGGTTTCAGGACAGGTCCGGTGACCTCTCTATAACGACGCCTGCGCCGTTCCCCTCTCTGATACTCGGCTTCTCCTCGATTCTCCCGTGTCTCCCTTCTAATGGACTCCGCCGCCCCCTCCTCAGGACCTCTGCAATCGATCAACTTGGCGGTCTGGAGCTCTTCTGTCTTCGTGAACGCCTGCTCTGACTAATTAACTAATGCTATATTCTATTATACCCTTCTACACCCATGTACCTCCCCTTAATGTTGCTAAAATATGGGACCACTATTTCTGATTGGACAGGGACCGGGGGTGGGTTCTCACACAACATTGCTCTGGTTTAATTTCTAATGCCTATTGTTTAGAATTACCGCCCCTTCAAATTAATACATTTGCTTTATTTCCCACCTGTCTCACGACAAATGTTATACATTCTTCATGCAAAAAGTATCAAATTTGCAACAGGAAAGACAAGAGTACAGCATCTTCGGCCATTAGGTCGCAGCCTTGGACGTGGTCCAGGTTGACTTCATTTGGCATGCACACAGGACACATGCGCAGAACCATTGTCTCTCGAGTTATTCAGGTCACCAACCCAGGCCCAAGTTTACGAACTAATAAAAGTATAAGAAGAAAATATTAAAATCACAAATAAAATGTTTCACTGTATGCCCACTCTTTCTACTCTATTCCCATTTAATTATAAATTCTATCCCGCATTAGTAGCGTTAAAGAAACGACAGTTTAATAATGTTATGAGAGCAAGCTGAAGCATGTGAAAACATCAAGCAGCCATTTTAATGCACACTGCGCAGAAGCAGAAGTTTCCCACCAAGCAAAGAAAGACGTCACACCATGTGATCGGGTTGCGACATGCGAAGTGAGGTTCCCGCGCTTTAGCGGCCATTTTGGATTACAAACAAGCGTTATTCATTAGTAAAACACATAAGCAAGCATCCTTCCCTTTCGTATTGTGTATGCAAAGGTTAGTATAAACAATACAAGTTTTTAATAAATTAATACTGTGAGGAGGATTGAATACAAGCAAGTCTCGTTTATGAAACCTTGCTCCATCAGGGGTGTTTGAGGAATCCCTCATGATTAAATGTTGAAGAAAAGGTTTTTTTTACACTCGCGATATTCGCGAATTCGCCTCAACCATCAATGCGGCCCCCGGTGTAACGTAGAGATGAATTTGCGAATATATGTCGTGACGACTTTGCGAATATCACTGAAAAAATAAAAAAATATGTTTATGCACCCACCCTCAGTCTCACTTAGACACTCACACACCCACTTACAGACCCACTCTGACAATGACACTCCCACTCACAAGGATACGTGCTGCTCCTCACGAGTGTATAACAAAGTCAAACCAACCCCGAGGGAGATAATAGCTAAAAAGGAGGGCAAGACTTTCGTGTACCCTTTTTGCGACTTACTAGAAGACTGGACGGAGGAGAGGGATCAATATGATTGGTCTTGACCGAGGGAAATATCGTTTGAGCCAGGGGACATGGTAGTAGCAGAGGATTGCGTCAAGTATAAAGAAGGAAACCCTAGTTGGAACTTCGTCTACATGCAGCAATGCCTCTCAAGATGGGAATGCTATGTTGAGGAGAAACCCATAGAGTCACCTAGATTGAGAGTGTGCCTGCTACTACAGATGGGCCCAGCAGGAATTATATATGTGCCATGGGCCCAGATGGTGATGGAGTGTTTGAGAACAAAGTTACAGTCATTGCTGGATGGGACAGGGAAATGGATTGTATGCTTCTAGAAAAACACTGCAGGTATCAGCCTAGTGATAGGGGATATTAAGAGTCTGCTAAGCCCTCTAATTGGGGAGCAGACTAACATGCTGTTTGCCCATGCTCGTATTCCAGGAATCATGCTGACAGATACCCGCATGACGAAGCTGCTTTTAATAAGCACAGGCACCGAATCTGGTCCGCCTTGAGAGAAATATTCCCTTACTGCCCAGATTTAGGAGGGCTAATGGCAGAGACCATGAAGCCAGAGGATAGCATAAATGATTTCCTGAATAGATTGAGGAAAAGATGGGGACAAGAAACCAGACAGCTGTGGACCGATACAGACCCGCAAGTCACATTTTTCTACAATATTCTTAAGAAGCAGGGCCGGATTAAGACCTTTAGAGGCCCTAAGCACTTAAAAGATTTTATTGCCCCCATATATATCTATCTCAAAATATAAACAATAATAAACCATAAAATAAAATGGTATTTTTTTTAAATTAAACAAAACTTACAGTAAGATTGAAAATAATTTTTATTTTTGTATACTTCCACCTTATTTATAGGTTCAGCTGCACCATTTGCAGTTTTGCACCAAATGGTCCATGGTAAACCAGCAATGGAAAATTTCTGTGGTGCCCCCTTCCCTTGATGACCTAAGCACATGCTTATTTTGCTTAATGGTTAATCCAGCCCTGTTAAGAAGTGATTACTCACTGAGATACAGAGCGGGCTGGACAGTGTAGATGGGTTAGAAACCAAAACCTGCCGGGAGGTGCAAGCTCACATACTCCACTGCCATGAGAAAAAGCAAGAAAAGGAAAAAGAGAAGCAGGAGCAGACCCAAAGAGGCACAGCCAAATTAGTGCAAAAAACATTAAAAAAAGACTGCCCTCGAGGGGGCAGCGATGGCCGCAACCGTGCAGATGGCACCAGTGACAATGGGGCTCCACTGGAAATCTTAAAGGGTTCAAAACATTGAATCCCGAACCGCGAACACATTATGTTAGTGGAGGCCAGGTAGGCTGATCGACGCAACAAGACATTTAAGACTGCTACTATTTCCATAGGCGGGGTCACGTGCTAGAGAGTTGTCGGACAAAGGCATACTATAAGCAGAAAAAACAACAGAAGTTAGAGAACCAAGGTCAGCTGCCAAACAACCCCACAAACATTCTTCCTCAACACCAACCACAAGGTAATCAGAACATAGCTTATACACAGTAACAGGGAGGTCTGCTGGTCAACACACAACCACGGAAGGGATCAAGCAATCGGGTGAGCATGTGGCAGCAGCAGCCAAAGACAGGGAATCCAGTGCAACAAGGACCAGGGCCAAAACCCTGGCATGGAGGGGTGACAGTGTGGGGCGGTAGCGCCTTCATGCATTCACAATGCCAAAATCAACAGTAAAATAGGCCCCTTCAGTAAATAAAGACAGGAGGTAATAATAATCCCAATAACCTAACCTCCAGTAGTTCACCTCCGATAAATAAAGGCAAACCGCATCTCCCTTCCCCTGTTTCAGAACAGAAAGGACTACAGACAACATTAAGGGTCCAAAAGTTTTACTTGCATGGAATTTGGGGTTGTTGTGGGCTGTGTCGATTGGGTGTTTGCACAGAATTCGGCATTGATGGTGTGTCTGTGAAGTTTAAAGGAACAATGGTTCTAGAGTGGCCTAAAAGGTCCAAGGGGAAGTAACCCTGTAGAGGGCACTGAGGTAAGTAAAGGAATAGGAACTTAATTCACAAAAGAGAGCAGTAGGAAATATAACGAGGGACATATAGGTCAATGTATGAAAGCACAGAATAATCACGTTGCCCAAAGCGCCTACAGAAACTAGGCCCCACTCTGCTGCTAATCCCCCAGGGTGGGGTTCACTGGCCACACCCCAGGGGCAGGGCAGTCTGACAAAGGGGAGAGAAAGAGTTGTTTTAAAAAGTAGATGCTCAGGTCCCACAGCCAAAGTCTAATGGGACACATTCCGATTACCAAGCCTAAAGGTCTATATTTCTTCAGGTATCCTGCCTAAGCCTGACAATTCCTTTGTGGCACATAATCCCGACAGTGGCCCAAGCGCCCTAGAAGCCCGCGAGTCCATGGAGGCCTCCCTCTCAGTTATGAATAAAGCTATCCTTAGCTACAGGAAAAATGTTCGGATGGTAAGACCCTAAAACTCCACAGCCCCGACACTCGAGAGTCAATAAGTTAAGAGGCTTCCATGTAGGGTGACCAGACATCTCAGATTTGTCAGGACAGTCCCGGTGTTATGGTTATCTGCCCCGGTAGATTTTTCTATGTTTTTGGTGAGACCACACTGAGCTAGCTTTTTGTGTCAGTAGTTAGTCCATGCCCCTTAAGGCTTAGGGGTCGGTGTTGGCTCTGTTGATGAGCACTGTCTTCTAGGCATTCTGTGCCCCTCTGTGATGTAAAATTATAGTCCCACTTCTATTTTTGTACAACATCCTGACTTTTTAGCTCCAGAAATATGGTCATCCTACCTCGTCGTAATGAAGAGCACGAGACTCCAGTTGGGGGTTTACAAAACCTTTCAAGGTGGAGTGTGGTCCAAGGGAGAGGAGGGTGCCATGGACGGAGTTGTCTGAGCCTCTACCCCTGCTCCAGATGGAATGAAGGGCACTGGGTGCTCCCTTTCCAGGTTCACCTCCATTCCAAGCATAGTCCACTCTTGATGCCTAAACCTAGCAGGCACCAACCAGGAAACAGTTGATCCTGACTGCCAACCGCACAGGGGGTGGTACAGGGAAGGGAGGAAGATCCAAAGAGCAGCTTCTGACCCTCTCTCCATGGGGCAAGGGAAACAATGAAGTATGAGGCCCAAGGAAACGCTCAAAACCAAAAGGGAAAACTGCCCAAAAATGAGCCAAAAAGAAGATGCAAGATAAAAATGCAGGGTCTGAGTCAGGCAACAAGAGAGGGCCATCCTGCACACCACATACCAGGAACAGGACAATGCGCAAGCATAAACATGTCTTCAAGGGGCATGTGGCAAGCACCAGCAACAGCAATGGCAACACGTCCCCTCTTCCCAGATTTCCACATGCATATAGCGGTCACATAAGAACAGAACTGCACAACTTACGACAAAAGCAACTGGGGTAGCGCCAAAAAAGGCAGCCTCCAGCAGGGAAATGGCTGGGGAAAGTGGCCACGCAGCAACTGCACTCCTAGGCATGCACCTGGCAAGGCGCCTTTGGTAAAATGAATGTCACAAATAGAATTCCTCCTAAAAAGCCAATTCTATCCCTCCAGGTACTCATGAGACCACTTTACAAACATACCTAACACCAATCCGATCACCCAGAACCGAATGTCAGAGAAATCCCAAATTACCCAGTTAGGATGAGAGGGGGGCTTAATGGCTTATAAAAAGTAAATCTATCTAGATAATAATAATTACCCTTCCTCCCCAAAATTACTAAAAATGTATCAGACAGGGGTCACCTTGTATGTCCCTTCCTAGATCGCAACTAGTAGTTGTTGAGACCACACCCCTAGGGTAAAACACAAGATCTCCGAAACCATTAATGACAGAGCATGTGTAATGTTTCTAAGTTAACAATCAACCAAGTTCTTTCAAAAACAGGCAACCACGAAGACAACAAAGTGCGACAATGCCAACTTATCATCAACCCTCATGACCCAAAGTGAAATAAAGGACATTTCCGAACTTACTCCACTGGAAGGAGGAAAAACATATGGGCCCTCAGCAAGGGGTCAGCTTAACACCAGCGTAGGTGCACCATACCTACGTGCAGTCAAGCCCTTCCATGACGATGACACCCTTGAACTAAATACTGTGAACATTTTTAAATTCAGAAGGAATACAGCCACCGGAGGAGCGCAGACGGCTCCGAAGGGATCCATACCTCGAACTACAATATCATGACAAAAGTTATGTATAGTTGTGCCTACTATGGGTAGTCCCATACTGGTGTACTACTGAGGAACTGCTGGGTCAAAAGAGATTCACGAATGGGGAACTACAGCGCCTGCGTAGGGGCTTTTTGGTATGTCACCTACAATTACACGAAACAGAGCACTAGCATCCCACATGCACTGCACAGCGCCTTTTACATAACACCTGGTACCAACACATGACCTCAGTTGGCTCCCAAGCATCAGCCAGGTTGTGGTATGTCTTCTCGTTGATCCCACATGTGGTAGGCACAGATAGGCTTTACCTGTCCTAAGAGGTAGGTCCAGAGAAAGCAAAATGCCTCATTCACCTTTGCCTATGTAGGATAATGGCCAAGATCCAACCCAACAAGATATAACCACACAAGGTAGTTGTAAACCTGACCCGATAAGACACCAACACAGCAGCGCTCTACCTTTTCACTGAGCCCACTGGTATCCAAACCAAACTGGACAGGATGCGTAAGAAGAAGGACACCATAGGGGAAGATACCATTTGGCCCTAAGATTTCCCAGAGAAGAGATTTTTGGAGGTAGCAAAACCACGAACTCAGTGCACAAAGACGTCTGCTCCAGCATCCATATGTGGACCGAGATTGGCTCTTAGTGTATCTGGGGTGGTCTTCTTTAACAACAAATGGTCTCCCGATATGAAATTCCTGTGTAGGCCTGTCCAGCTTGGGGATGAAAAGAGGAATGGGTTGCATGGGGGAGTGTTTAATGAAAGTATGACTAACCCATGTCAGGAAATCTGGGACATCGAGGTGGGTGGATACACTTGGCTATAAGGGAAAGGTCAACCCCTGATTGTACGGAAACTTACACTATATTCCTTATGTTTCAGAGGAAAAGGAACACTTCTGATGAGCACAAATGCTAACTGTGGAGTTATTTTATATATTCCGGATATACCATGCAGCAACTCCAGGCTGATGTATTTTTATTGGCAGTAGGGCAAGCTTGAGGAGCTCTCGGGCTGTGCTTTGTCCATGTAGGCAGGATCAACGAGGTGTTATCGCTTGAGATAATGGACACCTGCGAAACGGGCGCCATATACCGGCTTCTTGTGTTTAGAGTCATACAATGAGCACCAGGGATCTTGGTTGCTGAACATACCTTAACAACACAATTAGTACTAGTTTTGACGTGATAGTCCCTTTTGTAATCACTGGATGTAGGCCGGGTTCCGCCGACAGCCGAGATATGTATTGATGTGATGGCCATCTTTATGAATCTATCATGCTTGATATTTAATCTTCTTTCACCACCTTACGGACACAAGAAATGACCAGATGGGCAGAGCTAACTTATCTGAGGGCTTGAATAGGAACGATGATCTAATTATATACCTCGTAAAGATCAGTGGTGACTTCATATGATCTGATTGCATCCAGGTATAAATAGTGTGTGACTACTGGGAGACATTCCCAATCGCACACCAGTTCCAGAGGATTGAACACTGAAACTTGGCAAGCGTTTTCTTAAAACTTTATTTGCCCTAACTTCTTTGCCACTCATGGGTGTTGCTTGAGTTTGGTGTTGGCACACCTGCAAAAACAATTACTTTTGCACGGTGTGAGAGATTTAGTGATGTATATGTGCCCTGTGAATATAGGGGTATTATCACTATTTATAGAACCATGATTGAATGGGTCCTTTTTTAATGAGGGTGAGCATCACATGTATCCAGGGAAAACAGATTGTTTGTACATTTCTGTGTTGTGTGTCATTTCAGGAGCACCCGCAGTTTGGTTACTTATAAATCCAGAAATGGCTATACTTCCCTAACCAGAAGTTTCAGGTAAGGTTGTACCATTATTTAGGTTCTTCAGTCCTGAGGAAGGCCGAACAACCCTTGTGGGTGATTTGTAGCAGCCAAAACAAGTAAACAACCAGCAGAAAGGAGAGATGAAGGGACATAATAACCCCCTGTTTTCATCACCATCCTTAATATTTTAATCCTATCCAGGGAATCCATGATTAAAGGAATTTGAGGACATTCCTGAGTTAGTTTTAATAAAAGTCATTGTTGTAGTTCTGCACAATAGATCCCTCTATATATATGTATGTATTGTCTTCCCCATCTGCCTTTGCTCCATCCCAGGCATTGGCCTGTGCAGGGATGTCATTAGCAAGCCCTATGATGAAGACTGCCACTATTAGTGGGTAAGGGCAATTTTGAACAAACCTTGTGTTTTTCCTATATCATACTCTGATCAGATATTTTCATTCCCTCCTTTTCCTATTTGTGTGTGTGTTTAGTGCTGTGAGCATGCCTACACTCAGCTAGCTCCTGGATGGGGAGGACTGTGCTCCCTGATCACACTGCACACCCCAACCCTGGTCCTTCCTGGAGAAGAGCTAACAGACTTGTATCAACACTCATTAAGGAAAAAGACCACTTTGCTGAACAAAGCTCGTGAAAGGAGAGCTGTGGACTATTTTGGCAAGACTCAGTTCAAAGACATTCCAGAAGAATTTAGGCTGTTTATGGAAGCACAGCTGGGGGCAGGGGGGGTGATACCTTTCTTCACCCTGCAGACAAAAGCTAATTCCCACTGGCTTGAGATCACGCGGTGGGAAATGCTCAAAATGATGAACAGCACTGAACTCAATTCGATCAAGGAAGAAATGCAAGCCATCCACCTCATGATAATGAGGCACGGTATGTGCTAGACTTAATTACCACAATGGAAGGAGGAGTCTACGCCAAGATTGGTGCCGCTTGCTGTACATTCATCCCAGGGAACGATATGGACAATTGAACACTGATGCTTGACATCCAAGGATTGCGTAAGCTACAGAAAAGCATGGTGAAGAGGGAGGTGCCCCTGAGCAGGAGTGGTTTTTGAATTGGTTCTCCTGGCTCCCACGATGGACATCCGGTTTATGCAAATCACTGCAGCAAGTTATTGCTGTGTTTTTATTGGTATAATGGTTATAAAATTGGGGATCACCTGCTGTATAAATGCAGTCCTCATATCGGGTAGAATGCAAATAATTAGGAAGGTTGTCGTAGTCAAAAGCAAGCATAGGGAACAACAGGACCCAAATAAAGTAACTGTACAAATGCATGAGTTAGATAAGATAGTGTAGTTGAAGAATCAACTAGGGCAGTAATGTTAATATGGAAATTGATGCGTTCATCAATAGAAATGAACTTGCATCCTTATTAATAGAATCGTCTGTTCTGAACTCTACATGTACCTCGACACACAAGTATGTAGTCAGGCCCTATGACATTGGCCCTGAATTACTGATTGATGGGTCAAAGGTGGGAGGGAGCGTAGCTGGCAGGCAAACACTCAGGCAGGAAACTCTTGCTCAATCTCACAGATAGGCACAGCGACATTACAATGGTCAGAGGAGATTGCCCCGATAAAGCACACATGGGCGGAGGGGGTACGCGTGCTCCTAAAAACACCATAAAGTCAGATGCCACATGAGTTAGTAACACATAGCCAATCAGAACCTAGCACACATAGTGATCACGCGCTCTCCATGCCGGACACGTTCACCACTGGCCACACTGTGTCCACGCAAGGTTGAGACCCACGTGTAGTAACCATTTGACCATTAATTTATGACTCCAAAGGTAGAAACCAACATTCCTCACCATATATGGTAGGTCGGAAACTTTTATTACCTTTTGTATTTTGTATATAAGAAGAGCACAACCCAAATGTAAATTGAGACAGTCCTCAGACCTTGTGCCTGTAACTGTTCTCCCAATAAACAACACAATGCCAGTACTGATAACCAATTCGCCGCTTAATGACAGCACATTGAAATTAAACAATGTAACCACAGGACTTCTGTTCCCACATGAATTAATCAAAATTTATTTTCAACATAATCACTTTTATGATTTCATGAATTTAATTTAGAAAGCATAAAAAACATTCTTTATTCTCCCCACTCACACTGATTCTTCTTTCAAACATACCTACACCCACTGCCAATTCACTTTCATACCCATCTAGTCATTACCAACATACTTTAAAAATCATCCACCAATCACACTCAATACACATACCAGCAACCTACCACCCAACCCTCTTAGAACCAATACAACACGAGTACTCCGCTGTATAGTATCGTCACAGGTCACCGGAAAGTTTTGGAGCACCAAAACTTTACGGTGACCCGTGACGATACTATACAGCGGAGTACTCGTGTCTTAAAGAAACGGGACACGAACGAATCATTAAATTCCATCTTCTTATCCTGGGGCAGTCCAGTGATTATAAGGTAGGACTCCGAGAGGAGAAAAAAGAGCTTGAACAAAAAGCAGTGGTGACTGAACTTCGTGCAGCCTTGATTAGCTGCCACCAATAAAGAGTTGGTTGTTAACAGAAGCTTAGATCGGCTGATCTACTGACTTGATTTGGCTTGTCGGTCCTGAGGAGAACCCCGGAAGCTGGGGGGTTCGAAACACGTCGACCTGTTGATGGCCAATTGTGTGTATATAAGATGTGCAATTTAAGAATTTCGTGTTTATGTTTGAATTGATTTGTCTTTGGCCTGTATTGTAATTGTGTTTTCAAAATTGGGTATGGTGTTGTATTGGTTCTAAGAGGGTTGGGTGGTAGGTTGCTGGTATGTGTATTGAGTGTGATTGGTGGATGATTTTTAAAGTATGTTGGTAATGACTAGATAGAATGGGTATGAAAGTGATTTGGCAGTGGGTGTAGGTATGTTTGAAAGAAGAATCAGTGTGAGTGGGGAGAATAAAGATTGTTTTTTGTGCTTTCTAAATTAAATTCATGAAATCATAAAAGTGATTATGTTGAAAAATAAATTTTGATTAATTCATATGGGAACAGAAGTCCTGTGGTTACATTGTTTAATTTCAATGTGCTGTCATTAAGCGGCGAGTTGGTTATCAGTACTGGCATTGTGTTGTTTATTGGTGAATTGGGGCTCAGCCTTACTGATTGGAGTCCAGACCCTTTGTTGTTATTCTGTAACTGTTCTCCCGGCCAAACTATTTAATTAAACACACTGTTCCTGTTTTGCCAAACGCCTCTTGTCTTCTGTTGTTTCTAAGGAATTCTAACCCGAACAACATTATGAAGCTTTATACTCCTAGTGCAACTGGAGACCATCCTGTACATTTTCTAAATATGATCCAACAATTGCCTACAGTGAATGACTGGTTGAAAATTACAAATATAGAGCTGGAAGAGGCTATTATAGAGCAAAAATCAAATAAAGCCCTGGTCTCAACTTTGTACCTAGTTGCTCTTAAAAAGTTAAACCAACATTATGAGTTTCGGTCCTCATAAAGTCTTTAATTCAATCCTCAGGACTGAAAATACTCCTAGATCCATTTTTCTCAAGCAAAAGAAAAGGAACGCAAATCAATCCTTCTAACTACGGCCCCATTTCATTATTGGATGGGACTGGAAAGATTTGTGGGCAAGTGCATTTAACGGCATACAAGATAGATTTGAGTCTGCAAACATCTTTGCTGACCATCAAGCATTATTTAGGGGGTTATCAGGATGATTGATCAGGCCATGTGCCTATATTTACATTGCATAAAACATCTAAGGTAAATGGGTGTACTACATTATCTAACATTGATTTTAAGTTGGCTTCCTATTTGCTCACTAGAGAAATATTATAGCTTGGATTGGAAAACTAGGGTCTAAGTTCTGATAAAAGACTCACATGAGTTACTTGATGATGTAACAGCTTGGTTCCTGTACAGGCCAAATGGGCAAAATGCTGAGAGATTTTTACAGGTGTCCGGTAGCGCATGTCTTAACCACTTGGCTCTTTTCTCTGTATTTGAATGATGTTAGCTCACACCAGGAGGTTTTAAGATTAGAGAATAAGGAGACTCTGTAATACAAAAATACTTGAATTACTCTTTACGGATGATGCTGCCCTCCTGTCATACCTTTCTATGCACAAGCTGATCAAAGGTTTTGTTTAATATTGCAATTAAAAATTGGGGTTTTTCAACAGGCAGTGATTCATGAGATTGAGAACTCGACAGAACTAAACCAAAAGAAAACATACTGTACTCTAACAAAGCTAGAAAAAGAGGCTTTGAGTGAATTGAAGCAAGATCAACGAATCATAGTAAAACCAGAAGAAAAGGGTGGTGCTATTGTGATTCAGACCTCAGAAGCATGCAACCAAGAGTGCCTCCGTCTGCTGGGAGACAGCAGGAATTAGAAATCCTAGGAAGAGATCCCACAGAACAACTACAGAAAGAAATCCAGACCATTTTGAAGGAAATAGTTGTCAATGGATGGATTGGTCGAAAGGAGGCTGCCTTTCTAGTCAAAGAGAATCCCAAGACACCTTATTTTTATACCATCCCTAAAGTACACAAAATGACCGGAACACCACCAGGCACACCCATAGTGTCCGGAATTGACTCTGTTCTTGAACCACTCTCACAATGTTGTGACTTTTATTTCAGACTATTGATTCAGAGTATGCCAGCCTACCTAAAGGACACAAAGGAGGTATTGAATTTAATCACGGACCTTGAATTTAAGCCGATGGAAGATCTGTTAATAGGGCTGGATATAGAATCACTATACACGAATATCCCCCTGAGGGAAACTCTGCAGGTGATTGAGAACATTCTGTATGCAGAAGAGTGGGAGTTTCAAACTCCAAGGTCCCTTATTTTGGGCCTAGCTGAACTGGCACTAACAAGGAATTTTTTCCTATATCTAGACACTCTATACTTACAAACCCATGGGACAACCATGGGTAGTCCCTTGCTTCCAGTGTAGCTTGTTTGTATGTATCACAATTTGAAAAGAATACATTTACTCAGATCAAAACCCCTATAGCAGTGCCATAAGGGTGTGGCATCGTTATATTGACGATGTCATTCTGATCTGGCAAGGAGATGTTACAAGAGCAAATTAATTTTTAGCTTGGCTTAACGGTCGAAATCTATTTTTGTTCTTTACCTCCACTATCACTATTACGGCTTTACCAGTTTTGGACCTCATTATAAAACCTCTGAATGGTAAAGTGAAAAGTGAAGTTTTCCATAAACCTACAAACAAGAACAATCTGTGGTCCTTCCACAGCTTCCACCCCAAGTCATTAAGGGAGAACCTCCCATATGGACAGATTCTTCGTATGAGGAGAAACTGCTCATACATACGTGACTTTGAAAAAGAGGCAGATGCCTTAAGTGTGAAATTACATGAATGAAACTATCCAGAACATGTTGTAAAAAGAGCAAAGAAACGTGCAAGAAATAACAACAGAGACTCACTCTTGGAGACAATTGTAGAACCAAAAGAAGAGAAGAGTGTGTGCGTAACAACCTTTAACGCAGCATCCAATTGTATAAAGAAGATCATTACTAAAAATTGGCTTATTTTGAACACCAATTGTCTGAATCTCAAGAGCCCACTCTTCTCTTACAAGAAAGGTTCAAGCATTAAAAATATGCTAGAAGACACGAGACCACTACTAGGTAAAGGAAGAGAACATAGGCGCCCTACAGATGGAGCCCTCACCCGGGTTACCATACATTACAACTGAGGTTCTTGAAAAGCATGCCCATTGTCTATGAACACAAAATTGGTCGACTTGGAACTGAGATACCCTTGAAGTTGAGAAATCACACAACGTGCAACACAGAAAATGTAATCTATTTGATCACGTGCCAGTGTAACTTGCAATATGTAGGTATTACCACTAGATGGGTCAAAGTTAGAATACTGGAACATATGAGCAATATTAGATGTGGAAAGACAATGACCAAACTCACCACACATTACGCAGAAAAAACACACACACACAAGGCCCAACGCAGAGCGGAAAGGCAGCCTGCCGCCCACACAAGGGAGAGCAGACAGCACTGAATGACCTTCCATTCCAACTCCGAAACCACAGCCCTACGACAGAAGCCGGTGAATACAGCCATTGTCCAAGAATAGACCAACACAGGCATGCCGAGGAGACCGACCACAGGGCAGATAGCGCATATCACAGAAGCACACAACGGACGGGGAAGAAAGAAGAAAACACTCCCCCATGTCGGCCACATGCAAGTTAATTGGAAGGAGTCACACATCACTGACCTTGAACTGTCTGAGAAGCATGTGGGATGAGGGCCCGTGTCCTCCAAACAAGCCAACAGAACACAAGTCCTGTCTCCCTACGACTACACAGAGCTCACAGCAACCTCGGAGCGTGCACATTGCAGACTGCACACACAGCCGGAGCACGCCACCACAACGCACCGCTGCGAAATGGCAACAGCAACACACCTACCCAACTACGCCGAACAGCTCAAGCTGTACAAAACCAACCTGTTACATATATTGGGATGCGATCTCCTGTCCCTGCTGAACGTAAGTTACCGACTGACTTACCGCATCACATTGTTCAGCTGCGTCATGCCCGTCTTCTACTGTCGGAGGTGTCCCTACCAGCATCCCGTGGAGATATGCCTCTCCAACCCGGCATGTCTGAAGGCGGACCTGCTACCACTACTCCTCCCTCTGGACGCACACGACAGGGCCTGCTCTGCCTATGGGGGCATGGCGTATGTGGCCAACATCGCACCCGCACGGAAATGGGACCACTGTGCCTCCACCACGACGGATCATCGAGAACAGCTACATCGAATGTCACCCAGCATGCCCCATCATGGTCCTCCAAGGGACAACTTACGAACAACACCTTGACAGCCACCATCCGCTACATTGGCTGGCAAACATGTACACCACCAATGACATGGAAGCCCTGCTGGGCGGCATCGCATACCTGACAACCTGTAAATTTGTCGGACCACAACGAAGGTTCCCCGATTGACCTATGATGTCCAACCCCGCACCCATGCTTAGCTTCCGCACGGACTGGCCAGTCACCACCACAACAGCCATACCAAACGACCGGCAACTGTAACCACACCATCAACGACATCGCCATGACATCGGATATGACCGGGACATGCACACTGTTCCCCATCACATCCAGGAACACTGCATGCATCGTGGGAGGCAGTGGCATGGGGTCTGTGTATCGCACCCACATGGACGGAACTGCACGAACAACCAGGACACGACATGGATCCAGCGCCCATGGACACACACACCGCTCAGTGGACATGAATAGGTCGCCTGGAGTCTGTGGGTGCTGCACCCCTCCCACCCCCGCCCCGGGAATCCCATACCAGGACCTTTGCATGGACGACAAGTGCATACAACAACAACACAACACCAGTGACTGTGACATGTCCAGTAACCACCACAGTGCAACAACAAGTGGCACGCCGCTGCATGCACGCAAGCACATGCCCTGATGTCATCTCACATGCATGCGTGCATGAGGAACAACCGCAGCAAACCTGTCACATGGAACTGAGATGGACTGTGCCCATGATGCCAAGCGGTCTGGTAGGCTACATGTATACCGTCTGTGTCAAAGTCCGCAGCTCCGCAGCTATACGTAAATGTACATTAGCACAGCCTTGGCCAAGCAGATGTCACTCTGAAGCCCACATCCCACATGCAACAGCCAATCACATGTAACCCCACACCCTATCCCATTTGCAATCATGCTCAGTATATCCTCAACATGTATTCCGCTGCCAGTAGTGTCCACTATACTGCACCACAGAGGACAGAAGACTCAATATAATGTTTGAAACCAAAACTGTCTCCGCTGACTCATTTCACAATTACGAATGAGAGAGGATGAGAGTATGTGAAGTACACGGCAGTCGTGACATGACCATGTAGTCCACTGGTATTGGATGTCAACGCAAATGAGTAGCACAACTGTGGAAGACACACATGTGTCGTGTGAAGTCGTATGGACGCAGTGCTCAGGTGGGTGGGTGTGACGGGTAGATGCGCACATGCCAAGTTGGAGCAGGCCGTGTTGGGAGGGCTCATGAACAGTACACCACCGCTTCCCTGGGCATTGTGAGAGGACACCTGTCGGGGGGAGTGAACACGTGTGTGCACAGCAGCCGGGCACACGTACAAAGCGGTACCAGGCGCACCTCAGCCCACCCCTCTGTGGACAAGCTGGATCCTGTTGTGCGCCCGCCATGCCCCTTGACAAGGCACACACAGCCCCAGTCGACCAGGTGTAACCCCAACATAGTCAATCCGCACAGGCGATACAGGGCACGGGATGGCAGTGGAGCATGGTGTGTGAGAGGTCTCCTCGCGCTCCTCCTGGTCATATCACGCAGGCAATAGAACCTCAACGTCTAGCATGGCACAAGTCAAATGGAAGTGTAGGGGGACGCACCACAGCACGAGCAGCACTGACGTCACGGGAGGTGGCTCGCACCATCCCATCCATTGCCCATTATACCAACCACGCCACATGCCATTGCGACTAAGTGCAAGCGCGTGCGCCCACCACCCCAAGCCCTCCCCAGAGAGGCCAAAGAGTGAATGTGTGGGCCATCAATCACAGACGGACGCGGCCTGGCCGCAAGGGCAGCCACAGCCACTGGGTGTCGCAGGTGGCGGATCCGGAAGGCGAAGACTGTGATGCATAGTCCATGCAGGACGGGTCTCCATTTGGGGCACCACGCAGGTGGACGGCGTCCCGCAACACATCATACCCTGAGACAGCCCACTCGTGCAACTGGACCCACACATACACTCCTTGCCCTCTCTGGTGCGAGCTTGGGGCTGCCTGTGCAAGCGCTAGCCTCGCAGGTGCACATGCATATTGGGGGAGCGAGGGGAGGACATGAGGGCTGGGGCGAAGATGACTGTATCACTGTCAGTGAGTACAAGGGATGACCCAGATGTGGAAAGGAAGAGACGTGTCCCGTGTGTACTGCAACTAGTCGCCAATCCAACTACCCCCCCATGTCCGGAAAGTAAGCCCGCACCTAGGCCCGCCCAACCGCCACATCGAACATACCACCAGCACGACAACCTTCCCATTCGAAACACTGACTGGGGGTGGCGACCAGTGAACAATCATGTGTAGCCTACCCACGCGTACATGTGGGCCCTCCATGATCCATGTCACCTGCGGCAAAGTCATGACATGCGCAATGAGGGAAGTGAGGAGAGCTGTCCGCCCCACGCACAGAAGGTGCATCAGCTCCACAGACCCAGCAGCGAGTCCAGCAGGGGTCACATGTTCAGGGGCAGCTGTGCCTGGTGTGAAGGCACATGCATATAGACAGCACATCGACCAATGTGTAGTCTGCCCACATCTACAGTCCATCATCATGCGGACATAGGAATTGAACACAGGGCAACACATCTTAGTGGGTGCACCCACCGTGACCAACAATGCGCAATCATCGACGTACCCGCCCTGTGCATGGCCCCCACCCAACAGAGGCACATCCAGTGCCACCATCCCACACACACAAGCCTTCCACGGAACATGCTGTGTCCAATGGTCAGTACAGAGTCAGCGCCCATCTGGTGGATCCTGAACAGGAGACACATGCACACACATGCCAGCTCCCACTATGTACGTCTGCCACTTGGCACGTGCAATGTAACCTCTCACCTGTGACGTGTGACTGCAAGCACACAGCCGTCTTGGCATGGGGCTGTCAATGTGGACACCTGTCAATGTTTCGGGAGGTGTGATCCGTACAGTGCTGTACATAGGGTGCAGTGCTGACACCTACTACTGTCTCATATCCCCTCGTGCCACAGGTCCCACTTGTTTTGGCCGCTCAGCCTGTGCCCACATCGTCGTCGTCGTGTGCCATACTCATCCAGCCTCGGAAGCAGTTCCATGCTCAGCAGACATTCATGTTGCCGTGGCGTTGAAGCTTGACGAATATGCAGTCAGTCCCCATCAGCACGCCCCGCAAGTCATTGGGGCCTAGATCCCCATGTGCATGCACATGGCAGTGGTCTGTATCACTAGCCATTGCCATTGTTGGGAGACCTGTGTAAGTGTATTGTGGCCGTGCCGTCCCAGCTTGACAGCTGGGCTGTGGCTCATGTGCTTGCTCAGTCATGTCAGTGATGTGTATGCGAAATTGCTATGTGTCGTGTTGCTTTGACATGTGTCAACTGCCATTTTCCCTAGGCGGAGACCGAACATTGACCGCCCATACCAATTGCTGGCGGACATGGACGATACAGAGGTCATTAGGAAGTTTCGGCTGGACAGGCCAACCCTGCATCGACTGTGTGCCATGTTAGAACCCCATCTCCGTCCCCGCAGGGTGTATCCGACAGCTGTCACCCCACACGGCTAAGGTGATGGCCGCCATGCATTTCTTCGCCACTGGGTCATTCCAGCACACAGTGGGCAGTGGAGGAGGGATGTCCCAGCCCATGTTCAGCAAGGTGCTGAGGGATGTACTGGCAGCCATGATGCTGTACCGAAACAGGTACATCCGCTTCCCCAGGGCTCGTGAATTGGCGGCAGTGAAGGGTGCATTCTATGCCCTTGGCAGAATCCCACACGTCGTTGGAGCCATTGACTGCACACATGTTGGCCTTGTTCCACCACAGGCCACTGAGCACCTATGCCGCAACAGGAAGCACACGCACTCCCTGAATGTGCAAGTGGTGTGCCTTGCGGACATGGTGATCACCCACGTGTGTGCAAAGTTCCCAGGCTCGGCCCATGACGCACACATAATGTGCAACAGCATCTTGCCACGACTGATGTCCAATCTGCAACAGGATCGTGGCTGTATTGTCGGTGAGTATGTGGAGTGGTGTAGCGTGCTGGTTGTGCGATGCTGTCCCCTGTCCAGTTGGAATAGCAACGGTTCTCTGTGTCCCTCACACCCAGGTGACTCTGCGTACCCGAATGGGGCATGGCTGCTCAGTCCATTGAGGAATCCTCGCACCCCAGCAGACGGTCGCTACAATGAGGCACATGGGAGGACCAGACGTGTGGTCGAGCGTACCTTTGGCCTCCTCAAGTCCAGGTTCAGGTGCCTGGACCGCACCGGGGTGCGCTGGCGTACTCCCCACAGAAGGTGTGCCAGATAGTGGTGGCGTGCTGCATGCTGCACAATCTGGCCATTCGGAAGCAGATCCCCCTCATCGTGGATGACGGAGATCAACCAGGGCCCCAGCCCGCAGACCAGGACAGCTCGAGTGAGGAGGACAGCGGAGAGGAGGAAGCTGGGAATGTGCGGCAGCAGCTAATCGCCCACTACTTCACTTGACGGTGAGTGTCCATGTACGACGGCTGATGTGGCTGTATCTGTGCAGGTGTGTGTGTGCTGTGTCAGGGTGGCCGTTTGTTCACTGCGTGCTGTGTGTCAACGCTCCATGGCCAGGGTAGTATGCCACTGTTGGTGGCTGTGGCATTGTGCCCTATTGCTCTGTGCGATGTGTGTACATTGCTTGTAGTTGTTGACATGTACTGTGTGATGGGTGTGTGACACACTCATTGAATGTGCTCCTGTTCTGTCTCCCACCCCTAGGTCCCTACAGGCCCTCCGGTTCCATTGCCATGCCACGCATCAGGTGCCTTTCCGCCCAAGGTGGCCGTTGTATTCCGTACAAATAAAACACAGGGCACAAACAGCAGTTTGTGTAAGAGGTGCATTTATTTCAAACTGTGACATGTGATTGTGTGTAAGGTGATGACAAAAGTGGTGCGTGCAGTGACAATGAGCTGTCGGTCATGGCTGCGTGATGCTCAGGGTGTACCCACTGGTTCTATGTCCATAGTCCAACACACACATGCCATCCAGATGGCTGTGTGGAGTGGGATCGTAGTCCAAGTCAATGCAGTGGCTGGTCAAGGAATGCTGGCTGGCTGCCTCACTTGCGTCTGGAGCGTGCGAAGTCCTCCCGGGAGATCTGTTTCCTCTTCGGACGGCCCCTTCCACGTTTGCGAGGGGGGGTGCCTGCTTGCGACATGCTGGTGGTTGAGGTGTGCTCACTGGCTGTGGACGCAGGGGAACTGGACACTGCTGCTCGACCCTGCGCCCCGGCAGGTGGTGGCGGAGGGGAGCTGCTGTCCCTGGCTGTGACCTCACCGCCACCACCAGCTGGCCCATGAGGTCCACGAGTTGGCCCATACGGGCGTCCATGGACCTCAGCACCCCCAGCACCTCACGCGTGTCCGTAGCTGACCTGGCCCATTGTCCTTGGGCCTCTTCATAGGCCCCAAGGACTCTGGCCATTTGAGGCAGGGCATGGCTCCCAGGGAGGCTGGCGTTTCCCTGACCCTGCTCCTCCTACCAGTCCTGCTGCCACCGGCCTGCCCACTAGCCACATTGCTCACCACGGTCCTCGCTGTGGCTCCCAGGGTGGATCCAGTCGGCCGGGCCACCACCTGCGCTGGGGCTGGTGCCAGCGAAGACGTGGTGGTGGTGGCGGCGGTGGTGGTCGGTGCGGCGATGGTGGCGGTTGCGGCAGTGGTAGTGGCCGCAATGACCGTGGGTGTGGCCGCAATGACCGTGGGTGTGGCCGCAACGACAGTGGCAGCAGGGGGCTGGGAATGTTCAGCAGCCCTGGATGATGGGTTGGTGGGTAGGAGGGGTCCTGGGGAGCGGCTGGGCCCTGCCACACCAGATGGGCCTGCTTGGTGGTCCGTGTCCGAAGAGGAGGACAGATCCTCCACATCTGTGTGTCCTCGTTGGGGGCTTGTAGGCTGGCTGTGCTGGCTGCTGGCTCCATCCCCAGCATCCAGCAGTTCGTCACCTGTGGAGAGAATGAGATTTGTTATTGTGTTGCACCTTGCGAAGTATGTATTTGTCGTCTGACATTAACAGTTCGTGCAATCTCGTACATGGGTTTCCCGGAGGCGTGTGTGTGGCTGTACCATTTGTAGTTGTGTGTGCTTGGCAATGGGACTGTGTGCTGTGCACATGTGGCATGGGACGGATTGGCCATGCCGATGGGTGTGTTGCTGTGCCCCTACTTATTGTGACTCTGGTGTATGCGGGCTCCTGGCCCATCCTGTGTCTGGTTTGTACTTTGCTTTTGGGGTTCAAATGGAACGCTTAGGAACGCATATGGCAACATGGGGGCCATGCCCCAGATTCGCATTTGGGATGGAATATGCTTTTGGGGTTCAAATGGAAAGCTTAGGAACGCATATGGCAACATGGGGGCCATGCCCCAGATTCGCATTTGGGAGGGAATATGCTTTTGGGGTTCAAATGGAACGCTTAGGAACGCATATGGCAACATGGGGGCCATGCCCCAGATTCGCATTTGGGTGGGAATATGCTTTTGGGGTTCAAATGGAACGCTTAGGAACGCATATGGCAACATGGGGGCCATGCCCCAGATTCGCATTTGGGAGGGAATATGCTTTTGGGGTTCAAATGGAGCGCTTAGGAACGCATATGGCAACATGGGGGCCATGCCCCAGATTCGCATTTGGGTGGGAATATGCTTTTGGGGTTCAAATGGAATGCTTAGGAACGCATATGGCAACATGGGGGCCATGCCCCAGATTCGCATTTGGGAGGGAATATGCTTTTGGGGTTCAAATGGAACGCTTAGGAACGCATCTGGCAACATGGGGGCCATGCCCCAGATTCGCATTTGGGTGGGAATATGCTTTTGGGGTTCAAATGGAACGCTTAGGAACGCATATGGCAACATGGGGGCCATGCCCCAGATTCGCATTTGGGAGGGAATATGCTTTTGGGGTTCAAATGGAACGCTTAGGAACGCATATGGCAACATGGGGGCCATGCCCCAGATTCGCATTTGGGTGGGAATATGCTTTTGGGGTACATGCTGTGAGCCATGGGTGCCGAACGTGACATGTGTTGTGGCAGCATGACAGTGCATGGTTTGAGGTGTGTGCATGCTTGACATGGCCTGCATATTTGCTGTCTGTTGTGATTACTGGACATGGCATTGGACGCATCGTTATGAGTGAGTGATGGTTGTGTGCCAGCCAACGTATTGCAGTTGTCCCATCTCCTTGGTGTGCGTGCTGCCCTGTGCCATGTGCATCACTGCAGTGCTCGGGGGGTGTGGCCCATGTTGTGTGTTGTTGCTCACAGTGTGTCGTGCGCTTCATTGACTTCTGGCACATGGTTGGTCATGGGCATGTATCTTAGCGTGACTGCTGTATGTGTGGCAGCTGTGCGGATGACATGCCTTTCATGAGACTGGGGCTGACGGATGGGATGGATGGGATGTTGTATGTGCATGGTGTGTCTGTGTGTTTGATGGGTTCAGTGGTGTTCGTGTGCATTTATGTTGTTCCGCTCTGTTGCGTCTAGTGTTGTTTGTCTTACATAGGCGTAGTTGTGGGGTGTGTGGTTGACAGGCAGTAGGGGCTACATGGACAGGACTTCAATGGTGTTTCGGTTGTGTGTGATGAGTTGCACAGTGGCTGCTGTGTGGTACTATATTCAGTGTGGCTTGTGCATGCAGACGTGGCTCCTTGGGTGTTGCTATGTCTGTGATGGGTCATGTGGGGTGTGAGTCTGTTGTTCATGTCCGTGTGCACATTGTTCACTTGTTCGTGACGGTGGGCGGTGCTGCGTGTTCGTCTGCTACGTGACATGTCCCATGTGTTGGTCGTGTTCCGGTCCTCATGCCTCCAGTAATCCAGCCCTGTCCAGTTTCCCACCTGCAGGTTGTTCGTGCGTGCACTGTACTGGATGCCACATGGTTCTAAGCGGGGGTGCTCCATGTTGCAGGTCTGTGGGGGTGGGGGGTGTAGTGGATCGTGGGGGTGGCTGGACACCCACTGACACCGATTGCTGTGGACCGTGATGTCTGCCTTTCGGCTGTCGTTGTGCACTGCGGTGGCTGACACGTGGCTGTGGGGTGTGGGGGATGCTCCTCCTTGCTGTGCTGTGGGACTAGGGGCCTGGTGTGTGTTGTACTTGGGCTGTCCACCGTCCCACCCACTGCACTTTGTGTTCCTGCCACTTACCTGTTACTTGTCGGTTAGTGCAGCTGTGGCGGACACATGGGTGTGGTGGGTCCTCGTTGTGGCGCTTCTGGCATATTTGGGGACCTGTTGGTGGTTACGTGGCTGGCTGAGTGTACACATGTCCCCACGCATCTTACAGTTGTTCTGTTTGGGCTGTGTGTGGTGGTGTCTGTTGCATGTGTGTGTTGTGTATTGTGTGCTGGACATGGGGGTGTTTGTCCCTGGGAGCTGTGGCATGGTGGTAGTGCATGTGAGTACATAGCGGTGTGCTGGTATACATTAGTTTGTACTTACCAGCCTCCACTCCCCTGCTAA
Organism: Calotriton arnoldi; assembly: GCA_963921515.1. Classification (NCBI taxonomy): domain Eukaryota; kingdom Metazoa; phylum Chordata; class Amphibia; order Caudata; family Salamandridae; genus Calotriton; species Calotriton arnoldi. The sequence continues at coordinate 69,655 of CAWUFW010004360.1, forward strand.
TCCGGCGAGGATCTCCGGATGTATTATGACTCGCACCTTCTCCTCCCACGCTTTGAAGGTCTTGAAGAGCGCGGGATTCCCTCCGCCAGTGACGGCAGCCAGCTCTCTGTTTTTACCCTCCTTCTTCTTGACCAGGCTCTTGACGTCATTCCACCGTTTGTTTATTTCTCCTCTGTTCCTGGGCAGGGTCCCGACTGCATTGACCTGGTCTACGATCCGGTTCCACATTCTGTTTCTGGTGGCTAGTGGTGTGTGCTGGACCATGTTCCCATAGATTTGTGGGTGCACCTTGATGATCTCGTCGACCATGACCGTCAGCTCAATGGGCGTGAACTTGGGCATTCTTTGTGGTGCCATGGTGTTTGTGGTGCTGGTGCGGTGTGTGTTGTGTAATGTGCAGGGTGTTTGTGGTGCCGGTGTTTGGTGGTGGTGGTGGTGGTGGTTGTGATGTGTGCATTTCTGTGGTGTGCTGCTGTCCTTGCTGTGTCACTGTGTCCTCTCCTCTCCTCTCTGGTTTGCAATGTTGCAAGGGGTTGTGGTCTGTGGGAGTGCTGCTTTTGTACTTACCTATGTGGGTGTGTCCTCATGGTCTGTTGTTTTCAGGTGTGTTGTGTCTGGGGTTCTGGCCTATGTAGTTTTTGTTTGTCCGGGGGGGTGTTTTCGGGATGTGTACTGTGCTTGTGTATTTGTGCGTGCCTTGCTTTGTGGACTTGTTGGCCATGTTGTGTGCTATTGTTTTTGTGAGCGGATGGTTTCTGTACAGGGACGTGGGCGCCATGGCTTCTGCCGTGTCAATTCTCATCGGCGTTGTTTGCGCTGGCGGGCGGTATATTTGTAGTTTTCCCGCGCTCATGGCGGTGCGATCGTAATCTCACGTGCGGTGTGTCGGCCGTGAGGGCGGGCGGTTTTGTGTTGTCGTGCGTGTTTCCGTCCGTGGCGGGCGGTTTGACTCCGACTCGGACGATGGCGGGCGGTATCTTGTGTGATTTTTCCGCCGATGGCGGTTTTCGGTTTGTGTAATCGTAATGGCGTTGTCGGTGTTCAGACGGTGTGTGCGGGCGGATTTTTGCCGCTTCCATGCCTGGCAGATTTTTTTACGCCGGGTATCGTAATGGGCCCCTAAGGGAAGTATTTTCCTATATTGGAGAAACAAAGGCGCCTTGGGGCGCCTTGGTGGGACCCTTGACCTTGCCAGGTAGGTCGCTCCCCCCGCCACACAGCTCCGCCTGTGTTGTCCGCCCGCTGCTGCTGGTAAGAACGCCCTTCCCTTTTTCCTTCTGTACCCCCGTTGCCCCATTTGTACTGTGCCCGCATTTGTCTGTTTTCTCGCCCCTTTTTTTCCTTCTGTACCCCCGTTGCCCCATTTGTACTGTGCCCGCATTTGTCTGTTTTCTCGCCCCTTTTTTCCTTCTGTACCCCCGTTGCCCCATTTGTACTGTGCCCGCATTTGTCTGTTTTCTCGCCCCTTTTTTTCCTTCTGTACCCCCGTTGCCCCATTTGTACTGTGCCCGCATTTGTCTGTTTTCTCGCCCCTTTTTTCCTTCTGTACCCCCGTTGCCCCACTTGTACTGTGCCCGCATTTGTCTGTTTTCTCGCCCCTTTTTTCCTTCTGTACCCCGTTGCCCCATTTGTACTGTGCCCGCATTTGTCTGTTTTCTCGCCCCTTTTTTTCCTTCTGTACCCCCGTTGCCCCATTTGTACTGTGCCCGCATTTGTCTGTTTTCTCGCCCCTTTTTTCCTTCTGTACCCCCGTTGCCCCATTTGTACTGTGCCCGCATTTGTCTGTTTTCTCGCCCCTTTTTTTCCTTCTGTACCCCCGTTGCCCCATTTGTACTGTGCCCGCATTTGTCTGTTTTCTCGCCCCTTTTTTTCCTTCTGTACCCCCGTTGCCCCATTTGTACTGTGCCCGCATTTGTCTGTTTTCTCGCCCCTTTTTCCTTCTGTATCCCCGTTGCCTCTCGCCATTCCCGCCGCTGCGTCCCTGCGGCCCCGCCCCCTGACTGCCCATTCGCTGCCCCTGCCTCCCGCCTCCCAGCTGCTCCTCCCTCCCACCTCCCCCATATATGGCGGCCGCTGCGCGGTGAGGAGAGCGACCCTTGACCTGCCAGGTAGGTCGCTCCCCCCGCCACACAGCTCCGCCTGTGTTGTCCGCCCGCTGCTGCTGGTAAGAACGCCCTTCCCTTTTTCCTTCTGTACCCCTGTTGCCCCATTTGTACTGTGCCCGCATTTGTCTGTTTTCTCGCCCCTTTTTTTCCTTCTGTACCCCCGTTGCCCCATTTGTACTGTGCCCGCATTTGTCTGTTTTCTCGACCCTTTTTTCCTTCTGTACCCCCGTTGCCCCATTTGTACTGTGCCCGCATTTGTCTGTTTTCTCGCCCCTTTTTTTCCTTCTGTACCCCCGTTGCCCCATTTGTACTGTGCCCGCATTTGTCTGTTTTCTCGCCCCTTTTTTTTCCTTCTGTACCCCCGTTGCCCCATTTGTACTGTGCCCGCATTTGTCTGTTTTCTCGCCCCTTTTTTTCCTTCTGTACCCCCGTTGCCCCATTTGTACTGTGCCCGCATTTGTCTGTTTTCTCGCCCCTTTTTTTTCCTTCTGTACCCCCGTTGCCCCATTTGTACTGTGCCCGCATTTGTCTGTTTTCTCGCCCCTTTTTTTTTCCTTCTGTACCCCCGTTGCCCCATTTGTACTGTGCCCGCATTTGTCTGTTTTCTCGCCCCTTTTTTTCCTTCTGTACCCCCGTTGCCCCATTTGTACTGTGCACACATTTGTCTGTTTTCTCGCCCCTTTTTTTCCTTCTGTACCCCCGTTGCCTCTCGCCATTCCCGCCGCTGCGTCCCTGCGGCCCCGCCCCCTGACTGCCCATTCGCTGCCCCTGCCTCCCGCCTCCCAGCTGCTCCTCCCTCCCACCTCCCCATAAATGGCGGCCGCTGCGCCGGTGAGGAGAGCGACCCTTGACCTTGCCAGGTAGGTCGCTCCCCCGCCACACAGCTCCGCCTGTGTTGTCCGCCCGCTGCTGCTGGTAAGAACGCCCTTCCCTTTTTCCTTCTGTACCCTCGTTGCCCCATTTGTACTGTGCCCGCATTTGTCTGTTTTCTAGCCCCTTTCTTTCCTTCTGTACCCCCGTTGCCCCATTTGTACTGTGCCCGCATTTGTCTGTTTTCTCGCCCCTTTTTTTCCTTCTGTACCCCCGTTGCCCCATTTGTACTGTGCCCGCATTTGTCTGTTTTCTCGCCCCTTTTTTTCCTTCTGTACCCCGTTGCCCGATCTGTACTGTGCCCGCATTTGTCTGTTTTTCTCGCCCCTTTTTTTCCTTCTGTACCCCGTTGCCCCATTTGTACTGTGCCCGCATTTTTTCTCGCCCCTTTTTTTCCTTCTGTACCCCCGTTGCCCCATTTGTACTGTGCCCGCATTTGTCTGTTTTCTCGCCCCTTTTTTTCCTTCTGTACCCCCGTTGCCTCATTTGTACTGTGCCCGCATTTGTCTGTTTTCTCGCCCCTTTTTTCCTTCTGTACCCCCGTTGCCCCATTTGTACTGTGCCCGCATTTGTCTGTTTTCTCGCCCCTTTTTTTCCTTCTGTACCCCCGTTGCCCCATTTGTACTGTGCCCGCATTTGTCTGTTTTCTCGCCCCTTTTTTTCCTTCTGTACCCCCGTTGCCTCTCGCCATTCCCGCCGCTGCGTCCCTGCGGCCCCGCCCCTGACTGCCCATTCGCTGCCCCTGCCTCCCGCCTCCCAGCTGCTCCTCCCTCCCACCTCCCCATAAATGGCGGCCGCTGCGCGGTGAGGAGAGCGACCCTTGACCTTGCCAGGTAGGTCGCTCCCCCCGCCACACAGCTCCGCCTGTGTTGTCCGCCCGCTGCTGCTGGTAAGAACGCCCTTCCCTTTTTCCTTCTGTACCCTCGTTGCCCCATTTGTACTGTGCCCGCATTTGTCTGTTTTCTAGCCCCTTTCTTTCCTTCTGTACCCCCGTTGCCCCATTTGTACTGTGCCCGCATTTGTCTGTTTTCTCGCCCCTTTTTTTCCTTCTGTACCCCCGTTGCCCCATTTGTACTGTGCCCGCATTTGTCTGTTTTCTCGCCCCTTTTTTCCTTCTGTACCCCCGTTGCCCGATCTGTACTGTGCCCGCATTTGTCTGTTTTCTCGCCCCTTTTTTTTCCTTCTGTACCCCCGTTGCCCCATTTGTACTGTGCCCGCATTTTTTCTCGCCCCTTTTTTCCTTCTGTACCCCCGTTGCCCCATTTGTACTGTGCCCGCATTTGTCTGTTTTCTCGCCCCTTTTTTCCTTCTGTACCCCCGTTGCCTCATTTGTACTGTGCCCGCATTTGTCTGTTTTCTCGCCCCTTTTTTCCTTCTGTACCCCCGTTGCCCCATTTGTACTGTGCCCGCATTTGTCTGTTTTCTCGCCCCTTTTTTTCCTTCTGTACCCCCGTTGCCCCATTTGTACTGTGCCCGCATTTGTCTGTTTTCTCGCCCCTTTTTTTCCTTCTGTACCCCCGTTGCCTCTCGCCATTCCCGCCGCTGCGTCCCTGCGGCCCCGCCCCCTGACTGCCCATTCGCTGCCCCTGCCTCCCGCCTCCCAGCTGCTCCTCCCTCCCACCTCCCCATAAATGGCGGCCGCTGTGCGTGTCGCGCCGCTGGCGCGCGCGAAGGCGCGCCTAAGGCAAGCCCGTCTGCGCCCGTCCGCGACTGGACCGCGCCCAGCGCCAGAACCCCTGGCCCCCGCAGCAGCCAACCCACCCACCGGACCTACGACACCGCCACCCTCAACCCACTCAACACCGGCCGAATCCCCGGCTGCCACCGTGCCACCCCAGGACGCACCCACGGACCCTTCGCCTGCCAATCTTGCAAGTTCTCCTGCCTCCGGACCTGCACCGCACCCACCACGCCGAGCACCAGCAGCAACCACCTGAAGTGCATCCTGCTCAACACCCGCTCCGTCCACAGACACGCCGTGGAACTTTGGAACCTGCTCGACTCCACATCACCAGACGTCGCTTTCCTCACGGAAACATGGATGAACGCCTCCTCAGCGCCCGACATCGCCATCGCCATCCCGGACGGATACAAGATCACCCGAAAGGACCGCGCCAACCAGACCGGAGGAGGCATCGCCATCGTCCACAAGAACACCATCCGCATTACGACCAACTCCGACGACACCTTTACAGCCGGCAAACACCTGCACTTCCAGATACACACCGACCCCAAGACCACCCTCAGAGGCACCCTCATCTACAGACCCCCAGAACCACGCACACAATTCAGCGAAGACATCGCCGACCTCATCAGCCCGCACGCCCTCCTCTCGGCCGACTACATCCTCCTTGGGGACCTCAACTTCCACCTAGAGAACAACAACGATCGCAACACCACCACCCTGCTGGACAACCTCGCCAAACTTGGACTCAAGCAACTGGTGACCACCCCCACACACCACGCCGGCCACACGCTTAACCCCGTCTTCTCCTCCAGCAAGGACATCTCCTTCAGCCACACCACCGGACTCCACTGGACAGACCACAGCTGCGTCCACTTCAGCTTCAGCAGGACCACCACGCACCACCACCCGCAACAGCTCCCGCGCAGAAGCTGGAACAAGATCACCACCGACCAACTCACCACATCCCTGAGCCAGAACCCTCCCGCCAGCTCAACAAACCCCAACCAAGCCGCCAGCAACCTCACAAGATGGATCACCAACTGCGCTGACATCCTCGCCCCATTGAAGACCCCCCAATCAGACCCGGCAACAAGAAAGCACCCTGGTTCACCGACGAACTCAAGAAATCCAAGAAGAACTGCCGGGCCCTCGAGAAAGCATGGCGCAGAGACCCGACTGCAGACAACATGACCACCCTCAAACACGCCACCCGAAAACACCACCAGCTGATCCACACCACCAAGAAAACCGCATTCAAGGAACGACTGGACAACAACGCCCACAACAGCAAGGAACTCTTCATCATCGTCAAAGAGCTCTCGAACCCCAGCGCCGGAAACAACGACATCACCCCCTCGCAAGACCTCTGCAACTCGCTCGCCTCGTTCTTCCACAGCAAGATCGCAGACATACACAACAGTTTCAGCACACAGCCGACGTACCCTACAACCGTTCCAACGTCCCCCACCTCCACCCTCCGAGCCTGGACCCCGATCAACACCGAAGACACTATCCGCACGATGAACTCCATCCACTCCGGATCACCAACCGACCCCTGCCCTCACCACATCTTCAACAAGGCCGACGCCGTCATCGCACCCCACCTCCGGGACATCATCAACACCTCCTTTGACACCGCCACCTTCCCAGAGAGCTGGAAGCACGCCGAACTCTGCGCCCTACTGAAGAAACCGTCAGCGGACCCCACCGACCTCAAAACTACCGCCCCATCTCGCTCCTTCCTTTTCCTGCCAAAGTCATCGAGAAGACCGTCAACAGACAACTGGCCGCCTTCATCGAGACAAATGGATCCCTCGACCACTCACAGTCCGGCTTCCGGGCCAACCACAGCACCGAGACCGCCCTCATCGCAGCCACCGACGACATCCGAGCCCTGCTCGACAACGGGGAAACAGCGGCCCTCATTCTCCTGGACCTCTCCGCAGCGTTCGACACAGTCTGCCACCGCACCCTAGTGCAACGCCTGAACAACGTCGGAATCCAAGAGAAGGCACTGGAGTGGATCATCTCCTTCCTCGCCGGAAGAACCCAGAGAGTCCGCCTCCCCCCGTTCAGTTCCGAGGCCACCGAAGTCATCTGCGGTGTACCACAAGGATCATCACTCAGCCCCACCCTCTTCAACGTCTACATGAGCCCCCTCGCAGCCATCGCACGCCAACACAACCTCAACATCATCTCCTACGCCGACGACACCCAGCTGATCCTCTCCCTCACCAACGACCCCACAACCGCCAAAACCAACCTACATGAAGGGATGAAGGACGTAGCCGAGTGGATGAGTAACAGCCGCCTGAAACTGAACTCAGATAAGACGGAAGTCCTCATCCTAGGATCATCACCCTCCGCCTGGGACGACTCCTGGTGGCCCCCTGCCCTGGGCAACGCACCCAAACCAATGGACCACGCACGCAACCTGGGCTTCATCCTGGACTCCTCCCTCTCAATGACCAGGCAAGTCAACGCCGTCTCCTCGTCTTGCTTCAACATCCTACGCATGCTGCGGAAGATCTTCCGGTGGATCCCCACCGAAACCAGGAAGACGGTCACCCAGGCCCTCGTCACCAGCCGACTGGACTACGGCAACTCCCTCTACGCCGGAACCACAGCCAAACTTCAGAAAAGACTCCAACGCATCCAGAACGCCTCAGCTCGACTCATCCTGGACATCCCCCGACACAGCCACATCGCCGGACACCTGAGAGACCTGCACTGGTTCCACGTCAGCAAGAGAATCACGTTCCGACTCCTCACCCACGCACACAAAGCTCTCCACAACCAAGGCCCCAGATACCTCAACGACCGTCTGACCTTCTACACTCCCACCCGCCAGCTACGATCGACCAACCACGCCCTCGCCGCCGTCCCCCGCATCCGAAGAGCCACAACGGGAGGAAGATCCTTCTCCTACCTGGCTGCCAAGACGTGGAACTCCCTACCCATCCACCTCCGCCTGACCCAAGACCACCTCTCCTTCAGGAAGCAACTCAAGACCTGGCTGTTCGAACAGTAGCGGACCCCCCTCCCCCTAGCGCCTTGAGACCCTCCGGGTGAGTAGCGCGCTATACAAATGCTTGATTGATTGATTGATTGATTGTACAGATTATCCTAAAGTTTTTTTTTCTTTTAATAACTTTTTTTTGCAGATTGATATGCGCTTACAATTCCATAATAAACAATCAGTGCTAAACATGTGAGAAATTTCTATCTCTTATCAATTTTACACATATAACCATTCTTCATTATGGCCTGAAATAGCAGAACATACGCATTGCTACATTTCGCCAACTGTGTGGTTAAAGCATCATAATTATTGAATATACATATCATATATAAGTCTGTTTATGAAAAAAACAACTTACACTGTAACTCAGCAATACTGCCAGGTAGGTAGATTTGAGAATAAAAATCAGGAGGATGACAATGAGGGTCAAGCAAGTCGGTTCCAAGCGAGTTCCAGATGTATGTCTGGGATTTCCTATGAATGTTAGGCAAGGAGGTTCAGTATCACATCAGGTTGGCAAATAACTGTACAAGTACATTTCCTGTTATGTATTCCAAACCTGCGGGACGTATGCAGCAGCCCTCAAGCTCCTACCTCTGCATCATCGGTTATAATTACCCTGCCAGAACCGTCAATCGTTGGCATGGCCTCAAAGATGACAGCCTGGGCTTAAACTACATTAGGCTGCCAATACCCCTCCTGACCTCTTTTGGTAATACACTTTCCTCACATTCTGCCCATTTTTTACTTCATTATACCATTTGAAGCTGCTAGGGCTATTCGTTCTCTTGCAGCTCACCAATATCTGTTGTTTGGCTAATATCAGTACCAGGTCGACAAATCTACTTGCTACTTTATTAGCCATAGTCCTCAGGTAGAGACCCAGTAGACTTGTCTTCCTTGCTGATGTGCAGCACAATTTCCCCAGTATGTGTTTAGTGCCAGACAACTCCACACCATATCAAAGAAATCAGCCCCTAGTGTGTGGCATCTAGGACATTCTGCATATGCCTCCGGGTGCATACAATTAATCCTCTTGAGGATTGAATAGACTTTACGCAGGTAATAGTATTATATTATTTTGAACCTCAGGTTCCAGGTTATTATGGGGTTAGACGCAGTACTTTAAGTCAGACTTCATCATTTAGTCAGGAGCCCATGTCCTCCCCACATTTAGTATGCAGTGGATCCAAGGCTGTTTTAGATAGTGATATGATTGACTGGTACAATAATGTTAATGTCCTGTACCTGCCATCAGTGGAGTATAATCTGCTAGACAATTGTGTAGGTTCCAATGTTCCACTTTGCCACCATTAAGAAATAGTGGCCACTAGCGCCCCATGTATCAGAAAGTAGCCATCTGAAATCTCATGCTCTGACAAATGTGCAATGCTGGCCCCTGTGTATAGATTTATGAGTAGGGAAAGTCCCTTCTCATCTCACTCTTGTAGGCCAACCCAGTTATTGGTGCGAGATCAAACTCAGTACCTTTATTGGTATTTACCATACATATAGGAGTCTGGTACGTGTTCTTTGTAGAACCTTGCAAAACCAAAGGGGATGATGGACGGAGTGTTGAACATTGCAAGTACTCACCCCCAGTCAACTGATCTGGGTTTAATCCATCATCATTCTTTAGCTCACTCCGCCACCCCAGTTCAGACATGGCCATATGCAAATCAGTCTGACCCTGTGCCTCATGGGAACAGTCCAGCCCGAACTGCCAAGCCATGTGTTTGATTTGCTCTAACGCTCCGTCCATCATCCCCTTTGGTATCGCTTTGTAGAACCTTACCTTCGCATATTGTGCCGTACTAACTAATATATCTTCAGAGCATGCCTGCTGTTGCAGAGCAGGATTCAATAATAAGGTAGTAAATACTGCTCTCTGGGGTGACCACAGGCCCACAGTACTGGTAGCGCCTGAGGCTTCTGCCCACTACCTAGCCATCCACTGCAGCTGGGCAGCCAGATAATATAACTCAAAATCAAGTGCAGCTAGGCCACTTTCCTCTATTGGGAGTCTCAGTTAGTTAGTGATATTTTGTATCTTCTGCCACTCCATATCAGCCCTGTGAGCATCTCACTGAGCTCCCGGAATATCATCCTAGGTATTCTTATAGGCAGCGCCCAAAAGAAGTATAACAGCCTGGGGAGCATTACCATTTCTTAAAGCACTTTATGCTCTCTGTTGGGAGGGGGAGAGTTAACCAAAATCGAATGGATTGCCTAAGGGACGCAAGAATAGCCTTTATGTTACCCTCCAGGAGACGCTCTTCAGTGCAGTGTATTTGAGCCCTCAAGCATTTGAAGGTGGTTTGCTCTCACTGTAGGCTGTCTCCCAGATTCTGTGGTCTATCAACCATATGGGGGTTCATGCACCAGATACAAATTTGATTTGTTCCAGTTTACAGTTCCCGACAATTTCCTAAAGGTGTCAAGTGAAAATGTTGCCCCCTGTATATCAGTCAGTCAGGATCGTATCCAACTATGACTCTATTACAATCAAATATGCCGATAAGGGGGGAGCCATAGTGATCCTACAAACCACTGACCACAACCATGAATGTCTCTGCCAACTGGCAGATGGAAGTTACTATCATCAAATAACCACAGACCCTACAACAAACCTCCAGACCAGAATACATACCCTTGTCACTTCGGCTGAGTCACAAGGTTGGATCTCCCATAATGAAGCAGAATTTCTGGTGAACACCAACCCTAGAACACCATATTTTTACATCCTACCAAAGATACACAAGGGTATTTCTCCCCCACCTGGGAGGCCCATTGTGTCGGGTATCGGATCCCTTCTGGAAACCCTTAGCAAATTTGCGACTACTTTCTACAGCCACTGGTGAAGAAAATTCCATCCTATTTGAAAGACACTCGAGATGTCCTGAATTTGATTACAGAAAGGGAAAACCTAGCTGACATTACCTTCCTGATGACCCAGGACGTGGAAGCGCTTTATACCAACATTTTACAGGAAGCTACACTAGAAGCCATTGAGGCTTGCCTCCTGGCAGAAACATGAACATTGCCAACTCCAGTGAGTTTTGTAATTGAAAGTGCTACCATAGGCTTGGGGGAGAATTTCTTCCAATTCCAGTCCTGTTTCATCAGATCCATGGGACTTCAATGGGTAGTACCTTTGCCCTGAGCCTGGCCTGCCTGTATATGGCTGAATTCAAACACCTTCATATCTCCAACAACAACCCTTTGCAGGTCAACATAAAACTTTGGCAACGCTATATAGATGACATCAATATCTTTTGGAGTGGCGATCTCTCAACATGTGAAGCTTTCGACGAATCGATCAATTCTCTCAATCTCTTTTTCAAATTTACCAAAACAATCTCTGACAGTGCAGTTACTTTTTTGAATCTCCTGACCACAGCTAATAACAGATGCCTAACCACCACTACTTTAAAAAAAAAAAAAACAGATTGCAAAAAACCTTTTACTCTAGAACAGCCGCCACCCAAAAGCTCTCCGTGGCAATATTGACTTTGGACAGTTCTTACACTTACACCGGAACTACAGCTCGACCAGAGACTATGAAAAAGAAGCAACTACACTGAGCAAGAATTTAGAAGCTCACAACTACCCCCCCATCATCAAAAGGGCACGGAAAATGGCAAAAAACAAACATAGGGAGGCTTTGCCCGAACCTAGGATTAAACGGGAGGAGGACGCTATCACATGCGCCAGTACTTTTACACCCAACAAAAAATTGACGCAAACATAGCCGTATTCTCCAATTTGGATCTCCGGGCATTCCCACACATCGCTTTGCATTTAAACATAAGAGCAATCTCCGAAACCAGCTGGTGCATACAAGACCATGTGAAAAATCCATGCAGAAACAAAGAACTCTATGTGATTTACCATCTGTCTCAGAACATTTTCCATGAGGGCTATGTGGGGTCTGCCACCTAACAGTACACTCAAAGGAAGTACAACTGGATAACACCCAAACCTGGATCCATAAGATACATATGAATTGCAATTCAAAGAATTGCATTTATTTGATCCACTGTCCATGCTAACTTCAATATATTCAAAAGACACACAGATGATGGACGGAATGCAGATCAAATCAAACATTCACTCCCAGTCAAGAGATCTAGGTTAAATCCATTGTTCTTTTGCTCAACATGGCACCCCAGATTAGAGCCAGCCATATGCAAATCAGTTTTGACCCTGTGCCTCATGGGAACAGTCCAGCCCGAACTGCCAAGCCAGGTCCTCCCTGGCCCAGAAACAAGCATCCTGGAACCGGTTTTGGGGCATCACCCCTCATCAGCCAGGCTAGCTTGAATCCAGTGGCACAGTGAGCCTGGGACACACGTCTGGGCATACCCCACGCACTTAGGGCGAGAAAGCAAAGAACACACAGATGATGGACGGAATGAGGAGCAAATCAAGCATTCATCCCCAGTCAAGAAATCTGGGTTAAAATCATTGTTCTTTTGCTCTTCATGCCACCCCAGTTTAGACCCAGCCATATCCAAACCAGTCTTGACCCTGTGCCTCATGGGAACAGTCCAGCCTGAACTGCCAAGCCAGGTCCTCCCTGGAAACAGAAACATGCATCCTGGGACAGGTTTCGGGGCATTACCCCTCAACCGCCAGGCTAGCTTGAATCCAGTGGCACAGTGAGCCCGGGACCCACGTCTGGACATACCCAGTGCACTTAGGGCGAGAAAGCAAAAGACACTCAGATGATGGTCGGAATGCAGAGCAAATCGAAAATTCACCCCCAGTCAAGAGATCTGGGTTAAATCCACCGTTCTTTTGCTCACCATGAAATGAAATTAAATGAAAAGACACTTATATAGCGCATGGCTACCCGGGGGCCTCCCAGCGCTGGGCTTGACTAGTGATCACTGACAGAGATACTTAGGGAAACAACAGTGTTTTCAGTTGCTTTCGGAAAGCAGGGTGGCTAGGTTCCCTTCGTAAATGAAGTGGCAGTGCATTCCAGAGTTTGGCCGCGTTATGTGAGAAGAGCCGGCCGCCACTTCTGGCCCTCTTAATCCTCGAAACTTCAACCAAATGAAGGTCATCCGAGCGCAATTTCCTGTTAGCCTTGTAATGGCGAAACATAGTCGAATTTATGGGGGCCCGTGCCCCTGCAGAGACTTGTGGATGACACAGAGGGCCTTAAAACTAATTATTTCCTTTACTGGAAGCCAATGAAGGGCTGGTTTAGCTGATTGGCAATTAGATGTTCCAAGCAATAGTCTGTCCGCGCAAATTTGGACCGTTTGCAGTTTCGTGATTACTGCCATTGGAGCCCCTAAGTAAAGTGCATTTCCATAGTCTATCCTTGACAATATCAGCGATTGGACTACTATTTTTTTCGCTTGAGGGGGGAGAAGAGGAAGCACTTGACGAGCCACCCCAGTTTAGACCCAGCCATATGGAAATCAGTCTTGACTCTGTGTCTCATGGGAACAGTCCAATTGGCACCTTGCCAATACCGGCTCTTTGATAGCTGCTTAGACTTCCTGCTCTAATATCTCCGAGGCCAGTCCCTCCCTATCATCTCGGGATAGTCTAGTTGAGATAGCTGCACAGGTATAATCTTGCAGGCCTGATGTGCTATCATCGTCTCTCAGAGAGTACAGAGTATTATAATATGCTTTGAAGATTTGGTTGATTTCTTTTTGTCAGTGCACTAGCACCTCTGCACAATCCTGAATGCCCACTAAGGGTGTTTTAGTATTATCAGCATGAACAAGTAATGCAAAGTCTTCTGACCATATCTCTCTCTTCATTTATCTTAGACAGGTATTGTTAGTAATCATAACCTTTGAGCACTCAGTAAGAACCAAGAGGTCTGCCCTCGTTTTTCGTATTTGCTTCCCAATCTCTGGGTTTAGCAAAAATGCTCTTTCCAGGGTGTTTAGTTGTGCTTCATGAGTGCATAAATCTTTATGCATTTGTGCCCTGATGCCTGCCATGGACACAATGAAGCGTCCTCTGACCATCAATTTGAACACTTTCCATCCATGGTATTAAGGCCGTAGACAGATTTTCAGTGAAGTAATTACTGGTTACGTCCCCAAGGTCTAAGCTAAACACTGGGTCCTCTAGTGTATCCATAATGAGTTTCCAAATTGGGATAGCCAGACGAGGACTAGACAATGTAAGTGTGAGTACGAGAGGGTTGTGTTCAGAAATGGTCTTGGCTAAGTATTCTGCACTGACCCCCTCCCAATATGTGTATCAGGGGGCAGTACAAAAACCTGTCCAAGCGCACTTGCAGATCATCAGCCCCAGAAAAGTATGAATATTCTTTTAAAGATGTTCATCAGTCAGTCCCCACTGTGCCATCCAGGTAGTGAACGTCTTAGCGGTCTTATGTATGATTGAGATAGAAAGAGGAGGATGTGACCTGTCCAGCCCATATCTGTAATACAATTAAAATCGCCCCAGATGACTTTGAGGTAGTGCAGTAGGTCAGCAAGTTGAGTGGATAAACCATCCAGGAAGACCTACTGATCCACACTGGGCACATATATCACCAATGCAAAGCCTTTCCCCTCATAGCTACCACTGACCATCACATATCTCCCTTCTTTGTCCATATTTAGCTCGTTATGTTGGAATGGAATTGTAGGCGTAGAGGGGGCACGGGGAGCGGAAGGGAATACTGTACGCGTATAGTATGGGTTGTTTAGTGTCTTTATTCTCTTGTGTAACAAAGATCTTTGGGCTCTCTTGTATATCAGTCCCATGAGGTCCGTACAGCCAGCCAAAGCAAATCCTGGTCCTTAAGGCAGGTGTAGAACAGTACATAAAGGGGGGGGGACAGAGGGGTTTGGAAAATCAAAGAGTTCTTTTTGGCTGTCCACCCGGGGCTTCTCGGGGCTCACTCCTGGTCCCGGTCTGGTCGTTGTCGTCACGTCTGCCCAGGGCTCTCAGAGGTGATAGGAGGAAAATAAAACAAAACAGAACTGGTCTTATTATCAGGGCCTTCTTTCGCGTGTACTATGTGCTACCACCACCAGTCGACGTGTAGGGGAAGGGTCAAGGTGCGCAGTGAGGAGTTTGGCGAGGTCAACTACACCACCGTGTCCTACCGTCCTGCACCACCCCACCACCCCCACCAGAACGTCCCCCCAACGGTACTCGCCTTGTGCCACGACCCGTTATTGGGGCCGCGGCATAGGGACCCGGGCGTCCTCCCTCCTTTCTGGGCCGCCGGGTTTATTCACGGTGTCTGCTGCTTCCTCAGCCTCGCGCTGTCCGTCTCTCTCGCTCTCGGACTCTTCGGTGGCTCCTCCTCGCTTCGTCGTCGCTGCTCCCGTTTTGGACGTCTCCGCTCCGCTCCTTCCATCAGTCGACTCCTTTCCTTCTGGATCCCTCGGCTCTTGTCGGTCCGCCGCCGATGACGTCAGGTGCGCCTCCGCGGTACTCCCCAGTGCCGCTAGACCGCAGAGCGCTTCCGGGAATTGATGCGTGTCCCGCTCTGTTTCTCCCTACTTCCGGTCCGTCGGATCGCCGGACTCCTCACATATCTCCCCCCTCAGGAATGGACATCGGGGCCATTCAGCAGACGGGTGCCGGGACAGGTAGTCTGCGCCGACTTGCCTCGACCCCGGGTTGTGTATGGTCTGGAAATAGAAGGGTTGTAAAGCAAGGAACCATCTAAGAACACGTGGATTAGTGTCCTTGTGATTTGCAAGCCAGGTGAGGGGGCGTGATCGGTGAGGACTATGAACCTCCGTCCCAGTAGGTAATATTGTAGGGCTTCTATGACCCATTTGATGGCTAGGCATTCCTTCTCAATCGTTGAATAGTTCGCCTCACGTGCAAAGAGCTTCCTGCTGATGTACGGTACGGGTCTTAGGTCATCACTATGGTCAGGTTGGTATAGTACAGCACCCAGACCGAGGCCCGAGGCGTCGGTTTGGAGAACAAATGTGTGACTGAAATCAGGACAGTGTAACACTGGTGCTGTACAGATGGCTCGCTTGAGGGAGTGGAAGCTAGTCTCATGTTCTCTCATGTTCTGGTGTCCAGGTGTGTATGCGGGATGACTGGGTTTTCTTCAGGAGGTCGGTTAGGGGACTGGCTGTGGAAGAGAAGTTGGGTATGAACCTGCGGTAATAGCCTATAAACCCCAGGAATGAACGGACGTCTCTTTTGGTGGTGGGTCTGGGGAGCGCTTTGATCGCCTCTACCTTGTTTAACTGGGGATATCTCCGTCCTTCCTTGATTGTGTAGCCTAAGTACTGGATCGTGTTGGTACCTAAGAGTGATTTCTTTGGGTTAATAGTAAGGCCGGCCCCTTGGATCGCTCGGAATACAGCTGTTAGGTGTTGCAGATGTTCCCCCCACGTTGGGCTGAATATGACAATATCGTCAAGATATGCTGCGGCATATCCCTTATGGGATTGGAGAATGCGGTCCATCAATCTTTGGAACACCACCGGGGCCCCATGCAACCCAAAGGGGAGCACCTTGAATTGGTATAAACCGGAGGGAGTCGCGAACGCTGTCTTCTCTTTGGACTCGGGAGACAAAGGGATTTGCCAATAACCTTTTGTGAGATCAAGGGTGGACATGTATCGGGCCTTCCCCAGGCGTTCGACCATCTCATCTATTCTCGGCATGGGGTTTGTATCAAACTTGGTGACGGCGTTTACTTGCCTGAAGTCTAAGCAGAAACGCCAACTCCCGTCCGGTTTTGGTACAAGCACCACCGGAGAACACCAGTTGCTCAGGGAGGGTTCGATGATGTTGGAGTCAAGCAGGTCCGAAACCTCTCTCTCTACCGCCTCTCTTCGAGCTGCCGGAATACAATAGGGTTTCTGTTGGACGATCTTTCTGTCTAGGGACACGATGTGGTGGTGAACCATGTTAGTCCTTCCCGGTTTGGTGGAGAAGAGACCTGGGAAGGTCCCTAGCAGTGCCGTAAGGTGGTCGGTCTGTACTATGTGCTACCACTACCAGTCGCCGTGTAGGGGAAGGGTCAAGGTGCGAAGTGGGGAGTTTGGCGAGGTCAACTACACCACCGTGTCCTACCATCCCGCACCACCCCACCAGCCCCACCAGAACGTCCCCCCAACGGTACTGCGCCTTGTGCCACGACCCGTTATCGAGGCTGCGGCGTAGGGACCTGGGGTGTCCTCCCTCCTTTCTGGGCCACCAGGTTTATTCACGGTGTCTGCTGCTTCCTCAGCCTCGCGCTGTCCGTCTCTCTCGCTCTCGGACTTTTTGGTGGCTCCTCCTCGCTTCGTCGTCGCTGCTCCCGTTTTGGACATCTCCGCTCCGCTCCTTCCATTAGTCGACTCCTTTCCTTCTGGATCCCTCAGCTCTTGTCGGTCCGCCGCCGATGACGTCAGGAGCGCCTCCGCGGTACTCCCCAGTGCCGCTAGACCGCAGAGCGCTTCCGGGAATTGATGCGTGTCCCGCTCTGTTTCTCCCCACTTCCGGTCCATCGGATCGCCGGACTCCTCACAGGAATGTCGGACCTGATTCATATGAGTGCTCCCCATGCAAAGGCAAAATGTGACATTTGATAAACAAATCCCCCTCTCATATCTTTTCTGGAAAGCATGGCCTTCAAATTTAGTTAGATGTGTCTCCTGTAAGAACACAATGTTCACTCCCTTCTCTTAATATCTGACTGTACGTTATATCTCCTGTCAGGAAAATGAAAAGCCCTTAAGTTCCATATTGGTAATTTCAAGCGTCCCTGGGGGGCAAATGTATTAACCATCCAGAGTAACTGTGGAATGCGCTCCCCAGTCCCTTTTGCCCGCCCTCTGGGGCATATTCACAAAGAGCTATCGCCGAATTAACGGCACTTTATCGCAGCCAAAGTCATGATAAATTTACCTCCCCATTCTCAAGCTGGTGTTAACAGCCCACAGCACCAGTTTACCAGTGATAGCAGCCGCAAAAAACATCACCACAGAGGACCCCCGCAAATATCGCTAATGAGATGCAGAGTAGGCGTTCCCGTGCCAAAAGCCGAGACAACATCACAACTCAACATTCACAACGACCAGCCACATCGGCGATAAGAACACAAAACTGGAGATAAGGCGCGTTAGCAACAGGAAATTTACACCTGCTCTGACCTGGTGTAAAGTCGGACGGCAGCCAGCACCACAAAAGGGAGCACAGCCCAGAGCCACACATGAAGGACAACAGATGCCCACGAGCAACTGAACATGCAGCACGGACACCCAAGAGGGCCACAACACTCACCGACACCACACCCAGGCCCGCAACACCCCCCCAGGACCACCTCCAACCACGGACTAAGAAATTGCACACCAACACCACGAATCCCAAAACAAACATTTTGCCTGATGTCGCACAAGCAGAAAAATAAACATACATGCGTGGCCAGAAAATGGAGAATCAGTCATACAGCAATGCAATCACCAACACAAGACACCATACAAACAAAAGCAGAAACAACCCTTAGGATGAGTCCTAGCGGCTCCTCACTGGAAAATTCGTAGCACACAGCCTGGAAGACCAAATCCAAGAGAAGAAGGTGTGCCATGCACCCAACAAAGGAAAGAGAGGGAGAGAGCGAGGGAAGGAGACGGAGTGAGATACCACAAGCAGTGCAAGGCCGCCCGGGCACCTGGCTCCACATGCCAACATGTGTGTGTGCATCACCATCCGTACACCATGAGCCCAAGGCCGTGTCCCAATCTCAGCGCCAAAGCCACATCACATTCCGAAAACGCAAGTAGTAGTCAGACAAACATCAGGGATGAATGCACCATTGTCCCAATGCAGAAGGCGGGAGGACACCTGTACCTCTGACCTTGGTCCAGAAGGTGCCTGGAACACCCTGATAGAGATGCGATGGCAGACGGGGACGACTCCCACACCACGCATTCCACTAATGAACCATCTGACTTATCCACAGCCCACACACAGAAGCCACTGCCTGTGGTACCCCTGCATGGGATGCCCAAGTCACTTGCGTCCAGCCCTGGTTCCACTGCCGAACATGCACATTCGAGTGTCCCATGGATGTCTGCCTATCCAACACAACTGTTGATGAATTGGACTATGACTTGTGTCTGCGCCCCCTGTTGGCTCACAAACAGTAGTGTAACCGAGACAGCCGTGCATGGGATGCCTTGACATACTGCGTATGTATTGGTAGTTGTGCATGGGAGATTGCACAATTTCTCGTGTGCAGTGACCACATCAAGGTGCTCCCCTATTGGGCTGTGTTGCTGACAGGTGAGACGGCGTGGGCTGAGCACACCTGCCTGGACAACCTAATGGGTTGGCTCACCCTGGTGTTCCTTGAACACGATGACGTACTATTGGAACACATTGCACATGAAGCTGCACGGGCATTCATGGACGAGTAACTACGTTCCTGCAGCCACATCCGATTGCCACCCACAGCACATGGCCCAACAACTTGTTGCATCGTTGGGATTGCTCACATATCCCGCCACAACAGAGGACACGTCTGCCTTCGGTCGGGCTCTGGATGCATGTGCATGGAATAACGTGTGTGTACACACACCTGTGCAAGGTGACGCAGGTCCATGGTCAGAGCAACACAGCGTCGTTTGGCAACATTGCCAATTCGGACACACTGCTGGGGGAGAGCATACACATGGCAATGTAGCATGACATGTGAACCTGTCGGACCCTCACACCTGATCACTGTCAGCAGAGCAGACAATCAGTGCACTCCGGAGGCAGAGCACCATGCAGATCCCATGTGCAGTGAGTTGTGACCCCTCACATGGGGCAATGGGCAGACACCAAACAACACATGACTCATCCAGCAAGGCAAGGTGGGCTGTGAGCGTTGCCATCCGTGATGAATGTTGTCCATTTCAGCCCCAACATTTTCTGAACCTCGCATGTACCCATGCTGCGTTTAAGTGTCTTAAGCATGTGCCTGCCTGTTGTGGCCGTTGCCTCGTCCGTACTGACATGCACATGCCAATAAAGTCTATGCCACTCCACTGGTGTCTAACTGTGAGGTGTGTTGTTTAGATTGTCCTCTCGTGTGCCACAATGAGCAACGTCCCAACACAGGGAGGAACTGACTGACACATGTGCAATGGGGGTGTGTCCCTTTGGCAAGCTCCACCTCTGTGAGCCAGACATTGTTTTTGGATAGGTGCTGGACAACATGTGCACTTACATGCCTTCAGCTATGTGTGTATGGTGTCCAACCTCTGACCATGTGGAGCAATGTCATACATCACAACAGAATGTGTCCACACAGATGTGTGTAAGTAGGTATGCGACGTGAAGTGCTGTTGTCACATGTGGTGTAGGACACCAGTCCTGGCCTGCCACCATTTTGGTCACTCCTACACACAGCCCTATTCAACACATGGACGTGTGCCTACGTTGGGGGTTGTGAGGTTGTTGCTGATGTGCAATGGGGACACAGCTAGTACTCACCTTCACAGTCATCCATTTGGCCATGTGTCTCAGGGATAGACATGCGCATAAATGTCAGTTACCAGGGTGTACCTTCATGTGCAATCATTGTCCCTACATCCAGCCATACTTCCATACGTGAGTGAACATAGTGATGACACATCTGTGTGATTTAGAATGTTTTATTCACATTCAGGTGATTGACAGAGCTGGAGCTGTACATGGCCATCCAAGCCCACATCACATAGAAGCCCAGTGGTGGGCCAACCAGAGTCCTTTGGGGATTGCACAGTGATTAGGAAGAGGGAGAGTGCAGTCCGCAGCAGGATTGCTGTGTAATTGGCCAGCGGTGAAGAAATGGCAGTCCGTGTCGAGGTCCGGGTGAATGTCGCAGAGTGTTCCGGAGGTCAGTAGGAGGTATTTCCCAGGGCATGATGCATAGGTCATAACCAGGCAGGGACAGGCCACACGGCGGTGATGGATGCTACTGCCTCCTTCCTCACACAGTAGTTCCCATCCCCTTCTCACTCCCTTGATATGGGTTCTGTGTCCGGTGTGTCCGGTGTGTTCGGTGTGTGTGGCAGAGTGATGGCTGCATGGCGGTGTGCCCCTGACACATCAGACTGCGTAGGTGATGGGGCAGCATAACAGTGTGCCATGGACACATCAGGGGTCGGAGCTGTGTGTGTCGATGTTCCCGCTGCAGTCATCTGGGAACGGCTCAGTGACAGCAATGGCAAGATGAAGTACTGCAGGGCATTGAAGTTCCCAGCCACTACTCGCTGGTGTCCAGCCGTGGCAGACATACTTCCAGCCTGCATCTGCTCCATGGTCTCCATTGACCTCCGCACCTGTGCCAACTCTGTGCTGTCATGGCTGGTGCCTGTCTGACCAGACAGTTCTTGTATTAGATTCATGGCACCAGCGAGGTCAGCCAAGGTCTGTGGCGGAGCATGGTGCATACAGGGGGTGTCCGATAGGGACTGTACATGGTCCCTGATGGGACTCAGACCCCCATCGTATGGCATCGAGTTTGGCTGCCACAAGCTCGAAACCCACCCGCAGCTGATGAGCCAACTCCACCTGGCAACCCAACACACGCCATTGGAATTCCATGTATTGGTCAGGGGGGTCCTGGGAGACAGCAGGTGTGTGTTTCCTGTTGTGTGGTCTGTGCAGATGGTGGGGTCACCTCGAGGCAGCTGGCCTGGCCTGCCCCTGGGGGTGGGGTGCAGGGGCTGTCCATTATCCGTTGGAGGGTGTCTTGACATATGTGCAGGTTGCCCTCTTCATCAACAATGATGGGAAGTGTGGTGTGCTCTGCAGGAGGTGTTGTATGTCCCTTTGCAATGTGAAGGGGAGATGCAGGTTAACAGAGTTTCACATGTATGGTGATGATTTGCAGATGTTTACATTCAGACTGCATGCCAATGTACATTGTGACTGTTTTGGGGAGCTGGCTATTTGATGGCAGTCAGTGTGTTTTTCGACTACATGACGGATGTGTGGTAGTACCCGTACATTATCATCACACAGTGTCAGGCAATGCCAGATGTGAGTGGACAGTTACTACGCACGAGCGGAACCTGTTGTGAGCTCTGTTCTGTGGTGCTGGTGTTGCACTTTGTACCACATTGCCGTCATTGCTGATGTTCTGTGATTGCTGTGTGTGTGTGCTGCATTGTGGGGGAGTTGCCCCTGCAGCTCTGATTTCGTGTGGCCTTCTCCCTTTGAGGCGGGGTGCCTTTGAATGTGTGTGCTTTTCGGGGCCTGATTTGCTTTTGACTTGGGTCATATGTGCTCTCGGACTGTTTTTGTGGCCTGGTGCATTGTTCGTCTGCTGGGTGTATTGTACGGCATGGGTTGTGGGTGCACGTGGACATGTCAGAGTGTGACCTGCTCCTTTACGGATGTGATCCGCACTGGGCTACCTCCATGTCGATTCGTGGGCCATGTCATTAATTTTTGGCTGCTGCCATGCTATCAGACATGCAGTGTTACTTGCATAGTCAGTGTGGGTCACAGAGCCGCTGCTTTGCTGGATTCAGCACATGTGCACGGGTAGGTTGTGATATTGGTGATAGGGGGGGCCCCTCTGTGCACATTGTGGATGGGGGCCTACTTGCCGTTTCTATCTGTGCTGCGGTGTGCCAAGGCAATCAGGGACATGTTCCACGGTCATTGTGGGTGTGCTGTGTGCTACATGTAATTGTGCATGTGTGCCATTGTGCCCATCTCCCCCATCCCCCCGTCCCTAGTGGTTACTCACCCTGTTGCTGTTGGGTCAGGTCGTATCGTGCTGTGTCCAGGCCCCCAATCCTGCCACCGTCTCCTCACTGCTGACTGTGGCCACCATTTGCTCCAGCTCATCCAGCTCCTCCTGTGTCGCAGGACTTCCACCTCCAGTCGCCGTTGCTGCCTCCCTGTTGGCGGCGAGCTTATGTTTGGTCTGCCTTTTCAGATCATGCCAGCGCCTCTTGACCTCCTCCAGTGACCTCCTCGACACTCCGACTGCATTGACGTTGGTGACGATGGCCTGCCATATTTCGGTTTGGGTTGCCAGTGCCGCAGTGGAGGTGCCGAACAGTTGTTGATGGTGTTCGGTCACCTCCGTGACGATGATCCGGTCTTCCTGCGGACTGAACCCGGTCTTCCTCTTCCTCTTGTCCTTGCCCTTCCCCGAACACGGGGTTCCTGGCTGGTCCTCCGTGGGTCTTGTGGTGTTTGGCTTGTCCTCTGCACTCGGTCCGGGTGCATCCATGTTGCTACGCAGTTTGAATTGTTTTTGGGCTTTTTTTTTCTTTCTTTCATGGTGCTTTTCCCGCCGGACGCGTGGGATTTGCAGGCCTGTGGCTGGTGTTCGCTGATTTCTGTGCCGCGATTGGCCTCATCGCATGATTTCTCTCGTTCGCGTTTCGCATTTTTTCGGCGTGGCGTTGATTTTCACGCTGACATTTGACGTGTTATCTGGTGACTATCGCATGCTACCGCCTTGTTGTGAATTCCACGTTGACACAGGGTTATTTTCCAGCGCTAGGCTGCAATATTGAAAGTTGCGTTACGCTACTCTTGCGGTAGTTATCACACGTTCTTGTGAATATACCACACTGTGTTTTGCCCATGTGTAACCTAACCCAACAGTAAGAACTTGACACAACTACATCACACATTACTTTAATGGAGAACCCCTGAACAAACAGTTTTCAAGCCTGAGTATCAACGGAACTATTCCCAAACTGTGCTTAATCCTGCTAATACTGCACCACTGGAGACGATCGATTCAAGCCCACTCCAGTTAGTGCCTCTGGAGAAGGGAGAGACTGACGCCTACAAGCAAGAGAAACCCCCAAACCATCCAATGCCACCTCAAGAATCCCATCAATCAATAATGAAGGTTACAATGCCACCCATGTCATCTGAGATAGTAAGCATGGACAGCAACCAATTTGGGGCACTCTTAAGAGATCATATAATCTTGTCTTTTGTGCCTGGGGTATCCCCATTTAAGACTGAGGGTCCAGTGCACTCGAATTCAGAGTCAGAAGTCTCACTTGTGTCTCGTATTAGTTCTAGATTGGGTCAATATCCCATGACGTCAAAGCAGCAGATGCAGCTACTGCCTGATCATTCCCTTCTCGAACCTGCAGAGAGGTCAATCGCTTCTCGTCTGTCATCTAGTCTTTTGTGCTTTGGGGGCCTGGGGTGGGGTTTATTAATTACAGAGGTCCGCCCTCTGCATTATATCTCTTCATCCAGTCCCATGCCTAGCTTGGAATTAAAATAATATTCAAACTTCCCGTCCAACTGTGTGCGCAGACTTGCTGAGTATAGTAATGCATATTGGTTGACAAGGGTATGCAGACGTTTTTTCACAGCCACGTAGGATGCCCCCTGCTTTTGGAGTACAGTGGTGAAGTCCCGCAAAATGGATATCTTCGCATTCTCTTTGAGGTAAGGGTCAGCAGTGAGTACTTGCTGTAGATATAGTCTTGATCCCTGTAATACAGTAATCTAGTCACCACCTGTCTTGGTGGCACGCCAAACCTTGGAGAGAGCAACGGCACTCTGTGGGCTCTCTCAGTGTGTAGAATCCAGAAGGCCCTTCCAGGTACACAGTTTCCTTTGGCAAATCTCCAAGTAAGGATACCATGGAATTCCCTTCTTTTCTTTGGGGCAGCCCCACCGCATGGATATTATTTTGCTGGGCACGCCCCTCTCGGTCCTCAGCTGTTGCCCCAAATTCTTGTATCCGGTACAGCATATCCAAAAGATGTTTTCGAACTCTGATGTCTACTTGAGGCTAGTTCTGGTACAATGGTTTCCACCCTGTGCACACCGCCATCCCACAGAAGTCCAAGGTCAACAGTTAGAGCATCAGTTTTACTTTCTAATAGGTTTCAGGTGGAGATAATCACTGGCAAGAAGGCATCAAATGCATCTGGTTCTGGGGTGCCAGAAACAATAGGGACAATATTCCCACTAGATGTTCTGCCAGGCCCAATAGTGGGTCTAGCTTCGACCTCCTCTCTTTTTCTCTGCTTCCTGCCCATTGCGATATCCACGAACAAGCAATTCAATGGTGAAGGAAAGGATTTTCAATTATGTATCCTATTGTAGAAGCCAAAGGTTCCGGGGATTGTGGGCGCCCCTATGCTGGCTTCTGAGCACCCCGCTCCGTGCAACAACCAGGGTCTGTACCAGTCCTGGAATCGTGCAAACTCTGGAAGCAGTGTGCCTATATAGGACTTTCCCCAGCTGCATAGGGTCACTCACCTTGCACAAAATGCCTCAGGGGGTATGTGAGGTCTCATCAGTGCCCCATTGTTGCATTCACTTCACTGCATGTAAGCCCAGGGATACCATCATGTGCAGGTGCAGACAGTACGTTCCTCCCCGATAGTGCTGCTCCCCGATAGTGCGGTGGGGTCCATATCTAAGGTGCATCTCTTCTAGTCCAGCGAAGGGCCACCGACCCCCAAACTCACCAGTGTTCGAGTGTATGATTTGCAGCCCATCTATGCAAGGCATTGCAAGTGCTCAGCCCTCACCTGCATTCTATTTCACTGGGCAACAACTGTCAAGTCATAGGCAGTTGAATCTTCAACTCTACACATGAGCACTGTAGCAGGCAGGCACAGGTATCCACTGATCAACTCTGAAGTTACGTGTCCCCTCTCCGGTCCTGTTGCATCTCGAATGATGGTCATCATCAACCCCCCAGCTAGCAGTCCCACCTATCATCATGTTGCGCCTCGGGCTCTGCATCTTAATATTCTCTGCCATGCCGCAGGCCCATCTCATGCAGATTAGCACAGCACGCAGCCCTGTCAGGGAGCGTCATCGTCTCCAGGGACCCCTGAATGCCTCCGGTGTCAGTGTCCCCAAGCCAGAGGTCTCATAGTCAGATCTGGGTGGCAGGAAGACTTTGGATATACAGAGACAGCCAGGGAGCTCACTCATGCTGCATCTCACTCCTTCACGGTCCTACAGAATATCATAAAGTTGCTTGATTTTGAAACCATCTGTGAGGATTTCGATGTCATTAATGGTGTCACACTCAAGAGGATTAAGGAGTTATATTGGCAGTGCAAAACCAAAGACATCTTTAATTCCATTAAAAGTGACTCTCTACTATATAGATTCCTTCTGTACAAAGATCAGCTTGGTTTTGAGACCTACTTAGATGATATCTATCCTGAAATATGACACAAGTTGTACATCAAGCTTCATCTTGGTATAAATCCATTAAAACATATCCTGCCAGATGGAAAAATGCCAAAGTTTGTGAAGAACCATGTGCCACGTGGTTTACTGAAACTATCACACACTTTATGTTATTTTGCCTTAAGACATCAACTGCCCCTATGAAATGCCTTCAATTTGATGCCAAAAGTATACTGAATCATGGAGATGCCCTGGTTTTGTAGAATAAGACATATCAGCCTGCGATCTATCATGCAGTCGCTACCTCTATTTAGACTGCTTGGATTGTGACTGGTAAGTTCAAGAACAAGTAAAAGACAGGCTGTCTGACCTTAATCTGTTTATTACTTGTGGCTGCTAGAGCTTTGATGTATGCACTTTATTTTATAAGATATCATGTTAGATAACATGCTTTGTAGTTTTTATGGTAAGGCAGGTAGGATTATGAAGGCCATTATTTAATTAATTTTTATTTGTTTTCAATTATTAGATAATGTTTTGAACTGTATAGAACAAGTTTTTTAATAGCATTTTCTAGTGATTAATTAAGATTTTTATTATTCATATACATTACAGGGATTTTAATGCTTTTACAGTTTATATAGTTAAGGTTTATGTCGAGAACAATGAGCAAATACAGACAAAGGGCCTGATTACGATGTCGGGCATCGCCGCGGTCTTGGGACCGACCGACCTCGGGTAGGGAGTCCAGACACCGCCATTACAAAGCAACCGCACATGGTGAGGTCCCATACTCCCATTTCCCTATGGGATCTTGTGCTGTGGCAGTAAACTGCCCATAGCACAAGCTCCCATGGAGAAATAGGAGGCTGGGTAAATCCCTGTACCACGTGGTAGGCACCTCATGGCGCCTGCCACACAGTGCAGGGATTTACAGGGGGCACCATTGGTGCACCCCAGGCCCTCAAATGGAGACTTCGGAGACATGGGGGCCCTGCTAGCGGCCCCCAAAGTCACTTTCTGCATGGCTTTTCATGTCAGAAAGCCCGACATGAAAAGCCTCTCAGAAACCGGCATCATAATCACCATGGCGTAAACGCAGTACATAGGGGATTATGAGAGGCCTCAGACTGGCCGACGGGCTCCTTGAGCCTGTTGGAAGCCAGTCGGTCCGACCTGCCGGTTTCAAATCTGACAGCCTTTATCATAATAAGGTTGTCAGATTTGAAACCTACGATGTGAGTCGGAAAGACTCCGACCGCAGGTCGGAGGCTTTACGACTCACATAGTAAAGGCCCCAAAGTGTGCAAAAAATATAATCAAGAATAGAGATATGCATGAGACTAGACTGATGATCCACAGTTTCAAAGCAAAGGGTTTCTATTCAACAGTGACCCCATACTCTATCTAAGGTACTCTTACAAAGCCTTTTTCACCTTTGCCCACAGCTACCCTCTGTTAATTGTTCCGTATTTGTAAAAAGATCTCCCTCCCTTTCAGTAGCCCTGGTTTGAAGCAAAACAGCTGTGCCACACCCAAAGTAAGGGAAGACACATACATATTTCTCCACTTTGCAATGAGAGAGTAAAGCCTGATCTGGTGGATGGATGAACAGCAGTTAAATACTAAAGGGTTAATGTACAAGGGGCCAGATTAGAAAGATTTGTTGGCATATTTCAATGTTTAAAATTTATGCATGCAGAAGTATCACTAGTTGGAGAATTTTGTATGCGTAAAAGAAGACCAGATTTGCAATACCTTAAACAGTCTTAATTGTGTCCGAAAACTCTGGTTGATCAGGAAGTTGGGTTCTGCTCAGTGTCTTAGGCCAAGAAGCGCTGCTGATCATTACATTTGTGATTTACCAAAATATAACGGTACGTAACTCTTCTTCCTTTTCCATGGGGAAAATATTTCTCCCCATGGAAGAAGTAGTTCACATGTGTCTCCATTAAAATGGATACATTGACTTGGTTTTTCCATCTTGGGAAAGTACTTACTTACATATTTGGAAGGAGAAGCATTGTGCATTTTAGAGGTGGGGAACTAACTTCAAGAAGTACGTGATTTCTCACAAATTACGTTTGTGTAGGTTTTCACCTTCTGTAGTATGGCCACCCTAAAAACACTAGCAGTCCTGCTGTCAGTCCCTGTTCGGCGGGCCACGCGGCAAGCAGGGGCTACTGGGCCTCAACAGGGAAAGTTGAGGTTGCCTGCCACTGATGTGCCTGGTTGGGTCCTACCTTGGCTCCGCAAACTTGACCAAATACAACTCCTTTAGCAATTGGCTCTCAGTATGGCCAATAGCAAGATGCCAAAGGCTTTTCAAGAAAGTAGGATGGGATGGGTCAAGATCAGAACTCCACAATTACACAGAGGTGCAATAGCTAATGGTGCAAACCAGTGCTTTACTTTCAAGAAGAAAAGTGCTTTAATGCACACTAGCACTAAATACTACACACAGAATATAGCCAAGATGTCATTTATTGTCCTGGGTGCTGAGGTAGGTGACACTTCTACCCGCTGCTTCCCAGGTTCCCCTTTCTGTTTTCTGCAAGTCATTCCCTCTGCAGAAGTGCGCTCAGTCTTTCACAGTGTACATATGCAGTTCTCATCAGGTGAGGCTTGGTTGCTCAGACTGGGGTTGATTCATTGCAATCAGGCAGCCACCTGCCTTTATTACTGCATGTCCCTTCTTCGGCTTCTGGGACAGCATGGGAACTGGCAGGTCCAAAATGTCCTTTTCTGTGGCACCCACATGTCAGATATGTCTTTAGCAAGGTTGCTGCTGCACATCTCTGATGGGTATAGGCGTCAGTCACGTGGAAGTCTGGATCACACATGGAATAGGTGGGCAGGTGTTCTGGGATTCAAAGGGTGGTGCGGCCATGCTCAGGCCAATCTTCACGGGTGATATGGCCACGCAGGTCATGCACTGGTCAATCTCAGCTGGGAAACTGGGCCCCTCACCCTCCTCATTTCTTTAGGGCAATGTAGCTCCGTTCAGGCCATTATTTCTTCTGGCATGACAGCTAAGGTCAAGCCAATTTTGTCTTCTGGCATGGTGGCTAAGGTCAAGCCGCAATTTCTTCTGGGCACAGCAGCTAAAGTCAAGCCTCAATTTCTTCTGGCCACATTTCTTTGGGGCACAGCGGCTAAGGTCAAGCTTTGAATTACACTGGGTACAAGGGCAAGGAACATGCCTCTCCCCTCCTTACTTGACAGCGGTATAGGCCGTGCAAACTCTAGCCAAAGTCCCAACTAATCCTCGGGTAGTCTTGGTTTCTGCCAGGAACCTCAGGTGAAAAGTCTGTTACCTGCTGATGGCAAGTACACAGATAGCTCTCTTTATACTTATCTTTCTTTATTTCGGTTCAAAGAATCATAAAAGTACATAATAACAGCGTCACAATAAAAGCACAGTACAGCTTTGTGATGAGTTAATAGCATTAGAAATAAAACAAGGTATATCCAAATATAAAGTGCACAGTACATTTCCCTGGTAAAATATTATATATTAACTAATAATTAACTCATCTCTTCATACATCCTGCAACAAACTCTGGGAGATCCACTATATCCACTGTGTCTTACATTATATGCTTAGTCAAACTTGTTCAAGGGTTGTCTACATAAAGTGCATGATGCATAGCAGGATGTAACAGTCAGAATTAATTGACTTAGATGACAATGCCCTAAGAAACACTTCATCATGTAACATAGATTTAAAATTAGTCATAGCCATTAGTAAAAAACTAGTTACAGCGTAATATAATATAATCTTAGAACAACTATCAATCAGTCTGATATAGTCTAAAACATTAACATTTAATCCTCTCTTTTTCCGTAAGTAGCTCGCAGCAAGTAAGAACCTACTAACACCAAATACAATTAATCGTGAACTGTCTGTTTTCAGTATTCTTAAGGCCTCAGACTATTTCCTAGTCATCAATTTCAAGCACAGCGGCTTTATCCATTTCCTTCTGAAACTAGCATATTCTGGGCAGAAGAATGAAATATGTGCAATGTCTTCTTAAGCATCTAATGGACATAAGATACATTTAGATTCCTTCCCTGCTGCTTGGTCAGGTGACCATTTGGCTATAAATGAGTTAATATGGAGAGTCCCATAGCGAAATTTCAAAAAGAGAGTTTTGGCTAGTTGGGGTTGAATTTCATCCAAATAGATACAGATAGCTCTCTGTAGTTGTCACCTTCTGGTAGAACCCACCAACACCGGGGTCATGCTGCACCTCCAGGGCAGTCAATTCTACTTCAGGATTAGCAGGCTCCTTCCCTCTCTCAGCAGGCAGGCTGGCTTCTAGGTGCTTCAGTTCCGGTAAATAGCTCTTCCAGCAGAGGGTAGACTCAGATGATGTCTCCTCACTTTTAGGAAGTTGGCTGTGAGGCAGACACCCGCTCCTATAGAGCTTGGAACTAGAACCAAAAGTGGAGTATGGGGTTCTACCTTAATACTGTCAAAGTGCTTGGGAGATGTGTATCCACTGTTTGTACTTTCAGAACCATATTAGGGTGTTTTTGCAAAGTTTTTGGGTGGTTCTCCTTTCAAGCGTCATTGCCAGGCTTTTCTACAGACTCAGCCGTTGTGTAGAGTGATGCTTTTCACAGCAGGGTTGTCTCCAGCTTGGAGAACCCAGAACAGAAGTGCAATTCCAATACTTTGCTGCCGACACCCATTTTCACTGAATATGCACCCTTTGTTGGTGGTGGTGGCGGCACTGGGTCAGTTTTTCACCAACTCACACTACTGGTTCAAACTCAGATACTATAGGAATTTTGTGTATGCATGTTTATGCTGTAGGAAAACACACACTTCCTTCTTGCCTAATACATTGAACTGGTTCTGGGTGTTTTACAGGCAGCCTATCACAGGGGACACCCACTCTGTGCTACAGACAATAAGACAAAGACTGTGTTTTTCACTAAGAGATGTAAGAAAAAATGGATGATATTAAAAATGAAAACACGTAACCATAAATGTGCTCAATCACTGTATTTCCAGTGTTGTACTTTTTGCCTTTCTTATGTCACGTAAATTTGTATGTATGTGTATCATACAGAAATAACACAAATTATTGACTTAGGGAAATAGTTATCAGAAAAGATCAAAAAATGTTGACACAAATGTAGTTCTTTTGCCAAAAATAATTCATACTATTATTGTTGAGTAAGTAATGTTGATGTTTTGATGTATCCCTTTAGGTCCCCCTCTGTTGTTTCCTGTACCTTTAGAAATCAGCCTGCTAAACTGGATAAATTCTGCAC
The DNA here is from genome assembly GCA_963921515.1 of Calotriton arnoldi. Classification (NCBI taxonomy): domain Eukaryota; kingdom Metazoa; phylum Chordata; class Amphibia; order Caudata; family Salamandridae; genus Calotriton; species Calotriton arnoldi. The sequence continues at coordinate 100,697 of CAWUFW010004360.1, forward strand.
TACCTGGGCAAAAGCTGGGCACATAGCAGTGAAATAACATATATTATATAAATTGTTTAGTTGATAAACAAAGAGCAGAGATTCTATACAATTAAATAGTGAAGTTACCTTTTGCTATTTGCAAGGCCTCTGGATAAATAGTGCATAATCCATTCTATTTAGCCAGCAGCCAGATAAACGCAAGAAAATTCACAATTTAACCAGCAGCCATATAGGTAGCTTCAATCCTCATCCCACTTGCTATTTGATTTAGTGTAGTTGTTTTTCACGGGTAAATGTGGCACTAAATACATAATACCTTGGTTGCTGTTACAATACACTGCTGCCACTACCTCACAGTCAACAACGAGGGACAAAATAAAAAAAAGGAAGCTGACCTCGCGCTCGCCGCCCCCATAAAAGTGCAGCCCAGAGCAGACCGACCCCACGTCCCCCCAGCTCAGCCACTAACCCCATCCCATGTAGAAATCTGTCATTTCATTTATACAACTTAAAATGCTGGGGATAGTTAAGAAACTCACTCCGTTCAGGATGTGAATGCTTCACAAAAAACCTTGCCAGAACACCCAATAAGGCTGGCTGGGCAGTTCATTGAGGGCGAACAGAAAGCAACTCACGTCCATTATATGTGTGTCAACTGTATAGTTTTGAGCCATGGAACTATGAGATTTGACATCTAATCTGGCTGTCTTACTCTACCAAAATATGGCATTAATAAATCCTGTATTAACAGTTTGGATGTGAACCTCAACACAATGACATTGACTGGGGAGGGCAGTCCCTTGGCCTCCCCATCAGAACCATATAGAAATTGAACTATAACCCAGTACGCATTTGTATACTCAATTTCCCCCATGTCTCAATATCGCAGAAGATTCAGATGGAGAGGGTGTGGTTTCTTGTGCCCTGCCTTGCTGTCTGCACATGGAATGGTTTTCCTGGGTGTTGATCCTATCAGTGGAACCAGTGTGGCTGCTCCAGGTGGCTTTGAGTCCTTTGAGGCCCCTGTCTTGTGCAGCCTTCAGCGGCCCTGCCTGAGGTTTTGAGTTTGGAAGTTAAGAGATTAGAGCTGCTGTGGCTGGGTCTCTCAGATGCCATGGCGTTGGTGGTTCAACAATCCAGGCATCTGCCTAACAGACATTCTTACAAACACCACTGGGTTTCCTTTTATCAAGTCTGGACCTATGAGTCAGTCCTTCACCTCTTTCATAGAGGCTCTGAGGAAAGGTCGACCTCTTCCAGAAGCCAAACTCTCTGCCAAATTTTAAATAGGGTTTTCAGAGAGACAGCGCCTGTGGTGGCATTCATTTATGTGTGTGTGAATGAATCTGTGCATTTTTACTGTACACTGGGGAGTTAGATGCATGCTAGAATGTGGTGGGTAGAGTGGAAATATTTAGTTGCCTGTTGGATGAACTGAGGGTAGGTCGTATAACTGTGTTGCTCCTTGCTGAGAACACATCCTTTAATAAATCTGTGCCACAGCCTAAAGACCTTCGTCCATCTCTTCATGGACCCAGCACTATAACAAATGGCAATTAGCAGGATGAAGTTGGTAATAGGAGCAACAGCAATAGAAAAGTGGTAGTGCCATGGTGCTATTTTTGTACACTTAGGAGGCTGTATTCAACAAACTGCATGTTGAAGTAGTCAGCAGAGCAGTTGTGGAGCCATGGCAGCCATTCAAAGGTGAGGACATACTGAAACAAGTGCATGAGGCATCCACTGGGTGTGCTGCATTATGGGGCAACACAAAGGATATCTGGGTTACGCGACTGGCCATTTTAATTTAAATGATTGTTTCCCGGTATCACTGGGCAATGCAAGAGTTATAGCAGTATACGTGTGCATGTGAAAAAGGGTGCTTTAATCATGGAGGTACAATCACATAATGTCAAAATACCATGGCCATCACCTTACACAGAGCACAAATCCTAAAAAAAGAAGTGTAGGGACTAACCAAGTTAGACAGTATGCAAGTGACATCACAGCGTGTGACATCACAGATCGTGATATCAGCGGCGTGATATTGCACGTGGCCTCAGAGGAAGTAGCATCACAACCCATGACCGCACAGGAAGTGACATCACAAGAATCGACATCAGCTCTTAAGAACTCACACATATTTTAGAAGGTCTATCATGAGTGCATTTTAGCAAATTACAATATTTAACAAATGAGATTTTGCATCGGGTTGTATCACAAAAGTAACCCAACCCTAGTGCAAAATCTGCGCCTCAACTTATACCTTTATTATTTAAACCATGCTACAAAGAAATTGGCAACAAGGAGAAATGTGGCAAAAATATGTTCTGCTTAACTGGTTGCACAATCTTCATTTTAAAATATGTTATAGGGTTAAGGCACCTGCTGCAGAGATCTTTGTGTGCCAACTAAAACCCATGGAATAATAATAATGGTAAGATAACTCTGGAGGTTAATGTATTCGCTGGAAAGATCTGTGTTTTGTCCAGTGCCAGTTTTGACTCAAAGTAGCATAGAGGGTTATTATGTCTCCTGCAAAGCACATTATGTAACATGCAGATGACAGATTTTTCTTTTATGTAAATGGGTAACTGAGCTACTGCTTTTATCACAGAGATCCTTTTGTTACTTGCAGTTCCTAAATTGTAATCCTTGTAATATCGCACAGTGAGGTATGAAGGGCATGTGACTCCTACACCTTATATCCCTCACTGTCTTATGTAACACATCCTGTACATTGATTTACACACATATGATTTACTGTCAATTTATAATGTGTACATGTGATGTAAAGCGCTCTGACCTTCGCAATGTTATCAGTAGCACTATAACTCTATAAAGAAATAAAACAGAATAGGGGTAAATAAATTGTTATTTGTGTAAATACTGGGACAGACCAACACATCTGACATTCTTACAGTGCATGCATATCTCTTATACACAGGGACTGAACAAAGTCAAAAGCATTTTTCTCTTAAGTACCTGTGAAGTGATAAGCTGTGGGCCTTTGTTTTTGCTCCATTGCATTTAGATGTGAGGCTCTCAATAGCCCTCAGCCAGGATAGTCCAACAAAAGGGGGCCTGATGTCCCCTTAGCTTCGGCCTTTGTTCTGTGCTCAGCTGTAATCTGATACGCCCCTTCCCCATCTGTACGTTGCTGCTGGGAACAAATGCAGACAATGTGCAGGCAATGCTGAATGTATCCTGGTGTCTGAAAATTACACCAGGACAAGTTCCCCATATTTCTGTGGGGCCCGACCTCTTGGCGAAAATGGCTCTTTACAATGAACGTGTTGTTCACGCATTCCATTACAATGTGGTTGTTACAACAACCGCATTGTTTCAACGCGAACCATAACATCGCAAGTCGTTTCAACGACTTGCTGTAGGGGGCGCGCTGGACTTAGGAATAGTATTATTTACTATTCCTACTCCAGTTTGTGCAACAGCAGGGAAGGTGTTGGATTTTAAATCCAACACCAGCGTGCCCCCTACAGCAAGTCATTGAAACGACTTGCAATGTAATGGTATGTGTGGAAACAACACGGTCATTGTAATGACTGCCTTGTAAAGGAACCACGTTGCGGAGACAGCGTTGTAAACACTGTTTCCCCTCTTGGCAGGGTAGACGGAGACCACCCTGTGGAAAGAGTGGTTAGACGCTGTCTACCCACATGTACCCTCGACTTGTGTCCTAGCTTTAAAGACTATCACAAAGCCTCACTAACCTATTTTAACCTGACACAATACCCTTTCTCCCCTAAGGACTAGCCTTAGACGGTTGAATAAATTTGAACATGTCCCTAACAATTCTTCCCAACCTTCCTTCATAGCTCTTTCCCCGCTCAAACTCCCTTGTTGCATAACTGAACTTAATAACAAACTCCCAACCCCTCACTGCACATCACCCCCAGCTGATTCGCCTACCCAGAAGCATAACTAACCCTGGGCGTAGTTTGCGTAGTAGCACTTCACGTAGCTACGCGAAGTACATTTGGAACTACACGTAGCTATGCAAATTGCGTAGTGCGTAGCTGTGTGCTTGACTACACTGTACAATATTTGCCAAAGGCATCTTGCACAGTGCAAGGTCAAATAAAATAACTATCTCTGTCTTTATATGCAAAAAATGCATGTAGTTATTTCACAAAAGTGAAAACAATAAATTAACAAGCAGTGAGAGAGAGGTGATGATTTTGGGATCCTCCCTAACCTAGGGAGAGAACCAAGCAGATGCCTTGAAAACAAAAAGCACATCTTTTGAATGATTCGGTGGTGGTCCCATCCTCTTAGGACCACCCCAAGCACAGTTATTGGCAAAAATACAATCCCAACCAAAGGCCCTGCAAAGCATTATGGGACGAGATTAGCAGTGGGCAGTGAATATTATGGTATCCAATATCAAAATAATTCTACAAAGAGCTGCAGTTCCACTAGTCGTTACTAGATGTCCCTCACGAGTCAAATGCAAAAGATTCATGAAAGTGTTTCAATGCTTTTGCATTTGACTCGTGAGGACATCTAATAGCGAATGAGTGGAGACTGCAGCTTGATGTATTAATCATTTCAATGCTTTTGCATTTGACTCGTGAGGGACATCTAGTAACGACTAGTTGAACTGCAGCTCTTTGTAGAATTATTTTGATATTGGACTCTATAATATTCATTGCCCACTGCTAATCTCAGTCCCATAGTCTTTGCAGGGCCTTTGGTTGGGATTGTATCTTTGCCCATAACATGTGCTTGGGAGTGGTCTTAGGAGGAAGGGACCACCACTGAATTGTTCACATGATATGCTTTTTGTGTTCAAGGCATCTGCTTGGTCCTCCCCTAGGTTAGGGGGACACCAAAATCATCACCTCTCTCATTGCTTGATATTTTATTGCCAAAGTTCACTTTTGTGAATTGGTTATATGCTATTTAGCATAGAAAATTGCTTTATCAAAGCATTTTAAGGTGTTTATTTTTACTGCTGCTATGCTACGTCAATTAGCACAGTTTTTCACTCTGCTACGTGCAATTTGCGTAGTAGCACAAACTTTGCATGTTCCGTGAGCGTAGCGAAGTATTATGCCCAGGGTTAAGCATAACCATCAAACTACGTGACCTGCAAACCATCACCTTGTCTGCCAATCAAAAACAAACAAGCACGCTGAGTTTTTCTGCCCCTTTCCCCAACATTCCCACTTATCTCTGCCACGATTTCTCTCTCAACAATCCTGCTAAAGTCAGCCTAATTTGCCACAAAGGAGAGGCGAACACCATCATCATGAAACAAATGCCGGCCTGTAAAACCAATGTCAAAATGCTCCAACGTAACGCCACCCGCTAGACAGAAATTCGACATTTTCTGGTTCAGCTTCCTCCATGCTCTATCAATTCTAATTGCATCTTGAGCCCCTCTCCATACTCTACAAACTCTAAGTGCCACTAAGGTTGTCCAAACCAACGTCGCCTCACTCCATAACCTCTTTAGCACCCTCAAATCCCTTTTCATACTCTATATGAGAGTCAGCGCTTTAAACTAAACCATGTAATTTTCACCAAGATGTATCAACATGACATCAGGACAACCCTGAACAACCCTGCCAAACTCCCATTCTGACAGTTGCTAAGCAACATAAGAAGCTTACAGAGGTAGCAATGCCCTTAGAAGAAAAAGAAAAGAAATACACATCAATGTACATGTTCGGAGATCTTTAGCAATTGTGTTGGATTGAAGTATTTGGTTGGAAGCACAGATTTGGTGAACTTAGCACCAATGGATTGTGTATTGTCAGGAGGTGGAGAAGTCCTGCATATTAGTGCTTGTCCAACGTTATCACTTGGTGAGGATGATGATGAACACCTTACTTATTTTAGTTTATTATTTTGCCTTAGGAGCAAGTATACATTGTAAAATTGGGAATGTAGTGGCTACTTTATCTGTTTTAGGTAGTTAGTTTTGTGGGAAATTACTTACAAATAAAAGTTTGACTTCCAAACCATATTAGATTTCACCTTAGAATGGGTTTAAGCTGCTGCAGAAATGTTTTCAAATAGAAAAGTGACACAGAGAAAAATTTGCCTGCTTTATAACGTGAGAGAATCCTTTTAAAATGCATTATTAATGTTGCAAATAGTTTGTAAAGTAGATCACACGTAAGGGAAATGAGCTTCCATAAATATATATGAAAAGCATTGTGAGAAAATAAAATGTTTCTAATAATTAATTACTACTAATGACAATCTGCCTTGGGCATTAAAAATGACACACAGACATTTGGTGCTGAAAACACGAGGCTTTGATATTCAAAGGCCTTTAATCAGACGCTTTCCCTCTAATAAATGATGTTCTTTAGAAATGCCAAACGTCCACAAATATAGTTTCTAGTTAATGTGACTAGTTTAGATTCTGTCTTAACTCTAGAATGGGGTGTTTAATGTTACAATAATTATTTAACATGTGTGCAACATTATTATGCAGTTTGTATTAAATTAACACAACATTTTAAAAGTGCAGAAAACAGTGACAGCTAACTAGAATTAATGGCTTGTAGAAATGCAGCCTGCTGGAAGACAATTTGACCTTCCAGATAACAGAATGTGTCTTCTGTTTATGAAATAAAGATGGCTCACATAAATTACAACAGCATGTAACCTCGGAACCTTCCTGATATCATATTTGTTGCTGGTAGAACGTTATTATTTAGACAGAGCCCTATTCATAATGGACTTAAAACTTATTTATTTGCCATAGAGAACAGAAAACACAGGTATTTCAAAATGCATTTCCATATTTTGTTTCTAGTGACTTCCTGCTTAAATAAAGTTTTCTTTGCAGCTTATAGACCTTGTGTTCTGTTAAAATAAGTGTTGCCTCATCAGAAGGTTAGGAAATGAAGTAATTTTAAAGAGGATTTGAACTATGTCATGAGAAAGAATAATTAATTTTGCCACAAAGGAGATAGCCAGATCTCATGATGGATGACTTGGGAGAATTGCTGGATGTCCAGTGGTTAAATACAAAAACAGACCACATGTATTTTGCAACATTAAATTACAGCTTTATAAAGGTGTTCCTAGTTTAGGAGCTTGAGATTTGGGCAGATTTTAGCTGAAGAGATTCCTTTAGCACAGCAGAGACTGAGACTGAGATTCAGATTTGTTTGGCACAGCAGACACGCAGATGGAGGAGGCAGGTCAGCTGAGATTCAGAGCAGAAACAACAGGCTGTGTTCTTTTGAAATTTAATAAAAACCCAAGCTTTATGCTTTGACTAAATTGGCTTTGCCAAGACTTATTTGCTCTGTGGTTTATTTTCTCTTTATGGAAAATTTTGCAAATATGAATTATTGATTTTTGCTTCATGCTTATCTCACTCGTGCCTTCATTTTTGAGCTCTTAATAGGTTCTGACTGACATCATTTGTGCCCTATTTCTTAGAACAGGGATTCTTTCCTTTATGGAACTTTCTGTAATAAGCACATTATAATATGATCTGCACTAACTTTATTTTTCTATGATCAATTTTGTAATCTGAATGATATTTGACTAATGAATAAAGAATCAGAAAAACCTAAACTTTAATGAGAAAATTAAACCTTTTAAAACTAGTCATACCTCTCATCATTGACTGACCATAAAGCATTTGACAGTTGATGATATACATTACCTGTAGGTTTTGTTTCAGCTCCAAGTCAGAACTCGGTGGCCAAGGTCTTTTTGACCTGTCAAGACCCATCACGAATTCTAGAGGACGAAATTTGCAAGTTGGGGTGTTTAGTCTTAAATACCCATTTGACCAAATCCTCTTAGATTTCCCACAGTTTCTGGTAGCAGAGGATGGTTAACGCCCTGAATGGAACTATAAAGGAGCTATAAAATAAATCCGAAACCTTACTTAAAACACCTTACTCTAAGAACTTGAAGACAGTCAAAGCAGTATTTGAAGGTGATACGAGAAGGCAGTTCGCGTTGAAGGTGTGAGTATTAACAGGTAAGTGTTGCTTGTGGTAATTCTGTTTGTGGTAATCACATTTGCGGTAATTGTGTTGGGTTAGATTGTGGTATTACATGTATGAATGCGTGATTGTGTCTGCAGTAATTGTGTTTGCAGTTATTGCGTTGGGTTAGATTGCGGTATTACGAGTATGAATGCGTGAGTGAGTGGCGAAGAAATCGATAAGTAGTTGTAGAGGAGAGATTGAAGATTTCAGGCTCGTCTAGGCCGAAAGGTCTCAGGATAATAACAAAGACTTAAACTTCTTTGCAGGATTTTAGGTGTTGAGTGTGAGGTAACATCACCTACATCGCTAATTTAGTTGTTCAAGGTTTGTTTGATATTGACTAATATTGATTGGTGTTAGTGGAACCTGATTTTACACAGAGTGAAACTGCATTGATTAGGGTGATTTCACGCTGGTCGAGATTTCAGTTGTGGTTGTGCAAAATACTCTTAAAGTAATTGTAATACTGTTATTTCCTTTAGTAGAGCAAACAAGAAGTTATTTGAAGAAGGTATTAGTTGGAGTTCTGTGAATGCGAGGACAATTGTGAAGGAGGGTTCCTGCTGCAAGGAGTGAGTTTATGTGTCATATTGCTTCGCGCTGAGATTGGTTCATTGGTATATTTTTAAGCTGTTATTGACTGATGGTGTTGTATGGTGTTGTGCTGTGATAGGTCAGTTGTGTGATTACCGAACTGAGTTTGATTGAAAGTCTTCAAGAATTTAAAACTGTTACAGGATTGGAGGAAAGAAATCTGACCTTACGGAATTGAATCAAAACTTTGCATTGAATTATTGTAAAAATTAAATGATTTAAAGGCTTTAAGATTGTTTTTGAAGGTGAAGTGACAATTTTGATTTGGAGTAGTGATGAGGCACCACCTGAGGGGATGCGTGCACATTTTATGTTAACAAATTGCAACAAAATTCATGTTTGTGGATTCGCAAGTGGTGCAAGATTACTGAGAAAGAGGGCACTTTGAGCTTAACAAAATATGGTACCTTTGACTTGAACATTATTGACAGATTAAGGGAAATGTTATGTGAGATAAAGTCACCATCTAGACCTACACAATTTGAAGCTTTAAGCATGTGGAAAAAGACAGCAAGAGACAAGGAAAGAGGGGAATATCAGAACAAGACTAGTGGAGCAGAGTGTAATTATGCAGATGCTCATTGGGATGAAGCACTACAGAGTGGGAGGTAAGTTAAAGTTGAGAGAACCAGATTATATACAAAGCCATTACTACTGGGAAACCTGAGAAGCAGGAAAATGATCAGATACAGGGGACAGAAGTTAAGGATGACAAAAAGTCTCAAACCGATGCGTTAATAACTGAGTGTCCACTACCTTATGTGGTCCCCACTACAAATACTGATAATAGTGTAACAACAAGTGCTACAGTGACTACTGCTTCTGTTGAACCAGGAGTAGAACAGATTGAGAGAACTTTACAGATGTTTCAGATTGTTTCACCGCCTGTTGACTCGACACCGACAGTGATACCTTCAGGTGTTACTGCTCTAATTGTGACTGATTCAATATAAATATTACAAACTGTAGCTGCACAGACAGAGCCTGGACAAATTGTGAGTGTCCCAATTAATATGGTCCCAACTCAAGAAGCTAAAAGACCGGTAGAAGGAGTAACTATCTCAGGGTTTATACCGACTTCTCAGAATTCACAGATTATTGAACAGAAATTGCCACAGACAGTTCAAGCATTGAGAGAAGGGAGAAGAATTGTCTTTACAACACCAATAGCTCAGGGGGAAACACATTTATTTGAAGATGGGATTTTTCGACCATGGTTTGAGGAAGCAGCAGGGAGTAAAAGACAGGGAGCACAGTATAACAAGTTGACCCAGAATCTAAAACAGAGAGACCTTTTAATGTTTCAAAGTAAAAAATTGAACTTGAAGATATTATATGGGGATGTTTAGATCTTGAGCATTTTAACCAATATCAGGGAAAATAATTAATTTCCTGAGTTAGGAAATTACCATAAATCTAAATCCGTATTTGTAAAGCGCGAACTACTCACCCTCACGGGTCTCAAGGCGCTGGGGGCCGTTGTGGAAATTAAGTGAGCTATTGCCCAGAGTCACAGGGTGCTGAGCTGCCGCCGGAGCCAGGGATCGAACCGTGACCCCTGTGCTCTGAAGTCAGCTGCCCTGGTCGCTGCACCACACCTCTCCATATGTACAGCAACTACACATGATAGACTGACTGGTTTGGCACAAAAATATGAAATTGATGTTTCAGAACGTTTTACATTGCAGGAAAATTTCAGGGTACAGATGGATGATAAAGCAATTGAGACAATCCGTTCTTCAGGGAATGCAATAACACATTACAGAATTAGTGAAATGCATTCGTAAATGGAATGTTAATTAGGAAGCCAATGGGCAAGGAAACATGAGAAGTAAAATAAACCACCAGAACTAGTTGGGGAAAATAATAAATAAGATGAGGGAGAAGCTTCAGCTTATCTATAGGGAGAAATAGAGGGAGTACCATGGAACAGAGGTTACATTGCAGCAATTGTGAACAATTTTTCAAAATTGAGAGACAAGCCTGTACAGTGGTACACACAAGTTGATCGATTTGTTGAAATTTTAAAGGTGTTGTGTGTTGATTTGAAAATGTTCTTTGACACTGCTATGCCAAATGATTTGTGGGTTGAATGTAAGGTTGTTGTGCAATGTGTGAGAAGTTGGCCTGGCATATGCTGTCCAATAGTTATAGTGGGCACCTTGCACCAGTCCAAACGACCCTTATTGATAATAGGTTTAAAGACAACCTTTATTGAAAGCTATCCTAGTGGTAGCTATGGAGAGCAGCCTTCAGGCTAAGTCTTGAAGGAGTGTAAAGCAGCTTGGTTTACCAGATTATAACCTTTGAATGACTAAATGAAAGGAGAACCACACAATATATGTATTTATTTCTAAACACTAACTACTAATCTCTTTATGAGATTAGAGTTCAAGATACACAGTATCACAGTATTAAAACGACAGTAAATAGCACAATACACAGTGGGCTCCAGGGGGAGACCAAACCATATACTAAGAAAGTGGTATAAGAACCACAACTTGACTAGACACAGTGCCTAGAGCATGTAGAATCGCTGGGAGCCCAAGGAACCACCCAAGGTAGTGACACAGGGGACCCACGGGGGACGTGTGCAGTGTGAGAACACAGCCACGAGCGCCGTAGGATTCAATGCGAAAAGTCACGGTTGGAATTTTAAAGATAAAGGACACTTAGGAGAGGACTTTCAGCAAACCCCTTTAAACTTAAGGGGTTCGAGGGCCAACACCCACGTGAGCACTGGAGTACTTGAGTTACCTCACCCAGGGAAGCCGGGTGCTTAGGTGTCAACAGGTGTCGGGAATCGTCGTCGTTTTCAATTGCGATCTGCTGCAAAGTGCTGCTGCCGTGAAGGAGAAAAGTGTCCGGTGTGATCCATGCCTGGATCGAAGATGTGAAGAACCTGAAAGCAGAGGGGACAGAGTCCGGGTCACTAGCCAGTGACCAGGAGCGGAGCAATCGAAGGCCCACCGATGTTGGGTGCTTCAGGTGCGAAGAGGTGAGGCTTGACTCTGCAGCCACGGGGTCCCGGAGACGTCGACGACAACCAGGAGCCGGATTCGAGCTGTCCCACAAAGGATGTCGAGTGCTGGGGTGTCGGTGATCAGATTGACCACATCTAGCCTTGGCAACAGCAACCCACGCAGGAAGAGAAAAGATGCTTCTGTGCGGACCAGCAAGGTCCTGGGGATTCCCCAAGCAACGGAGAGTCAGGGCCTGTCTGGAGCAATCAGAGAAGCCCAATAAAAGTTAGAGTTGCCTTCTCGGGGACCCACAGGTCAATAGACCAGGGATCATGAAGGGACCTCAAGAGGAATCATGAAATGGCGGTCCACGGAACACTCGTTAAGTGTAGGCCTGCAATCTTCGGAGCAATTACTGCACGGGGTCAGGGCTACAAGTAACCCAAACTCAGCCTCAGGGGTCGCCGGAAAGCTGATGCTTCTGCAAATGGTCGCGGTGTCCAGGGGTTCGGGTTGCACGGTCTCCACAAGGGATACGGGCCTCAGAATTGCTGTGGGCACAGATCGACCTCAGAGACCTTGGGAACCCACCTCCTGTGTGGCAATATTCTTCAGAGTCCGCAGGGGCTTCAGAGATGCCAACCGGTCAGTTGCGTTAAAGGTGCCTGCCTTGCAGGGGAGTAACTCCTTTACTCCAAGGGAGATTCTTCAGTCATCCAACGTCGTGCAGATCCCTGAAGTACTTGGTTTCTGGTAACAGAGTTTAGTCCAGATGTAATCTAAAGTCCTGTAGTCAGGGTTTCCTAATTTATACCCAAGGAAGGGGTTGGACAACCTCTGGGGACCAACCTATGGGAGGGTCAGGAAAGAGGGGTGGCTACACCCATTTCCTTTGTCCAGTTTCGCACCAGAGCAGGGGCTGTGTGCCCCAGCAACCGGTTTGAGCTGGACTATGCACAGGGACACCAAATGTGCCTCCAGTGCAGACTTCAAAGCACTCTCACAGTGCACCTACCCAGCCTCAATACACTAAAGCCTGTCTGGGAGGTGGTCACACCTCCCTGTGACAGGAAGCCTATTGTCCAGGCCTCCCCTGCTGGAGTTTCATCCAGCAGCAGGAGGGCAGACTCGTGTCTGTGGATGCCACATCCATTTTGTGATGCCAGGGTTCTGTTAAGCTGGTACCGGGTGTACTGGTGATGCCATGTGGCTCCCTCTCGAAGGGAGGAATCATACCTCCCACCCCAGTACTGCGGTGGAGGTATGATTCAAAGGTGTTTGACACCAAACACGACATGTTTCCATGCAGCCATTCTCAAGTTAGCATTTACCGCGGGGTTACAATGCATTTAAGAGTATATGGTCTGGCTGCATCATAAACAACCCCGGAATGAAGATTCCGAAAGCTGCAGAGGGGCTCTGCTCATGCATGGGCACCCTCTCACACGAAACCCAGCACCCTGCCTTCAGGATTGTTAAGGCCTGCCATAGGGGTGACTGATAGGTTTACATGTGCAGTGATATGGAAAGATATGGGAACCTATATCTCAGTAAGGGATGGATACACCACCTTACACAGGCTGCTGTAGCAGACCTGTTGTGCCATTTTAAAGGCTTCCCAGGGGTGGCACAATACATGCTGCAGCCCCTGGTAGGCCTCTGGGGTACCTATGCCCTGGGTACATAGTATACCATATACTAGGGACTCACAAGGGTACCCCAGAATCCAATCTGGAGTGTACCTAAAGTACATACATTCAATTTAAGGGGATAGCAGATAGGCTGGGGTCCTGAATAGCAGGATCCCAGCCAAACTAAGTCGAAAATCAGCAAAACACCAGGAAAAAAGTGGGGGCAACCATGCAGTCAGATTCCACCTTCCTACATAACCTCCCCCAAACGAAAGGAGATAAGGCTAATCTTGTCCAGTTGAGCCTTTATTGACTAAGTGGCCATATAAGGAATAACCTGAACTAGCATGGTTACCCTTGTCTTATGGTCCACTAAGCAATTCCTAACCCCAAGGGTATTGGGTGATGTCCACCATTTGGAATTACTACCTGTGGTGTGTTTTGGCAAAGTAAAAGGCTGGTGGGGTGTCTGAGTATAGAAGTGAGGCCCTAATAAAGTTGGCCTCAGCTTCCTCAGATCACTGGTCACCATGGAGGCCTTTCTTTCCATGACTGAGTTGTATCTGCCCCTAAGGGTCAACCTCTGGCTGCCTACAGCTGGGGGTTGGGTCCCTTAGGCTGGAACACTGGAGGGACATGGTAGGTTTGGAACCACTTGGTCCCAGGGTTGCCTTTGCCCAATAGAATACATCTGGGGGAGGTCCCTATCCAATGGTAAGAGGGTTCCCTCAGCGTGCTGAGGAATTTTCACGTTGCTAGGGCTACTAGACTGGGTGCCCCTAATCTGTGGATGAGGGGTTCCTCTGGACAGGGTGCCCTTAGGGGTCCACTGACCTCCCTGACCTCTGCAGCCCTGGGCTGACAGAGGGAGGGTAGAGAGTGGCAGGTTACCTGCTCCAGACTGGGTACCACCTTGGAAGGGTCCACTGCCATCAGGGGTGTTGCCAGGCCAGGCCTGACCACCTCTGGGGCAGTTCCTTCACTTGGGGTAGGATCAGTTCCCTGGGGAAGCTGACCCTTACCTTTAGTCTGGGGGGGAGAAGACTTTTCTTCAACCCTTCTGCTCTCTTGGGAAGTAGAATGGGCCATTCTTTCAGGCTCCACTTCTCCAACGTTTTCCTGAGATGGGGCTGAGGCCCTAACAGCCCCATCAACCTTCTCAGAGAGGCCTAACATTTTTAAATGGGCCAGGTATTCAACTTCAGCCCAGGCTGAAACCTCCAGATCATTGCCCAACAGGCAATCTACAGGCAAGTTTGGGGACACTGCCACTCTCTTTGGGTCAGTGACCCCTCCCCACCTGAGATTGACTATGGCCATGGGATGATCTGTTCTGATACCATCAATGTTGGTCACCTGTTACTTGAACCCAGGTAAAAGCTGTTGAGGGGGGACTAGTTTCCCTGTCACCATGGTGACACTAGCCCCTGTGTCTCTGAATGCCAACGCCTTCTGACCATTGATTAGGGGCTCCTGTCTGTACTTGACCAAAGTATTGGGACTCATAGTAAAAGTGGCAAATTCCATGCCTCCATCACAGACTAAGGAGGCCTGTGAGGAGGACGTTGATAAACTGGGGTCCACCTCAGTTCCCCATAAAAATGACCTAACTTTTTGGGTGCATTACTACCACCTGGGGGATTACTACTTGTAGTACCAGGAGGAGTGGTAGTATTGCTGGGAGGAACATTTTCCTTATTGCCAACCTGTGAGCAACTGGGGTCATTTTTCCAGTGGCCAGGCTTCTTCCAGTTATGGCAATAAGGTTTCTTTTTAGGGGAGGAAGGAGTTTGGGACCCACCCCCAGGAGAGGACTTTTGGGGCCCTGTAGTGTATTTATCCTTGGATTTATCCCCACCTTTCTCTTGGGACTTGGTAGAATATTTCTTCTGGTCACCACCCTGATTCTTAGGCCTTACCCTGGTTCTGACCCATTTGTCTGCCTTCTTTCCCAATTCTTGGGGAGAGGTCAGATCAGAGTCCACCAGGTCCTGGTGTAAAAGCTGGTTTTGACATTTATTAAGGATCTGCTCCCTCATAATCAAATTGTACAATCCTAAAAAGTCATGCACCTTGCTGCCATGTATCCAACCTTCCAGAGCCTTAGTAGCACTATCTACAAAGTCAACCCAGTCCTGAGTCTGTGCCTTTTGGGTGTCTCTGAACTTTAACCTGTATTGTTCAGTGGTTAGGCCAAACCCATCAATCAGAGCACTCTTCAGGACTTTGTAATTATCAGCATCCTCTTCTCTTACAGTGAGGAGCTTGTCTCTACCTTTGTCTGCAAAGGAGAGTCACAAGATTGCTGCCCACTGCTCCTGATGGACCCTTTGTACTTTACAGGCCCTCTCCAGTGCAGTTATCCATTTGTGGATGTCATCCCCACTCTGGTAGGGAGGGACAATCTTGTTCAGGTTCCTATGGGGATGAGTATCTTCTCTACTCCTAGTGACACTGTTGCTGCCACCATGGGGCTCTAGCCCCAACTTTTGAGAAGCTTTCTGAAGCTCCAGGGATTCCCTGTCTAAGGCCAATTGCTCTCTCTTGATTCTGAGCTTAGCTCTCTCAAACTCAAGCAATTGGCACTTCTTCTCATAAGAGGACTCCCTTTTATGAGAAGAAGTCCTATGAGAAACAGAGCTCCCTATAGACTTACCAGAATGATTAGATTCCTGAGAAGGAGATCTGGATCTTCTGGGTAGACTATTAACCCTTCCAGGTGGGGTAAAGAGAGCCCCACTAGGGTCTCTTTCCTCACCTTCATGAAGAAATGGATTATCCAGGTTGGAATCATTTTGATCCTCCTGGCCAGCATCAGAGTCTGGGTCATAGTAGTGTTCACTACCTGGCCTTTCCACTTCTACTGCCCCACCCAAGTTGCCTGCCTCATCAGACCCTAGGGTCTTTCTGAGGTCATCCAACAGCAAAGCCTCTATGAGGCGTTGAGTGCTTGCATGTCTCCCTGTCTTCAGTCTCCTAGAGGTACACATATTTCTCAATTCCTGGAATGAGAGATTGTCATACCTAGTGGGCAAGGAGTCACTGACTTTTGGCCTTGAAGACATTCTAGTGTGGTGTGGTGTATGCACCTACCTACTCTAGTGGGAACTGAAACTCTCTTGAGTTGTAGGAAGAGTGTGCTAAGCCCTTGACACACAACTCTAAATTCAGTAGAACTTACTGTATTCTAAACTTGATTTACATGTACTTATGTACCTATAGTGGTTTTCAGTTAGTTACTCAAAGAGATTATCTGGTAAAGCAATAGCAAGCTTGAATCCCACCGCTGCCACCAATGTGAGAAGTTGGCCTGGAATATGCTGTCCACTAGTTATAGTGGGCACCTTGCACCAGTCCAAACGACCCTTATTGATGATAGGTTTAAAGACAACCTTTATTGAAAGCTATCCTAGTGGTAGCTATGGAGAGCAGCCTTCAGGCTAAGTCTTGAAGGAGTATAAAGCAGCTTGGTTTACCAGATTATAACCTCTTGAATGACTAAATGAAAGGAGAACCACACAAGATATATATATAAAATATATGTATTTATTTCTAAACACTAACTACTAATCTCTTTATGAGATTAGAGTTCAAGATATACAGTATCACAGTATTAAAACGACAGTAAATAGCACAATACACAGTGGGCTCCAGGGGAGACCAAACCATATACTCAGAAAGTGGTATAAGAACCATGACTTGACTAGACACAGTGCCTAGAGCACGTAGAATCGCTGGGACCCAAAGGAACCACCCAAAGTATTGACACAGGGGACCCACGGGGGACGTGTGCAGTGTGAGAACACAGCCGCGAGCGCTGTAGGATTCAATGCGGAAATTCGCAGTTGGAATTTTAAAGATAAAGGACACTTAGGAGAGGACTTTCAGCAAACCCCTTTAGACTTAAGGGGTTCTAGGGCCAACACCCATGTGAGCACCGGAGTACTCGAGTTACCTCACCCAGGGAAGCCGGGTGCATAGGTGTCAAAAGGTGTCGGGAATCGTTGTCGTTTTTAATGGTGATCTGCTACAAAGTGATGCTGCCGTGAAGGAGAAAAGTGTCCGGTGTGATCCAAGCCTGGATCGAAGTTGTGAAGAACCTGAAAGCAGAGGGGACAGAGTCTGGGTCACTAGCTAGTGACCAGGAGCAGAGCAATCGAATGCCCACCGATGTTGGGTGCTTCAGGTGCAAAGAGGTGAAGCTTGACTCTGCAGCCACGGGGTCCTGGAGACATCGACGATGACCAGGAGCCGGATTCGAGCTATCCCTCAAAGGATGTCGAGTGCTGGGGTGTCGGTCATCGGATTGACCACAACAAGCCTTGGCAACAGCAACCCACGCAAGAAGAGAAAAGATGCTTCTGTGCAGACCAGCAAGGTCCTGGGGACTCCCCAAGCAATGGAGAGTCAGGGCCCATCTAGATCAACCAGGGAAGCCCAATAAAAGTTAGAGTTGCCTTCTTGGGGACCCACAGGTCAACAGACCAGGGATCGCGAAGGGACCTCAAGAGGAATCACAAAATGGCAGCCCACGGAACACTCATTGAGTGTAGGCCTGCAATCTTTAGTGCATTTACTGCTTGGGGTTAGGGCTACAAGTAATTCAAAGCTCAGCCTCAGGAGTCACTGGAAAGCTGATGGTTCTGCAAATGGTCACGGTGTCCAGGGGTTCAGTTTGCACGGTCTCCATAAGGGATACGGGCCTCAGACTTGCTGTGGGCACAGATCAAACTCAGAGACGTTGGAAACCCACCTCCTGTGTAGCAATATTCTTCGGGGTCCGCAGGGGCTTTGGAGATGCCAACTGGTCAGTTGCGTTAGATGCCTGCTTGCAGGGGAGTAACTCCTTTACTCCAAGAGAGATTCTTCAGTCATCCAGCATCGTGCAGATCATCGAAGTACTTGGTTTCTGTGAACAGAGTTTAGTCCAGGTGTAATCTAAAGTCCTGTAGTCAGGGTTTCCTACTTTATACCCAAGGAAGGGGTTGGACAAACTCTGGGGACCCACATATGGGAGGGTCAGGAAAGAGGGGTGGATACACCCATTTCCTTTGTCCAGTTTCATGCCAGAGCAGGGGCTGTGTGCCCCTGCAACCTGTTTGAGATGGACTATGCACAGGGACACCAAATGTGCCCCCAGTACAGACTTCAAAGCACTCTCAGAGTGCACCCACCCAGCCTCAATACACTAAAGTCTGTCTGGGAGGTGGTCACACCTCCCTGTGACAGGAAACCTATTGTCCAGGCCTCCCCTGCTGGAGTTTCGTCCAGCAGCAGGAGGGCAGACTCGTGTCTGTGTAGCTGCAGCATCCATTTTGTGATGCCAGGGTTCTGTTAAGCTGGTACCGGGTGTACCGGTGATGCCATGTGGCTCCCTCTAGAAGGGAGGAATCATACCTACCACCCCAGTACTGGCATGGAGGTATGATTCCAAGGTGTTTGACACCAAACACGACATGTTTCCATGCAGCCATTCTCAAGTTAGCATTTACCGCGGGGTTATAATGCACTTAAGAGTATATGGTCTGGCTGCATCATAAACAACCCTGGAATGAAGATTCCGAAAGCTGCAGAGGGGCTCTGCTCATGCATGGGCACCCTCTCACAAGAAACCCAGCACCCTGCCTTCAGGATTGTTAAGGCCTGCCGTAGGGGTGACTGATAGGTTTACATGTGCAGTGATATGGAGATTTATAGGGACCCTATATCTCAGTAAGGGGTGGATACATCACCTTACACAGGCTGCTGTAGCAGACCTGTTGTGTCATTTTAAAAGGCTTCCCAGAGGTAGCACAATACATGCTGCAGCCCCTGGTAGGCCTCTGGGGTACCTATGCCCTGGGTACATAGTATACCATATACTAGGGACTCACAAGGGTACCCCAGAATCCAATCTGGAGTGTACCTAAAGTACATACATTCAATTTAAGGGGATAGCAGATAGGCTGGGGTCCTGAATAGCAGGATCCCAGCCAAACTAAGTCGAAAACCAGCAAAACACCAGGAAAAAAGTGGGGGCAACCATGCAGTCAGATTCCACCTTCCTACACAATGGTCACGTGAGGAGACATTGAGAGATGCTTGCATTAATGCACCATCTTTTGTAGTTATGGAACAAAATAAAGCAGTGATTATTTTCATGAAGGGTCGAGTGCCACCAAATGATCTTTATTGGGTTAAGATTAATCGAATGACCCAGGAACCAAAGAATTCGGTTCATGAACTTCAACAATACAGTGGGAGAGAATGTACTGATGCCAGTGAGATGAGATTCTTTGTGTCTCAGTTTGTTATAGGATTAATGATGTCAGTTCAGATCAGTGTCCACATACAGCAAAGTGTGATTTGTTGGCAAATAAAGTTGATTGATAGGATCCTGAAGGATGAAGGGTCCTGCAGTGATGGACAAGAAATGAAACAGAAAGAGGTTAAGGAGAAACATATGATGGCTGAGAAAATGTTTGCTCAGAGAGGATTTCTGAATCAGTTGTTTGCAGGGAATGAAGGTGAGAGAAAGGTGTTTTTCCACAAGCAGGAGTACAAGGTGCCCAAAGAGGATTTGGCGTTTGCCTGTACAAAGGTAGAGGTGTTTTGGTTGATCCAAATTTAGGTATGGATATTGCAATGCTGAAGAAAACGACCATCTTTGCCATCTTTGTAACAGATTTGAGAATTGGAAGAGGAAGTAAAGATTTAATCCTGAATCAGTAAATGAAAGAGGTCAAATACGGAGACAAAGGCAGATGTAAACTTTGCCAGTTCAGCAAATGCAAATGTCAATTCAAAAACAAGTTCCAATGATAAAAGTTCCACAAGCCCAGATGATCCCACAAAATATGGGAAACCTTAAATTTAATTTAAATCATTTGTTGTGCAAGTTAAACTGCACATTTTACAGTACATCAAATGGTATTGAATAGCAGACTCCTAATGAGGATGTACAGTTTAAAATGGCCCAACAAGAGACTGCTGTAGGATTCTTCCCAGTAATGAGAGTTGAAGAATTACCCTCTGATTTGAAAGAAGTAGTGAACCCAGAAGTATGTAATTTCACAGAGAAAGATTTCAGATTAATAAAGAAACCGAACCAGACCAAGTCACATTAGAACCAGATGCAGTGTTTCCAAGAACACCATCATACAATTTGACACAAGAGACAGTTGTAGGAATTTCACCCATGATTGAAGAAAAACTGAGCAAAGGAGTTTTGAGGGAATTGATAGGAAGTTCATGTAACTCTCTGATAATGGGTTTAAAGAAACCCAATGAGAAGTTCAGAATAGTGCAGGATCTTAGCATGATTGTTCCATGTTGTTCTATGGTACAAAAATCAAGCCATTCTTTTTTAAATTGTGCGTTCTATAGAATGGCTTACTGTTATTGATTTTTTGTCAGGTTTATTTCTCAGTGCAATTACATGAGAATAGTCAGGAGTACTGTCAAAAATAAGATCAATATCTGGGACACATAATTGAAAAAGGAGCTAGGAAGATGTCACCAGAGAGAGTGGAAACAATTCATCAGATTTTTACACCTTGAACTCAGAGAGAAGTCAGGATGTTTTTCAGTAGCGGCTGGTGTCAAGGTACTGTATGTGGACAGTGCAGGTGGTGGGGGGCTAAAACAATAAAAAAAAAGCTTCCTGCAGGTTTACTACTCGCCGCTCTGCTTGGTGGTCTACTCCTCTGATCATCCCAGATTCCCCTGCGGCCAATCCAGATGCTGCTCTCACCATCAGAGCAGTGTTGGGATTGGGCGGAGCGGGCTTGTTTTGAGCTTGTAGGAAAGTGCCCCTTTTTGCATGGTTGCCCCAACTTTTTGCCTAATGTTGATGTACTTTGACTGAGTGTGCCCTGGGTTCCTGCCAATCAGGTACCCAGGGCCTATGTTCCTTCCCCAAACTGTACTGTTGCAAAACCCAATTGGCAACTCTCCGGCCACATGTAAGTGCTTTGTAAAAGGTACCCCCGGTACCAAGGGCAGTGTGGCCAGGGAAGGCCTCTAATGGCTGCAGCACTTATTGTGCCACCCTTAGAGGCCCCGTACCCTTACACACACACACTGCCATGGCAGGCTGCGTGTTTTGATGCAGACCAAAGTGAAGAGTCGACATGGCACACATCCCTGTGTGCCATACCTACAACCCACTGACCTGGCATAGGTAAGCCACCCCTCTATCTGGGTGCACTATACCAGCAGTGAGGGTACAGGTACATGAGCCCCAGACCCCCACAGTGTCTAAGCCAATTCTAAGGCACTGTAAGTGCAGTAATGCCATAAAGAGTATATGTAATGGGAGTTTGTCATTACGGACTCCATAGCACCATAATTGTTTTACAGAAAACTAGGAAGTTTGGTATCAAACTTCTCAGCATATTAAACCCACACTGATGCCAGTATGGGACTTAATGAGAAATTCACTCAGAGGCCATCTTAGAGAGGCCCCCTAAAAACGACCTAACTCTAGTGTCCTGGCTGAGTGGCTGCTTGCCAGCTGCCACCACCAGACATGTTCCTGGGTCGAGAGCATGGCCCTCTCGGGGTCCTGAAACAAAGCACATCCTGGGGCGAGTTGCCAAGTCTCCTCCCCCAGGATGGGCAGGGTCCACGAAGGGGAAGCTTCAAAGGCCTGCCGCCTTTGTGAGCCACCCCAGCCATTTTCTGCTCCCAGCATCTGGCCCCTACCAGTTCTGACCTCCACTTTGGGTGTGAGAATCGCTGGAAAAACCCAAGACAGGACGAGAGCTGTGCCCACCTTTACCAACCCCACCCCTCAGGTGGAGAAGGTGAGGTGAAGCACAATCTCAGTCCCCGCCATCTTGCAGATGAGGGGACCCAACCAACCCGAGTGAGGCTCATGCCCCCCTCCCACTGGAGGGTTGCATAATAGGGGGTGTATCTACCCCAAGGAAGGGGCCCATTGGTCCCAACCTGTACCTACCTGTTACACCCCTGAATGTATTATTTAGGGGCAACCCTGAACCTTTCCTCCTCAGACCAGAGCTAAAAAGAAGAAGCAAGAAGAAGAAGGACCGAACAGCCGTGCGGAGAGAAGAAGAGGCGGCACCCAACTGACTTAGCCACAGCCCTACTGGCCTGTCCCAACCTCAGACTCCTCCAACAGAACCTCAGTGTGTCCTGCAGCCATCAGACCCTGAAAACCTGGAGAACCTGCCCTGCCTTGCAACTAAAACAGACTTTGGCTCCTGTGAGTACCGGACATGCTCAAAAGGAACTGACTCTGACTCCGGCCGACTCTATGAGTCTCTCCCACTCCACTCCCGACACCCCAAGCCCGAGTGAACCAACACCCTAAGAAGGTCCACCCAGCAATCCTAGCATGGATCCCAGTGGCCCCTGAATCTCAACAAGTTCCGAAATCAAGCCTGCAGCCAACAACTAGAAGGTCCCCTCAATTGTGACCAAAGGCAACATCCTGACCGACTCCATAACCGAAGCGGTCCAGAAGGACCAACCGCGACCGTCCGACCGACTTGCAGACACAGGACGATGACTCCCAAAGACCCCATAGGCCTCAACGGCAGCTGACTGACTCCGAGGGAACCGAGACCGACTCTGCAGCATCAGCCAAGACCGCATCCTACACCTGGCCGCCCTAGTGCCACTGGTGGTGTAGTTCTTCTGTGACCATTTGGGCCCTACAGTGCTGACATCGACCCCAGGAGCTTTTTGTTCCCCATTCTGATGGCCTGCTTGCCGCAGTCCCCAAGCCCATGACCATGCTTATCCCGTTGGCTTATGTGTGGTCCCTGCACTCTGCACCCGGCCGCCCCTGTGCTGCTGGTGGTGCAACTCGAGTGCCCATTTGACCGAATCCAACCCAGGGACCCATACACTCAGTTCTGCCTTTTCAGGATGAAATGTGGCTTATTTTTCTCTCCCTCAGGAAATGCACCAGCCTGGTATATAGAGATATCTGGCTGTGTAAGAAAAGTAATTGCAAAGTAATTCTGACTATCTGCAAATACAAAGTAATTCTACTGTAACTAATTATCTGTATTTAAACTGCTTATGCTTGCAAAGTATTTCTGTACTGACCTGTACCAGGCCTGGCTTGGTTCTAGAAAATAAATATAACTAAATAATATTTTTATACAAACCAATTATTTGGATTTTAGTCCTTGAGTGTGTGAAATTATTTCTTGCATGAGTTGTACAATAAATGCTTAGCACTACCCTCTGATAAGGCCTTACTGCTCACCCACACTACCACAAATAGAGAGTAAGGTACTGTTTACTTTAACCTCTGCCTACCTTTGAGGATCCACTGGACTCGGTGCACACTATACCTTACTTTGGTATAGTATATACAGAGCCGGCTTCCCACGTCGCTCCATCGGGAGCCGGGAGCCTGTGCCTCCTAGTCTCTCTAACCCAGGAGCACAGCTGGGTTGCAGAGATGTCAGTACTCATGATGGTTTGGCCATCCTAAGACAGCCAGCCAAAGCGTCATGTGCACTGACAACAGGGCTCACCACTTCTCCTCCCCTTGCTGTGGCCCCGACCCCAAGACTCAGCCACAGGATGAAAAATAAAAATATCAGCATTTAGATCATTTTATTTTTCATTTGCCTCTGTGAGCAGTGGGGCGACGCTCCTCCACCATAGCGGAGGAGCCGCAGCTGATGTTTTTGGGAATGGTTGGCTAATGTAGACAGTGGATACCAAACCTTTTTGTACTGGCTCAGCCTTACTAAGGCTGGCACACAGAGATGTGTCTGATCCGCTTCCAAGGAAAAAAACAATTGCACAAAAGCGTTCCTAGAGCCGAAAGCAAAATTGTGTCATGCCCCAGCACTAGGGATGCCAAATTATTCAAAATTATTTATACGAATTTGCAATGAGAGGGAGGGCTGCGCTCTCTCAGTGCCTATTCAAAAACGTGAAGATGTTCAAAAGTCTGTGGTGCATTTCCCAACCACCCTTGACCCTGTCACCACAGAAATGCCCTACTGCCTTAAATTAGTAGCTGCTGTGGATGTCAGTCACAAAAAGAGAACACAATGATGGAATGTCCAGTAACTGAAATCATCCCTTAGTTTGTGGAGTTACTATTGAAAATATTGTTATCAAAAGCTGTTTCAATTCAAATGTATCAAGTCTACTGCCAGTAAATGAAGATGCTTCTGAACATGAATGTCTAGGTGTCATGCAACTATGCTTGAAGCCAAGGTTAGACCCATCAATCTGAAAAGACTACTGAAACAGCATTAGTACGAACTGAAGATTTGTTGGGTGAAGAAACAAGCACTGAAACAAAAAGAGTCACTTGTGAAGTTTTTGTGATCATTCCACAAAACAATGTACAAAAGAGACTGAATAGAAGTGTATCAGTTGATCGAATATTAAAGACTTTTGCTGAAGAAACAGAATCAAGTGGTGAAAGTGACATAGAAGAAGAACAGAAAAAAGAAAGATCAAAGAGAGCCTTGCCAGAGGCATTCAGCACCGGAGTAGTCATATTGCATGTACAAAGTACTGAACGTCACAGTAGATGAATTGTATGATGTGTGATTTGAACTGTATGAGACACGCAGATTTCAAATTTTAAAACGATCTGCAAAAAGCTGAAACCAATAACAGAACTGTCAAAAGCTGAAAAGAAAACAATAATTGATCAATGGAAAAACTATCCTGTTAGACCTTTAATATTTTAGTTACCTATTTTACAGACGATCATCCTAGGCCTGTGTAAAAAGCTTCAAGAAGAGTTAGGGATAACATTTTTGAAGAACACGGAGTAGGTTTAAGGATTGTCTATTTAGAAATCTAAACTGCTGAAAACTAACTGTTGTAAGAAGCTACTTACAGAACTATACACTGAACGTTTGAGCTTGGCTAAATATTATCTAATTACTGACAAAACTTGTGCTGCCTTACACATAGATGTAAAATTATTATGTGCTCAATTTTTGTAATACCAGTGATACTGATCATAATGGTATTAGTAGAGTTCTTTTTCCACACCCAATAGAAAGTAGGTCTACTAATGAAATCACCACATTTACACACGCCACAGATGAGTAGCATTATTCTAGATTAGTGAAGAAAGGGAAAAAAATGTTTTTGATTCAACTAATGATAAGATTGGTCTGTGAACGATTTCACATGTGAAATAAAGTTAGTGTGATGATTTAAAATCATTAAATAGGGAGGGCATTGTGGGAAATGACTTTAAAAATAAAATTTTGACTTGCACCTATTAGAATTGCACCTTAGAATGTGTTTAAACTGCTGCAGAAAGGTTTTCAAATAGAAAATGACATGTAGGAAAATGTGCCTGCTTTATAATGTGAAAGAATCCTCATAAAAAGCATTATTATTGGCGCAAACAATTTGTAAAGTAGATCACACACAGGGAAATGAGCTTCCATAAATATATATGAAAAGGATTGTGAGAAAACAAAAATGTCCTAATAATTAATCACTACTAATGACAGTCTGCCTTGGGCTTCAAACATGGCACACAGACATTTTGTGCTGAAAACATAAGACTTTGAGATCTAAAGGCCTTTAATCAGATGCTGTCCCTTTAATAAATCATATTCTTTAGAAAGCTAAAACATGCACAAATATAATTTGTAGTTAATGTGACTAGTTTAGATCCTGTCTTAACTATAGAAAGTGGTTTTTAAACTTACAATAATTATTAAAGGTGTAAAGCACTAATGTGTAGTTTGTTACCACGACATTTAAATAGCAGAAAACAGTGACGGCTAACTTGAATTAATGGTTTGAAATACAGCCTGCTGGAAGACAATTTGACCATCCAGATAACAAAATGTGTCTTTCATTTGTGAAATAAAGATGCCTCACATAAATTACAACAGCATGTAACCTCGGAACATTCCTGATATCATATTTGTTGCTGGTAGAATGTTATTATTTAAACAAAGCCCTATTCATAACGGACTTAAAGCTTCATTTATTTGCCATAGAAAACAGAGCTTGGAGTTTGACTCAGGTGGCGTGACGCAGCATTTGTGGCTGCTGTCGAGGGTAGAGCTGGGCCCCTTCTGCTATCTGGAATTTGATCCACAGGGCATCCGCTAGATGCTATGTAGTGTTGATAATTATGATTATCCAATCTCTGGGGCATTTCCTTGCTACCTGACACCACTTTTTCTTGAAGATGGTATCTTCCAAGAACATGCGTGGTGCGTTCGTCACAATTAGTCCATTGGGCGTGATGTTGGCCCTAAAGTACTCTGTCAAAATTGCACCATGTAGAGTAATTTTCACCTATTGCCTCTTCATTGCCTTCAGTGCATTCCAGTCCTCCAACACACTACCAGAGGGGACAGATCCATCAGCCCCCAAGAGGAATGGAGTTTTGAGCAGCTCCATGACCATGTTGTCCCCAAAACGCAAACTTTGGTTGTCATCCATGGTTTGTGGTTAATGTTTCCCATATTGTTTAAGCGTTTTGTTGGAGAGCAATGCATCCGTTGTGTTTAATACATGAGTCAATGAAAGGGAGGAGAAAAGAGTCTGGCATGTAAAAATCACGGAGCCAGGCGAGCGTCAACTGACTGCTCTATAGTAAACACAACGAAAGTCCCACGGCTAGCTGCTGTGCTAATGGGTAATCACAAAATAGGGGACCAGGTGCTCTTGTACGTCCGCATACATACCCCTTAACAAATATGAATTTCCTCAAAAGTGAGTATGCAGTTCCTTTAGAGCAATCTAAGGGGGGAGAAAGGAGTCAAAGAGGTTGGTCACTGTCCAAATTGACATAGCCAAGGTCTTCAGTTACTTTTGGAAATGAAGCACTCACACACCCAAATGGGTGTCATGCTTCATCATTGGGCAGGATGCTACAAAAAATATACGTGAGTCTAAACCCTGAACAGGTAGGGAACTGTCCGGTCATCTAGACCGTTCAATTTATTTATAAAGTTTTATATAGCGCAAAGAAGATCCCGAGGGATATCAGAGCGCTTTACAATATGATGGAAGGAAGGACATAAATGCAATATCCACATCAAGTAGGAGTGAAAAAAAAACAAAAAACAGGAATGATCGCATGAATTACAGGACCATTGCACCCAGGAGAAGGTAATACAATAAACAAGGTGCAAGCTGGCAACGAGGGGGGGTCACAGTATGCAGTAAAGAAGAGCTGTAACAAATGGAGGTACAATGGTAGTAGGAACAAAGTCAACGGGCAAGTGATCCTATCCCTCTTAGGGTAAGAATTTGTTCATTAGGAATCTTTGGCTTCCAATTTGAACGCCGTCGTTGAGGAGATTCTGCATACTTCCGGTGGAAGAGAGTTCCATATCTTTGGGGCAGCGCCAGAGAAGGCTCGGTGACAAGTTCTCTTTTTGTTAAGGATGAGTGGTTTCAAGAGGAAGGTAGAGGTGCTTCTTGAGGCTCTTACACCACAGGATAGTTCAACTTTTTGAGCCAGGTACGTGGGAGTATTGAAGTGAAGGGATTTGTGCGTCAGAACGGCAATCTTTAACTGAATTTGTTCTTCGTAGGGCAGTCATTTGAGAGATTTTAGTACTGGGGATATATGTTTCGTTTCGTTTGGTGTCTGTAACGAGTCTAGCCGCAGCATTCAGTGATGCCCTTAGTGGAGCCAGGGTGTATTTGGGAAGGCCACATAGGGTAGCACTGCCGTAGTCTAGCCTCGGCAAGACAAGCGCTTGGACCACCTGCTTGAAATCATTGAGTGGGAGGAAAGGTTTGATATTTCTGAGTGACCTCATCAAGTGGTTTGTTCCCTTACATACATTGCTGATATGATTTTTCATATTCAGGTGCTTGTCCAGGGTGATTCCAAGAGACTTGGCTGAGTCTATGATGAGAGGAGTACAGTTGAAAGCAGTGAGGTGACTCAGCCAGAGGTCTAGCTTGGGGATGTGCTTCGGAGGGGAGATGAGCAGGAATTCCGTTTTGGAAGTGTTGAGCAGGAGATGGTTCTCTGTTAACCAGTTTTGAGTAGACGTTAGGGTAGTGTTGAGTGAGATGATGTTTTCCGGGGATGAGATTTTCAGATAGAGTGGCGTGTCGTCTGCATACATGTGGAAGAGAATGTTCATGGAGTTTAGTGAGTTAGCAAGAGGTTCCAAGAAAGGTTGAAGAGGATAGGAGATAGAGCGGACCCTTGGGGGACCCCCATGAGTACAGGAGAGGGCTGGGAGAGAGAGTGGTTTGCCTTGACTCTTTGTGATCTGTGATGTGGGAAGGACGAGAACCATTGTAGCACCTGATCAGAAAAACCCATTCTGTTTTGCAGGATGGATAGGAGGTTGTCATGATTAACCGTGTTAAATGTGGAGGAAAGGTCAAGGCGGATCAGGAGGCAGGATTCATTTTGATCAAGCATTTTTAAAATGTCATCCATAACGTGAGTGAGAGCCAATTCGGTGCTGTGCCCCTTCCTAAAGCCGGATTGATGCTGGTCTAGGAGTTGGTAATTATCTATGTGAGCACAAAGTTGGGATTGTACACATTTTTCTAGGAGTTTCGCTACGGTGGGGATGTTGGAAATGGGGCGAAAGTTATTGAGATCAAATTTGTCAGCGTTAGTTTTTTTTAGTATAGGTGGTACCTGAGCTGCTTCTAGGCAGTCGGGGATCGAGCCTTGTGATAGAGAAGCGTTTACAATCCTTGTCCAGGTGGGGATGAGTGCATTCTTGATTTCTTTGAAGATGGACAGGGGCAACGGGTCACTGAAGTGGTTGGAAGGGTTGATATTCTGAAGAATCTTGTTGATGTTATTTTCACTAAATGGGTAAAGGTGCTCCATGACGCATTGCTCTTGGTGTTCGTGGTGGTCGATTTGCGCTTTTCAAAGGGGTCAATGGGTGAGGCGGTACTGGAAGAAGGTAATAGAGCCTTCTTAGAGGCGAGATCAGTGGAGATGAGTCTTGATTTCTCAGTGAAGAAAGCGGCAAGATCGTCGCATGAGGGAGTGT
The DNA here is from genome assembly GCA_963921515.1 of Calotriton arnoldi. Lineage (NCBI taxonomy): Eukaryota > Metazoa > Chordata > Amphibia > Caudata > Salamandridae > Calotriton > Calotriton arnoldi. Next base: position 129,811 of record CAWUFW010004360.1, read on the forward strand.
TGCCACCAGGATCAGAGTGGTTAGGACCAATGACTTATTGCTGTTTGACCAATTCGAAAAGTTTCTTGGGGCGGTTTGCCGCTTGATCCAGTTGGTGTCTGAAATAGTCAGCCTTAGCACTCTTGATTTGTTTGTTGTAGAGGCTCCTGACATCTCTAAGGAGTTTTAGTTGGTCCGAGGAGGGATTGAATCACCAGGAACATTCAACTGCCCTTAGGTTGCGGCGTTCCATGTTTAAGTTGTTATATCAAAAAGAGAGAGGGTCCAATAACCAAAGGGATAGGACACCAGTTGTCGTTATACCATGGTTTGGATATTTTTGTTGAGGCATTTTTTGTTGGAGTGGAGCAATGTTATCCGTGATGTTGGAGGTGGTCGAATTGTAGGCGTCGGTGAGTGATTGCACCTCAACCAAGTCAGCTTGGGAGGAGAGGGCAGATTTACAGTGGGCAGCTAGTTCGTCAGAGTTTATTGATCTGAGGTCCCTTTTCCATATCTTTGATTTCATTGGTTGAGCCTTCCTCATCAACACTTCCCTGTTAATATAAAAGAGAGATGCTGTGGTGGTCGGACCAGTCACACGGGGTAATGGAATCTAGGGGTGATAGTCTGCCCTTTAGAGATGATGAGGTCTAAAGTTTCTCCTTTAATATGAGTTGGTTGGTCACAGTGCTGAGTCAGTTCTTGATCATTTAAGAATGATTTAAGGCAAGATACAGCGGGGTCGTTGGGTTAGACCAATGAAAGTTGAAATCACCAAGGAAGATTTGGGGCACACGCTGAGTCGACATTGCTAGTGATGATTTCCATTAGTTTCTCCAATGAAAGGAGATTGTCTCCTGGGGGGTGGTAAAAGGTGTGAAGTTTACAAACTGGTAGGTTCTTAATTGAGATGCTGAGACAGAGCTATTCACAGGAGGAAGGCGTAGAGGAATCTAAGTGAGAAATCGGAGTGTGTTCCTGTGAATACAGGCTAGGCCACCACACCAACTTCAGAGCTCTGTCTAGCCTAATTATGTCATGAGTGGGAGGTACTAGGAGGTCTAAGATAGGAGTGGAAGCGGGATTTAGCCAAGTTTCAGTGAGGATGATAATGTCTAAATCATTGTGTTGGATGAGGTCGAAGATATCGGAGGCGTGTTTACTGGCTGATCTGCAATTAAGTAGTACACATTTAAGTCATAGTGGATTAGAGGGGAAGGAGGCTGGGTGACGTTCACACGGGTGAGGTTGTCCGTATTTGCAGCATCTACGATTGCGAGGAGGTTCTCTGTTCGGGTTGGAAAGGATGGAATGTATTTGTCTCGGTGGGATCATGTTAGATTTGGACCAAGTAGAGCAAGAGTTGTGGCCGGTCATGGAGATCAATGGACGCCAGGTGGGGACTCACATCCTCTGTGGCTGGCGGGGGCGTTGGGGTAGGGGAATGGATTTCGAGATGGAGGGGCTAAGGGCTGGCCCATCTGATCACTATCCCTAGTGGACGCTCTGGGCCAATTCACAGGAGGTGAGGAGAGAGCTGATCATGGGGAAAAGATCATTTGAGAGGGCTTTCAGGTCATGTAGCTCAGAAGTGAGAAGGTGCAACTGTAGAGATATATCATCAAGGCGCGCAGCCAAGTCTGAGTGTTGGGCGAGGGGTGGAGGGTGTGAGGGAAAAGCGAGCGGCAACGGGGGGCCTCGGTGTAAGCCTGTTGAGGCTTGTGGGGAGGATCGTTCCCCAAACTCTAGTCTAGCATGTGGCAAAGTTATAGGAATGGGGGAAGGGACATCGTCTGTTAATCGAGAAGACTGTAGGGCTTGAGGGAACCTCTCAGCTCAAAAGACATCCTGTATCGGACTGACAGTCGGTGGAGGGATTGAGCCCATAGAACCGCCAACCAGCTGAGAGGGTGTTCTAGTGGGTTGACATAATCCGACTGGGGACAAGGCGGCTCTGGGATCAGCAAAAGAAGGTGTGGGGTTTAGGGAGAGTGGGGTACTCCCAACTGTTAAGGGGGAGTACTGGTTAAACCCAGCTGAGACGTGAGTGGTTGAGTAGGGGTCAGTGGGTTGCCGTACACCGCTTTTCTGGGAGTGGGGTAAATATTGGCCATCTTAACTAGGTTGATATTAGAGGCTTGGATTAGGATGATACCATTATTGTAGAGGGTGATTGTGGTGGTGGCTTTGAGGGTGGATGAAGGAGATGTTGTTGGTTTGAGGCCATGTGAGGTTTTCTTAGATCCTGTTATTCGAAGCATGGGTAGAGAGCACAGTTCGCCAGCAAGCCCGTTTTCTGGTATAGAAGATGAGGTCATTAACCAGAGTACCTTTGTTGGTGCAGAAGTAGTGGTCTGAGAATAGGATTTCTGGTCTAGCTTTGAGTATGCAATGTTTGTATTTTTTTGCCGCATTTTTGGAGAGGTCAGTTGGGTAATTGATGATGAAGGCGTTGGAACCATTGGGGTCGGGACTTATCTCCATTGTGAAAAAGAATCCTAGTGGGGATGGGAGCCCAGAGAGGAGAATAAGGAGGTGAGAGAACACAATATCACTCCTGGGTCTCTCAGTGGTCTCTAATGGTAGCACATTGGGAGGCGCAGAGATCTTGTTGTGCAGTGCCAGTGACTAGGGCCCCCTAATTCACTGCAGTCGTGGCATCCCGTAACTCTTCTCGGCTCTATAGACTGGCACTGGACATCACACAGGGTGATGAGAGGCCCATCTAGGATGATAAAGGCAGGGGAGCAAAAGAGGTCTGCTCTGCGACCAGGGGCACAAGACTGCAAACTCAGTCTGAAAGGTACCCGACAGACGTCGTTTTAAGGACAGGCAGTAGGGTCCCAGAGCTTCTGCAATCTTTGTGGGCTTGACAAAAGGATCACCCTAGTAATGAAATCAGTAGCGTGGTGGAGTGCTCCTCATGATATACCGGCCTAGCATCAAGACCATATTATACCGATCACAATATAACTAGAGGGTACAGTAATCATGATGTCTTTGTAATGCCGCCATTTTAAAGTCAGGCAATTTAAGGCGATCGCGATGTCTTCGTATTGCCGCCATTTTAAAGCCAGGCAGTGTTCAGCATGCGAGACATATGGAAGCTGTAACTGTCCCAGTTATAGAACTCAAACAACAAGGCTGAAATGTACTGCCTCCCAACCACGCTTGCATATCGCCTCCTGTGAAATATGCTACAACCAAGACCAGTACAGTGAGCCCAGCATTGCTTATGGCGCCGTCATTATAGGTGCAAGCAACCTTCATCTCACGATCATCATAATGGATAACTACTGGCCAAAGGCGGTGAAATACCTGGCACCAGGCACGCGCCAATCATTTGGAGGTGGAAGGGAAGGACTCAACATTCTGCGCACCTGCTGCCGAGCCATGGGATCCTGGCACCGCACGGAACTTTGGACCGCAGGGCGGGAAGCGCCGCCAAAGACGCTGGTCACAGGGAAGGTCGCGGTGAGTGGTACTGGCATCCGGGTGTCCAAATGCAAGACAGCTCGGGCGAGCCCACATCGGGCAGCCGGACTCCGGGCAGGACTTAGGCGAAGCAGTGGTAGAGGCAGCAAAGAGATTGACGCCGGCAGACAAATGGCATTGGTGACCACTGCCGGGCAACCAGGCTCTGGGCAGGACTGGGGCGAAGCAGTGGAAGAGGCAACAAAAGGATTGGTGCCTGAGGTCAAATGACGCAGGAGACCACTGCTGGGCAACCGGGCTCCAGGCAGGTCATAGAGGTAGCAGAGTTAGAGGCATCAAAATGGCATCAGAGCCAAAAGGAACCGGTACCCCCAGCCCCCCTGTTGGCATCAGGCGAGCTGTCGGTCGTTCGGGGGATGGCCAACATCTTGGTTGTGTGGCTCAGGGCAGTTATTGTATGGTAGATGACAGAATTAGGTAGAGGACATAGGAATCAAGGCCCCCGGGACCCTTGTCGGGGCAAGAGCGGGTGGTCCCCTGGAATGGGCAGTGTGTAGTGAGCAGTGCCAATGCCATTAGGATGGGCAGTAACTAGCACCGATCATAGCCATGCAAGCAAGCCTGTAATGTCATTATTAGCGGGCTCCATCTTAGAATGGCAAACTTTTCACAAACGTCTGGTGTCAGGGGGGGTATCTAATGCATGGAGAGCGCTCCACCAGAATGGTACGATAACCCCATTCATACTGAGTATTACCAGATGCCACTGGTTATGCGAGAAGAGTGGTTCAGATCAGTCATCGTGTGGAAGAAGACAAACCGAATGAGGTAGAGGACAGATGCAAAAAGAATTATAAAATTGCCATTTCTAAAATAGTAATGTTAAATCCCACTTCACCTCTAAGGAGGATTTATCATTACCTTTCCAAAGATATAAAACATGAAGTATCTAGTTTATCTACTCCTTTCTGATCAGGAATTATCACTTAAGAATGGACAAGGGAATTCCGAATGCTAACCTATGAGAGAAGTGGCCTCACAGTAGTGAAAAACTAATTTAGCTGTTTGCCTATGCGAGGACATGCAAAACATAAAAGTACATTCCCTACCTTTTACTTACATAGCAACCTGCCCTTAGGGCTACCTATCGCCTACCTTGGGGGTGACATATGTAGTAAAAGGGGTGTTTAAGATTTGGCACGTAGTTTAAAAAGCTAAATTGAAGTGGCAGTATGCAGCATATATGGACACTACAATGGTAGGCCTCATACAGGTTTAAAAGGCTATTGGTGTGGGGGGCACAATCAGTGCTGCAAGCCCATTAGTAGCATTTAACTTACAGGCCCTCGGTATATGGTATGCCAATTTACAAGGGACTTACAAGTAAATTAAATAGGGCAATCAGGTATTCACCAATTACACACGTGTTTTGGGGGAGAAGCACATGCACTTTAGCACTGGTCAGCAGTGGTAAAGTGCTAAGAGTCCTAAAGCCAACAATAAGATACAGAAAAACGTGGAGGTCAAAAGCTAAAAGTTTGGGGGAAGACCACCCTAAGGATGACAGGTCTAACACTGTAGTTTCATGAAATGTTGTGGTATTTCACAAAACTACAGTAGTACATAGCAATGTCAAGGCATTATGGCTAATGACTGCCTTTACAAAACTTAAAGGCAGCTACTTTGCCTGTGTTCTGGGTTAGGGCCTTAGGTATAGGTAAGTATTACGTTTGATCATTTTCCATTACCTATTACCACTTAATTAAAGTGGTGATAGGTAGGGAAAAATTATGGATAAGCACCTATATATTTAAAAATATAAAGTACTGCAATACTTTAACAAAATAAAAAAGATATGTTAAAAACAATACACCATACTACATTTTATTTTACAAATATACTACACTGCATTTTTAATTTTTATATATTTAATTCTTTACAAAAATGTCTATGGGGTTTCGCAGCAATACCTATAATTTACAGAGCTACGTAAAAAATAGTTTAAAAAAATTGGGCGGTTTTCAGTAAAGTGGAACAAAAATACATGGACAATTATTAAAACATTTTTTACTGCTGGCGACCCCCCAACTTAAGAGGTTAAAGTACAAAGGATACACATACAGCAATGAAAGTACGCACTAGAACTATACAACCTAGTATTCTGATGGATGTTAATGAATGGCAACTTCAAAAATGAAATTATTGAAAATATTAGAGAGGATAGTCATTCCCCGAACATAATGGAAACTGGAGTAAGAAACATACTGCAAGAACTCAGGAAAGCTAGTACCAGCTCACAAGAGCTCAATGACACAAGTTTGAAATGTGTAATCCCCTGTGTTCCTAACTACATTAGAGGCCAGCTCCCTGGAATACCCAATTTAAAATGTCTCAAAAATTAAGAAAAAGCAACAGGAGAAACACCTGAAGCTCTGAAAACCTAACTTTAACATACACAAATAATACTTTCCTTTCATATGGCAAAGAAACAAAGAGAGAAGAGTAATTATTTGTGCCACTGACAATACCCTACTAAAACGTACTCAGAACAATAGACAGATGATGGTCGGCTCATTCAAATCCTGCCCTCCATCATTCAGAAAAATCACGATCCATGGAGAATGCCAAAAACCAATGTCCCCTTAGTGTATGAACTTTTACCAGCTAAACAAAGTATAACTTAATAGGAACTAATAGACAAAATTAGGACCAACCCCTATAATAACAATCCTCCAAAAATATTTATATGCATTGAGCAAGCAGTGATTATACCATTTTAGAACTATATCCACATACAGCCAATCAAGGGTGTAACTACCACTTTATAAAAGTATCTGCATACATCTATAAAAATTCTGCATTAGGAGTCCAATGTTCCACAAAAGGCGAATTTCACCATGAAATAAAAACAAACTAATTGCCCTAGCATACATCACTGTAACTGAATTAGCAAAATATTACAACCTTTTAATAGAATCACCTTACTAACAAAGACATGATCAAAAATGATATCCCCTAATGGACTATTTTGAAGATACTAGGTTTGCAGACTTCAATGTTCTGGTCACAGACTCCAATCCAGATATCACATAATGTGGTGGAACATATATGACAATTTCATGGCACAACAGGCAAAACTAACAACGCATTGGAAGGGAGGCATAATTCCTTCAAAACATTTCTAGAATGAACCCACCCTACTCTATACCATTTTTTAGATTTTTTAAAAAAGGAACAAGGCTTCAGGAGCTAAGAATGGAACAGTTACTAACCAAATTAAAATCTGTATTCTCAAAATAAATAAAAGAATTGCACAACATGTACATGTTCAGAGCAAAAGCCATCTCTTTGTCAACAATCGAGCCTACTATACCTACACTCCATAGCAAGAACCTTACTGTAAACTAACTAATCCAAAAAACACAACCAAAACACTGCTCTAAAGAAACCTACAAACAACTATTTTCTTTATTTTAGATTATTTTAATACCACTATTCAATTTGATGTTAAAAAGAAAACATGAGTCAAAAATATTGAATAGTAAAAATACATGAATAAAAAATAATCATTGATAGACAAAACAAATACCTACTCTCCAAACTAGAACACACAATACAAAATGCAGTATAAAATATACAAAGCATAAAACATAATTTGCAATAAATACCATAATACTAATATAACTATAACTTTTCCCACCCTGTAAAACCTTTTCAAAAATGTTGCTTACATTTTTGTAGCTGAAGGCAACCCCATAACAATACAAAAGGCAAATAATAGCTAATTAAAAAATAAAAAGTCCCAAAAAAGCAAAAATATAAAATACAAAAATTTAATTCCAAAGAAGTGATAACAATCCATGGAGACCATCCAAAATCTACAAGGTCCACACTGTGTTCCCATGGATCTCTATAAAAGGAACATTATTCCTTGTGCCCCTGTATTTGCCAAAGTCCTATATGTCACTAATAGTTCCTTATTATCAATTTCAGGGTTATAGCCTATCAGTGTCCCTATCTTCATGTAGGGTGATAAGGGCTATCTCCATTGTTAATATGCCAACTTGACTTATTGCAATTAATTGGCTAACAGATTCTGACGCCACCTTTTTTAGCCCTACCTCTGAACGGTCTACATTATTCGGAAGCCTGTATCAAATTTTTGCCCTTGCTTTTTTCGATATCTTTCTAGCTAATCTTAGTACATATTTGAATAGAAAAGTTCTAAAATAGTGCTTGAGGTTGGACGATTGTTTGAAGATCATATGGCTCAATTATATCAAGACCTTATGCTGCAATCTTAGCAGTCCTGAACTGGTTGCTAATCGCGGACTGGATGATACAAAAGATGAAGCTGGAGCCAGGATGCTTTTTATTAAATGAGATGCCTGAAGAGGAAACACATTCCATTCATCTGGTCTTTCATTTTAAGTAAGGCTGTATTTGGAATGGAGCCTTATCTATATGTGGGGCCGATATGTAGAAACATTTTTATTTTATTCATTTTCGGATGGCCATTATCCATCACCTCTTAAGTTTCTCTAAAGGATGAGTCCCAATAGATCCCCTGCTGCCGTCCAAAGGTGATCAGTTTTCTACCCAATCTCTAATGCACTTTTCATTCCTTTGTAAATATTTTTAATTTATGAGCTCACAATATGTTAATCCTATACTCAAGAACCTAGGCTTTTCTAGATGCGTAGATGTTTTTCTATATCTTCAGTTGTTGCCCAATCTGCTAGTTTGTTTTGTCAATGGGCATTTCCTATGTGCTGCCGCCAAAGTCAGAGACATGCTATTAAGCTAGAGTTAGTTGTTATTATTTACTTGTCACTCTATTTAGTGTATTGCTTGTCTTGTCATGTTTATCAATTGCAAATATGTATTGTCGTTTGATTTTATATTGCTTGCAGTTTTCTTCCACAGTTTGAAATAACCAAATAAAGATTTTGTGATTGACTGCCCATGAACAGCACTTACAGTTCTATTAAGTACAAAAGACTAGGAAGAGCGCAAGCACTGAGCCAAAAAAAGGATATCCTCTACAATTGCAAGTTTACGACAGGCATGGCAAACACAGTTGGAAAAGTAATCAAAAGCAAACTTCCTTTTTGCCTGCGGGGTCAATTTAGATCTTAGCTGAAAGATTACCCTCAGCTAAAGATTTTTCTGAGTCCACAATCCAATATAAATGGTGACCAAAAGATATCTGACCAATCTAAGGTAGTTTTGTACAAAAAACCTTTCACAAGGAGGGGGCAGTTTCACTTGCTTTGTCAGATCTATCTAATGTTCCTCTTAACTGTGCAGGGTTAGACGTAAGGACTGAGATTAAGGATATAAGCATTCTTACAGGTTGTCCTAAAGAAGCTTCAGTTGCTAATGTTTATGATCTGTTAGTTTCTTACAATTTATAAAATCAAGTACAAAATCCAGCAGCTAAAAGTAGGAACTCCCCATTTTTTCACCCTATTCCGTCAATTCAATTCAAGCTTTATTTTGGCCGAAAGGCTATAAAAGCACAGCAGAGGAACAATGTAAACTACTTTAAAACAGTTAAAGATCACCTAGTGGTGCAGGCCTAGAGAACAGAAGTTGCATATTTACAAATACGTAAAAAAGTACCTAAAGTTATTGTGCAAATGAGTACATAGAAGCATACCTCCATATGATCATAAAGTGCTTATTGGCCGGAAAGCAACTGCATCAGGGTGCGCATTGACTGAAAGAAGGACCAATAATGTCTTGGAGAATCTTAAGGAAAAAACATACTATTAGAATAATAAGGATGGTAATGCTATGCAGCGAGCTTAATGTCAAAGCATTAGAGATGGACAACATTTAGTTCATTTCAAACTTGCAAATGAATAAAAAGGAGAACAAAATCTTCAAACAGGATCTGTCATGTGCTCCTACCATTAACCAGTTCAAATACTTTATTTCGGCCTGTAAGGCCATAAAAGTAAGAATACAGTAATATACAATGCATGCATCAATAGAATTAAAATACATTCTCCATTGCTCACATTGTCAAATTTATGTACATGTAGTCTATTTACAGTTCATATTGAATCTAGGTAAATACCACCTCTTTTTTGAAAATATAAAAATTGCCCTGTTAACTTGTTCGCTTATAAAGTGCCTGTGCAATGTTATAGCTAGAAAACACAATTTATTCTATGATAATGATAAATTCTTAGAAGGTGCATGTGCATTAGGTGTAGAGTGGTTCAAATTGTTTCATTATACCACAGGGCCATCGGCATGAATTGATTTATATCCAAACTATTAAAAAAATCTACTAAAATTTAGATATTCTTTAAAATCCCATGAGATACCTGTAATAAAAACTATCAAAACTTAAAATCATTAAATTATTACTAAAAACTTGGAAACTAATACAGTACATGTAGATTTAAAAGACTTCAATTTTTACACCAACACTTCTACTATTTCCTTTTAAGATTTTCATTCAATCTTGACCATAATATACAGTTCATTATGAGTTTTGTCGTATTTGTTTCTGCCAGATTGTACAACATTATATCTAAATAGATACTTTGAATTAACAGCCAGATTTATAAAGTTATAGGTTTTGCCCTCCTTTTTCCTTATAAAATTAATAGCCAGTAGAAATCGGCTGAGACTAAAGACTATTAAGCAGGAGTTGTCAGTTTTAGTATTCTCAACATAACATTCATTCTCCTGACACTAAGGCACCTGGCTAAATGATTTATCCATTTTCTTCTAGCTAGTTTGTATGCTGGGCAGAAAAACAAAACGTGTGCAATATCTTCATCAACCCCCAATTGACATAAGGCACAACGAGGGTCCCCCTCCTTGTTTTTTAGCCTTGACCATTTTGCAACAAAGCTGTTTAGTTGTAAAATTCCATATCTACATTTCAAATATAAGCACTTTGCCAGTAGCGGTTCTATCTCATCTAAAAATGGCTCAAAATGAGGTGTTGTTTTAAACTCAAGGAATTGTGTAGTTAAGCTTCCATGTGAACCATTTTGAGTTACCTTGTCTTTCACAAATTCCCAAAATAACAATTTAATTTCGCTTTTTGACTCAGGAGTCAGCAGACTTGGGTTCGACCAATATCTGCTAAGTCCTAGATCCAAAAGCCACTTTCTAATGTGGATCAACCAGGGGAACGTGGTTTGAGTGTCGAGTGCCAGGAGTTCGATCAATGATTCTCTGTACACAATTAGCTCCGGTGTTATCCAGGTTCTGATCCAGAGCGACAGAGTTCTCCAAATTGCCAGATACTCCAAGCGTTTAATACCCAAGTCATAGGTCAGGGGAATCAATGGAGTACGTTGAGGAAGGGCAACAAACATTCTCAGGATTTTGTTTTCTGCTATTGTTAAGGGTTTGAGGGTTCCACTTCCCCAAATCTCCGCACCGTATAGGGCAGCAGATTGGACTCTGGCCTGGTATACTTCCAGGGCTGGAGTAATAGCTTTGGAGGATGTTGCAGATTGTTTTTTTACAATAGGGATGGAATTCTGTGTTAAAATAGCCCTCGACTTCTCTATTTGTGGCGCCCAAGAAAGTTTTGAGTCTAAGGTGGCCCCCAGGTATACGAAATTAGATAGTCGTTCTAATTCTGTACCATTCAGGTATATTTTATTCTTAAAACTTCTATGTGGCCTCATTGTCATGTATTTCGTTTTTGTTGGGTTCACCTGAAGACCTTTTGCTTTACAGTAATCATTTAAGCTGTAAAGCAAATTCTGCAAGCCGTTAGATGTCTGGGATAATAAGATAGTGTCGTCCGTAAATGTTAGGGCGCGGATGTGATTGCCTCCCAATTTAGGGGAATCATGTACACAGTTTTGCATGTGGTCAACCAGGTCATTTACATACAAGAGGAATAGAGTCGGCGCCAGGACACAGCCCTGGCGCACTCCCCTCTTGACAGGAATCTCATCAGTTAGCTCACCTCCCTTGCCCCATCGCACTTTTGCGTAGTTGTCTTGGTGTAGTCTGATAATTTGAATTCAAATCTCATCAGGAACACCCTGTTGGTGTAAGGATTCCCACAAATGTGCCCTGGGGATGGAATCGAATGCCGCCTTTAGATCAATAAAGGCGACATATAGGTGGCTAGATCTTATAATCATCAGTCTAAATACCTGGTCTAATGTGCTTATTTTTTGCCTAAATCCTGCCTGGCATGATGATAGTACATATTCTTCTGTCATCCAATCAGTGAGCCTAGTTAAAATCTGTTTTGCATAAACCTTTTGTAGAACATCTATCAGGCTTATAGGCCTGTAATTTGCAGGTTCTTCCCTGCTGCCCTTTTTATAAATAGGGACTATCTCGGCTCCCTTCCAGGAAGCTGGCACCGCCTGTCCCCTAGCTATTGAATTTGTTAATTCATTTATGTACGGTACCCATACTTCCTGACTGTGCTTAAAAAGGTCCCCCGAAATCTATCGGGACCTGGTGCCTTTGATGGTTTGATAGCTGCTACAGCAAAGGCGGTCTCCTCCATACTAAACTGTAGTGGTCTTGTTTGGTTTAAATACAAGGACCCCCAAGGATTATATGGAGAGTATCTATCCAGTTCTGAGTCATCAGTGGTATCATAAATGTTTGTAAAATGTCTTTGCCAGGTGGTAGGATCTAAGTAATAGTCAGAAACCGTCGTATCATATCTGCTTCCATGAGTCATCAGTTTCCAAAACATGAAGGGTCATTACGATGGCGGACGTAAAAATATCCTCCCGCAATGGTAGCGGTAATTTACCGTCCGCATGGGCCGTGGATACACCGCCAACACTATTATGATCAACCGCCAAAATATTCCAACTGCGGCGGTAGGAGGCATCGAAAACCGCCTGTAGATGTTGGAGACTGTGAAAATCCAACCGCGATGATCGGTATAATAGCGCAAACACCTAAAACAACCGCCAGGCATGCGGAGTGACCGCCAATGATATTATGATATCCGTCCGCAGCGGTCGCGAACAGTAATAAATGTGAGGTGCGGCGGAAGGCCTGCAGCATAGCCACCGCTGCGGATGCTCCGCCAGCAAAATGGCGGACAAGGAAAAACCAATCAGGCCACCAAATGCACACAGGCAAATAGCCCTGCCCCCAAAACAACCTTAAACATCCAAATGACACACCCCCATGGCAAATTCAAATATACCAATCACAGGACAACCCACACAGCAAACCTGACAGCAATACACCATCTTGACACACCTACATAGCTGAGCATAAAAACAGCCCCTTCCATGACCACAATCATTTGCACTACTCCAGCCCTGAAGGAACCAAACCCTGCAGCACATTGGATAGGCTAAACACCACACATCTCACCAGCACAACAACACACACACACACCGCCTACACCACCCACATCACCCTCACAACTGCATCTGCACATCACACACCATGGCACATCACAAAATGCCAAAATTCACAGACACTGAGCTGACAGTCATGGTAGATGAAATAATTAGAGTAGAACCACAACTCTTTGGTAGCATGGTCCAACAGACACCATTAGCCACAAGGACAAACATGTGGGTAAGGATAGTGGAAAAGGTCAATTCAGTAGGGAATGTGCCCCGCAACAAGCATGAAATCATGAGGCGGTGGCATGACCTGAAGAGTGTTGTCAAGAAGAAGAGGGCCAAGAACCGTCAGCTGGTTGATGCGACTGGTGGAGGCCCTCCCATTCCACCAAAACCATTCTCTGCGTGGGAGGAGAAGGTGCTTGCCATCCTGCATCCAGAGAGTCTGGAAGGAATACCCGTGGGAGTTGAGGCTGGTAAGTACCAACTAATGGATACCATGAAACTGCCATGTACTTTCTTGCACAACTACAAAGCTACATCCCTGAGGCACAAGTACAGGGAAGTGTGTTTGGAATAAGGAGGCCTGCACTACAACTCCCACCAGGCCCCCTTGTCCCACAGCTGAGCAGGATGGATTACTCCCCCCACCTAGAAGCATGCCTCAGCCAATGTGTGCAGCACCCTCCCCTAACAGGTAGGTAGCCATCTTTACAGGGAGGGTTGTTTGGGTGTGGGAGGCCTGCCCCACAACTCCCACCAGGCCCCCTTGTCCCACAGCTGAGCAGGAGGGATAACTCCCCCCACCCAGAAGCATGCCTCAGCCAATGTGTGCAGCACCCTCACCTAACAGGTAGGTAGCCATCTGCACAGGGAGGGTTGTTTGGAATAGAGAGGCCTGCACTATAGCTCCCACCAGGCCCCCTTGTCCCACAGCTGAGCAGGATGGATAACTCCCCCCACCCAGAAGCATGCCTCATCCAATGTGTGCAGCACCCTCACCTAACAGGTAGGTAGCCATCTTCACAGGGAGGGTTGTTTGGAATAGGGAGGCCTGCACCACAACTCCCACCAGTCAATCAATCAATCACGGCATTTATAGAGCGCGCTACTCACCCGGGAGGGTCTCAAGGCGCTGGGGGAGGGGGTAAGTTACTGCTCGAACAGCCAGGTCTTGAGCTGCTTCCTGAAGGAGAGATGGTCCTGGGTTCGCCGAAGGTGAGTGGGGAGGGAGTTCCAGGTCTTGGCTGCCAGGTAGGAGAAGGATCTTCCTCCGGCGGTGGTTCTGCGGATGCGTGGTACGGTGGCACGGGCGTGGCTGGTTGATCGTAGCTGGCGTGTGGGCGTGTAGAAGGTCATGCGGTCGTTGAGGTACTTTGGGCCCAGGTCGTGGAGGGCCTTGTGTGCGTGGGTGAGGAGTCTGAACGTTATTCTCTTGCTGACAGGGAGCCAGTGCAGGTCTTTCAGGTGTCCGGTGATGTGGCTGTGTCGGGGGATGTCCAGGATGAGTCGTGCGGAGGCGTTCTGGATGCGCTGGAGTCTTTTTTGAAGTTTGGCTGTGGTTCCGGCGTAGAGGGTGTTCCCATAGTCCAGTCGGCTGGTGACGAGTGCCTGGGTGACGGTCTTCCTGGTTTCAGTGGGGATCCATCTGAAGATCTTGCGGAGCATGCGCAGGGTGTTGAAGCATGAAGATGAGACGGCGTTGACTTGTCTGGTCATCGACAGGGAGGAGTCCAGGATGAAGCCCAGGTTGCGTGCGTGGTCCGTTGGCTTGGGTGCGGTGCCCAGGGCCGGGGGCCACCAGGAGTCGTCCCAGGCGGAGGGTGATGAGCCCAGGATGAGGACTTCCGTCTTGTCTGAGTTCAGTTTAAGGCGGCTGTTCCTCATCCAGTCGGCGACGTCTCTCATCCCGTCGTGTAGGTTGGCTCTGGCGGTGGTGGGGTCGTTGGTGAGGGAGAGGATCAGCTGGGTGTCGTCGGCGTAGGAGATGATGTTGAGGTTGTGTCGGCGTGCGATGGCTGCGAGGGGGCTCATGTAGACATTGAAGAGGGTTGGGCTGAGTGAGGATCCCTGTGGAACGCCGCAGATGACTTCGGTGGCTTCGGATCTGAACGGGGGAGGCGGACTCTCTGGGTTCTTCCGGCGAGGAACGAGATGATCCATTCCAGTGCTTTCTCTCGGATTCCGATGTTGCTGAGGCGCTTCACTAGGGTGCGGTGGCAGACGGTGTCGAACGCCGCGGAGAGGTCCAAGAGGATGAGGGCAGCTGTTTCCCCGTTGTCGGTTAGGGTTCTGATGTCGTCGGTGGCTGCGATAAGGGCGGTCTCGGTGCTGTGGTTGGCCCGAAACCCGGACTGCGAGGGGTCGAGGGATCCATTCGTCTCGAGGAAGGCGGCAAGCTGTCTGTTGACGGTCTTCTCGATGACTTTGGCCGGAAACGGAAGGAGCGAGATGGGACGGTAGTTCTTGAGGTCGGTGGGGTCCGCCGTTGGTTTCTTCAGGAGGGCGGTAAGCTCGGCGTGCTTCCAGCTCTCCGGGAAGGTGGCGGTGTGGAAGGAGGAGTTGATGATGTCCCGGAGATGAGGGTGCGATGGTGGCGTCGGCTTTGTTGAAGACGTGGTGTGGGCAGGGGTCGGTTGGTGATCCGG
Organism: Calotriton arnoldi; assembly: GCA_963921515.1. Lineage (NCBI taxonomy): Eukaryota > Metazoa > Chordata > Amphibia > Caudata > Salamandridae > Calotriton > Calotriton arnoldi. Next base: position 145,196 of record CAWUFW010004360.1, read on the forward strand.
AGTGGATGGAGTTCATCGTGCGGGTGGTGTCTTCGGTGCTGATCGGGGTCCAGTTGCAGAGGGTGGTGGTGGCGGGCGTTGGTTCGGCGGTAGGGTGCGTTGTTTGTGCGTCGAAGCTGTTATGTATGTCGGTGATCTTGCGGTGGAAGAACGCGGAGAGTGAGTTGCAGAGGTCTTGCGAGGGGGTGATGTCGTTGTTTCCGGCACTGGGGTTGGAGAACTCTTTGACGATGCTGAAAAGTTCCTTGCTGTCATGGGCGTTGTTGTCCAGTCGTTCTTTGAGTGCCGACTTCTTGGTGGCACGGATCAGCTGGTGGTGTTTGCGGGTGGCGTGCTTGAGGGCGGTCCTGTTGTCTGTGGTCTGGTCGAGTCGCCAGGTTTTCTCGAGAGTGCGGCAGTTCTTCTTGGATTCCTTGAGTTCGTTGGTGAACCAAGGGGTTTTCTTGCTTCCGGGTCTGCTGGGAGGGTTTTTTAGTGGTGCGAGGTCGTCGGCGCAGGCGGTCAGCCACTTGGCGAGGTTGCTGGCTGCTTCGTTTGGGTCCGTTGTGTTGGTGGGTGTGTTCTTGCTGAGGGAGGCGGTGAGCTGCTCGGCGGTGATCTTGCTCCAGCTCCGGCGGGGAGCCTGTTGCGGGTGGTGGTGGGTCGTAGTCTTTCTGAAGCTGAAGTGGACGCAGCTGTGGTCGGTCCAGTGGAGTCCGGTGGCGTGGCTGAAGGAGATGTGCTTGCTGGACGAGAAGACGGGGTCAAGCGTGTGGCCGGCGTAGTGGGTGGGCGTGTTCACCAGTTGCTTGAGTCCGAGGTTGGCGAGGTTGTCCAGCAGGGCGGTGGTGTTTCTGTCGTTGTTGTTCTCCAGGTGGAAGTTGAGGTCCCCTAGGAGGATGTAGTCGGCGGAGGGCATGGCGTGCGGGCTGATGAAGTCTGCGATGTCTTCGCTGAATAGTGTGCGTGGTCCCGGGGGTCTGTAGATGAGGGTGCCTCGGAGGGTGGTCTTGGGGTCAGTGTGTATCTGGAAGTGTAGGTGTTCGGCGGCGGTGAAGGTCTCGTCGGAGTTAGTCGAGATGCGGATGGTGTTCTTGTGTACGATGGCGATGCCTCCTCCCGTCTGGTTGACGCGGTCCCTCCGGGTGATCTTGTATCCGTCCGGGATGGCTATGGCGATGTCGGGCGCTGAGGAGGCGTTCATCCAGGTTTCGGTGAGGAAGGCGATGTCCGGTGCTGTTGCGTCGAGCAGGTCCCAGAGTTCCACGGCGTGCCTGTGGACGGAGCGGGTGTTCAGCAGGATGCATTTCAGGTGGTTGCTGCTGGTGCTCGACTTGGCGGAGGTGGTGCACGTCCGGGGGCAGGTGAAACGGCAGGTTTGGCAGGTGAAGGGTCCGTGGGTGCGTCTCGGTGAGGCTCGGTAGCAGGCAGGGTTCCGGCCGGCATTGAGTGCGTTGAGTGTGGCGGCGTCATAGGTCCGTCGGGTGGTGATGCATCGGTGGGATCCAGGGGTTCTGGCGCTGGGCGCGGTACAGTCGCGGACTGGCGCAGACGGGCTTGCCTTAGGCGCGCCAGCGGCGCGGCCGCGCAGCGGCCGCCATTTATGGGGAGGTGGGAGGGAGGAGCAGCTGGGAGGCGGGAGGCAGGGGCAGCGAATGGGCGGTCAGGGGGGCGGGGCCGCAGGGGACGCAGCGGCGGGAATGGCGAGAGGCAGCGGGGGCACAGAAAGGAAAACAGGGGAGAAAGCAGACAGAATCACGGGCACAACGACAATGGGGCAGCGAGGGGCACAAAAAGGAAAAACAGGGGAGAAAGCAGACAAAATCACGGGCACAGCGACAATGGGGCAGCGAGGGGCACAAAAAGGAAAACAGGGGAGAAAGCAGACAGAATCACGGGCACAACGACAATGGGGCAGCGAGGGGCACAAAAAGGAAAACAGGGGAGAAAGCAGACAGAATCACGGGCACAGCGACAATGGGGCAGCGAGGGGCACAAAAAGGAAAACAGGGGAGAAAGCAGACAAAATCACGGGCACAGCGACAATGGGGCAGCGAGGGGCACAAAAAGGAAAACAGGGGAGAAAGCAGACAGAATCACGGGCACAACGACAATGGGGCAGCGAGGGGCACAAAAAGGAAAAACAGGGGAGAAAGCAGACAAAATCACGGGCACAGCGACAATGGGGCAGCGAGGGGCACAAAAAGGAAAACAGGGGAGAAAGCAGACAGAATCACGGGCACAACGACAATGGGGCAGCGAGGGGCACAGAAAGGAAAAGGGGAGAGAGCAGACAAAATCACGGGCACAGCGACAATGGGGCAGCGAGGGGCACAAAAAGGAAAACAGGGGAGAAAGCAGACAGAATCACGGGCACAGCGACAATGGGGCAGCGAGGGGCACAAAAAGGAAAACAGGGGAGAAAGCAGACAAAATCACGGGCACAGCGACAATGGGGCAGCGAGGGGCACAAAAAGGAAAACAGGGGAGAAAGCAGACAAAATCACGGGCACAGCGACAATGGGGCAGCGAGGGGCACAAAAAGGAAAACAGGGGAGAAAGCAGACAGAATCACGGGCACAACGACAATGGGGCAGCGAGGGGCACAAAAAGGAAAAACAGGGGAGAAAGCAGACAAAATCACGGGCACAGCGACAATGGGGCAGCGAGGGGCACAAAAAGGAAAACAGGGGAGAAAGCAGACAGAATCACGGGCACAGCGACAATGGGGCAGCGAGGGGCACAGAAAGGAAAACGGGGAGAGAGCAGACAAAATCACGGGCACAGCGACAATGGGGCAGCGAGGGGCACAAAAAGGAAAACAGGGAGAAAGCAGACAGAATCACGGGCACAACGACAATGGGGCAGCGAGGGGCACAAAAAGGAAAACAGGGGAGAAAGCAGACAGAATCACGGGCACAACGACAATGGGGCAGCGAGGGGCACAAAAAGGAAAACAGGGGAGAAAGCAGACAAAATCACGGGCACAGCGACAATGGGGCAGCGAGGGGCACAAAAAGGAAAACAGGGGAGAAAGCAGACAGAATCACGGGCACAACGACAATGGGGCAGCGAGGGGCACAGAAAGGAAAAGGGGAGAGAGCAGACAAAATCACGGGCACAGCGACAATGGGGCAGCGAGGGCACAAAAAGGAAAACAGGGGAGAAAGCAGACAGAATCACGGGCACAACGACAATGGGGCAGCGAGGGGCACAGAAAGGAAAAGGGGAGACAAGCAGAAAAAAACGGGCACCGGGGCCACAAGCGGAGGGCGATCTTACCTGCAGAAGCAGCGGGCAGACAACACAGGCGGAGCTGTGTGGTGGGGGAGCGACCTACCTGGCAAGGTCAAGGGTCGCTTGTCCCACAGCTGAGCAGGATGGATAACTCCCCCACCCAGAAGCATGCCTCAGCCAATGTGTGCATCACCCTCACCTAACAGGTAGGTAGCCATCTTTACAGGGAGGTGTGTTTGGAATAGGGAGGCCTGCCCCACAACTCCTACCAGGACCCCTTGTCCCACAGCTGAGCAGGATGGATTACTCCCCTCACCCAGAAGCATGCCTCAGCCATTGGGGAGGCCTGCCCCACAACTCCCACCAGGCACACCCTGCCCCATCACTCAGCATGATGGAGCACCCCCCCCCAGAACAATGTGACAGCCACGGTGTTCTTAACCCTCGCGTAACAGGTAGGTAGCCATCTTGACAGGAGGGTTGTTTGGAATAGGGAGGCCTGCCCCACAAATCCCACCAGGACCCCTTGTCCCATAGCTGAGCAGGATGGATTACTCCCCCCAGAACCATGCCTCAGCCAATGTGTGCAGCACCCTCACCTAACAGGTAGGTAGCCATCTTTACAGGGAGGTATGTTTGGAATAGGGAGGCCTGCTCCACAACTCCCACCGGGCCCCCTTGTCCCACAGCTGAGCAGGATGGATAACTCCCGCCACCCAGAAGCATGTCTCAGCCAATGTGTGCAGAACCCTCACCTAACAGGTAGGCAGCCATCTTGACAGGGAGGGTTGTTTGGAATGGGGAGGCCTGCCCCACAACTCCCAAAAGGCCCCCTTGTCCCACAGCTGAGCAGGATAGATAACTCCCCCACCCAGAAGCATGCCTCAGCCAATGTGTGCAGCACCCTCACCTAACACGTAGGTAGCCATCTTCACAGGGAGGGTTGTTTGGAATAGGGAGGCCTGCACCACAACTCCCACCAGGCCCTCTTGTCCCACAGCTGAGCAGGATGGATAACTCCCCCCACCCAGAAGCATGCCTCAGCCAATGTGTGCAGTACCCTCCCCTAACAGGTAGGTAGCCATCTTTACAGGGAGGGTTGTTTGGGTGTGGTAGGCCTGCCCCACAACTCCCACCAGGCCCCCTTGTCCCACAGCTGAGCAGGATTGATAACTCCCCCCACCCAGAAGCATGCCTAGGCCAATGTGTGTATCACCCTCACCTAACAGATAGGTAGCCATCTTTACAGGGAGGTGTGTTTGGAATAGGGAGGCCTGCCCCACAACTCCCACCAGGACCCCTTGTACCACAGATGAGCAGGATGGATTACTCCCCCACCCAGAAGCATGTGTCAGAAAGTCCACCAAAAAATTACAACATGACAGGCAAGCAGACAGTGCATGCACCCCACCATTCCTCAACAAAAGCATTGAGCTAGATGACAACACCAGGCCTCACATCACAACAAAATACACCCCAATAAAATAGCAATTGATAGTATGCAGACAGCTAAGCGTATGTAACAGTGATAGAAACAGAACTGTGACTCAACTAAACCCATGTGTAAGCAAATCAGGGACCATATATGCACTGCACCGAATGCCATCTGGAAATTCCATGGGTGCTGAGCATGAAGGACCATAGTAACAATAAACGGGCATGGTCTGTTGACTAATGAAATCCTAGCACAGAACATTACAAAGGTATGCTTGGTGCAATGGCTAGTACATGTGCATATTTAACATCTGCCAGGAAGAGTAACCAGCAAAGATGCATCACATCAAGTTGTACAGCAGCCAGTTGTCAGATGAAAACCTTTCAGCTTAATACTAAGAGCATCACGTGGGGCATGGTATCCAATGACTTGTCACACCATGGAAAAAGATGTATGTACCTCCACATCATGTCATGACGCACATCACTGTGCAGACATACAATCTATGAAATACGTAAATGTGTGTTGCATAACATTCTAAATAAGAGACATCAAACACAGCAAGCCTTATGGGTGTAAGTTACTGACTATGTACCCTCTGTTCCACAGGTGACCAAAAACTGACTGCAGAGGACGACAACCTCAACCTGCAGAGCCAGTCTCCTCCCCGGAACATGGACACTCTGATGCGGAGTCCCTGGATTCTTTGGACGAGGAGCTCCAAGCCAGCCCATCTGGTGTGCCAGGCGCAACCGGTCGCATGACCCCACTGCCCCCCACCCTCAGCAACAACATCAATGCTGACCCCTGCTGGAACGACCTGTGCCGCCACCACCACCACCACCACTACCACTGCTGCCTGCAACACTCGCCCTGCCCCAGAGGATGCCCAGCCCACACCAACAACTGCAGAGGCAGGGACAGTAGGCGTGTGCCAAGAGTGGTGAGGCAACAAGTCAGTGATAGCAGGGCAGGTGGGAGGACAAGTGGGACTCCAACCCCACCGGACACTGTGACCGCAGCCCTGGCTAACATCACCAGAGTTGTGTCTGCCTATGAACACACACAGCGATACAAAAGGGGATGATGGACGGAACGCTTGAGCCAATCAAACACTCACCCCCAGTCAACTGATCTGGGTTTAATCCATCATCATTCTTTAGCTCACTCCACCACCCCAGTTCAGACATGGCCATATGCAAATCAGTCTGACCCTGTGCCTCATGGGAACAGTCCAGCCCGAACTGCCAAGCCATGTCTTCCCTGGACCGGAAACAAGCATCCTAGGACCGGTTTCTGGCATTCCAGCCATCATCAGCCAGGCTTGCTTGAATCCAGTGGCAAAGTGAGCAAGGGACCCACGTCTGGGCATACCCCCGCCAACTTAGGGCGAACAAAGCGATACAAAAGGGGATGATAGACGGACGCTTGAGCCAATCAAACACTCACCCCCAGTCAACTGATCTGGGTTTAATCCATCATCATTCTTTAGCTCACTCCACCACCCCAGTTCAGACATGGCCATATGCAAATCAGTCTGACCCTGTGCCTCATGGGAACAGTCCAGCCCGAACTGCCAAGCCATGTCTTCCCTGGACCGGAAACAAGCATCCTAGGACCGGTTTCTGGCATTCCAGCCGTCATCAGCCAGGCTTGCTTGAATCCAGTGGCAAAGTGAGCAAGGGACCCACGTCTGGGCATACCCCGCCAACTTAGGGCGAACAAGCGATACAAAAGGGGATGATGGACGGACAGCTGAGCCAATCAAACACTCACCCCAGTCAACTGATCTGGGTTTAATCCATCATCATTCTTTAGCTCACTCCACCACCCCAGTTCAGACATGGCCATATGCAAATCAGTCTGACCCTGTGCCTCATAGGAACAGTCCAGCCCGAACTGCCAAGCCATGTCTTCCCTGGACCGGAAACAAGCATCCTAGGACCGGTTTCTGGCATTCCAGCCGTCATCAGCCAGGCTTGCTTGAATCCAGTGGCAAAGTGAGCAAGGGACCCACGTCTGGGCATACCCCCGCCAACTTAGGGCGAACAAAGCGATACAAAAGGGGATGATGGACGGAACGCTTGAGCCAATCAAACACTCACCCCCAGTCAACTGATCTGGGTTTAATCCATCATCATTCTTTAGCTCACTCCACCACCCCAGTTCAGACATGGCCATATGCAAATCAGTCTGACCCTGTGCCTCATGGGAACAGTTCAGCCCGAACTGCCAAGCCATGTCTTCCCTGGACCGGAAACAAGCATCCTAGGACCGGTTTCTGGCATTCCAGCCGTCATCAGCCAGGCTTGCTTGAATCCAGTGGCAAAGTGAGCAAGGGACCCACGTCTGGGCATACCCCCGCCAACTTAGGGCGAACAAAGCGATACAAAGGGGATGATGGACGGGCAGCTAGAGCCAATCAAACACTCACCCCCAGTCAACTGATCTGGGTTTAATCCATCATCATTCTTTAGCTCACTCCACCACCCCAGTTCAGACAAGGCCATATGCAAATCAGTCTGACCCTGTGCCTCATGGGAACAGTCCAGCCCGAACTGCCAAGCCATGTCTTCCCTGGACCAGAAACAAGCATCCTAGGACCGGTTTCTGGCATTCCAGCACGTCATCAGCCAGGCTTGCTTGAATCCAGTGGCAAAGTGAGCAAGGGACCCACGTCTGGGCATACCCCGCCAACTTAGGGCGAACAAGCGATACAAAAGGGGATGATGGACGGAGCAGCTTGAGCCAATCAAACACTCACCCCAGTCAACTGATCTGGGTTTTATCCATCATCATTCTTTAGCTCACTCCACCACCCCAGTTCAGACATGGCCATATGCAAATCAGTCTGACCCTGTGCCTCATGGGAACAGTCCAGCCCGAACTGCCAAGCCATGTCTTCCCTGGACCGGAAACAAGCATCCTAGGACCGGTTTCTGGCATTCCAGCCGTCATCAGCCAGGCTTGCTTGAATCCAGTGGCAAAGTGAGCAAGGTCCCACGTCTGGGCATACCCCCGCCAACTTGGGGCGAACAAAGCGATACAAAAGGGGATGATGGACGGAGACGTTTGAGCCAATCAAACACTCACCCCCAGTCAACTGCCCTTGCTCACTTTGCCACTGGATTCAAGCAAGCCTGGCTGATGACGGCTGGAATGCCAGAAACCGGTCCTAGGATGCTTGTTTCCGGTCCAGGGAAGACATGGCTTGGCAGTTCGGGCTGGACTGTTCCCATGAGGCACAGGGTCAGACTGATTTGCATATGGCCATGTCTGAACTGGGGTGGTGGAAGTGAGCTAAAGAATGATGATGGATTAAACCCAGATCAGTTGACTGGGGGTGAGTGTTTGATTGGCTCAAGCGTTCCGTCCATCATCCCCTTTTGTATCGCTTTGTTCGCCCTAAGTTGGCGGGGGTATGCCCAGACGTGGGTCCCTTGCTCACTTTGCCACTGGATTCAAGCAAGCCTGGCTGATGATGGCTGGAATGCCAGAAACCGGTCCTAGGATGCTTGTTTTCGGTCCAGGGAAGACATGGCTTGGCAGTTCGGGCTGGACTGTTCCCATGAGGCACAGGAGTCAGACTGATTTGCATATGGCCATGTCTGAACTGGGGTGGTGGAGTGAGCTAAAGAATGATGATGGATTAAACCCAGATCAGTTGACTGGGGTGAGTGTTTGATTGGCTCAAGCGTTCCGTCCATCATCCCCTTTTGTATCGCTTTGTTCGCCCTAAGTTGGCGGCGGGTATGCCCAGGCGTGGGTCCCTTGCTCACTTTGCCACTGGATTCAAGCAAGCCTGGCTGATGACGGCTGGAATGCCAGAAACCGGTCCTAGGATGCTTGTTTCCGGTCCAGGGAAGACATGGCTTGGCAGTTCGGGCTGGACTGTTCCCATGAGGCACAGGGTCAGACTGATTTGCATATGGCCATGTCTGAACTGGGGTGGTAGAGTGAGCTAAAGAATGATGATGGATTAAACCCAGATCAGTTGACTGGGGGTGAGTGTTTGATTGGCTCAAACGTTCCGTCCATCATCCCCTTTTGCTATCGCTGTTATTCGCCCTAAGTTGGCGGGGGTATGCCCAGACGTGGGTCCCTTGCTCACTTTGCCACTGGATTCAAGCAAGCCTGGCTGATGACGGCTGGAATGCCAGAAACCGGTCCTAGGATGCTTGTTTCCGGTCCAGGGAAGACATGGCTTGGCAGTTCGGGCTGGACTGTTCCCATGAGGCACAGGGTCAGACTGATTTGCATATGGCCATGTCTGAACTGGGGTGGTGGAGTGAGCTAAAGAATGATGATGGTATAACCCAGATCAGTTGACTGGGGGTGAGTGTTTTTGATTGGCTCAAACGTTCCGTCCATCATCCCCTTTTGTATCGCTTTGTTCGCCCTAAGTTGGCGGGAGTATGCCCAGACGTGGGTCCCTTGCTCACTTTGCCACTGGATTCAAGCAAGCCTGGCTGATGACGGCTGGAATGCCAGAAACCGGTCCTAGGATGCTTGTTTCCGGTCCAGGGAAGACATGGCTTGGCAGTTCGGGCTGGACTGTTCCCATGAGGCACAGGGTCAGACTGATTTGCATATGGCCATGTCTGAACTGGGGTGGTGGAGTGAGCTAAAGAATGATGATGGATTAAACCCAGATCAGTTGACTGGGGGTGAGTGTTTGATTGGCTCAAACGTTCCGTCCATTATCCCCTTTGTATCGCTTTGTTCGCCCTAAGTTGGCGGGGTATGCCCAGACGTGGGTCCCTTGCTCACTTTGCCACTGGATTCAAGCAAGCCTGGCTGATGACGGCTGGAATGCCAGAAACCGGTCCTAGGATGCTTGTTTCCGGTCCAGGGAAGACATGGCTTGGCAGTTCGGGCTGGACTGTTCCCATGAGGCACAGGGTCAGACTGATTTGCATATGGCCATGTCTGAACTGTGGTGGTGGAGTGAGCTAAAGAATGATGATGGATTAAACCCAGATCAGTTGACTGGGGGTGAGTGTTTGATTGGCTCAAACGTTCCGTCCATCATCCCCTTTTGTATCGCTTTGTTCGCCCTAAAGTTGGCGGGGGTATGCCCAGACGTGGGTCCCTTGCTCACTTTGCCACTGGATTCAAGCAAGCCTGGCTGATGACGGCTGGAATGCCAGAAACCGGTCCTAGGATGCTTGTTTCCGGTCCAGGGAAGACATGGCTTGGCAGTTCGGGCTGGACTGTTCCCATGAGGCATAGGGACAGACTGATTTGCATATGGCCATGTCTGAACTGGGGTGGTGGAGTGAGCTAAAGCATGATGATGGATTAAACCCAGATCAGTTGACTGGGGGTGAGTGTTTGATTGGCTCAAACGTTCCGTCCATCATCCCCTTTTGTATCGCTTTGTTCGCCCTAAGTTGGCGGGGGTATGCCCAGACGTGGGTCCCTTGCTCACTTTGCCACTGGATTCAAGCAAGCCTGGCTGATGACGGCTGGAATGCCAGAAACCGGTCCTAGGATGCTTGTTTCCGGTCCAGGGAAGACATGGCTTGGCAGTTCGGGCTGGACTGTTCCCATGAGGCACAGGGTCAGACTGATTTGCATATGGCCATGTCTGAACTGTGGTGGTGGAGTGAGCTAAAGAATGATGATGGATTAAACCCAGATCAGTTGACTGGGGGTGAGTGTTTGATTGGCTCAAACGTTCCGTCCATCATCCCCTTTTGTGTCGCTTTGTTCGCTCTAAGTTGGCGGAGGTATGCCCAGACGTGGGTCCCTTGCTCACTTTGCCACTGGATTCAAGCAAGCCTGGCTGATGACGGCTGGAATGCCAGAAACCGGTCCTAGGATGCTTGTTTCCGGTCCAGGGAAGACATGGCTTGGCAGTTCGGGCTGGACTGTTCCCATGAGGCACAGGGTCAGACTGATTTGCATATGGCCATGTCTGAACTGGGGTGGTGGAGTGAGCTAAAGAATGATGATGGATTAAACCCAGATCAGTTGACTGGGGGTGAGTATTTGATTGGCTCAAACGTTCCGTCCATCATCCCCTTTTGTATCGCTATGAACACACACAGGCACATATGGGCCAGGCCCACAAAGATACCCTGGAGCTCCAACGTCTGCTGAGGTCCATGGACAACCGTATGGGACAAATAGTGGACCTCATGGGCCAGTTAGTGGCGGTACTGAGGGACAGGCCAGTGCCACATCACACACCTCCACCTCCCCCCGTTGTCACGCAGGATGACAGTTCATCATCCACCCCTGCGGGCACGGAGAGAGGTGACTCCTCAGACCCCACTGGCCCAGCAGACGATCCCCCCCCTGTCAAAAGAAGAAGGGGCCATCCAAAGAAAAACTTGGGACTCACCCATGGCAAAGCACCTGCAAAACGCCAGTCAAGGAGCCAGCCATGATGGCAACACTCTTCACCCTGCCATTGACTTTCTACACTGTCCTTACCCACACTGCCATGGTAATGGCATCCGTCTGTTGGACTGTGTCACCACATCAATGTGGTGCCTACTTGATTGTCTCATCTACCATCACTGCCGACTCATAGATTCACCATTCACACTTATGTAAATATCCACTTCCCTCTCACATATACCCATTGAAAATAAACAACAATAACGCACCAATGTAGTTGAGTCTGCTCCATTTGTATCACTGTATGTGCAATGTTTACCATGGTTACAATGTCACAGTAGCATGGATCCTCTGTAGGCAAGGAGAGGCAGAAGGGACCCTAGCAAAACACAACAGAACAAAAGTCACTAGTCAGGTGTTGGCATCACAGCCATCACACATGTCCTCAACGTACACGAATATGCACACATTACAATGTGCAACAGTACCAACATAGACATCCTGTAGCTGTGCCAAACTACCCTGTATCCAACACATAGGCAGCCAGCACTGAGTCAACAACAGGATGCAGTCACAAAGATCACATATACCTTTAAGCAAACAACTACATCAACAGACAATGGACCAGGTGTACATTGTCACTCACCATCAAGTGAATTAGCGGTTGATGAGCTGCTGACGCTGGCCGACACCTTCCTCCTCTCCACTATCCTCATCACTGGACATTTGTGGGATCGCAGGTGGGGGCCTCGGCTGGTCATCATCGTCCTGGATCATGGGGATTCCTTTCTGTAAGGCCAGGTTGTGCAGCATGCAGCATGCTACCACTATCTGACACACCTTTTTGGGTGAGTACATGAGTGCCCCTCCGGTCCTGTCCAGGCAGCGAAATCTCGATTTTAGGAGACCAAAGGTTCGCTCCACCAACCGACATGTTCTCCAATGGGCATTGTTGTAGCGGACTTCAGACGGTGTCCTAGGATTGCACAGTGGGCTCAGCAACCAAGGTCTGTTGGGATATGCAGAGTCACCTAGTTGTGAAAAACACATACCGATTAAGTGATACAACTGTGGCAGAGGACAGCATGGCACACACAGCACACTACTTGACTCTGCCCACTCACCCACAATCCATGCCCGCACCGGAAGTAGATTGGCCATCAGCTGGGGCACAATGCTGTTGTGCAGGATGTAGGAATCATGTGCAGAGCCGGGAAACTTGGCACAGACATGCGATATGATCATATCGGCCTGGCACACCACCAGCACATTATTGGAATGTGAATGTTTACGATTCCTATATATGTGTTCCCATGCCTGTGGTGGAACCAGGCCAACATGTGTGCCGTCAATAGCACCTACAACATTAGGTATGTGACAAAGGGCATAAAAATCCGCCTTCACAGCCGCCAAAGCCGCCCTCCTTGGAAAACGTATGTATCGGTCTTTGTATTGCATCATGGCCGACAGGAAATCCCGTAGCACCATGCTGAAGGTGGGCTGAGACATCCCCCCTGCAATGCCCACTGTCTCCTGGAATGACCCACTAGCGAAGAAATGCAGTGCCGCCATCACCTTCGATTCAGTTGTCAATGCTGTTGGGTATGTCCTGCCAGCCCGCAGGTGTGGCTCCAACATGGCACACAGGTCTTGGATGTTTGTGTGGTTCAGACGGAATCTGCGTATTATGTCATCATCCTCAATGTTAGCCAGCAGGGTGACTGGACGATACACATTAGGTCGCCTCCTAGGTGAGATGAAAGGGGACACGTCATTGCAACAGAACATGAGATGTGCACAAATCCGTAGCTTGTGATTGACACAGCGCAAACATTGACTGGCATCACAATGCACCATACAGTGCAAGTCAAAAGTCGTGACACCTTGAGAAAACATTGTAGTACACTTGTTCAGTGTTCGCACAGTGAGAACAACCAACATGGAAACTGTTTCTGTGAATGCTAATAGTCACATTTCAAAGTCTTGTGTAAACAGCCCTGACAGTACTGGATACAGGACATGTGTGAAACAGAAACACTGCTGACTTCCAAGTGGCTGCTGTACCTGCAACACATTTTTGTGCAATAATGACAGGGGACACATGAACAACAAAATTTGTCTAATTCTGAAGTACTTATTATGGAATTTGAGCCACTGCAAATCCACACAAGTTTAAAGACACCCACATACATATTCACAAGCCTGTGCTAATATCCACTGTCATCAGTACACATGCCATACATGCTGGTAATCACAATTCAAAGTCAGTCAATGACTAATAATGAAAAGCATTTGAAGATTCTGTGTAGCCGTGGATCAAGACACAATGACACCACTGCACAATATCATCAACAAGCAGACAGATTGTCAATGTGGCACACAAAAAGTGGAAAAGGTACATGATCCAAAAGGACTGCAGACAAACATTAATATGCACATAAGTTGCACTATGACATGCAGTATGAAGGTAGCACAGCCCAAACACACAATTAAAGTACAACAGTTGCCATGGAGCTAATCATCCAGCTGCTTGGAGACACAACAGTGCCACAAAAACAACCGACAACACCACCAGGACAAAGCCACACCAGTATACCTACAACTCAGCGCATGAATATGCTGAGTACATAACAAAAACACAACAGCCTCATACACATAAAAACAGCGGATGTCATCGCACAACACAGGTACCAAGGGACAAACATCAATAACATCCTCAGCCACATTCCCCACAGGCTGTCAGGAACAACACAGCGGACTATCAACATCCCTCCGCAGACAAAGATGCTGTCTGTGCATCACTTGTTGGCCTCTGGTACCTTCTAAACAACAAAAGTTAGAGTTGGATGAGTGTCACAGCCAGCCCTATCAAGGTTTATCTCACGTGTCTTGGATGCCATCATTAGCTTGATTCAACAGCACCATCAGTTCACCCACACTGCGCAGGAACAGCTTGTGCCCCAGAAAGGCTTCTACGCCATAGCAGGCTTATCCACTCGTGTTTGTTCAATGTCACTGCACACGTGTCCTACGTGTGCACCCTGCCAAAACTGCACACAATTACTGCAAATGAAAGCACACGCATCACATCAATGTGCAGCCAATTGTGGCACACCATCTACTGTTCACAGATGCCATATCAAATTTACCAGTCAGTGAGCGCCATCACAACCTTTGGCTACAGTCCATCATCCAAGGCAACAATCTTCATGTGAACAAGGTCAATGCACCTGTCCTTGGTGGGTACCAACGTAACACACCACACACATCAAATCCACTATCAACATACTCACAACTGTGGAAATATACATGTAACAAAATCACATATGACAGGCCGAACAACATGAGCACATACCAGACACAACGTCACAAGTAATGGTGATGACATTTGACAGATATGGAGACAAAACATACCCAAAGGCAGGGATATAAGTGAAAAATGATAAGGATGTACAGAATGCCAAGTGTGCCGGTGATGTAATTAACATCCTTGTGTATGTAGAGCACACACATGTCCATGTGGACATATACTGTAGGATTTGCTACTGCGAACAATAACATAACATAAAGGCAGTAATAGGTGATACCAAACAGACAACAGTGTGACACGTGGTGAGTAATGAAAATAAAGCTGAAATGTCTGTACAATCATGTACTGTATAGTGACATATTGTGTGAGACATGGACATGTGGGTAAATATTGGGGTCAGATATGAAATTGGGGCTAAATTTGGGGCTCAGATATGAAGTTGGAGATGAATTTGGGGATCAGATATGAAATTGGGGCTAAATTTGGGGCTCAGATATGAAATTGGGGATGAATTTGAGGGTCAGATATGAAATTGGGGCTAAATTTGGGGGTCAGATATGAAATTGGGGCTAAATTTGGGGGTCAGATATGAGAATGTGTGCAAATGTGGGCTCACATATGAAATTGTGTAGGAGTAACTTTCAGTGTGGCATTTGGTGTTAGATATGAAGTTTAGGCTGTCATTACTAACTATAGCTCAATAAAATTCCATCAAGTGCCATGATATTTTGTAAGTGACCACTGTTTGAAGTACAGATATGACCCCTGACATTGACACAACACGATGTGTCCATTGGTGCCTTAAACGTGCTCAAACAACACTGTCACGCCCATAGTCAACAGTGTCAGGCTGCACCCTCACCGTAGCTACCGCCTGGCACCAGCGGTGTGTCACCGCCATGGCCCAAGACACCATAGCGGGATTGATAGGCACATGCACAAGTCTAATGGCGGTTGGCATGCTCCGACACCCAGATCCCGGTCACTCATAGTAATGCATGTGCCCAGAATCGCGGTAGCTACCGCCTGGCACCAGCGGTGTGTCACCGCCATGGCCCAAGACACCATAGCGGGATTGATAGACACATGCACATGTCTAATGGTGGTTGGCATGCTCCGACACCCAGATCCCGGTCACTCATAGTAATGCATGTGCCCGGAATCGCGGTAGCTATAGCCTGGCACCAGCAGTGTGTCACTGCCATGGCCCAAGACACCATAGCAGGATTGATAGGCACATGCATATGTCTAATGGCGGTTGGCATGCTCCGACACCCAGATCCCGGTCACTCATAGTAATGCATGTGCACGGAATCGCGGTAGCTACCGCCTGGCACCAGCGGTGTGGCACCGCCATGGATCATGACCTTCCAGCCAATGGGAACCGCTATCGCGGTTGCCTAATGCAAGTTTGAAAATCGCGGTAGGCGTGTTCCACCACCGCAGGGCCGGTCATTGGATGCACTTGAAAGATGCACCACCGCGGTACCGCACGCCTGTCCCCTGCGGTTTGTCACCGCCATGGACCATGCCCTTCAGCCAATGGGAAGCGCTATCGCGGTTGCCTGATGCAAGTTTGAAAATCACAGAGGCGGTCATTGGATGTATTTGAATGAGGCAGACCTGGAACACCAATTACAGCAGCTTAGAACCACAGACATGAGTCCTGGGGCTATATATATGTGTGAGGGAGCCTCACATTGCCACAGCTCACTGAGCCTGCTGCCTGAGACCCCTCACCTGCTGCTGCCTCCAGGGAATGCTGCCTTCGACCCCTCACCTGCTGCTGCCTCCAGGGACTGCTGCCTGAGACCCCTCACCTACTGCTGCCTCCAGGGACTGCTGCCTGAGACCCCTCACCTGCTGCTGCCTCCAGGGACAGCTGCCTGAGACCCCTCACCTGCTGCTGCCTCCAGGGACTGCTGCCTGAGACCCCTCACCTGCTGCTGCCTCCAGGGACTGCTACCTGACACCCCTCACCTGCTGCTGCCTCCAGGGATTGCTGCCTGACACCCCTCACCAACAACTGTCGCTGCTGCTGTCTCCTGCCCACAGTGATGGCAAGGACTGAGAAGATCCGTGCCACTCCCTTCACCCACGAGGAACTGGAGGTCCTGGTGGATGAGGTGCTCACCCAGTATCCAAGGCTATATGGTGCGCCAAATGTTGTGGTAAGTATCTCAGGGTGTGAGTGAGAGTGTAGGGGGGCACACATGAAGTTGATCTACTGTAGTATGTGCGTGAGAGTGTGGGGTTGGGTCATGCACTGCCAAGCATGCTGTTTCCAGGGGGAAGGTGTGTGTAGCCTATTCCACACGTTTGCCTGCCTGTACATCCAGATGTGAGGGACATGTGATGTCTTGTCAGACATACAGTGAGGCTGCACCTTTTCAATTCAGGAGTCAGGACAGTGATTTTCAGTCTGAATGTCTTTGTGTGTCCCTGATGTCCTTAACAAGGCCATCTGTGGCCTTAGCTACTGTTGTTGTCTAGAGGGTAGTGAGGGTATTGTTTCTGACTCAATATGTGCCTCAGCTCTAGTTCTGCACTATGCTCAGGACCTCAGTCCCCCAGGGTGACACACTTGTTGTTCATTCACCTATGACACTGTACATTCCAACATTCTTGTGCCCAGACCCTTCCATCACCACCAGCATGTGCACATACTCGCATGTGTTGGCACTGTTTGTGTTGGACCTCTGTGTGACCCCATCTGGCCTGCACATTCACTGCCCAATCAGACATTGACACAACACTGAATGTACAGAGTGTCAAATCTGTGCTTTTCCTCTTGACCCTCTGTCAATGAGCCATTGCAGAGATGTAGATTGCACATGACAGGCCTTGTGATGAGGGTTTGCGTTTGTGAGGTCATGTCCCTCAATGTGACATCCATGTCACAGTGTGGCAGTTTAAGGGCAAGTGCTTTGAGGGCTGCGCAGTGTTGGGCACTGTGAGTATTCACAAAGACATATGTAGTAATGTCCTGCATGTCTTGGTATTCCCAAGAACTTGCAGTAGATGTGGTCAGCATACACATTTTGCTCTCTGCAGGCATCCTGCATGGCGTTGAGACAGGCATGTACTGCATCCACCCTCATACCTGCATGCATTAATGTGTATTTCACACATGATGATGTTTGAATGTCGCAGATTTGTTGTCGCTGCTGAAGTTATGGCTGAAGTTGGTATGAGAGAGAAAAACACTAACAGTCCCTACACTGGATTGTAGAAAGGGCAAACTGCCTCACTTTGGATCAAGTGTCCCGGTGTATACACAACCAATCTAGCACACAGGATGAACAGGAAAGACTTTCATTTTATCAACATAGACAACAAAATATACATGAATGAAAAAGAGATTTATTTTATATAAAAATATATTTGCAAACATACAAATGTTATCGCATATTTATACAATTGATGTAATAGCACTCCTCCCTGGAGAGGTTACAATCTAAATAAATCACAAAAAAAGAAATACAAAACTTTAAAAACAGTCCACGCGGCGTTTTGGTGAGACCTTGATTTTTTCACCTTCTTCAGGACTAAAAGTTTTCATAAAAATCTAAATTGCAAAGATATTTCATATTACATACATGTGCATTTTAAAAACTGGTCATGTTTTTATTTTACATTTCTATATTTATACACTTATTCTGTGCTCTCCAACTATAACTTCAACTACACTTGACACTTGATCCCCATATAAAAGACTTTTTTTAATGGATTTTACAACAAACCTATCTCGAGTGTTCATTTGCTACATTAATCTATAATACGATTCGTTCTCTAAACGGATAGTCTCATTTTGTAAATCGCAGAATATAATATTTGATTATACAAGAATGGAAAAAAACCTTTATTTAATAAATTAAAGGGTACCTCAAATGAGCTCATAATACATTCATAATAAGCCAAAAAACACATAATCCCTTATCGTACAGTGATGTTGTCGCCAAGGGTGTGAGGTTTCCTACTACACAGTTAACAAAGAGTAGGATCAGATTAAATAGTAAGAAAGAAATGTTATACCCTATGTATTATACATGAGCTATGTATAGTTGTAACATACTTTACGATAAATTGGATTATGTACAAATTACATAATCTGTAGAGGGTAAACTCTCGTACCACATCCGAAGGCTACAATGATAGGGCCTACAGATAAAGAGAGACCGTATCAATATCTCAGTATCTAATGTCAAGACGATATTTTTCTTAACTTCATATCTGTTACGATCCTAAGTATAGATGTTGTAGCGTACCTTTGAAAATGATAATAAGGGACTTCTCTTTGTCCGTTAGAGCCACCATAATACAGGACATACAAGGATTAAAATCAGCTCTGTCAGATATTCTTCTGATATATACAGGAGCAAACAAACGGCAAATTTTATTATTAATCCTACTGATGTTTATGGTATTCCCTCAATCATTAATTAATATACCTGCTTACCTATTTTAGACAGCAGATGTGCCACAAACTTCAATGGCGGAATTTTAAATACTGACATCGGCGTTTTTCCATTGGCGATGCGGTTTTCTATGAGAAAATGAAATCCAAATCTCTAATCAAGAAAACACGAACTACCCTTTATATATCCGGGCATAATAATTATTCAACCAGAGTTGTTTACTCTAATTACCTGGTCTTAATTGAAACGTTCTAATTGATGATTTAAAACCAGTAAGCAAAATCATACTGAAAATACAAACCAAATCTTTTTACATTATCATAACTTTAGAAAAAGTATTTCCAAGCCATTATGGCTTAGATAATTACTTGGATTATTTAGTTTTATATTTAAAATGTGACGTAAATGCTATTGAATAAAGCGCAAACTCCCGCTTCAAGCCAATCATCTAGTCAGATTAGAGTTTGAATTTTATGCAGGACGAGCATCCACAATACGACAGCTATGTTGGAAAAAGAACAATAATAGTCTCACCTTATACTTCAAAGTCAAATTAATACGTCATATGCGTTATTCAAAATATGCGAAGTACGGGACATGGAGTGTATTCATTACAATCCCATGCAGATTGATCTGAGATTAAATTGAAGGGCCAATACAATGGCCCAAAAAACAACACTTATTAGTTGTTCAAAATGCTATATTTACAAATCTTGATGTTGGAAACTATAACAATACCGCATTAGTTCTTAGTTAGTATAACGATTGAGTTAACAGAGAAAATATCTCGTTATTCATGCAAAGAGATCCAGCGTGTTTAGAACTCACCGAATGGGGGACGGCTGGCCTCCCTGCTCTAACGGACTTCCGGGTCTGGATGCGTAATGCGTCCCAAGTACGGGTCTTTTTATTTACCTTATGTGACTAGCGTCCTAACGTTATGGGTGGAGCTACGTCAATGAAAGTCCTAATGATATCGTACTCATATTAAGATTATATTTATTTCTAAGTTTGTCGCATCACATGAATTGTATTAATAAAGCTGGTTTTCTATCATGAACAGAAAAAAGAGCTGTCAGTATTAAGCAGTAAAAGCAGAGATATGCTCAAGAACGAGTCTATAATCTCCGTTGATGGCAGCCAACTTGAAATGGTGAAAAAACTAACTGAAGACGCCAAAAATATATTTATTATTTATCTATTTAGACGCAGCCAAATTTCTTTCTCATTAGTTAATAAAAATATATTCAATTGTAACTAGAATCTTTACGTGTCTAATATTTAGAAAAATACGATATCCATAATATATGATGGTACTAATTGAAAATACTATTTGACGAATCTCTATTAGTTACATAAACAATAGGTCAAGGGTTTCATATGCCATGATATATTTGTATTTTAGAGTCCCTATAACCAAATTATCATATATTGAACCGCAGATTGCGATAGACACCTTGGTACCTGCTAGCTTATATAGTACCCAATGCTATGGCATTATTATTGATTTAAAGGTGAGTTTATATAAAATACTGTAAACATGAACACAGAAATTACAGTATTGCATAGCAGACTATCTATATTAATCTTTCCCATTCTTCTTTACTGTTGAGACCATTTTTGTATGTATTGAATCGTGACATATAAAATTGTTCACGTTTTTTTCTCTTTATAGTATGGTCTCCACCACGTGCATTGAGCTGAATAACTTCAATGCCACACCATTTAAGATCATCAACATTATGTTTATGCTCAATCCAGTGCTCTACTAAGGGAGCCATCCTTTTATTTGTTCTGAATGCTGATTTATGTTCAGTGATTTTGGTCCTTATTTCTCAGGACGTTTCCCCAACGTATCCCTTATTGCATGGGCATAGAATTAGTTAAATCAAATTAATGGTTCTACAGTTAATGAAGTTCTTAACATTATGGGTGACTCCATTATGGTTAATCACACCTCCTTTGATGATATGACTACAATTCTTACAGGTGCTGCAAGGAAAGTTGCCCACAGGAAAAGGAGCATTGTTGATGCTTCGTTGTTTACAATCTATCTCATTCCTATAGGTCTGTACAAGATGATTCCGAATAGTACGATTGCGTCTAAATGCAAACATTGGTTCAGGGAGTTTCGCACTGTTCGTTTCTTCCAGAAGGTGCCAATTTCTATTTATAATATTTTTTACTTTATTACTGGCGCTACTGAAGTTGGTTACAAATTAAAGAGGGATTCTGTGTTTTAGTACTATGGTCTCTGATGTTGAATAACGAATCTCTATCGTAATATTTGGCTCTTTTGTATGCCTGTTTAGTTAGTCTCCTAGGGTAACCCCATCTAACAATTTTTTAGTCAAGACGTCAGCATGACGATTAAAATTGTTGATATTGGTACAATTACGTCTAATTCTGAGATATTGTCCAAAAGGAATATTATTCTTTTGGCAAACCGGGTGGTCACATTTTTAATATAAAACTAAATAATCCAAGTAATTATCTAAGCCATAATGGCTTGGAAATACTTTTTTCTAAAGTTATGATAATATAAAAAAGATTTGGTTTGTATTTTCAGTATGATTTTGCTTACTGGTTTTAAATCATCAATTTGAACATTTCAATTAAGACCAGGTAATTAGAGTAAAAAACTCTGGTTGAATAATTATTATGCCCGGATATATAAAGGGTAGTTCGTGTTTTCTTGATTAGAGATTTGGATTTCATATTCTCATAGTAAACCACATCGCCAATGGAAAAACGTCGATGTCAGTATTTAAAATTCCGCCATTGAAGTTTGTGGCACATCTGATGTCTAAAATAGGTAAGCAGGTATATTAATTAATGATTGAGGGAATACCATAAACATCAGTAGGATTAATAATACAATTTGCTGTTTGTTTGCTCCTGTATATATCAGAAGAATACCTGACAGAGCTGATTTTAATCTGTTTATGTCCTGTATTACGGTGGCTCTAACGGACAAAGAGAAGGCCCTTATTATCATTTTCAAAGGTATGCTACAACATCTATACTTAGGATCGTAACAGATATAAAGTTAAGAAAAATATCGTCTTGACATTAGATACTGAGACATTGATACGGTCTCTTTTTATCTGTAGGCCCTATCATTGTAGCCTTCGGATGTGGTACAAGAGTTTACCCTCTACAGATTATGTAATTTGTACATAATCCAATTTATTGTAAGGTATGTTACAACTATACATAGCTCATGTGTAATACATAGGGTATAACATTTCTTTCTTACTATTTAATCTGATCCTACTCTTTGTTAACTGTGTAGTAGGAAACCTCACACCCTTGGCGACAACATCACTGTACGATAAGGGAATATTCGTTTTTTTGGCTTATTATGAATGTATTATGAGCTCATTTGTGGTACCCTTTAATTTATTAAATAAAGGTTTTTTTCCGTTCTTGTATAATCATATATTATATTTTGCAATTTACAAAATGACACTATCCGTTCAGAGAACGAATCGTATTATAGATCAATGTAGCAAATGAACACTCGAGATAGGTTTGTTGTAAAATCCATTAAAAAAGTCTTTTATATGGGGATCAAGTGTCAAGTGTAGTTGAAGTTATAGTTGGAGAGCACAGAATAAGTGTATGAATATAGAAATGTAAAATAAACAACATGACCAGTTTTTAAAATGTACATGTATCTAATATGAAATATCTTTGCAATTTAGATTTTTATGAAAACTTTTAGTCCTGAAGAAGGTGAAAAAATTAAGGTCTCACCGAAACGCCACGTCAACTGTTTTTAAAGTTTTTAAAGTTTTGTATTTCTTTTTTTGTTATTTCTTTAGATTGTAACCTCTCCAGGGAGGAGTGCTATTACATCAATTGTATAAATATGGAATAAAATTTGTATGTTTGCAAATATATTTTTATATAAAATAAATCTCTTGTTCATTCATGAATATTTTGTTGTCTATGTTGATAAAATGAAAGTCTTTCCTGTTCATCCTGTGTGCTAGATTGGTTGTGCATACACCGGGACACTTCATCCAAGTTGAGGCAGTTTGCCCTTTCTATAATCCAGTGTAGGGACTGTTAGTGTTTTTCTCTCTCTGTACTCACCCCGTCCCTCTGTTTAACATTGGGGTAACTCCCTCCTTTTTTTTTGTCTGAAGTTGGTATGAGTCAGTGTCATGCTCCTGCACTGTGAAAAGGTGGTAGGTTACACTGATTATTGCACCCTCTTGTCTCCCATGTCTGCAGCTCAAAGTCAACAAGCGCAAGGCCGTGTGGGGGGCCATTGCAAGCAAGGTGCGTGGACTGGTTATCTCCAAACGACGGCGTTCCCACTGTCACAAGAGGTGGGATGACATCTGCCGGCTGAGCAGGAACATGGCCGAGATGACACTGGGGCTGATCCCTCGGTCCGGCAGGTTGGCGCGGCACAGCATGACACCACTAATGGCACGCATTTTAGCTGTGACGCAGCCTGCACTGGATGCACGTCTGAAGGGGCATCAGCAGCAAGCTGGTGGTGAGTATTCTTTGAGTGTGACTTTGGGTGTTGTTTGGCTGCATGTGCTGCAAGCCTGGGCCAGTGCAGGGCTGTGATGCTGCTAGTGTGATGCAATGGCGTGTAAGTGGCCGCGGTGTTGGGTGCAGTAGTCATGCATTTCCCCAACATGTTCCTTCCCATGTCATTTGTGTAATGGCCCTTGGATTCGCTTTTGTAGAAGTGGCCTTCTGGTATCATCTTCATTGGTGTCGTCACGGACATCCAGAGTGCATGATCTGAGTGTGCCATCATCTATGTGTGCATTGCCTGACGTCAGATTTGTGCTGGCTACACATCTAACAACAATGTGCAACTGTAGTTGTGCCCCAAAATACGACATGATGGATGGCATGTGCTCATGGCCATTGTGTGCAGATATGTTGGAGTCTGTCTCTGTGTTGGACACTTCTGCTGTCTCAAGATGTGACAGTGGCAACATGTTGTGAGTAGAATCTTTTACCCCCTCAGGGCCCTAGGTGTGCGCAGAGGGATATGTGTGTCTGGTTAGCTGAAGCCACCAACAGGCTAATTGGCTGTGTGTCCGTCACATGGGCGAATCATGCCAAGTTTGCATTATGCCACGGTAATTTCGATGTTTGGATTGAGGTTGCACAGTGTTACTGCCCATGGTGTTGTCTAACATGGATGATTGTTCATCATTAGTGATGCTTCCCTTGCAGATATTTGTAAACTTGATGCATATGTACTGATCCGACCTCTATCTCTCTCTCATGCAGCATCTCACATGGGCACAGAAGGACAGGGGACGGACACCAGTGGTGAGGCATCAGGCACAACTGCTGCACACCAGCATAGTGACACGGATGTCACCAGCGCATCAGAGGGGGGCCGTAGTCTTCTAGAGGATTCACAGCCAGAGACGCAGACCTCTACGTCATCTGACGACGGCGGTGACGCTTCTATGTTTTCTGCAGAACGAAATGGGGACTCTGCCTCCTCGTCCACCACACAGCGTTCAGTGCCCACCCTCCCTGCTACTCCCACTGTTGCTGCCCGTGTTCGCACCACAAAAAAGGGAAGAGTGTCCTTCACCCCAGGCACTGCTGCCCCTGCCCCTGTCCCCCCTGCTGCCATCAGTGCTGAGTCTGTGGAGCTTTTGCACCAGCTGTGTGTGGGGCAGACAGCTCTCCTCAATGCCTTCCTGGACCATGACAAAAAATTAGCACAGGTGGTGGCTTACATGGAGGCCGTTCATTCCAACGTGGGTGGGCTACACCGGACTGTACTGTCTCTCTCCTCTGCAGTGACAGCAGCCATTCAACTTGCCCAATCCCATAGTCCAGCTCCAGTCCCTAGGCCCACCACCCTGCCAGTGGCCGCATCTGATGATAGTGACCACACACCACAGACATCAAGGGACAGATACAGCACACGCAGCACACGGCAGCAACAGCCCAAGCAGTCCAGGCTGCAGACACCATCCCCACAGAAAGGTAAACCCACACCAGAGCGCAGAGGCAAAAGCACTTCAGGCCACACCCAGGGCAAGGATGGCAAGGAGCAGGCCTCATGCTCACATGCCTCAGAGGCATCCCCAGCCAAGGACTCACCTGTCCCAAAAGTGTCTCGCAGAGACAGTCACACAGTTTCCGTGCCCAGTGACAAACAGGTGCCTGCTAAGGGTACATGTAAGAAGAGCTCCAAACCAAGTTCACCCACAACATCTACTCCCATCCAGAGCCCTGTGAAGCAGGGAAAGAAGGCCACTGTAGGGGGGACACCTGGTAAACAGGTGATGCAGGGGCAGAGGCAATCTGGGGCCAAGCGTCCCAAAGAATCCAGCACGTCCCCAGAGGGGGGACCAGCATCTGCACATGAGCCAGCTTTTGTGTTGAGTGTGCCTGTTGTATACACCCCACTTGGCATTAATCCCAGGACAGGGAAGCCATATCAAATCCCCAAGAAGCGGAAGGGCACCCCTCCAACTTCTCCCACACACACTGGGTCTCATGCAAGCATGAGTCCACCTCCACGTGCCACCACCCCACCTGGTCCTAGCAGCCCTCCGGCTTCCCAAACCACTGCTGGCTCTACCACACCAGGACCTAGCAGCCCTCAAGCTTCCCAGGACACTGATGGCTCTACCCCAGCTGGGCCTCTCTCTCCCCAAGCCAGTACCCCAACTGGCCCCGACAGACAGCCACCTCCCAGTCATACTGCCAGCCAAGTCTGAGTGTTGGTCACCCTCACACACATGTCTCTCCCACAGTGGTACCACGGAATGCCCATTTTTGACGCCCTGAGTGTGTTGCTGACCATGGCAGGGTACTGTACCACACATTCCCAGTGCTGGATGTCATGTACTCACTCTGCACTTTGAAGTGGCCACTGGCCTTGCTGTTCACTGCTGTTTGCCCCTTGCCTGTGCAGCTTCTCATGTACCTCACCTGCACTTTGGACTGGCCACTGGCCTTGCTGTTCACTGCTGTTTGCCCCTTGCCTGTGCAGCTTCTCATGTACCTCACCGGCACTTTGGAGTGGCCACTGGCCTTGCTGTTCACTGCTGTTTGCCCCCCTTCCCTGTGCAGCTTCTCATGTACCTCACCTGCACTTTGGACTGGCCACTGGCCTTGCTGTTCACTGCTGTTTTACCCTTGCCTGTGCAGCTTCTCATGTACCTCACCTGCACTTTGGACTGGCCACTGGCCTTGCTGTTCACTGCTGTTTTACCCTTGCCTGTGCAGCTTCTCATGTACCTCACCTGCACTTTGGACTGGCCACTGGCCTTGCTGTTCACTGCTGTTTGCCCCTTGCCTGTGCAGCTTCTCATGTACCTCACCTGCACTTTGGACTGGCCACTGGCCTTGCTGTTCACTGCTGTTTGCCCCTTGCCTGTGCAGCTTCTCATGTACCTCACCTGCACTGTGTCCTGGCCACTGGCCTTGCTGTTCACTGCTGTTTGCCCCTTGCCTATGCAGCTTCTCATGTACCTCACCTGCAGTTTGGAGTGGCCACTGGCCTTGCTCTAGTATAAATTGTGCTGCATAACGGTGTGAAATGTAAATAAAAAATATAATTACTCCTGTTGTCTGCCTTGTCAGTGTCCTTGCTAACTAAAGGGTTACTGTGTGGGTATGGTTTACTGTGACACATGCTCTATATGCCACTTCAACATTGCCAATATCTTGTTTCCTCTGATCATGTTGTTTCAACTTTGGTGTCCCAGACTTGTGCATCTGTGTGTGTTGGCTTAGATGTAGGTGTGTTTGCTGTGGACTGTTTGACTTCCTGGGTGTGTTGTTGTCTGTGTGATGTTTAGATTGTTGTGTGTGTGTTCATGGTTTGTCATGCATCTCTGTTTGTAACTGGTATGTCTGTTGTGCACACACTGCTTGGTGTACATGCAGTGCTGTGAGTATATTGCCTTGTCCTTGCCTGTTGTGCACCCACTTATGTTTAGCTGTTGTAGCATGTTGTTATCTTTGCATGTGCATGTGTTCTATCTGATGTGGCTGTTTGCAGTGTTTGTGTTGTGTTGTCTCATGCAGTTGACAGATGCTCTGTGTGTGGTGTTCTATTTGCCTGTCAGTGTGTGTGTATTGTTGTTGTGTTTGATTCTCATGTGTATTGCCATTGTGGTGTGTCTTACTTGTGTGTCTGTCACATGGACTGAGGTCTATTGTAGTTCCCGTGCTTGTTTTATGTGCATCCTCTGTGTTTTCTCATCTCATATTTGATGTGTCTCTTGTCATTGTTGTACATGTTCCTAGGACGAGACTAGTGCGCATGGGTGATCGTTCCTTCTCCCATCTGGGCCCCTCCTTATGGAACTCCCTTCCAATCGATCTTCGAATTGAATCTTCGTATGAGAACTTCCGTAGGGGCTTAAAAACGTGGTTATTCAACATGTAGATCCCTCTGTCTGCGTTGGCTCCTTTTAGGCGGTGCCGGGAAAACCTAGGGTAGCTGTGCGCCTTATAAAATTAAAATAACAATAACAATAACAATGTGCAGGCATGTGGTACACTGTAACACCATTTTGAGTTGATGGGTGGTGTGATATGTCTGTCTGTGTGTCATTGTAGGCCCCTTTCTCCCTGTTTGTCTCCATTATTGTTTTGTGTGGATGCACTTCTTATATGTGTTGTGGTATGTTGTCTGTGCATTTTTCCTGACTGATGAGGTTGTGTACTCCTGTTGTGTCTGTGCTCGCATTGAAATTGCACTGTTTGGCTGCACAGGTCTTGTCTGTTATTGTAGTAGTTGTGTGTGTGTTTTGATTGAGTTCTGTGTATGACTATTGTTTTTGTGCATACAGTGGTTCCGCTATCCCTGTGTGTGTGTGATGTTTGTGGATACCCCCCAGGGGGTGTGTTTCCTTGTCAGTGTATTGACTGGAAATTATTGGCAAGCTTCTGTGTGTTTGTCACTGGTGTTGTGTGCTGCAGGTGTGATGGGTGTGGGTGTTGTGTGGAGGTTCATACTTGTGTTTGACAGTCATGGAGTGTTGCAATGGGCCCTGTGTGTTGTGCTGCTGACATGCTCCTGTGAAGTGTTTGGATGCAGATGTGTGGCTGCTCAGTGTTAGACTTACTACCCTTCCTTTCATCCCTGTGCCTATACATGGCTTGCCTTCCTGTCTCCCTGAGTTGTTGCAGTGAGGTGACTGTGGTTTGACTTCACTCACTGTGACTGCCATGTGTGATTAGTTGAGCTGGGGTTGTTGTTATATGTTCCTTCCCTTGCATGTGATGTACACTTTCTTGGTGTTCAGGTCCTTGCCATTCCATTTGTGTATATCTCACTTTCGGTTTCCTATTTGTTGTCCTCCATTGCTGCTGGCATGTGGTCTGTGTTTTTTGCTGTGTGTCAGTGTGGGGTGTGTCAGTGTGACTTGGCAGGCTGTGTGTCCATTGGAGTGTTTGTTCATTGTCTGTGTGTGTTTATTTTGTGCTTGGACTGGGTTTACTTGCCATGAGTGTGGTATTGTTGTGGTGTGTGTGTTCCCCTGGCCCTGTGCTTCTACGCTGTGTGTTACTCTGCAGCCACACCTGATGAGGCTGTCTCCCTAGTTGTTTGTTGTGTGGTGCAGTGTGTGTGTTCACCTGGCTTGTTGTTGGGCATGTGTGGGCACAGGAGGGTCACGTGGCATGTCCCTTCATGTTGTGGGTGGGCCTAGTGTGTGGAGCGTGGAGGTGTTGCCCTGTGTACTTTGTGCACTGACCATGCCTTGCACTGGCCCCGCCTACTACATTGTGCGCATTCTTTCACACGGATTCACCGCTGCAGTCACGTGACCGGGACATTATTTCGAGATCGCGGACATGTTGAGCGGGATGAGGAGGGGTGGACTGGTGGCAGGTAGGACATGAGTGGCTACACCTGTGGTTGTGTTCCTGTCCCCACCAGGGTGTCTGGTGGGGGCAGGGACTTTACATCATCCATTGGGTTGTGGGTTGTGTTTGTGTGCAGAGTTGTGTGCTCGCGTACCTGCGGCGGCGTCCGCCACGGTCCATGGCTTGCTGGAGGTGTATCATGTACAGCGCCGGGAAGACGTGTAGTGCCGGGTCCATGGCGGTCGGGTCCGGTATTCTTTTGTGCGCTCCGCTGTGGTGCTTCCTCCTGCTCAGATTGGCCGGTTTCTCCGCTGCGGTGTGCATGGCTTTTTGGCGCATCCTAATTTTTTCAGCGGGAGGTACGTCATTCCGCACGGCGGTGGCTCTCGATTGGTTGACTCCGCCGTGGTGATGGACGCGTTTTGATGGCGGTGCACATCGCACCGCGGCGGACGGACAATGTGCTGTGTTTGACCATTGTAATATGCCGGATGGGTGCACCGCTGCTCATGAGCGGAAAACAGCGTTTTCACCCACTGCCAGCATCGCGGAGGTGCATTTGCCAATCATCGTAATGGACCCCATGGTTTGGTCCCTATTTTTTGCCGCAATTATAAGCTCTTCCCAGATACTGTCTTCCCAGTTTCTTTGGGCTATCTTTTGCATTTTCTTATATTTAGCTCTTTCTACTTTAATCTCAATTCAGTTTTTGTTTATGAGGGCACTAATAAGCCTAGTTTTGCTCAGTCTACATTCCTTGTCATACCAAGGGTTAGGTGGCTGTGCCCCTGCCTTTGCAGTTCTCTTTTTTGTTTGGGGCTTAGTTAGGTTCACTTGTATTTCCTCTACCAGTTTTTTGTGGATGTCCATTATCTTAACAATTTCACGATCATTCTCCAGGTAGGAACCTACCAAAGCACTAATAGTGTTGTAAATACTAGTTAGGGGTTCGACTTGGTCTAAGATAGTGGGCCATCTAACTGACCTTCGGTTATTTGTTACCAGGGGCTGCCTTAATTCTAGTCCTGGGTCAAGTTCCAGAGTTTCATGGAATGGGAAGTATTTTCCATCTAAATCCAAGCATAGCGGGAGATGGTCGCTCTCCGATCTGTTGTCAACCTTAAAATCCAATGCATGTGCCCATTGTGGTGTACTAATAAGTATGTAATCTATTCTTGACCCAGTGTTTCCTCTTACAAAAGTGTTTGCGCAAGCAAGATCTGAGGGGAACCGACCATTGCATGCTCTAAACCCTTTTTCGATGGTGAAGTGAAACATTTGAATGGCAGAGTTGGTACACCTCGCTGTATTTTTTATCTGAAGAAGGGGGATGCCTCTGAGTTGATCTTCCTCTTCAGACACTACTTCGAGTCCCACCATTGGTTCGTGACAGCAGTTAAAGTCGCCCCCAATGATGGTAACATCTTTGGGATCTATAGATCCCAGAACCTCCTTGAAGTGTTCTAACAATGGTGCTTCTTTTGAGCACCCCCTGGGTCTCAGATAGATATTAAAAAGGTACAGCTGTGTTGAATTAGAAAATCTAAATTTCAGGCCCAAGATGTCTAATGAGTCTGTAACTACAGTTTCTATGGTAACATTTAGGTTGATTTTTACCCATATTATCAGTCCCCCCGATGCCCTTCCTTTTTTTGATTGTACTGCTTCTATGCCGAAGGTTCTGTACCCTAGTTTATGCTGCGATTCTATGGCCCATTTCTCCTGGACGAGACAGAGGTCGAATCCCTCTATATAATTCTGCCAGTCCGGTTCATTAATTTTTAGCTTTAGCCCTGCTACGTTCCAAGAAATTATTTTTAGCCGTTTTGGGATCGAGTGTGAGTGTATGGTTGGGGTTCCATCTAGTCGGAGACAAGTATTTCCCTCCTCAGTTGAGTATGTATTATCTTCTCTGTCTAGGTGTGTTGGATGGAGAGTGACATCAGAGCTTAGTTGGGGACTAAAGGAAAGATTATAGTTTGCACAGTTCGCATCCAGTTCAAGATGATCTCCCTTTGTCGTCCTTTTCGCCCTATATTCCCTTGCCAGTCAATCAACACGATCTAGATTCAATGTCTCCTGGGTTGCTTGGTGTGAGTTGGCACTATCAATTAGCTCAGGAGTATTGTGGTTAATACAAGTCGATGGATCTACTGGGTATGATCCATTGACTCCTGGACTACCGGAAGTAAGCTGGGGTTAGTGGTTGGTTCGGGAGTGTTCTGCAAATTACTAACCGATGGATCTACAGAAATTACGGTTATGACCTTCTGGATTACTCATTGTGCATTGGTACTAGTAGCTGACTCTGAAATATTTTGCCTAATACTAATCGATGAAGCAAAAAGAGTATGTGACCGAATATTCATATCAATTAAGCTTTCTGCTATGGACCTTGAGTGGAACGTTAACATTATGTCGTCCATACTCCCACCATGCTGTTGTAGCCTTTCTGCTCTTGCAATGTCAGATTTTATTACAGAGAGGCATTGACGTTTGTGTCTGATCCAGTGGATCGCTTTATTTTTTAGGGAATCCTCATCTTCTCTAGCTCCCCGGTTTAATCTTGGAACATTTATCAATAAGATGTTATGCCTATTGGGTTTGTGTGTAGACCTTGTTTGGTTTGATAGGTGGGGATTCTGTATGGGGCTTCTACCTCCCTCTTCCTGGACAGTGATGGATGTTAACTCTATGTCGTCTCTGCTAGGTGGTCTAAACCTGTGTCTATTTTGGGGCACCTGGAGAGGTGTCATGCACCTCTCATTGTTCATGTAATTACATGGAAAAGTTAGTTCATTCTGCTGTGATCTATGTACATTTGGTTTAGGTAAATGAGGGAGTGACCTGATTGGATGTCTATTTTGATCTATTGGATCCTTTATTTTCTTTTTAGTAAGTTCACCAGGTAGGTGAGTCGATCGCTTGCATGCTCTATTTGTCAGATCGATTTTATCACCAGAGTTCGCGAGGGAGTTTGACATGTTACCAATTTCTTTTTAAACTAGAGGCAGGGTTTTTATCAAGTCTGATAACATTCTCTTAAGCCCTTCTATCCCCTTTTGTGTAAAGTCCAGTTTTTGGCAGAGATCCCCCATTGCTTCTTTAGTAACCTCCATGTCTGTTTGGGTCCCTACTTCTCTTGACCCTATTGTAACCTGCAATGTGCTCTCACTCTCCTCTGATTGAACTTCGATATGATCTTCCTGATCGTCCGCTAATATTGCATATCTGTTCGAGCACTCCAAGTTTATGTAGTCCCTAGTTGATCTGTTCGGCTCAACCGGGCTAGTAGAGGCTTGTGTAAGGGAGTCTTTTGGGAGGAATCACCTTGTATGATTAAGGGAGTCTCCGGTATACAATGCACGGTTACTATAGGACTTTTCTGCTTCGGGATTAGTTTAATTGAGGTCGTTTTGCTTTGCCTACTGAAGTATGTTGAGATTTTCTTACAATCATTTGGTACCGCTTTGTCCCCCTTGGCTAACATAGTTTCAACTTCTTCAATCAGCTCATCTATAGCTACTAAAGTACAGTTATCAGCTGTAGAAGTTGATGTTTTACTAATTTTAGCCATCTTCTTCCTCCCTGTAACAGGATCAATTGCCTTCCTTTTTCCCATTATCCTGTCCATAAGCCGCTCAAACTTGCCGACAGAGATTTTTGGGGGCTGATAGTAAGGAATCTATCACACTTTTACAATATCCACAAGACTTAGGCGACAGTTATGGTAGAGGCAAAGTAAACTAACTGTTCAACTGGTCTATGTTGATTTATATATTATTCAAAGACTACCTTCCTAGCCTGCAATTTACACTACAAAGCAAGGTGTTCAATAATTTATACCAATCAAGATACTCATAGACGTACGGTCTCCGTAGATCTTCGGGAACAGGTAGAGTCAATGTTCAACCCACTTAAAAGAGTTATTTTTTAAATGGTTCAATCAGGGTGCGGCCTGGGCCCGGAGCATAAGAATTCACAATTATAGTTCAGAATAAGGCTACTGCGTTGATAGGTGGATAGATTGCCGTGCAGTTCACTAAGTTCCTTTAAAGTTCCTTTAAAGTCAAGTGAATAAATGTAACTCTTACCTTCTTACCCTGTTATGGCATGGAGTGGTAAACAGTACAGGGCTCTATGCTGCTGCCAAGGGGGGTGGCCCTGCCCTGCCTCAGTCTGCCGCTGATGGGCGCAGACGGGCCCGCCCTTGGCCCGAGCTTGGCCCGCGCACGTCCCGCGCTGCGGGAGCCCAGTGGATGATTTAAGCGCCGCCGGGCCCGTCCTGATGTCAGGTGCGCAGTGCATGCCTCTGGGGCGTCTGGATGCTGTAGTCCGCTTCACTCGCGGCATTCGCGGCTCCCCGGTATGGAAGGGGTCCAGTTCCCGGGGAAGTATAAATGAATTGTTGTGACCGTGAAGTCGCAGGCAAGTAAAAAATAATAAATGTCATATCAAGTAAGGAAAATAAAAGGATGTCTGGGCTGAGCACGTCCCTGTTTAATGTATTCCTTTAGTTCAGTACATCAGAGGCATAAGGCTGCCTCCGTCATGTCAAGTAACTTGAGTCTTTTGAAGTGCACACAACCAACTAGATAAATGTTTGCAAAGTGTGACTCCAGAACGTGATATTTTGTTTCCATTCCTGGGCTTCAAATAACCAACAAGGAGACACTGGTCGCCTCTGTTTTCAGCACGTCTCTACGCTGAATGGAAGAAACCTTTACTTAAGGCTCAGAGGGTCTTAAACAACACAAAATAAAAGGCAGGCTACCTCGGAGTTCAGCGCATATACACGCAGCGCTGAAGTATCCAGAAATACAGCTCAGAGTCTGCTGAGTTTGAACAGTTCAGGGAAAGGCAAACTCGGGATTCAGCGCGTACAGACGCTGCGCTGAGAATTCCAAACTTACAGTTCCAAGCCAGCCGTGCTTGATGAGTCGGGGAGAGGAAGGCAGCCTCACTCGGCAACGCGATCTCCCACTGTGAAAACAATTTGAATAAACTGCTCCAGGTGACTCTTTATCCCGAGCAGAGAAGAAACAGGAAAAGAAAAGCACTGGGATATATCTTCAAGGGAAGCACAAGATTAGTCCTCACGAGGATCCAAGAAGTTTCACAGGCATGGTGTTAATCCGTTGTGTCCAATACATAAATTGTTATGGGCTGCTTAAGGACCCTCACAATTAACACTTAGGAGTGAGGATAATGGCGGAATCCCGCTACCCAAGAGGCAAGTGAGGAGCTGGGGGCAGCTCTCCATTTCACCCTCACCATCCTAGCATCAGCGCCGTTCGGTCTTAAAATAGGTTGAAATACAGGACCGGTATAGGCTGAGCCTTCGGGTACAGAATCATTCTCTCATCTCTTTACAGGGTGGTGCTACAACACGGAAGTCATTAAGATAATTGCATTGAGTACTTTGTTTCAGCGTTTTCAACTCATCTAAAATTTTCAGAGGGAGAACAAAAAACTAAACACATGGTCCTTCTTGTGTTTCTGCCAGCAAGGTAGTTGGATTTAGTAGTTTGTTTTTGAGTGGTGAGCCCATAAAACTTTGTAAATGAATTAAGAAAAACATTTACATAAATCATGTTCTCATTCATATGCTAATATTAAAAGCACTGCATACATGGCTTAGCTAAAGGTTTAACTAGCAGCTTCAGTTGTTGAAATGTACAGTTTGTCATTCGATCAAGGACACTTATGTCCAAAACAGCATCCATCAAGGCTAACACAGATAGCTTGTTTAATCTGATTGTCCATGCTCACATTAGAAATATGGAAATGTTAGGTTTCAAATTCCCGTCCCTGCAACACACTCTTTTCACGTTATATTAGGTTAGCAATGTGTGGCTAAATAGATGCCATTTGTATTCACGTTATGCAACCCACTGAGTTATTCCCGTAATGTGCAGGCTTCAGTTGGCGAATGCGACTCCAATTTGTTTTTTGCAATCCTTATTAGGCTGCTTAGACTGTGCCCGAGTTAGGCCTCATGGCCAGTAATGCGTGCCTCAGCAGAACACTGTATTTCGATATTGTTTTTCTTTCTGTCCAAGGCTGTTTCCCGATTTGCTAATGAGGAGACTATTCTGCTCTCACATACCAATCCAAGTGTGTAGTTCTGCTCCCACGTTAGGAGACACTGAGACCCAGCGCAGTGGCCTTGGGTTTCTGATAACATGTACCCATCTGGCAGGTGGTAGCTCATCTCCCAGTGCCTCCTTTGTTCATGTTCGGCCCAGGCCTGTACTTTTCCATGGTGGGCAGGGTTGGAGGCTCTTGGGGAAGAATGATTACTCACTGTAGACTGTTGGGGAGTCAGTCCCTCGGCAGACATCTTAGGGTGCAGGTCATGATGGACTCCTCTGCAGAGCATTTCTAATAAAACATGTAAGTTTGTATTCTCTACTGTCTGGCCGACTCTTCATTCTTGGGAAGGCATAGCAGGTGGTTGTGAGAAAACCCGAGTGGCCCTAGAGGGCCACTTCCTTCAGTTGGCACCCGAACAGGGACCCCGCAAGGTGATCCGACTAGCCCGTAATCGGGTTGTAGGGTCGGGGGTGCGTTTGGTCAGTTGGGCAGATCGGGGTATCCCACACAAGACCAAGCTTGGTTCTCGCAGCTGCCCCGCCCAGCTGATCGGGCGTCCCCTCGTCTAGTGGTCACCGGCTGGGGTCCTGAGAAGGCGAAACCTTGGAGTTGACCGTTTGGGCCGAAGAGTCGGCAGTGGAGAATAACTTGACGCGTCCTGTGTGCACCAGGTGAGTGATTTGATTCTTGGAAAAATGGTGCCATTCTTGGACGGCATGAGCCTGCGGGCTGTGTCTTGATACAGTCTCCGGACTGTCTTGTTTGTGTTTTTTTGAACTGCCTTGCTTGAACAGCACTAGTCGACAGGCTGTGTCTTGGTGCGGTCTCCGGACCGTCTTGTCTTGAACTTAGTGGGTCTGCGGACCCTTGGAAAAGGCACAGAGTGTTTGTGGGCAGTTCAACGGACCACCTGGAAATTTGGCCCGCGTTTGAAAAGGCCCGGGACTGCCTGCGAACAATCTGCCAGACCAACTGGTAATTTGGCTAATGCTTGAAAAGGTCTGGGGCTGGAGCCTGTCTTCTTGAATTTGATACAGTCCCGAACTGTAGGGAGTGGTTCCTGGACCGTTTGTGTTTGGCTTCGTGACTAATATTTGTTATTTTATTTTATCTTGTCTTAGTTTGTTGATTGTTGGTGTTCTACTTGTCCGTTAGGGACAGTGCATGTGTCTTATATTAAGAAGCCTTGTTTCAGCAAATTGGGGTGTTTTGGATGTCGATGATGTTCTACTGATGCTCGATTGGAAGAGAGCCAGCCTGCACTTCAGGAGGGTGCTCCAAATTTTGACATATATGTTAAACATGGTATTGGCCCTGTTATGTTTAGCACATTGTGGCATGAATATACGAGGGACAATGCTGAGTTACAGTGGCTGCTTAATGGCTCGTTTGATGAGCAGAAATTGAACTTCGTGCAGGACAAGCTGTTCGCTAGGCGGAGCAGACACAAACTATAACACAGAAAGCAGTAGCCTATGAAAGAGGGAAGATAGAGAAGGGTATAGAATGTGCAGACAGAAAGTTTCGATTACAGACAGATAAGTGCTATGTTACTAGAGATGAAGGTGATGATTTCGTCGAAGAGCTATTGGATTCTCGTCCTCCTCCTCCTTATGCCCCTGAACGGATATACCCGGTAGTCCCGACCTCTCAGTCCTTGGCCTCTAGTGCCGCCCCTTCTAGCATTCCTGTTTCTGGTACTACCGCTTCCGTTCCGGCCCCTCATGCTTCTCTTCTACTCACACCAGATGCCGGGGCAGGTGCTGTTAGTTCCCCTGTCCAGTCTATCAGCTCTGGATCGACCGCTACTCTCCCTCTCACACCTACCACCCTGTCTCCCTACATGATGGTGCCTGTCTCTGCATCTGCTCCTTCCCCCGTGAGTGTGGCACACCAGACACAGTTGAATGTCGAAACTCCTGCACGTGGTGTGCATGATGTGAAGTGGGCAGCGGCGTGAAATCGAATGGATAAAGTGTTGGTGCGTTCTGCAGTGGGTGATGAGGAAAAGAAAATGGTGGCGAATCAAGCAGCTCAGTGGGCTCAACACCCGATCTATAGCGTGGAGGATGTGTGGAGTATGATGAAAGATTATGAGCCGCTTATACTGCAGCATGCCCTTAAACACATGTCAGCGATGCTGATAGAGTTGTGGGAACAGTGTTTTCAGGGTGTTGCACCGCAAATCATATATGACATACGGGATAGGGTATATGCTGCAGGTATGGCTCCCAATGAGGTTTTTAGCAATATAACGACACTAGTGGGTTACTGAGGTAGATTGCTCCAGAAGGTACAAACAATGGGGGCACAGCATCCCATGAGGGAAGTTCATCCCATTTACCACCCTGAAATTCCAGAACTGCGCGATTCTACTAATGCTGTGATTAGACAACGGATCCACGCTTGGTTTCAGGAGCAATGGATCTATACTCCTTGGAAGAGGAGTGAGGTCCTATCCTTAAAGAGCCAGCTACCGGAACCCCATAAAAACCCTACTGCATATTATAAAGAATTGATGGAGGCGGCCTCCTCCACAGTAATGACGCTAGCTGACATAGAGCTGTTTTTCGGTCTGTTGGTACCGATGGATATATGGAGGCAGGTCCATACGCAGGATCATGCATTAGAGTTGGGAGGAACATAGGATGAGATCAGGGCTTGGGATAAGGAGCGTAAGCCCGGCGACAAGCCAAAAGCAGAGCTCCTCACTTTGCCAGGGCGTCTTATCACATACATGCACTCACTTATCCCACCAAAGAGAGTGGATTGGGATAAGTTGACTGCGTGTCGCCAGAAAAAGGATGAAAGTGTGTTGGATTTCGTTACTAGATTTGAAGGGGTGTTTTTAGATTTTAGTGGACAGGACCTATCACAGGAAGGTGGTGTTCGTTTATTTGTCAACAGATTTGTCACTAACTTGCTTACCGAGATTGCAACACGGTTGCAGGCTTCGGAAAGTACTTGGACGACACCATCCCCGTCTGTGATATTGAGTATGGCACAATATTACGAACATAGAGAGAATGAGGACAAGGAAAGGGTGGAGAAAAAGTCAAAGGATTTGAAGACGAGGGTATTGATGCAGCAAGTTGCAAGGGGAAATGGACGAGGTAGAGGTTCGGGTTTGGCCCAATGGCCGCCCCGGTCTGGCAGAGGTGGTGCTTCAAATGCGCCCCTTGGGCTCAATCAATGTGCGTACTGCAAGCAGGAGGGACACTGGTGGAATGAGTGTCCAGAGTTGTTGCAGAAAGGTGAGGCCCCGAGAGGTCGGGGTTTTTGAGGACATGGACGAGGAACAGGAGGTAGAGGGGGGATGCAGTCAGAGGATACATCACACAATAGGCAGAGCGGGAATTATTTTGACGACCCCAGAGGACGGCAGTACTATCACGACGATTATGACATGGTTGAAGTGACGGGCTTGTCTCACAGCTAGGACAGCCGAGGACAGGGCGAGGGACCAGTTCCTGTGCCTATAGATCAGAATGGACCTTATGTCACTGCTGATTTACAGGGCACTGCTGAAAAGTTTTTAGTTGATACAGGGGCTATGAATAGCTCCGTGTCCCATTCACTGGTCCCGGGGGCAGCGCTGTCTGGCCAAAACAATGTGTCGGTGGGTTTCTCAGGCGTGCCGGTCATTAGCCCCATTTCCAAGCCTCTTGCTTTGACTATTGGCCCCTTTACGGTCGATTCACCATTTTTACTGACGTCAAACTGTGGAGAAAATGTGTTAGGCCTTGATTTGTTAAAAAGGTTGTATGCGACAAATTCTTGTTCTCCAGATGGTGTTTACATGACTATTGGACCGCAGGTAGCCCATGTCAAACAGTGTTTTGCGAAGGATGCCCCCCTTCCAGCTGAGTTTCGAGATGTGCCACGTACGTTATGGGCTACAGGAGACACGGATGTGGGGTTACTCCAGATCCTGCCAGTTTCTATACAAGTCAGGGACAATGCTAAATTGACATGTATTCCGCAGTACAAGATATCCCAGGCAGGTGAAAAGGCCCTATTGCAAATAATACAGGATTTGATTGAGTCTGGTGTGGTTGAGGAGACTGCGGCAAATGTGTGTAATTGCCCTATTCTTCCTATTCTTAAAAAGGCACCCTTGGATTCTTCTGATGCCCACCCTGACGTTTACCGTTTTGTGATAGACCTCAGAGAAGTTAATAAGATCGTAGTTCCCCAATACCCTGTGGTTCCGGACATTACAGCGATCTTAACTATGATTCCCCCAACAGCAAAATACTTCTCTGTAATTGACTTAAAAAATGCTTTCTTCAGTATACCAATCCATACAGATAGCAGATATCTGTTTGGATTCGCAATAGCCGGTCAGAGCTTTAGATTCTGTCGTGCTCCACAAGGCTATACTGAAAGCCCCAGTATTTATAGCCAAGCCTTGAAAGCTCAATTGGATTCTTTGGAGCTTCCCCCTGGTAATGTGTTGCTGAAGGTTGTTGACGACCTCCTTGTGGCATCGGATAATGAGGATGGCTGCAAAGATGCCACAGTTATATTATTATTGCATCTGGCGCACCATGGACACAAGGTGTCACTTTCCAAATTTCAATATTGTCGACAGGAGGTCACCTATTTAGGTCACCTACTGTCGAAGGAGGGTTGCAGGCTAACACCTGAGCACATAGCTGCCATTACTAACATGTCTGTCCCTAGAAACCAATGCGAGGTACGTGCGTTTATAGGGATAACATCGTATTGTCGGCATTGGATCCCTAACTACTCACTATTAACAAAACCCCTTCTTTACCTGACCACAAAAGACGTGCATGAACCCCTGCCTTGGACACCTGCATGCCAGCAAGCTTTTGAGCAATTAAAGACTGTGCTTTGCTCTGCCCCTGTGCTTGGTACTCCTGATTACCAGAAGTCTTTTGTGCTCTACATGCATGAGGTGGATGGTTGCGTGCTTTCTGTTCTAACACAGGGTTTCGGTGGTAAGCAGAGACCCTGCGCCTACTTCTCGGCCATGCTTGATAACGTCGCCAGAGCGCTCCCGAGCTGTCTGAGTGCTGCCAAGGCATTGGCGGTTTCTATCAGACAATCGGCAGGGCTTGTTCTTGACACAGACCTCACAGTCATGGTACCTCATGCTGTGGATACACTATTGAATAAGACAAAGACGCAGCACCTTACTAGTGCGTGTCTGACTGGATACAAACTGACTCTGTTTGCTCCGCACATTACCATCAAAAGACGTGCTACTCTGAACCCAGCCACGTTCCTACCCCTCCCTTCGGAAGAAAAGGACAATGATGTCCATGATTGTTTATTTCAGACTGAGGAAGAAACAAAGGGATGGGTAGACCTGACTGACATTCCCTTATCTGACCCCCAAGGGGAACTATATGTCGATGGCTCTTGTTTCAAATTACCAGATGGCACCACCACTGCAGCTTATGCAATCACAACATTATACACTGTAGTTGAGACATCCCGTATCCCGCACCAATCGGCCCAAGCTGCAGAGTTGGTGGCCCTCCTCAGGGCTTGTGAGTTGAGTGAGGGACTGGCTGTTAATATCTACACCGACAGCCAGTACGCCTTTGGAGTGGCCCATAATTTTGGGTGCTTTTGGGTGGAGAGAGGGTTCTTGACTGCGCACAGATTGCGGATTCAGAACGGGCCATTGATACACAGATTGCTGTCCGCATTGACACTTCCCAGTAAGTTATCAATAGTGAAATGTAGCGCTCATAAGGCTATTACAGATTATGTTGGGAGGGGAAATGCTTTTGCAGAGCAGACAGCTAAGGAGACAGCTCGATCAAAGATGACAAAGATGTTGGTGGCAGGTCCCACTAGGTGGGTCCCAGACAATGGAATGTTCGAGGACACATTGGAGAATGTCAGGGAAATCCAGGGTGAAGTGACTTTGGATGAATTAGCAATGTGGGAGGAGAGAACAGGTCGCTTGGATGAGGATGGGTGTTGGACTGACTTGTCAGGGAAGCAGCGATGGTTGCTGCCTAATTCATATGTGCTCCCTGTTGTTACTATGGCCCATGTCCTGGCGCACATTAGTGCTAAAGGAAAATGCAAGTTGCTGGACCCAGTATGGCAGAATGATAATATCTCTAAGACAGCCACGCACCTAGTGAAGCATTGTATCATTTGTCTGAAACATAACACTGGGAAAGGTACCCCTACACCTTCTGGTAATTTTGCACCGCCTTCCTTCCCTTTCGAGGTTCTCCAGATGGATTTCATCGAAATAGAATGGGTAAATAACCTAAAGCATGTCCTAGTAGTGATCTGCGCATTCAGTAAATGGATTGAGGCTTACCTCACTAAAGAGAATACAGCTATGGCGACGGCAAAGGCACTTCTAAAAGAGTACTTCCAGCGCTATGGGTTGCCACGCGTGATTTGGAGTGACAACGGAAGCCACTTCAATGCAAAAGTCATTGAATTGGTATGCACAGGTTTGCATATTAAGCAGAAGTTCCTTGCAGCGAATCACCCCCAGTCAGCAGGCCTGGTTGAGAAGTACAATGGTACTCTCAAACTGAAGTTGGCAAAGATTCAAGAAAGCACGGGACTAAAATGTCCAGATGCATTACCCTTGGCTTTATTATCTACGAGAGCGACAGCACATTCTAGAACAGGGTTGTCCCCCTACGAGGTGGTCTTTGGACGCCCTGCTAATGTTTGGGGCGTCCCCAGACCAAAGCGCTTTTCTGAGATAGAGTACCCCCTGCTTGTAGACTACCTGTATGAATTGTCTAAAGATTTTCGTTCTCTTCATCAACAGATACAAGCCACATTGCGGCCAGTACCAGAGGGGCCGGGGCATTGCATACAGCCCGGTGATTATGTGATGGTTAAGAACTTCCAACGGACAAGCAGCCTGGAGCCAAGGTGGAAAGGGCCAGTCATCGTACTCCTCGCCACCAGAATGGCTGTCAAGGTGGATGGCAGAAAGCATTGGATCCATACATCTCATGTGAAACGGGTGCCTCCTCCCGCTCCCGTACGACTGTTGGGTCAACAAAGGCATCAGTGATCAGGAGTGGGAGAAGGTGCCACGCTTCGTTCCCTTCTCTGACACCCGGGTGAAGTGGGCGCAGACGGACGAAGAAAGTGATGCAGTTCTGTCTGAGGCGATCCCACCAGAGATAAGGGGCGCCCTCGATAACACCGTCTCTAATACTCCGTAATCTGAGTCTCGATGCCCATCTGAGTCTGAGTTTCTGCCCCTTTTTGTTGACGAAACAGTGCCTGGAGTTATAAACTATAATTTGAGGCCCCGAAAGAAGGACGGCGCACCAGCCGAACAGTCTAGGAGTTAGGGAAGGACTTGAGCTTAGGGCGCAGGTGCTGTGCCTAAGGTGCCTGTATTAGACTAGGGTGAACAACACTGGTGCACTGCCCTGGACACTGGGCAGGATAGTTGAGGGCATTTGCCCAGGAGGGAGGGTGCCCTATCCTGAAAGAAGAAGGATTTGCTTTGCTGCAAGGGCTGCGACTGTGCAGGTCCTCCGTGGGAGTGCTTCATAGCACCGTCATTGATGAACAATAGGAGCCTACTGGCGAGGCTCTAAACGGATGCTGGTGACTTGTGCCCTCTGGTACTGTTGTTGCAATAGTGGCTCTAGCCTGTGAATTTTTCTCTCCCTTTTTGACACCTATAAGTTGTCCTTGAAGTTGTTCAAATGTATCCCTTTGGTCGTCCTATCCCTGATGAGGAGCAGCCCTTTGCGGCTCCTCGTCCCACTCCAAATGGTCCTGTTTGGTCCTCTTGGTCCACTAAGAGTAAAGTAGTGTTTGTTGTAATAATTTTACTTTCCTTGCTAGTTGTATTTGGGGTGGTTTGGTACCTGGAGGAACAACATCCTGTACACAACTTGGTAGGGACTACCCCGGTTCCAGCAGAGCACTCGTTTGTTACATTGGCCCCGCATAAAGAGAGACATAGACATACCTATGCACAAAATGCTTTTGTTCAGATACTTCATCAGGTACACAGTACTACTAATGCCATGAATTGCTGGGTGTGTGGGCTACTTCCCTCAGTTATGCATAAAAATGATTTGCTGATGTCATTGCCCCTGTCATACTTAGGTAGCTGTGAAGCCTGGTTCCAACTGCTCTCTATGGTATACATGCACTATTATGATGACGCTATGAAAATGGTACAGGCTGACTACGAAGCAGTATTAGAGTATATAGTGGTACACCAGGGATATACACCCGGTCCAGATGACCAGGAGGGTACCCTGCACCCAGAAACTTGTATGAATGTATTTGAAGCTCACGA
This sequence comes from Calotriton arnoldi, assembly GCA_963921515.1. Lineage (NCBI taxonomy): Eukaryota > Metazoa > Chordata > Amphibia > Caudata > Salamandridae > Calotriton > Calotriton arnoldi. The sequence goes on from CAWUFW010004360.1 coordinate 188,140, forward strand.
AAATGTCACTTGGTTACGAAATTAAATGCTAGATTTCCAATGCTTTAATGTCACTGAATACTTTAAATGTTTCCTGAACGCAATATCACTGAGGACAAAGCTATGCTTGTCCCTGTGATCAACTCAACAGCTAGTTTCTGTGTTGAAGGAACAGGGAACATTTCAGTAGGACAGAGTCATTGTAACTACACATACCGATTGAATACTACTAGCAGCCCACCTTTGCTTACGCTTCCGAATGTATACTTCATCTGTGGGGAACAGGCTTATACATGGCTTCCGTGAGGGTGGTCTGGCCGGTGTTATGTTTCCTTTCTCTTGCCTCCCGTTTATATTGCACCACCCAATTACCACAAGGATCATAGACTACAGCGTAGGGTTGTCAATACAGACGATATTGATCACACAGATACCTCTCTGCAGCAATTTACTGACATAATGAAGGGCATTCTGCAGTTCTGGGGTCCCATGTTCAATAGCCGTAATATTTGTCGCCTTGCTAGAGTAGTTGAGGGAGTTATTAATACTACTGCTGGTATACTGACTAATATTACAGTCGCGCTTCAAGCAACGAGGCTCGTTTCTCTTCAAAATCAGATGGTTTTAGACGTCATTCTGGCTGATAGGGTTGGAGCCTGTCGCGTCATCGGCAGCAGCTGCTGTGTGTATGTTCCTGATAGTGCCCCTACTGTATACTCCGCAATACAGAAATTGCACAGTCTCGCCTCAGATATCCATCAGGATAATGGTTCATGGTCTCTCCCTGGGTGGTTCTGGGGTCTGATGACATCATGGGGTTGGAAAATATTACTTGTCCTAATAGCCATTGCTCGAGTCATTTTTACCTGTTGCTTATGCATTAACTGCCTTCCAGCCTGTTGCACCTATTGTATGAGTAAACTTACCCTTACCCCTCCATTGCCAAGAAGCGATAACAAAATTTCTGTTATGATGATGCAGGAAATTCAGGATATCATGCTCATTGATGAGGGCATCTTTGAGTACTAGGTGCTTTCAATGTTCATGCATTGCTTGTTTTCCCCTTGTAACATGAGTGACTTTGCTTATTCTTCCTCCCCCTTAGAATTGTAAAGACCCTACCGGATAGTGAATAAAGCATTTAGCCACCCATGCTAAAAGGAGGGTCTGTTGGGTTTCAAATTCCCGTCCCGGCAACACACTCTTTTCACGTTATATTAGGTTAGCAATGTGTGGCTAAATAGATGCCATTTGTATTCACGTTATGCAACCCACTGAGTTATCCCCGTAATGTGCAAGCTTCAGTTGGCGAATGCGACTCCATTTTGTTTTTTGCAATCCTTATTAGGCTGCTTAGACTGTACCCGAGTTAGGCCTCATGGCCCGTAATGTTTGCCTCAGCAGAACACTGTATTTCGCTATTGTTTTTCTTTCTGTCCAAGGCTGTTTCCCGATTTGCTAATGAGGAGACTATTCTGCTCTCACATACCAATCCAAGTGTGTAGTACAGCTCCCACGTTAGGAGACGCTGAGACCCAGCGCAGTGGCCTTGGGTTTCTGATAACATGTACCCATCTGGCAGGTGGTAGCTCATCTCCCAGTGCCTCCTTTGCTCATGTTCGGCCCAGGCGGGTACTTTTCCATGGTGGGCGGGGTTGGAGGTTCTTGGGGAAGAATGATTACTCACTGTAGACTGTTGGGGAGTCAGTCCCTCGGCAGACATCTTAGGGTGAAGGTCATGATGGACTCCTCTGCAGAGCATTTCTAATAAAACATGTAAGTTTGTATTCTCTACTGTCTGACCGACTCTTCATTCTAGGGAAGGCATAGCAGGTGGTTGTGAGAAAACCTGAGTGGCCCTAGAGGGCCACTTCCTTCAGAAACAGCAAATACAATGTACTCTTTTGAGTCGTGTCTTAATAACCTGGATGCTTCCCAATAATGGCAAGTGCCCATATAGGGGTAATTAATTTTTCCGGAGGAGATTGTAACTAGAGCGTAAACAAAATTATCCACCGTTTTTACAAGATGCAGGCAAAAAGGGCAAAGGGAAGTTAAAGAACATTTTTGTCCCATCTGGAAGTGAGAGAGTTTAGTGGCAAAATGCGGTTCTGAACTTTAAGTGCAAACTTTTTGTTGGGCGGGGCGTATCCTGTCTAGTTATGTTTCAAAGCGAAAGAAGTATTTGTGGCTCAGGAATTTCTCATTGATGCTCCCCACTTTTTGATCATTCCAAATTAGCTCCAGCATAAGGCCCCAATAAGCTTGCTACATTTTTGTGAGGATACCTTTTGATGATTAAGCAGGGCTGAGCCAGAGCTCATTCATTGTAAAGAGCTTGCACAGGTTTTTTTTGTTCCTAAGCCACGGGATGCGAATGCCCTTGACAATGGCAAGTATCTCCACCAAAGCTTTCCTGTAGATCTCTAGTTCCGGTGTCGTCCAGCGACACACTAAAAATGTCAAGAGTTTTAATGTATCATCAGGTCAATCCTATTTTGCACTAATTCTACTCGGAGTGGTGTACTAGCTGTGAGATTGAACAGTGACCTAACGCAATCTTATAGTATAGATTAAGTGAAAAGAACCACACCAAGTATTTATAAAAATATGTATTTATTATATATATTTATTATATAACACTCTCTAGTATGTTCAAATATCCCCAACACAGAGATAAACACAATGCACACAATACTTTAGCAAAGTAATATAGTAAATAGCACAAAATACACAGTGTGCCCGGGGGGGGGACCAAACCATATACTAAGAAAGTGGTATAAGAATCATGACTCAAGTCAGGATGATGTCAAGAGGACATGGAATTGCTGGGGATCAACGGAACCACCCAAGGTAAGGAGATAGGGACCCCACGGAGAGCTTGTGCAGTGTGTGAACACGACCGTGTGCTCCGTACAACTCTATGTGCAAGTAGCGGTTAGATTTTTAAAGATTGGGACCATTCCTAGTAGACCATGAAGAAACCTCATTGAAGACAGAAGGTTGGAGAGCCATCCCACCTGTGGATACCGTGGTACTCAAGTTACCTATCCCAGGGAGACAGTGTATAGGTGTGAAGTGGCGTCGGAAACCGCCATCGAACCCAATGGAGGACTTCGGGAAAGTGCCGCTGCTGGAAGAGGAGAAAGTGTCCGGAGGAATCCAAATGTGGATTCTTGAAGAGGAGTACCTGAAAGCAGAGGGGACAGAGCCTATGTCACTCAGGGTTGACCAGGAGACTTGGAAGACGAATACCCTCCGATGTCGGGTGCTTCAGGGAAGATGTCAGTGAACTTGACTCTGCAGCTGTGAGGACCAGGCAATGCTGAGGAAGACCAGGACCTGGATACGAGCTGTCCCATGAAGGATGTCGAGTGCTGTGGGGTCGGTGTCCGGTGGGGGCACCAATAAGCCTTGGCAAATACCACCGACACAGGGAGTCGAGAATGTGCAAAGTTATGACCAGAAAGGTCCAGTGGACTCACCACAAGCAGGGGAGCCACGTCAGGCCTGAGCAATCAGGGGATCCCAAAAGTAACAAGTGTGACCCTCAAGTGGACCCACAGGCCAGAGGCACTGGAGTCGCGAGAGGACCTCAAGCAGCTCACCACAAGATGCAGGCCACGATGCACAGGATGCGGTGTGGATGAAGATTCTGGTAAATGGAATTGCTCAGCATAGGGGCTACTTGGAGCCCGAATTTCTTCTTGCAAAGAAGCCAACAAGTCTTTGCAACTGCAAGTTGGATGCGGATCACAGGGGTTCAGTTATTGCAACCCCCATGAGGGATACTGGCCTCAAACTTGGTGAGAGGGCAGGACATGCCTCGGGAGCTGTGGAAAACCACCACCTGTGTTCCAGAGCCCCCGAAGTCTGAAGGAGCTCAATATTTTCTGACCGGTCGACTTAGTTATGGCGCCTGTGAATGTAGGGGATTGACTCCTTCACTCTAACGGAGATTACTTTGGTTGTCTTTGATGCTTCACCGGCCTTGGAAGGTAACTGTATGATGCACAGGCACAGACGATGCAGCAGACTGGAAGAGAGACGAAGTCAGGCCCAAACGAAGTCCAGCGAAGTCCAGAGTGCCCAGACGGTAGAAGTGCAATGATGTCTGATCTGAATCTTATCCTATGACAAATCTAAAGACCTACACCCAGGTAAGCCCTTAAGTACCCTAGGGAAAGGGTTGGGAAGATTCAGGGGACCCTCCCAGGGGAGGGTAGGGAAGGGGGGGAGGTTACTCCCATGTCCTTTGTCCAGTTTCACGCCAGAGAACTGTTTTGAACAGGACTATGGCAAGTGCACCCACCCAGCACTAATATACTAAATCCTGTCTGGGAGGTGGTCACACCTCCTTGTGACAGAAGGCCTATTATTTTACCTTCCTCTGCTCAGGCTTGGCTCAGAAGCAGGAGGGCAGAAATGTGTCTCCGGTCAGCAGCTACCATTTTGTGCTGTCCGGGACTAGAAGGCTGGTACTGGGAATACTGAGAGCCTAATGGAGTGGCTCTTTCAGTGCTTAGAATCATCCCTCTTACACCATTTATGGTGTGGAGGTATGATTCCAACATGTTTGATACCAAAAATGATAGGATTCGTTGCAGCCATTTAGAGATGGTCATGTCGTGATTACGCGGTGCCTCTCTATATAGTATATGGCTGCTTTACTGAAAACTCAGGAAAATGAACTCCGTAGATTGCAGGGGTGTCCTGCTTATGGAGGGGCACCGTTCTCACTTAGAACCAATCACCCTTACTTTATGATTGAAAAGGCCTGCTATAGGGGTGACATAGGTTTTAAGTGCTGTGAACCTTAGATATAGTAACCTATATCTTTAGTAAGTGGTGCATGCACCAACTTACACAGGCTGCAATGGCAGGCCTGTAGTTCCACTTTGCATGGTCTCTCATGGATGGCATAAGGCATGCTTCAGCCCATGTGAGACCTCTGGGGTACCTATGCCCTGGGTACCTTAGTACCATATACTAGGGACTGATAAGGGTACCCCAGTATCCAATTCGGAGTGTACCTATGTACTTAACACAACAATTCAGGGAGAAAGCAGATAGACCGGGGCCCTGATTAGCAGGATCCCAGTTAAACTAGTCATAATACAGCTTAGCACCAGGCAAAAAGTGGGAGTAACCATATAAGTAGATCCTACTTTCCTACACTACCCCCCAAAACGTAAGGAGATGACACTAACCTTGCCCAGTTGAGTCTTCATTTTCTAAGTGGAAATATCTGGAAAGTCCATCTGCATTGGCATGGTTACTCCCAGGTCTATGTTCCACTGTATAGTCCATCCCCTGTAGGGAAATGGACCACCACAAAAGTTTGGGGTTTTCACCATTTATCTGTTTAAGCCATAAGAGGGGCTTATGGTCTGTCTGAACAATGAAGTGAGTGCCAAACAGGTATGGCCTCAACTTTTTCAGGGCCCAGACACAGCAATGGTCTCCCTCTCTATGGCTGACCAAAAGTTCTCTCTGGGGGTCAACCTTCTGCTGATAAAAGTTACTGGTTGATCCTGGCCCTCTGCATTAAGTTGTGACAATACAGCCCCTACCACCAACTAGGATGCATCTGTTCAGACAATTAATTGCTTAGAGTAGTTAGGACTCTGCAGAATGGAAGCAGTGCACATGGCTGCTTGAGGTCATCAAATGCCTTCTGACAGCTAACTGTCCACTGAACGTTCTTGGGCATTTTCTTAGATGTCACATCATTCAAAGGAGTCTCTATGGACACATACCCTTTGACAAATCTTCTGTAGTACCCTGTCAGGCCCAAGAAAGCTCTGACCTGCATCTGGGTAGTTGGAGCAACCCATTCCATGATGGTCTGGATTTTGCTCTGTAGTGGTTGAACTTGGCCTCCACCTACCAAGTGGCCCAAGTACACAACCTTGCTCATCCCTATCTGGCATTTGGTAGCCTTGATAGTAAGGCCTACTTTCTGCAGAGTCTCCAGGACATTCTTCAGGTGGACCAGGCGATCCTCCCAGGTGGAGCTAAAGACAGTTACATCATCTAGATATGCTGCACTATAGGCGTCCAGGCTTGTGAGAATTTTATTCACCAAGCTTTGGAATGTGGCAAGTGCATTCTTCAAGCCAAAGGGCATCACAATAAATTGATAATGCTCACTAGGGGTTGAAAATGCTGTTTTTGAGTTGGCATCCTCAGCTAATCTGATTTGCCAATATCCAGCAGTTAGGTCAAATGTGCTTAAGAACGTGGCTGAGGCCAAACTGTCAATACATTCCTCTACCCTTGGAATTGGATGAGCATCAGTCCTAGTGACTGCATTGGCATTGAGACCCCTGTAGTCAACAGAAAACCTCATCTCTCTTTTTCCACCCTTGGTGTGAGGTTTTGGTACCAAAACTACTGGACTATCCCAAGGGCTATCTCAGGGTTCAATTACTCCCAATTCAAGCATCTTTTGGACCTCTGTCCTGATGCAAACTCTGACATGGTCAGGCTGTCTGTAAATCTTATTTTTAACAGGCAGACTCTCACCTGTGACCACTTCATGGGTACACCATTTAGTTTGACTGGGTGTCAAAGAAAACATATGCCTATATTAATTGAGGACCTTCCTGCAATCAATCTTCTACTGGTCAGTGAGGCTGCCTGCCAAGGCTACACCATCTACTGACCCATCATCAGGGTTTTGTGAGAGGAGATCAGGGAGAGGGTCACTGTCTTCCTCCTGTCCCTCATCAGTTGCCATGAGCAAGCCCATATCAGCCCTGTACACATAAGGTTTTAGCCTGTTCACATGGAGCACCCTGTGGAGGCTCCTGGGAGTGCCAAGGTCCACCAGGTAGGTGACCTCACCCTTTTGCTCAATAATAGTGTGGGGTCCACTCCATTTGTCCTGGAGAGCTGCTGGAGCCGCAGGTTCCAACACTTACACTTTCTGACCTGGCTGTTAAACATTCAGGGCAGTCTTTTGGTCATGCCAAGCTTTTTGCAATTCCTGGCTGGCCTTCAGGTTTTAGCTTGCCGTCTTCATGTACTCAGCCATCCTGGAGCGGAGGCTAAGTACATAGTCCACTATGTCTTGTTTGGGAGATTTGAGAGGTAACTCCCATCCCTCCTTCACCAAACACAAGGGACCCCTAACTGGAACCCAAACAGAAGTTCAAAAGGGCTGAAGCCAACCCCCTTCTGAGTGACCTCTCTGTAGGCAAAGAGAAGGCAGGGCAGAAGGACATCCCATTTTCGCCTAAACTTTTAAGGAAGGGCCATGATCATACCCGTCAGGGTTTTGTTGAATCTTTCAACTAACCCATTGCATTGAGGATGATAGGGTATGGTGAATTTGTAATTCACTCCACACTCCTTCCTCATTGCAGTAATGTAACTTGACATGAAGTTGGTAACTCTGTCAGTTAAAACCTCCTTCGGGAAACCCACTCTGGAAAGAATTCCTAAGAGGGCCCTGGCCACCACAGGAGCTGTAGTGGTCCTAAGGTGAAAGGCCTCTGGGTGCCTAGTGGCATGGTCTACCACCACTAGAATGTAAGTGTGCCCAGATGCTGTAGGAGGGTTCATGGGACCAATGATATCAAGCCCAACCCTCTCAAAGGGAACCCCAACCACTGGAAGTGAGATAAAGGGTGCCTTTATGGTGCCACCTGACTTGCCACAGGCTTGGCAGGTGTGTCAGGTGCGACAAAACTCCTTTGTGTCCTCAGACATGTGGGGCCAGTGAAAGTGAGGGACGAGCCTGTCCCATATCATACTTTTCCCTAAGGTTAGCTAGTGTAGACAGTGGATACCAAACCTTTTTGTACTGGCTGAGCCTTACTAAGGCTGACACACAAAGATGTGCCTGATCCGCTTCCAAGGAAAAAAACAATTGCACAAAGCGTTCCTAGAGTCGAAAGCAAAATTGTGTCATTCCCCAGAACTAGGGATGCCAAATTATTCAAAATAATTTATACAAATTTGCAATGAGAGGGAGGGCTGCGCTCTCTCAGTGCCCATTCAAAAACGTGAAGATGTTCAAAAGTCTGTGGTGCATTTCCCAACCACCCTTGACCCTGTCACCACAGAAATGCCCGGCTGCCTTAAATTAGTAGCTGCTGTGGATGTCAGTCACAAAAAGAGAACAGAATGATGGAATGTCCAGTAACTAAAATCATCCATTACTTTGTGGAGTTACTATTGAAAAATATTGTGATCAAAAGCTGTTTAATTTCAAATGTATCAGGTCTACTGCCAGTAAATGAAAATGCTTCTGATGAAGCTGAACATGAATGTCTAGGTGTCATGCATCTATGCTTGAAGCCAAGGTTAGGACCCTCAAGCTGAAAAGACTACTGAAACAGCATTAAAATGAACTGAAGATTTGTTGGGTGAAGAAACAAGCACTGAAACAAGAAGAGTCACTTGTGACGTTTTTGTGATCATTCCACAAAACAATGTACAAAAGAGATTGAATAGAAGTGTATCAGTTGATCGAATATTAAAGACTTTTGCTGAAGAAACAGAATCAAGTGGTGAAAGTGACATAGAAGAAGAACAGAGAAAAGAAAGATCAAAGAGAGCCTTGCCAGAGGTATTCAGCACCTGAGTAGTCATATTGCATGGACAAAGTACTGAACGTCACATTAGATGAATTGTATGATGTGTGTTTTGAACTGTATGAGCCACCCTGACTTTGAATTTTAAAAAGATCTGCAAAAAGCTGAAACCAATAACTGAGAGCTGTCTAAAGCTGAAAAGAAAACAATAATTGATCAATGGATAAAAACTATCCTGTTAGACCTTTAATATTTTAGTTACTTATTTTAGAGAAGATCAGCCTAGGCCCGTGTAAAAAGCTACAAGAAGAGTTAGGGATAACATTTTTAGAAGAACACGGAGTAGGTTTAAGGATTGTCTATTTAGAAATCTAAACTGCTGAAAACTAACTGTTGTAAGAAGGTACTTACAGAACTATGCGCCGAACATTTGAGCTTGGCTATATATGATCTGATTACTGACAAAACGTGTGCTGCCTTAGAAATAGATGTAAAATTATTATTTGCTCAATTTTTGTAATACCAGTGATACTGATCATAATGGTATTAGTAGAGTTCTTTTTCCACACCCAATAGAAAGTAGGTCTACTAATAAAATCACCACATTTACACACAACACAGTTGAGCAGCATTATTGTAAATTAGTGAAGAATGGGAAAAACATGTTTTTTATTCAACTAATGATAAGATTGGTCTTTGAACGATTTCACATGTGAAATAAAGGTAGTGTGATGATTTAAAATCATTAAATAGGGAGGGCATTGTAGGAAAAGACTTTAAAAATAAAATTGACTTGCAAACAATATTAGAATTGCACCTTAGAATGTGTTTAAACTGCTGCAGAAATGTTTTCACAAAGAAAATGACATGTAGGAAAATGTGCCTGCTTTATTATGTGAAAGAATCCTCATAAAATGCATTATTAATGTCGCAAACAATTTGTAAAGTAGATCGCAAGCAGGGAAATGAGCTTCCATAAATATATATGAAAAGGATTGTGAGAAAACAAACATTTCCTTATAATTAATCACTACTAATGACAGTCTGCCTTGGGCTTCCAACATGGCACACAGACATTTTGTGCTAAAAACATAAGACTTTGAGATCTAAAGGCCTTTAACCAGACGCTGTCCCTTTAATAAATCATGTTCTTTAGAATGCTAAAACATGCACAAATATAATTTATAGTTAATGTTACTAGTTTAGATCCTGTCTTAACTATAGAAAGTGGTTTTTAAACTTACAATAATTATCAAACTTGTGCAGCACTAATGTGTAGTTTGTTACACAACATTTAAAAGTGAAGAAAACAGTGACAGCTAACTTGAATTAATGGTTTGAAATACAGCCTGCTGGAAGACAATTTGACCATCCAGAAAACAGAATGTGTCTTTCATTTGTGAAATAAAGATGCCTCACATAAATTACAACAGCATGTAACCTCGGAACGTTCCTGATATGATATTTGTTGCTCGTAGAATGTTATTATTCAAACAAAGCCCTATTCATAACGGACTTAAAGCTCCATTTATTTGCCATAGAAAACAAAGCTTGGAGTTCGACTCAGTGGGCGTGATGCAGCATTTGTGGCTGCTGTCGAGGGTAGAGCTGGGCCCCGTCTGCTATCTGGATTTTGATCTGCAGGCCATCCGCTAGACGCAATGTAGTGTTGATAATTTTTTTTATCCAGTCTCTGATGCATTTCCATGCTACCTGACACCACTCTTTCTTGAAGATGGCATCTTCCAAAAAGATGTGTGGTGCGTTCGTCACCACTAGTCCATTGGGCGTGATGTTGGCCCTGAAGTACTCTGTCAAATTTGCACCATGTAGGGTAATTTTCACCCATTGTCTCTTCATTGCCTTCAGTGCATCATTCCAGTCCTCCAACACACTACCAAAGGGGACAGATCCATCAGCCCGCAAGAGGAATGGAGTTTTGAGAATCTCCGTGACCATGTTGTCCCCAAAACGCAAACTTTGGTTGTCATCCATGGTTTTTGGTTAATGTTTCCCATATTGGTTAAGCGTTTTATTGGAGAGCAATGCATCCGTTGTGTGTAATATGTGAGTCAATGAAAGGGAGGATAAAAGAGTCTGGCATGTAAAAATCATGGAGCCAGGAGAGCATCAACAGACTGCTCTATAGTAAACACAACGAAAGTCCCACGGCTAGCTGCTGTGCTATCAGTTACAAAACTTAAAGGCAGCCACTTTGCCTGTGTTCTGGAGTTAGGGTCTTAGGTATAGGTAAGTATAAGGTTTGATAATTTTCCCTTACCTATTACCACTTAATTAAAGTGGTGATAGGTAGGGAAAATGATGGATAAGCACCTATATATTTAAAAATATAGGAAGTACTTCAATACTTTAACAAAATAAAAAAGATATGTTAAAAAAAATACACCATACTACACTTTATCTTACAAACATAGTATACTACACTGTATTTTTAATTTTTAACATATTTAATTCTTTACAAAAAAGCCTGTGGAGTTTCGCAGTAATACCTATAGGTTACAGTGCTACATAAAAAATAGTTTTAAAAAATTGTGCGTTTTTCTGTAAAGTGGAACAAAAATACATGGACAAATATTAAAACATTTTTCTACCTGGCATACACCCCAACTTAAGACGTTGAAGTACAAAGGATACACATACAGTAATGAAAGTACGCACTAGAACTATACAACCTAGTATTCTGATGGATGTTACTGAATGGCAACTACAAAAATGAAATTATTGAAAATATTTGAGAGGATAGTCATCCCTCCCAACCATAATAGAAACTGGAGTAAGAAACGTACTGCAAGAACTCAGGAAAGCTAGAACCAGCTCACAATAGCTTGTCGTGTGGTTTGTAGCCTCATGGTCTGCCTTGCTAAGTTGGCTTAGGCCTGGCTGCCATGATTCCTTTTTGCGCACGTTACTTTGTGACTTTGTTTTTCCAGCCTCTGCTTGTGCCAGGCTATATTAGGACTGTCTGCATTTCTGCCTTTCACCTTTTCTCCTGTTCCCTGTGGGTTACGTCTGCACACCACGTACAAGGTCGAAAAACAACGTCCCTTGTTCTTGCTGATCTGGCCAGTCCCTCGCACTTAGACATAACACTACGTACAGCTGCACCGGAGAAATTTGTGTGCTTTTTAATATTGTGATTTCACTGTTAGAGGCACTTGGAGAAAAACCTTTCCAGGGAGAAGAGCTGTACTTGTCTGATGATGTAAACCTTGCATCTAGATATTGAGGTATGAGGGTTCGCCTGACAACGCCCAGAGGTCTTCTATTTTTATAATAAACTAGCTAATAGCATGGGGAGGGTGGTATGGTCATTTAGCCCTATATCCACTGCTTTATGAAATGCTTTCCCCGTTTGTATTCTATGGAATTGTAACTATGCTTATTATTTTATCCTTATGCATTATGCTGATAGTACTGGCACATGTACTGTATCTTAGAGCACGATAGTTGAAATAAACATTTTAAACTATACTGTGTCTCTTATTACGCACGTTGTGGACAGGTGTGAGTGAGTTATGAAAGGGTGTCCTTGCTCCTGCGAGTCCTGAGAGAGAGACCGTGTTCTGGGTTGTCTAATCATTGGTAGCATCATTGCTTATGAGACGCTAAAGCTAGTCGGATTGGGATTGTGGGTACTAAGGTGCATGGTTGGTTCACCACTATGCTCCGAGGTCCTATTATCCTGTGTATAGCTCTGTGTATGTGCAAAATCCCTGCAACAAGCTCAATGACACAAGTTTGTAATATGTTATCCCCTGTGTTCCTAACTACATTAGAGGCCAGCTCCCTTGGATACACAATTTAAAATGTCTCAAAAATTAAGAAAAAGCAACAGGAGAAACACCTGAAGCCCTGAAAACCTAACTTTAATATACACAAATAATACTTTCCTTTTATATGACTAAGAACTAAAGAGAGAAGAGTAATTATTTGTGCCACTGACAATAACCTACTAAAACGTACCCAGAACAATATGCAGATGATGGTCGGCTCGTTCAAATCCTGCCAACCATCATTCAGAAAAATTACAACCCATGGAGAATGCCAAAAACCAATGTCCCCTTAGTCTATGCACTTATACCAGCTAAACAAAGTGCAGCTTAATAGGAACTAATAGACAAAATTAGGACCAACACCTATAATAACAATCCTCAAAAAATATTTATATACATTGAGCAAGCAGTGATTATACTATTTTCGAACTATATCCACATACGGCCATTCAAGGGTGTAACTACCAATTTAATAAAGTATCTGCAGACATCTATAAAAATCTGCATTAGGTTTCCAATGTTCCACAAAAGGCGAATTTGACCATGAAATAAAAACAAACGAATTGCCCTAGCATACATCCCTGTAACTGAATTAGCAAAATATTACAACCTTTCAATAGAATCACCGTACTAACAAAGACATAATGAAAAATTATATCCCCTAATGGACTATTTTGAAGATACTTCGGTTGGCATACTTCAATGTTCCGGTCACTGACTCCAATCCAGATATTACATAATGTGGTGGAACATATATGACAATTTCATGGCACAATAGGCAAAACTAACAACGCATTGGAAGGGAGGCATAATACCCTTCCAAACATTTCTAGAATGAACCCACCCTACTCTATACCATATTTTAGATTTTTGTAAAGTAGGAACAAGGCTTCCAGGAGCTAAGAATGGAACAGTTACTAATCAAATAAAAAATCTGTATACACAAAATAAATAAAAGAATTGCACAACATGCACATGTTCAGAGCAAAATCCATCTCTTTGTCAACAATCAAGCCTACTATACCTACACTCCATAGTAAGAACCATGCTGTAAACTAACTAATCGAAAAACACCACCAAAACACTACCCTAAAGAAACCTACAAACAACTATTTTTTTTTTTAGATTATTTTAATACCACTATTCAATTTTATGTTAAAAAGAAAACATGAGTAAAAAATATTGAATAGTAAAAATACAAGAATAAAAAAGAATCATTGATAGACAAAACAAATACCAACTCTCCAAAATAGAACACCCAATATAAAATGCAGTATAAAATATACAAAGCATAAAACATAATTTACAATAAATACCATAATACTAATATAACTATAACTTATCCCACCCTGTAAAACTTTTTCAAAAATGTTGCTTGCAGTTTTGTAGCTGAAGGCAACTCCAAAAAAATCCAAAAGGCAAATAATAGCTAATTAAAAAATAAAAAGTCCCAAAATGCAAAAATATAAAATACAAAAATTAAATTCCAAACAAGTGATAACAATCCATGTTGACCATCCAAAATCTACAATGTCCCAACTTCGTTCCCATGGATCTGTATAAAAGGAACATTATTCTGTGTGCCCCTGTATTTGCCAATGTCCTATATGTCACTAATAGTTCCTTATTATCAATTTCAGGGTTACAGACTATCAGTGTCCCTATCTTCATGTAGGGTGATAAGGGCTATCTCCATTGTTAATATGCCAACTTGACTTATTGCCATTAATTGTCTAACAGTTTCTGACGCCACCTTTTTTAGCCCTACCTCTGAACGGTCTACATTATTCGGAAGCCTGTATCAAATTTTTGTTGTTGCTTTTTTGGATATCTATCTAGCGGATCTTAGTACATATTTGAATAGAAAAATACTAAAATAGTGTTTGAGGTTGGATGATAGTTTGAAGATCATATGGCTCAATTGTATAAAGACCTTATGCTGCAATCTTAGCAGTCCTGAATTGTTTGCTAAATGAGGTTGGCTGATACAAAAGATGAAGCTGGAGCCAAGAATGCCTTTTATTAAATGAGATGCCTGAAGAGGATACACATTCCATTCATCAGGTCTTTCATTTTAACTAAGGCTACATTTGGAATGAAGCCTTATCTATATTGTGTGGCCGATATGTAGAAACGTTTTTATTTTATTCATTTTCGTTTGGCCATTATCCATCACCTCTTAAGTTACTCTAAAGGATGAGTCCCTATAGATCCCCTGCTGCCTTGCAAAGGTGATCAGTTTTCTACCCAATCTCTAATGCACTTTTCATTCCTTTGTAAATATTTTTAATTTATGAGCTCACAGTATGTTAATCCTATATTCAAGAACCTAGGCTTTTCTAGATGCATACATGTTTTTCTAAATCTTCAGTTGTTGCCCAATCTGCTAGTTTGTTTTGCCAATGGGCATTTTCTATGTGCTGCCGCCAAAGTCAGAGACATGCTATTAAGGTAGAGTTAGTTGTTATTATTTACTTGTCACTCTATTTAATGTCTTGTCATGTGTATTACTTGCAAATATGTATTGTTGTTTGATTTTATTTGTTTGTAGTTTTCTTAAACGGTTTGAAATAACAAAATAAAGATTTTCTGATTGACTGCCCATGGACAGCACTTACAGTTCTATTAAGTACAAAAGACTAGAGCACAAGCACTGAGCCAAAAAAGGATATCCTCTACAATTGCAAGTTTACGACAGGCATGACAAACACAGTTGGAAACATAATCAAAAGCAAATTTGCTTTTTGCCTGCGGGGTGAACTTAGAGCTTAGCTGAAAGATTACCCTCATCTAAAGGTTTTCAGAGTCCACAATCCAATATAAATGTCTGACCAAAAGATATCTGACCAGTCTAAGGCAGTTTTGGACAAAAACCCTTTCACAAGGAGGGGAAGTATCACTTGCTTTGTTAGATCTATCTAATGTTCCTCCTAAGTGTGCAGGGTTAGACGTAAGAACTGAGATTAAGGATATAAGCATTCTTACAGATTGTTCTAAAGAAACATCAGTTGCTAATGTTTATGAACTGTGGGTTTCTGACAATTTATAAAATCAAGTACAAAACCCAGCAGCTAAAAGTAGGAACTCCCCATTTTTTCCTCCTAATCAGTCAAATCAATTCAAGCTTCATTTCAGCCGAAAGGCTATAAAAGCACAGAATAGGAACAATGTAAACTACTTTAAAACAGCTAAAGATCACCTAGTGGTGCAGGCCTAGAGAACAGAAGTTGCATATTTACAAATATGTAAAAATGTGCCTAAAGTTATTGTGCAAATGAGTACATAGAAGCATAACTCCATATGATAATAAAGTGCTTAATGGCGTGAGAGCAACTGCATCAGGGTGCACATTGACTAAAAGAAGGACCAATAATGTCTTGGAGAATCTTAAGCAAAAATCATACAATTAGAATAGTGAGGATGAGCTTAATGTCAAAGCATTAGAGATGGACAACATTTAGTTCATTTCAAACTTTCAAATGAATAAAAAGGAGAACAAAAACTTCAAACAGGATCTGTCAAGTGCTCCTACCATTAAGATAATTGCATTTAGTACTTTGTTTCAGCTTGTCTAAAATTCTCGGAGGGAGAACAAAAAACTAGACACATGGTCCTTCTTGTGAATCTGCCAGCAAGGTAGGTGGATTTAGTAGTTTGTTTTTGAATGGTGAGCCCATAAAACTTTGTAAATGAATTAAGAAAAACATTTACAAAAATCATGTTCTCATTCAGATGGTAATAATAAAGGCACTACATACATGGCTTAGTTAAAGGTTTAACTAGTAGCTTCAGTCTTTGAAATGTAGGTACAGTTTGTCATTCGACCAAAGACATTAAGTCCAAAACAGCATCCATCTAGGGTAACACGGATAGCTTGTTTAATCTGATTGTCCATGCTCACATTAGAAATCTGGAAACAGCAAATACAATGTACTCCTTTGAGTCGTGTCTTAATAACCTAGGGCCAGATGTAGGTGGCTAAATACCAGTCGGTAATGCCGAAATTCGGAGAATTTCAGCGTTACCGACCGGTATTTAGCCATGTGCAATGTAGGAAACACCGAACGCCATCGTAAATAAGGAATCGGTAAAAATAAGGGAAACCAGTTACCGATTCCTTAATTAGCGATTAGCAGACACCGAAACCCCTAAATACCGAATCGGTAAATAAGAAATCCTTAAATAATTGCAAATCCGATGTACCAAAAATCGGTAATACTGAATTTTCGAAAAATCGGTATTTAGGAGTCGCTAATTACCACTGACTCAAAGCAGGTGGTAATCAGGTGCACTGCATTTAAACAGCCCCAAAATGCAACAGTGTGAACACAATGGCGGCCCTCTATGTAATTGCAAAGCGGCTACGTTTGCAAGCAGCAGGACTGAGGATCTGGAGACGGGAGGAGCGCGTGTATAGACTGCACATTACACTCTTCCAACTGACTGAGGCTGAAATCCATGAGAGGTACAGGCTACACCCCCAAACCATACTGGACCTGATACGGGACCTGCACCCACTCCTGGAGCATCAGACACCAAGGGCGCACGCAATACCAACACATGTTCAGGTGCTCTGTAGCCTGCACCTACTTGCATCTGGAAGTTACCAGGGGGTGATAGCTGTCGCAGGTGGTGTGTCACAGAGTTGCCTGTCCCGTTTCTTCAACTCTTTCTTGGATGCCATGATGCAAAGAATGCATCACTACATACGCTTCCCCAGCAGACAGGCGGAACTGCACAAGACAAAGCTGGATTTTTACCAAAAGGCACAGTTCCCACATGTAATAGGGTGCATTGATGGGACACATACCAATCTGCCCACCTGCAGCTACAGAGTATATATACCGCAACCGCAAATCTACGCATTCCATCAACGTGCAGGTTATATGCGATGCGGACCACACCATCACTGACATTGTGGTCAAATTCCCAGGGAGTACTCATGACTCCTACATATTCCGGAACAGTGGGATCTACACACGTCTGGCTGGGGGAGAATTTGGAGAAGGATACCTGCTAGGTAAATCAATGTGACACACCCTGATGTATACCTTGGATGAATGTGTGGGTGACTCATATTAATGGCACTTCCTTTCTCACTTAGGTGACAGCGCATATGCCGTGCGGGCATTTATCCTGACGCCATTCCTCAACCCATCCACACCAAGTGAGCGAAGATACAATGTGGCACATAAAAGCACGCGCAACATTGTGGAGCGCACCTTCGGACTACTAAAAAGCAGGTTCCGCTGCCTCCACAAAAGTGGAGGTGCACGTCAGTACCGCCCCATCATCTACTGTAAAATAATAGCAACATGCGCCATGCTGCATAACCTTGCCACAAAGAACGGAACAGCAGTGGAACTAACTGACTCTGAGGATGAGGATGAGGACTGTCCACAGCCAGAGCACAGCGCAGCAGGTGTGGCAGCAGCACCAGATGGGAGACACAGATGGGCAGAGATAACATGCAACTATTTCTGAGTAAGTAAGGAGACACAGCCAGTTACTGTAAGTGAGTGACAGTGTTTAATTAGCATAGCACACCACCACAACATGAAGGGCGTCACATGCCAGGCCTAATGTAAATGCAGTTTCCCAAACACAAATGGGTTACACCACCCATTTAGGTAAACCATGTCATGGCTGGCATTACTACCTGCGCCCATGCGCTCCACTGCTGCGTCCCTTGGGCACACTGTCCTCACTGCCAGTCTGTCCTGTGGCAGCACTGTGCCGTTCGCTGTGCCTCCTGGACTCTGGGATAGGTGGCGTGATGCTACTGCGGCTAGTAGCCTCTTCGCTATCCCCCCATCACCAGTGGTGGCTACCTGGTTGGTCTGTAGCACTTCCAGTGCACTAGTCACTGTGACCAGCCCCCTTGCCACATCACGGCTGCAGTGGGCCATCTCCTCCTGCATGGCCACCGAGCGCCTGCAGAGCACAGAGGCGGCAGTGGAGAGGCGGTTCACCGCATTGGTGTAGTTGTCCATCTTCTGCCTCTCCCTGCGCCTTGCCAGACGGTCCACATCTAATTTGCTGCACAGCAGCCTCACTGCCTCGGACATGTCCCTCATGCCCTCAGCCACAGTAGTGTTCATGGAACAGATGCCCTTCTCTATGCGCAGCATGTGCCCATTCATCTGCACCATCTGTCGCTGCACTGACCTTATGGCTTTGCCTTGCAGGCGCTGCACCTTCAGCATGTTCCCCTCAAGACCGGCGAACACACTCTCATCCTCGCCCTGTGATGCTGGACTGGCTGCCCTTGCTCTGCGGCGTCTGGCACGTGTGTGGGCGCACTCTGTGGGGGACTGTTAGCCTGCGCCATTGGCATCCTCAGCCACCGTGGACTGTTGGCCCCCTATGCTGTCCTCCTCGGACAACTCCATTTGCTGGAGGCTGGCCACTGCATTCCTCCCGGATCTTGGTGGTGGTGGCATTGATGGTGGCGCTGGTGATGGTGGTGATGGTGGTGATGGTGGAGGTGGGGGTGGTAGTGGTGATGGTGGTGGTGGGGTGGTGTGCCCTGCAGGTGACAGGACCTCCTCCTCTTGTGTCCTCTCTGTCCTTGGTGCCTTTCGTCTGCACCTTGGCTCGCCTGTGAAGACAGAATGTACATTTGCTCACTTATCTGGCAGCATTTGCGTGACAATAAATCTCATGCCTGCAAATCAAACTGACTGTCCTCTGCTTGCTAATTGCTGATGTGTGTCACATCCCTTTGGGTTCAGTGGACTGACTGCTCTGACATGTGTTACTTCTGACTACATCTCCCATAATGCATTGCTGGTTTCCAGTAAAACATGTACTGGAGTGGGATTCACAATGCCTCATTGGGGATTGGGGTTGGGGAGTGGGGGGCACAGCAAGCAGTACATGCATCTTACCTTGTTTGTTGCCAGCTCTGGCTGAGCTGTCTGCATCCCCAATCCCACTCACACTCTCCGGCTGGAGGGTGGACTCGACGAGGAGATCCAGGGCAGTTGGTGCAGGTGCTGTATTTCTCCCTCCACCTGTGAGGTTGGCTTGCTGCTTTCTGTCTGCCAGCCTCTCCTTTGCACGCTTCCTCAGGTCATACCAGCGTTTCTTTAGGTCCTCAATGGAGCGCTGGGTGACTCCAATGGCATTGATTCTCTCCTGTATGACCAGCCAAATCTGCCTTTTCTGTGATTCTGGCACGTGCAGGGACTGTTTCCCAAACAGTTTTTCGTGGTCCTTTGTGACATCCTCAATAAGGACCTCCAGCTCCCTCTCACTAAATTTGTGCTTCCTCTTTCTTTCAGCTGCATCCTTCTCCCTCTCCTGGTTGTCCATATTTGCTCTGTCTTGTCAGCAAAATCTTTGTATGGCAGCTCCTGGGTTGTTTGCTGTGCTCCCTGCCACTCAACAGCTTCAGGTTCAGTGCAGGTGCATGGGTGTGGCCACTTCCTGGTTGTGGGGTAATGAGGTAGCACAGGATTGGCTGATTCTACAATTACCGTTTTTTGAATTACCGATTCGCTAATTACCGAATCGGTAATAAGAAATCGGTAAATATTTTGCCGATTCATTCCGATTCGTTATTTTTTAATGGGATTATTACCGATTCGGTAAAATTTTACCGAATATTACCGATTCGGTAAAGTTTTACCAAATATTACCAATTTGGTAATTTTTACCGATTTATTACATACATCGAAATACCGAGTTCTTAATAGCGATTCGGTAAAATTCGCTATTAAGGAATCGGTATTTCAGATTTACCTACATCTGGCCCCTAGATGCTTCCCAATAATGGCAAGTGCCCATACAGGGGTAATTAATTTTTGTCCGGAGGAGATTGTAACTAGAGCGTAAAAACAATTATCCACCGTTTCTACAAGATGCAGGCAAAAAGGGCAAAGGGAAGTTAAAGAAATTTTTTTTGCCATCTGGAAGTGAGAGAGTTTGGTGCTAATATGCGATTCTGAACTTTAAGTGCAAACTTTTGCTTGGGACGGGGCTTATCCTGTCCAGTTATGTTTCGAAACTAAAGAAGTATTTGTGGCTCAGGAATTTCTCATTTATGCTCCCCACTTTTTGATCATTCCAAATTGGCTCCAGCATAAAGCCCCAATAAGCTTGCCACATTTTTGTGAGGATACCTTTTGACGATGAAGCAGGGGTGAGCCAGAGCTCATTCATTTTATTGATCTCGCACAGGGATTTTATGTTCCTAAGCCATGGGATGCGGAGGCCCTTGACAATGGCAATTATCTCCACCAAAGCTTTCCTGTAGATCTCAAGTTCCTGTGTCGTCCAGAGACACACCAAAAATGTCAAGAGTTTTACTGGATCACCAGGTCAATCTTCTTTAGCGCTAATTCTAGTCTGAATGGTGTACTAGCTGTGAGATTGAACAGTGCTCTAATGAATTGGTTTTCGGTCTGATTGAATAAGGACACATCTGCACATCCCCAAAGTTCTGCACCGTATGCTGTGTCGAAGAGAGCTGTGGCCCTATATATTTCAAGGGCAGGGGAAACAGCTTCACTAGAAGTGTATATCCTTCCTATGGCCAAGGCCCTCTGGAGCATGATGGTGCTGCTTTTCCCCACCTGTGGTACCCAGAAAATGTCAGCCAATCGAATATCCAGGTAATCTAAACTTTTTATTTGCTCCAGGGGCACGCCTTTGTGAGAGGCTGCCCGGTATATGATGTCCACCAATGTAAGTTGGCACCCTGCACCAGTCCAGACAACCCTTATGGTGATTTAAGAGGTCTCAGATAACCTTATAAAGCTATCCAAGTGGAAGCTGTGGAGAGCAGCCTTCAGGCTTAGTCTTGAAGGAGTGTAAAGCAGCTTGTTTTACCAGAACGCAATATTATAATATAGATTAAGTGAAAAAACCACACCAAGTATTTATAAAAATATGTATTTATTATATATATTTATTATATTATATAGCACTCTCTAGTATGTTCAAATATCCCCAAAACAGAGATAAACACAATGCGCACAATACTTTAGCAAAGTAATACAGTAAATAGCACGAAATACAGAGTGGGCCCCGGGGGGGACCAAACCATATACTAGGAAAGTGGTATAAGAACCACGACTCTAGTCAGGACGATGTCAAGAGGACTTGGAATTGCTGAGGATCCACAGAACCACCCAAGGTAAGTAGATAGGGACCCCGCGGAGAGCGTTTGCAGTGTGTGAACACGACCATGAGCTCCGTAGAACTGTATGTGCAAGTAGCAGTTGGATTTGTAAAGATTAGGGACCATTCCTAGTGGACCCTGAATAAACCTCATAGAAGACAGAAGGTTGGAGAGCCATCCCACCCGTGGATACCATGGTACCCAAGTTACCTATCCCAGGGAAGCCAGTGCATAGGTGCGAAGTGGCGTTGGAAACCGCCATCGAACCCAATGGAGGACTTCAGGAAAGTGCCGCTGCTGGAAGAGGAGAAAGGGTCCGGAGGAATCCAAATGTGGATTCTTGAAGAGTATTACCTGAAAGCAGAGGGGACAGAGTCTATGTCACTCAGGGTTGACCAGGGGACTTGGAAGACAAATGCCCTCCGATGTCGGGTGCTTCAAGGAAGATGTCGGTGAACTTGACTCTGCAGCTGTGAGGACCAGGCGATGCTGAGGAAGACCAGGACATGGATACAAGCTGTCCTATGAAGGATGTCGAGTGCTGAGAAGTCGGTGTCCAGCAGGGGCACCAATAAGCCTTGGCAAATACAACCGACACAGGGAGTCGAGAATGTGCAAAGTTGGGACCAGCAAGGTCCAGTGGCCTCACCACAAGCAGGGTAGTCAGGGCAGGCCCGAGCAATCAGGGGATCCCAAAAGTAACAAGCGTGACCCTCAAGTGGACCCACAGGCCGGAGGCACTGGAGTCGCGAGAGGACCTCAAACAGCTTACCACAAGATGCAGGCCACGATGCACAGGATGTGGTGTGGATGAAGATTCTGGTAAATGGAATTGCTCGGCATAGGGGCTACTTGGAGCCCGAAGATCTTGTTGCAAAGAAGCGAACAAGCCTTTGCAACTGCAATTTGGTTGCTGTGTACAGGGGTTCAGTTATTTCAACCCCCACGAGGGATACTGGCCTCAAACTTGGTGAGACGGCAGGGCATGCCTCTGGAGCTGTGGAAAACCACCACCTGTGTTCCAGAGCCCCCGGAGTCTGAAGGAGCACATGATTTTCTGACCAGTCGGCTTAGTCACGGTGCATGCAAATGCAGGGGAGTGACTCCTTCACTCTAAGGGAGATTACTTTGGTTGCCTTTAAAGCTTCACAGTCCTTGGAAGGTTCCTGTATGATGCACAGGCACGAATGTTGCAGCAGACTGGAAGGGAGATGAAGTCAGGCCCAAACGAAGTCCAGGGAAGTCCAGAGTGCCCAGACGGTAGCAGTGCAATGATATCTGATCTGAATCTTATCCCATGACAAATCTAAAGACCTACACCCAGGTAAGCCATTAAGTACCCTAGGCAAAGTGTTGGGAAGATTCAGGGGACCTGGAGGGTCTGGACAGGGGGGAAGTTACTCCCATGTCCTTTGTCCAGTTTTGGCCAATGGCTCCCAGGACTGTTTTGAACTGGACTATGGCAAGCGCACCCACCCAGCCCTAATACACTAAATCCTCCCTGGGAGGTGGCCACACCTCATTGTGACAGGATGCCTTTTGTTTTACCTTCCTCTGCTCGAGCTTGGCTCAGCAGCAGGAGGGCAGAAATGTGCCTCTGGTCAGCAGCATCCATTTTGTGCTGTCCGGGACTAGAAGGCTGGTACTGGGAACACTGAGAGCCTAATGGAGAGCTCTTCCGGTGCTTAGAATCATCCCTCTTACACCATTTATGGTGTGGGGGTATGATTCCAACATGTTTGATACCAAAAATGATAGGATTCATTGCAGCCGTTTTCAAGATGTTCATCGCGCGATTACGCAGTGCCACTTTATATAGTATATGGCTGCTTCACTGACAACCCAGGAGAATGGACTCAGTAGGCTGCAGGGGTGTCCTGCTCATACAGGGAAACCCTTCTCACTTAGAACTAAGCATCCTGCCTTTAGGATTGCAAAGGCCTGCTATAGGGGTGACATAGGTTTTACATGCCATGAACCTCAGATATAGTAACCTATATATTTAGTAAATGGTGCATGCAACTTACACAGGCTGCAATTGCAGGCCTGTAGTCCCATTTTGCATGGTCTCTCATGGGTGGCATAAGGTATGCTTCAGCCCATGTGAGACCTCTGGGGTACCTATGCCCTGGGTACCTTAGTACCATATACTAGGGACTGATTAGGGTACCCAGTATCCATTCTGGATTGTACCTAAGTACTTAACTCAACAATTCATAGAGAAAACAGATAGACTGCGGCCCAGATTAGCAGGATCCCAGTCAAACTAGTCATAATACAGCTTAGCACCATGCAAAGAGTGGGAGTAACCATAGAAGTAGATCCTACTTTCCTACACAACCCACCCCCCAAACGT
This sequence comes from Calotriton arnoldi, assembly GCA_963921515.1. Taxonomy (NCBI): domain Eukaryota; kingdom Metazoa; phylum Chordata; class Amphibia; order Caudata; family Salamandridae; genus Calotriton; species Calotriton arnoldi. Next base: position 211,939 of record CAWUFW010004360.1, read on the forward strand.
AAGGAGATGACACTAACCTTGCCCAGTTGAATCTTAATTTTCTAAGTGGAAATATCTGGAAAGTCCATCTGCATTGGCATGGTTACTCCCAGGTCAATGTTCCACTGTATAGTCCATCCCCTGTAGGGAAATGGACCACCTTAAAAGTTTGGGGTTTCACGTTTCATCTGTTTAAGCCATAAGTGGGGCTTATGGTCTGTCTGAACAATAAATTGAGTGGCAAGCAGGTATGGCCTCAACTTTTTCAGGGCCCAGACCACAGCAAATGTCTTCCTCTCTATGGCTGACCGACGTTTCTTTCTGGGGGTCAACCTTCTGCTGATAAAAGTTACTGGTTGATCCTGGCCCTCTGCATTAAGTTGTGACAACACAGCCCCTACCCCCAACTCAGATGCATCTGTTTGGACAATTAATTGCTTAGAGTAGTTAGGACTCTGCATAATGGGAGCAGTGCACATGGCTGCTTGAGGTCATCAAATGCCTTCTAACAGCTAACTGTCCACTGAACTTTCTTGGGCATTTTCTTAGAGTCACATCATTCAGAGGAGTCACTATGGACCTATACCCTTTGAAAAATCTTCTGTAGTACCCAGTCAGGCCCAAGAAAGCTCTGATCTGAGTCTGGGTAGTTGGAGCAACCCATTCCATCATGGTCTGGATTTTGCTCTGTAGTGGTTGAACTTGGCCTCCACCTACCTAGTGGCCCAAGTACACAACCTTGCTCTGCCCTCTCTGGCATTTGGTAGCCTTGATAGTAATGGCTGCTTTCTGCAGAGTCTCCAGGACATTCTTCATGTGGACCAGGGATCCTCCCAGGTGGAGCTAAAGACAGCTACATCATCTTGATATGCTGCACTATAGGCTTTAAGGCCTGTGAGGACTTTATTCACCAACCTTTGGAATGTGGCAGGTGCATTCTTCAAGCCAAAGGGCATCACAATAAATTGATAACGCCCACTAGGGGTTGAAAATGCTGTTTTTGATTTGGCATCCTCGGCTAATCTGATTTGCCAATATTCAGCAGTTAGGTCAAATGTGCTTAAGAACTTGCCTGAGGCCAAATGGTCAATACATTCCTCTGCCCTTGGAATTGGATGAGAATCAGTCCTAGTGACTGCATTGAGACCCCTGTAGTCAACAGAAAACCTCATCTCTCTTTTTCCACCCTTGGTGTGAGGTTCTGGTACCAAAACTACTGGACTATCCCAAGGGCTATCTGAGGGCTCAATTACTCCCAATTCAAGCATCTTTTGGACCTCTGTCCTGATGCAATCTCTGACATGGTCAGGCTGTCTGTAAATCTTATTTTTTACAGGCAGACTCTCACCTGTGTCCACTTCATGGGTACACCATGTGGTTTGACTGGGTGTCAAAGAAAACATATGCCTATATTGATTGAGGACCTTCCTGCAATCAATCTTTTGCTAGTCAGTGAGGCTGACTGCCAAGGCTACACCATCTACTGACCCATCATCAGGGTTTTGTGAGAATAGATCAGGGAGAGGGTCACTCTCTTCCTCCTGTCCATCATCAGTTGCCATGAGCAAGCCCATGTCAGCCCTGTACACATAAGGTTTTCGCCTGTTCACATTGAGCACCATGTGGGGGCTCCTGGGAGTGCCAAGGTCCATCAGGTAGGTAACCTCACCCTTTTGCTCAATAATAGTGTGGGGTCCACTCCATTTGTCCTGGAGAGCTGCTGGAGCCACAGGTTCCAACACCCACACTTTCTGACCTGGCTGGTAAACAGTCAGGACAATCTTTTGGTCATGCCAAGATTTTTGCAATTCTTGACTGGCCTTCAGGTTTTTGCTTGCCTTCTTTATGTACTCAGCCATCCTGGAGGCGGAGGCCAAGTACATAGTCCACTATGTCTTGTTTGGGAGGTTTGAGAGGTAACTCCCATTCCCTCCTTCACCAAACACAAGGGACCCCTAACTGGATACCCAAACAAAAGTTTATAAGGGCTGTAGCCAACCCCCTTCTGAGGGACCTCTCTGTAGGCAAAGAGAAGGCAAGGCAGAAGGACATTCCATTTTCGCCTAAGCTTTTAAGGAAGGCCCATGATCATACCCTTCAGGGTTTTGTTGAATCTCTCAACTAACCCATTGCATTGAGGATGATAGGGTGTGGTGAATTTGTAATTCACTCTACACTCCTTCCACATTGCAGTAATGCAACTTGACATGAAGTTGGTAACTCACTCTGGAAATAATTCCTAAGAGGGTGTTTGCCACCACAGGAGCTGTAGTGGTCCTAAGGGGAATGGCCTCTGGGTACCTAGTGGCATGGTCCACCACCACTAGAATGTAACTGTGCCCAGATGCTGTAGTAGGGTTCATGGGACCAATGATATCAATCCCAACCCTCTCAAAGGGAACCCCAACCACTGGAAGCGGGATCAAGGTGGCCTTTGTGGTGCCACCTGACTAACCACTGGCTTGGCAGGTGGGTCAGGAGTGAAAAAACTCCTTTGTGTCCTCAGACATGTGGGGCCAGTGAAAGTGAGGGAGATGCCTGCCCATGTCTTACTTTGCCCTAAGTGTCCTGCCAGGGGAATGGTGAGAAGGAAGCCTCTAAACTTCAAGGGTATAACCAACCTCCTGGTGGCACCAGGCTTGGGGTTTCTACCCTCTGAGTACAAAAGTCCCACATCCCAGTAGATCCTATGGGACCCACTGACATTCCCAACAGCCTCAGCAGCAGCTTTCTGTCTGAGGGGTTCAAGAGAGGGGCAGGTTTCCTGCTCCTAACTCAAGTATGCCCGGGAAGGCCCCAAGAACTCAGCCTGATCAGGCTCAAGCTCATCTGAGGCAGTTCCTTCACAGGGACTAAGATCATCTCCCTCAAGAGACTGATCCACACTCTGAGTTTGGGGGAAGACACAGCCTTACCCCTCCTGCTCCTCCTCTTGGAAGGCACCTGGTCCATTGTTCCAGGATCCAGGGCCTGTTCAGTAGATGTCAGTTTGGCTTGTGACCTAGTCACAGCAAACACATCTCCAGAGATGCCCAACATTTCTGCATGAGTCTTAAATTCCACTTCAGCCCAGGCTGAAGTCCCCAAATCATTGCCCAACAAACAATTGACTGGTAGGTCTGAACTTACCACAAACATCTTAGGTCTAGTTACCCCTCCCCAGCAGAAGTTAACAACTGCCAAGGAATGACCAGTACTTACATTGTTAGCATTGGTCACTTGATACATTTCTCCAAGTATGATTTGGTCAGGAGACACATGTTTCTCTGTCACCATGGTGACAATGGCCCTTGTGTCCCTGTAGGCCATGGCCTCTGTTCTATTGATCAAAGGCTGTTGTCTGCACTTGCCCAGGTTACTGAGATTGACAAGTAAGGTGGCAAGATCTATGCCACCATCACAAACTAGAACAGATTGAGCTGGAGTTTTGACTAAGCCAGAACTCAACTCAGAACCCAAGGTTAACCCTACTAATCCCTTGTTCCCTGTACTACCACTTGCTCCTGTGCTAGGGGGCGCAGTTGCCTTAGGGGCAGTGGTAGTAGGAGTAGTCTCCTTGGCATTTGGACAATCATCATCTTTTGTCCAATGGGTTTTCACATTACAGAAGTAACACCAAGGCTTCTTTTTGCCTTTCTTGTTGGATTGTGACTCCCCCCAGATGCAGGCTTTTGGGGCACTTGAGAAGACTCTTTCTTGTCTTTGCCCTTGTCCCCACCCTTATCTTGAGTTTTTGAAGAATCTTGCTTCTTCTGGTCACCACTGTTGTTCTGGTTTTTCTGCTTCACCCAGGTCCGGACCCACTTATCTGCCTTGTTTCCCAATTCTTGGGGAGAAGTCAGATCTGAGTCCACCAGGTACTGATGCAAAAGCTGGTTCTGACAATTATTAAGGATCTGCTACCTCATAATCAATTCATACAATCCTTGGTAGTCATGCACTTTGCTGCCTACTAACAAACCTTCCAGAGCCTTAATAGCACTAGCCGCAAAATCTACCCTGTCCTGGGTCAGTGTTTTCTGGGTGTCTCTGAACTCAATCCTATACTGTTCAGTAGTTAAGCCAAACCCATCAATGAGAGCACTTTTCAAAACTGAGTAATTATCAGCATCCTCTTCTCTAACAGTGAGGAGCTTATCTCTACCTTTGTCAGCAAAGGAAAGCCGCAAGATAGCTGCCCACTGCTCTTGAGGGACCTTCTGATCTTTACAGGCCCTCTCTAAAGCAGTTATCCATTTGTGGATCCCCAACATGGTAGGGAGGGACAGTCTTGCTCAGGCTCCTATGGTCAAATTAAAGTTTCTTAATTCTAGGGACCCTATTGCTGCCACCATCGGACTCTAGTCGCAGTTTCTTCCTTGCCTTCTCGACTTCTAGGGACTCTCTGTCAAGGGCCAACTGCTCTTTCCTGAGCCTAAGCCTAGTTTTCTCAAGTTCAAGCATTTGGTACTCCCTATCCAAAGAGGTCCCTCCTTTACTAGAAATGGAGGTCCCTACTGACTGACTAGAAGTATTGAATTCTGCAGAGGAGGATCTAGACCTCCTTAGTCTACTCTGCACCTTTCCAGGAGGATCAAAGGGGCATCCTCTTGGCCCTCTGTGTTCTCCTCTGGGAGGTCTGAATTGTCCAGGTGGAAGTCATCAGGCTCCATCTGGTCAGGGTTAGATTCTAGGTCAAAGAGGGGGTCCCCTCCTGATCTATCTTCAGTCCCCTGCCACCCACTCTGTCCTGTTCATCTGACCCACTGGCTTTCCTTAGGTCATCTAACAGTAACACCTCTACTAGGCATTGAATGTTGTCACTTCTCCCTGTCTTCAGCTTTCTAGAGGCACACAGTGCTTTCAGTTCTTGGAACGAAAGTTCACTGTATCTAGTAGGCAGAGAGCCACTAGCATCTCCTTTAGAAGACATACTAAGTGAGGTGTGGTGTTGCACCTACCTAACCTAGTGGAAACTAAACTCTCTAAGGTTGGACAAAGGGTGTGCTAGACCCTTAATTTACCCAACCCTAAGTTCAGTAGAACTTACTATACTAAGCTTGTATTATATGTGCCTAGCAGTAGTGATAGTTTTTCAGTTAATCAATACAAAGATTTATCAGGTAAAACATTGCAGGCTTGAATACCAACCGCTGCACACCAATGTGAGAGGCTGGCCTGATACATGATGTCCACCAATGTAAATGGCTACCCTGCACCAATCCAGACAACCCTCATGGCGATTTAAGAGATCTCAGACAACCTTAGAAAGGGATATATGATTAAACAACTACTGCCTAAACAACAAATTCCTAAACCACGAAGGCTAAACCACGAGCAATCCCAAACCACTACATTGTTAACAACGAGTTCCTAAACCACGAAAAATATTCTATTTGCTCATTACCCGATTATTCCACTATATTCTTTTTAAAACGCATGTTTAAAACATGAAAAAAAAAGAATTTAAATAATACATTAATTTTTAAATAAAAAATTTTAAGTGAAGGACTTAAACTAGGTCAGTCTGTGACTATCGGAAGGATTCACAATACGTATGGCACAAGTATGGAATGAAGTTAGAAGAAAACTGACTTGCTGGCCTTGTATTTTGTTAATGAAATTGCCATTAATGTAAATATGGAATTTGTAGCAGCTCCTGTTATTAACGCTTTGGCCGACATTTATAACATTTTCGTCTTCTACTGAACTTTCCCGTCTCCCTGCCAGATATGTTGAGAGCTTGGAAATGAACCTTGCTTATACCACGATGACAGAACATCCGAGCCACTTGACAAAATCCTGTTCACGTTTGCTCTTTACTTAATGTGTATATTATATAGATGTTACTGGTCGAATTATAGCTCTAGAGATGAAGTCATTTAATAACGTTTAACATCCTTTTTGTAGGATGATTTGCAAAATTGAGTGAATCATTGTAAATGTTGTAATTAATCAATAAAGGCTGATTGTTTATTAGCGGGTGGGAACTCGGTTCGATATTATGGATGTGTTAAACATGTTTAATACTTTTGCATTCATTTCACCAGCAGTGTGAGTTGCCAACTTTATTCGGCCTCTGAGAGGTAGGTGGGCGCCACGCTGCAAAGCGCTGAGAAGCTTTCCAGAGTGTCTGTGAGAATGTGGTCACATGTTGGTTTCACGTGGGCAGCAGGTCACACCCCTGCGGTGTCGGCGGACAGTGGTAATAAAAATGAGTGAGACAACCTTCAACAAAAGCCTCATCTGCCAGGAGCGGGACCCAGTCTGGAAAGGCTTGTCATTATTACAATAGTGCCATCTATTGGCCAGTCACTAGGTCGTTTTTTTCGTGGTTTAGGAAAGTCGTTGTTCTTGTAAGTCGTAGTTAAGGGTGTCGTGGTTAACAGATTGGTCGTTGTTTGGGATTCGTTGTTCAGGTCAGTCGTTTTTCAAACTTCGTTATTAAGGCTGTTTCCCCTTAGAAAGATATCCAAGTGGTAGCTATGGAGAGCAGCCTTCGGGCTTAGTCTTGAAGGAGTGTATAGCAGCTTATTTTACCAGAACACAATCTTATAGAATAGATTAAGTGAAAAGAACCACACCAAGTATTGATAAAAATATGTATTTATTATATAATACTCTCTAGTATGTTGAAATATCCCCAACACGGAGATAAACACAATGCACACAATACTTTAGCAAAGTAATACAGTAAAAAGCACCAAATACGCAGTGGGCGCCAGCGGGGGACCAAACCATATAAGAAAGTGGTATAAGAACCACAACTTGAGTCAGGACGATGTCGAGAGGACGTGGAATTGCGGGGGACCCCCAGAACCGCCCATTGTAAGGAGATAGGGAGAGTGTGTGCAGTGCGTGAACACAACCGCATGCTCTGTACAACTCTATGTGCAAGTCGAGGTTGGATTTTTAAAGATTAGGGACCCTTCCCAGTGGACCCTGAAGAAACACCACAGGAGACAGAAGGTTGGAGGGCCACCCCACCCGTGAATATCGTGGTACCCAAGTTACCAATCCCAGGGAAGCCGGGTGAATAGGGGCAAAGTTTCGTAGGAAACCGCCGTCGAACCCAATGGAGGACTTCAGGAAAGTGCCGCTGCTGGAAGAGGAGAAAGTGTCCGGAGGAATCCAAATGTGGATTCTTGAAGAGAAGTACCTGAGCACAGAGGGGACAGAGTCTATGTCACTCAGGGGTGACCAGGAGGCTTGGAATACGAATGCTCTCCGATGTCGGGAGCTTCAGGGAAGATGTCGGTTACCTTGACTCTGCAGCTGTGAGGACCAGGCAATGCTCAGGAAGACCAGGACCCGGATACATGCTGTCCCACGTAGGATGTCGAATGCTGAGGGGTGGGTGTCCGGCAGGGGCACCAACAAGTCTTGGCAAATGCAACCCACGCAGGGAGTCGAGAAGGTGCAAAGTTGGGACCAGCAAGGCCCAGGGGTCTCACCACATGCAGGGAAGTCAGGGCAGGCCGCGAGCAATCAGGGGAGCCCAAAAGTAAAAAGTGTGACCCTCAAGTGGACCCACAGGTCAGAGACAATGGAGTCATGAGAGGACCTCAAGCAGCTCACCACAAGATAACTGCCATGATGCCCATGATGCGGTGTGGCTGAAGATTCTGGTCACTGGAGGTGCTCGAGTTTGGGGCTACTTGGAGCCTGAAGATCTTCTGCTAAAGAACCCAACAAGCCATTGCAACTGCAAGTTGGACGCAGTGCACTGGGGTTTGGTTATTGCAACCCCCATGAGGGATACTGGCCTCAAACTTGGTGAGAGGGCAGGGCAGGCCTCGGGAGCTGTGGAAAACTACCACCTGTGTTACAGAGCCCACGGAGTCCGGAGGAGCTCAGGATCTGCTGATAGGTCGACTTAGTTATGGTGCCTGCGAATGCAGGGGAGTGACTCCTTCACTCCAAGGGAGATTACTTCAGTTGTCTTTGATGCTTCACGTGCCTTGGAAGGTTCCTGTGTGATGCACAGACACAGACGGCACAGCAGACTGGAAGGGGATGAAGTCAGGCCCAAACAAAGTCCAGCAAAGTCCAGAGTGCCCTAGGGAAAAGGTTGGGACGATTCAAGGGACTCTCCCAGGGGAGAGTCTGGACAAGGGGGAGGTTACTCCCATGTCCTTTGTCCAGTTTCACGCCAGAGCAGGAGCCAATGGCTCCCAGGACTGGTTTGATCTGGACTATGCACAGGGACACCAAATGTGTCCCTCATGCAGACTTTCTGGCACTGGCAAGTGCACCCTCCGCCCTAATACACTAAATCCTGTCAAGGAGGTGGTCACACCTCCCTGTGACAGGATGCCTATTGTTCTAGCTTCCTCTGCTCGAGGGCAGAAATGTGTCTCTGGTTGGCAGCAACCATTTTGTGCTGTCCGGCACTAGAAAGGCTGGTACAGGGAACACTGAGAGCCTAACGGAGGGCTCTTCCAGTGCTTGGAATAATACCTTCCACACCGTTTACAGTGTGGGGGTATGATTCCAACTTGTGACCGGGTGAATAGGTCTCTCTTTGGGTTTTTGGCCCTGCACTGATGTCCCATAGTTGTATTTTATCATAAGATTCTAGTATAAGATTTTATTCTCTGGATATTTTTATACACTCAATGTGATTTTTTTAAATCTTTGCTCATCTGGCTGGTTGCATTTTAATTGTTTTAAATACATACAATTTTCATCCCTGTCGTATGCTCGTAGTTTGCGTTATGTGTTTTTATCTCCACTTTCCTTCGTGGGTTGATCATTGTATATGAAATCTTTTGTGTGTATCCATTGTTTTTTAATACAGATGTATATATCGTTTGTTTTATTGATGCACTTTGATGGCCCCAGTGGCCGAAATAAAGTATTTATGATGATGATTCCAACATGTTTGATACCAAACATGATAGGATTCATTGCAGCCATTTTCGAGATGGTCATCGTGCGATTACGCGGTGCCCCTCTATATAGTGTATGGCTGCTTCCCGATGACCCGGGAGAATGGAGTCCGTAGGCTGCGGGGGTGTCCTGCTCATGCAGGGGCACCCTTCTCACTTAGAACCAAGCACCCTGCCTTCAGGATTGCAAAGGCCTGCTATAGGGGTGACTTAAAGGTTTTAAGTGCAGTGACCCTTAGATATAGTAACCTATATCTTTAGTAAGTGGTGCATGCACAAACTTACACAGGCTGCACTGGCAGTCCTGTAGTTCCATTTTGCATGGTCTCTCATGGGTGGCATAATGCATGCTTCAGCCCATGTGAGACCTTTGGGGTACCTATGCCCTGGGTACCTTAGTACCATATAATAGGGACTGATAAGGGTACCCCAATATGCAATCTGGAGTGTACCTAAGTACTTAACACAACAATTTAGGGAGAAAGCAGATAAACTGGGGCCCTGATTAGCAGAATCCAGGTCAGACTAGTCATAATACAGCTTAGCACCATGCAAAAGTGGGGGTTACCATAGAAGTAGATCCTACTTTCCTACACCCTTCAATACTCATTTTGCCTCTAAAGGAGTGAAGGGTGTTTAGTACCATAGATTTTTAGTTTTGGTGATTTATCTCTAGGCGCCTTATAAGACAAAAAGATGTGAAGCCGTCCAGCAGAGCCTGAAGGTCAAGCAGGGTCTGGGATATTAAAAGCGTGTCATCGGCAAACATAAGGATGGGGGTGTTGATGCATGTGGATTTAGGGACATTATTATTACATTTTGCCAGCCATTCTGCCGCTCCATTAATATATAAGCTAAAGAGCATGGGGCAAGCACACGTCCTTGCCGAACACCACAGTTTATGGGTATTCTAGGTGTAAGGTCCTCTCCCTAGTTCCACCTGACCTGAGCACATGTTTCTTAGTGCAAGGTTTTCAATTGTCCTAGAAGATTACCTGGAATGCCATATGACTCCAATACCATCCATAGGTGTACCCTCAGGACCAGGTCAAATGCTGCTGTTAGGTCTACGAAGGCAACATTGATGTGGTCCCGCCTCAGGGCATCATTCCCAGCAGATCGCCCTGAAACAGAACACCTGATCCAAGGTGCTGACCTTAGCCCTAGATCCCGCCTAGCAATCTGCCAGAATATGATGGTCTGTTGCCCAAGGTAAAAGTCTGGTTTCCCCTTTTCAGTCACTATTCCGTTTCAGCATCCTCACAATCAAAAGCACTTTAAGAGGTCTGTAACAATTTATCTGATAAGCCCTGAATTCACACCCTTTGCTATCAATGAAAGAAAATATAGCTTTTGATTCCACTATATTACTCTCATGATTAGCTTTAGGGGAACAAGCAAGTAATATCAGGAAAATTAAGGGAGGTGAGGGGCTTTAGGTACTGTATTAAAGGACTTTGGAAATACTCAGCATTACCTAATCAACAACCAACCAGTATAGGGGCAACAGATGTGCATGGTACAGGGTAAGCAACTGTTCCCATCTTCAAACAGGGCTCATCAATGCACTGACGACCAGATCTCTGAACTTTTAGGATAAGAGAGATATGACACTTCTGAATCATTTATTAAATGGGCAGCAAGAAGATAAAGCCTCTCAAGATATGTTAATTACCTCCTTAGGTCAAAGAATTGATCCCTTAAACATGAAACTGCAAGGCTTTTTGAGCACAATAAGTGAATTAGAGAGATTGAAAACTTTAACCAGAAATCAAACTGACAATTTTCAAACCTGACTGAGAAAGTAGAGGTTTTAAAAATGAAGCACGATGATCTGTGAACATATCTAGCCTTTGTAATTTACGGCAGGTTGAGGTTCCAGAACGGTAAGAAACCGAAGACAAAGATGGATGTGTTAGATTTTTAATAGTGAGATTAATTTGGAATAAGGTCTTCTGTTTTTCCAGAGTAATAGAACCATTGCTATGGCCCATTGTGTGGCATTCGCTCCTCCTAAATCAAGGACAACGATAGTCACCTTAAATTTTGCAGAATGTTGCATTTTAGAAAAGACTATTTCAAGAGCAGTTGTCCAAAGATGTTTAGCGTCAGGAAATAATTTGACTTGAGAATCTTTTTTTACACATGAGTTTTGAAGCATTCAGGCTTAGATGGGAAATGAAACTTGTGCTTCTTCAGTTTCAGCTACTCAAGATTCAAGCAAAGATAATCAGTTATCAAACCAAAAATTCTACTTTCTAATAGATTCTAAATATTTTCAGATGTGAAGCTTCTGAATGAATTCTTGAGTTAACTTGGAGGCCAGACGAAGAGTTCAAGATTCTGTAGTTATCGCTAAGGAAAGCGATGTTTGGGTATAGAATAACATAAGATGATTTTACTCTGCTATGTCACAAGGGATGTGGTGCAAGGTCATAGCAGAAAGCATCCTTCTTCCTCCTTTCAATTTTTTGAGAATAACCTTTTCTCTTCTTTTTCCCTTTTCTCCCTTGATGGACAGGGGGATTTTATCCCAAATGACACAATACCAAAACTTAGTTAATATAGAATATGGCAGTGTCAGGGTACAGCAGCATAAAGGTGCAGTGGCTTCCCTGAAACAGGTGTGGGGTTGGAGGGAGGGAGCTAGAGAAGCTTGGGGTGGATCTGAGATTTGGTGGGGAGGTTGCAAGAAGAAAGTGTTCATTAGGATGCAAGGGTTTGAAATCATCTGAGAATTGTCTTAGAATTTTTGGCTGCCACTCCTTTGTATATTGACTGTCCTGGCCAAACTGAAAGTAGTTAGCCTGGGCGTGAATGTTTTTTAAACTGAACTAAACTAAAGGTTGTGATAGCATGGTTGAAACATTTCAACCCTTCCATTATCTTTTATCAGGTAATTCAGTGGAAACAGAGGAAAGAGCATTGTATTGATTGTGGGTAGATCTCCTTGGGGGTTGGATTTCTGTTTAGTAAAAACAGCTTCAATATAAAATTTTGCCTACAAGTTAGATCAATGTGATAAGTATTAGGTGTCAAATAGACAACCATTTTTATCAATGATCTACATATTATGGCTGAATTACTGATGATCCATCTGCTCTATATGATTTAGCTTGGCTTATATCTTCTAATTGCATCTAAAATATAGTACTAGAAGACGGCTTTAATCTCTTTCCAAATAACTTTCTAGATTCGTCAAATCTCAAAATAAACCATGTACTGCACGCACCTTTAGAACAACAAATGGAGAGTTAGCAGTGGGTGCACTTTTAAAACAATATAATCTACCAGCAATGTATTTCACTTGCATCTTGTGTTGGTATATGTCAAAATACAAGCTGGATTATTTTTTTTATTTCTGCGAATCTTCTTGCTAAGGTAGGGCATTTCCTTGCTTGCTTTTCTGATCATGCGGCAGTTATTACAATTGTGAAATATTTTCTATTTGTTTTATATTAAACAGACATTTTGGAGATAAAACTAAGTATTGCCTAATTCTAATCACTGTCTTACTCTTTTTCACTCTCAGTATATCCAAAACAATATGGGTGTAGCATTTGCTGGGATAGGAATGTCCTCTGCATGGTCAAGAGGTGTGTACCCCTCCTGTGAGTGACCCAACTGCATGTGAAGCTGCTACCAGGGCTTTTTGTTGGCCTAGCCGATATGCTAATCTAGTGTGTGTGTGCTGAGACTTATGCCTGACCATGGGGATTCTGAGGTCAAGAATTGTGATCTGTGATCAGGAGGGAAACACCAAGCATGCTCTCTTCATTGACTTAGGATGACTGTCTGTGCCCTGGGTTGATTGTTCAAATGAAGTAGTGGTGGCAGCATACTGTTTTTGTTTCAACTAAATATACTGAATAATAATGGTTCAGGAGGAGGACAGACTACTGGACCTACTCGTGTGACGTCTTGCTTAGATGTAACACCCACACATTCTGTGCTGAGAGTGTGCATGTAAAGTATGATTGGCCGCACAACTTGGTGTTGTGGTGAGAGCAGCAGGATCCATTTTGGATAGCTTCTGGTTTGATATGGCACAAGGTGGATGTTCCAATACTATTTTCCCTGATAGTGGAAGTCATTGCTTGCATTCCTGGAGCTGAAGGCAGGAGTCCCAGTCAGCAAGAGGGATACAGGGCTACTTTTAGAAATTCTTTGATGACCTTCTAGCAGATGGTTGCCATTTAGTCCTTCCTGAGCACTGACATTTGGTTAGTGATAGGGGAGTTGGGGTTATTCAGAAGACTCTGTTGTTCTGAGTCAGTACTGTGAGTGAGGAAGTTTTGAGGCAGGGCTATGCTACCTGAGAATGTTTGAAGACAGGCCATTGCAAAGTCTTCGCACTTCACTGTGCCAATGTTTTGGATACTCCTGCTTGAAGCCTGCATCATCGCTGCCTGTTGTGAGAGCCATCAACTTGCACAAAGGCTATATCTGTAATGCAGCCATAGAATTAAAATTGATATGGGTCTTCCCTCAACTGGTTCCTGGACTTTAGACAGTGGATCAACATCCCCTGTCTGGACAATGTGAAAAAAGCCGGAACACAAACAATTCCACGTTGGTCTAATTACAATATGTTCCACTTGAACAAGAAAGGGAATGCTCTGCAGAGTACTTGAAAAGCTGCTGTGAAGAAAGGCTGGTGTTTGCATAACATCCAGTTTCACAGAGGTGTGGGGATATAACCGGAAGTCTTAACAACTTGTTGGAAACAATGTGGCTCTAACTAACACCTAACAGCCTGATTCCCTGCTCAGAGATAAAAGGAGAGTGCCTAGCCCTGAAGGATGACTGACTGTTCAGGATGAGAAGCCCAGCTTTTTTCCCAGCATGTAGAGCACCCAGAAGGGCAACTTGCACTGAGCATATCACCAGCACTGACCCAAGCTGAGAGGGGTGACCCGTACTCCATGAATGTTTTATGTGGCACAGTATTTGAAGCATGATGCAGCCTGAATAACAGTGTGCCATCCAGTAATTCCATAGCCTCATGAGGAACCTGTTCTGATGATGCCCCGATTGGCTGTGTGACCTTCAAAGTGGTGAACACCAACATAGAGGAACAAACCCCTGCCCCCATGGCCTGGAGGCCGCAACTGTTAAAGAGGTGACCACTGCCAAGGCCTGCCATAATGATTGTGTTCTACTGCATACAAAAAAGTGATGTATGGATTGCTTGAGTTAATCTCAGCCACTGGAACGTACTCAGGCAGTATTCCAATCCATCGTTACTTTGCACACCATGCCACATCAGTGGACCCAGCCATATGCAAATAAGTGTTGACCCTGATCCAGTGGGAACAGTCCAGTCTGAACTGCCAGGCCCTTCATGAACCAGAACCCAAGCAAACTAAGACCGGTTTCACGCTACTTAGGGCTTACAAGCCAGGTATATCTTGGTTCTAGAGACAAAGTGTGCATGGGACCCATGCCTGAGCATCTCTGTCCTACTTGGGGCGACACACTAAAGTGTACCAAAAAGTGATGGATGGAATGCTTGAATTATTCTCAGCCACTGGTAATTACCTGGAGCCACATCTCAGTCCAGCATCCTTTTCTTGCACACCATGAAACCTCAGTTTGAATCTGGCAAAATACTAATCAGTCTTCACCTTGCTCCAATGGGAACAATCAAGCTGAAACTGCCAGGGCAGGTCCTTCCGAAATCGAAACCCCCAGCAACCCACGACTGGTTTCACCCTGGATAGGACTCATCAGTAAGCTACAGCTTGGCTCCGGTGACAAAGTGTGCATGGGAGCCACGTCTAGGCATACCCATCCCACTTAGTTTGACACACTAAAGTATACAAAAAAATGGCAGATGGAATGCTTGAATTAACCTCAGCCACTGGTAATTACTCGGGTCACATCCCAGTTCACTGCTATTTTGCACACCATGCCACCTTAGTTTGGACCCAGCCATATGCAAACCAGTTTCGATTCTGCTCCAGGTGGAACAGTCTGGCACGAACTGCTGGGCCAGGTCCTTCCAGAACAAGAACCAAAGCAATCTATGTCTGGTTTCGCCCTAGTTAGGGCTCATCAGCCAGGTATAGTTTGGCTCAAGTGAAAAAATGTCATCTGAGGAAATAAGATATGGTGCTGCAGGACCCCCAATTTGAAAGAGAGGTTAAATTCCATGGGGGAGTGGCACAAGTGACTTATTAACAAGTGGGCAGACCCAGTTGACAGACCCAGAGATGAAGGAAGAGGGAAGAGCCCAGCGGTGAGAGCTCGGGTGTGGGAATAACCCAGTGCCTCAAGAAAAGGGAAAAAGAGACATAAATAAGCACCCACCAGAGCAGAAGGAACACTCAAAACAGGCAAATAGACTATGAATTAAAATGGCATTAATCTCGCTTTTGAATATAAACCCAGACTAACACACAATTGTGATGAGAGGATGCTTGCAATAAGTTTAACCACTGTCAATCGCTCGGGTAGCATTCCAACCCACCGTTCTTTTGCCTACCATTACACTCAGGTTTGGAGCAAGACATATGAAAATCAGTCTTGACACTGCTCTAATAGGAACAGTCCAGCCAGGCCCGGTCCTCCCTGAGCCAGAAGACAAGCATTGCAAGACCAGTTTTGCCATCATTGGGGCTCGTCAGTCAGGTGCAGTTTGGTTCCAGTGACACAATGAGCCTTTTGTGTGTTTGATGTACTGCCTAAAAGGCAAGGGTATGCCCAGATCAGTGGTGAAACATAGGGACCCACAGCCCCCACGGTGCAGGGGGGCCTGAGCTCCAGGGGGTCCCTTCAGCACAGTACTCTGGCCAGTGAGTTCATGACTGACTCAAGAGGGGGGCCCTCTCCATGTACTTTGCACAGGGGCCCTAAAGTTTTGTTATGCCACTGGCCCAGATGTGGACCCCATGTTCACTGTACTACTGGAACCAAGCTATACCTGGCTGATGTGCCCTTAAGAGGGTGAAACTGGTCCTAGGTTGCTTGTGTTCCAGCTCAGTGAGTACCTAGTCTGGCAATTTGGGCTGGACTATTCCCATGAGGAGCAGGGTCAAGGCTGATTTGCATATTGCTGGGTCCAAATTGATGTGGCATGGTGAGCAAAAGAACAATGGGTTGGAATGCTACCCCAACTGACTGCAAGTGGCTATACAAATTGCAAGCATTACCCCATCACCTTTTTTGTGCTCGATTTACCGCCCTAAGTGGCAAGGGTCTGCCCAGGTGTGGGTCCTGTGCTCACTGTGCTACTTGAACCAAGCTATACCTTGCTGAAAAGCCCTTATTAGTGCAAAACCGGTTCTAGATTGTGAGCATTCTGATTCAGTGAGGGCTTAGACTAGCACTTCGGGCAAGACTGTTCCCAATAGGAGCAGGGTCACATCTGATTTGCTTATGGCTGGGTCTAAACTAAGGTGGCATAGTGAGCAAAGAGCAATGGATTGGGATGCTACCCGAGTGATTGCCATTGGTTAGACAAATTACTAGCGTAGGCAATTGGTAACAGTCAGGCTTAACTTAGAAGCAATGTGTAAAGTATTTATACAGCTTCAAACAGTAATAAAGTAAAAACACAACACAAAAAAATCAGACACCTATTTAGAAAAATAAAGAAAAATGTAGCAAATTATTTGTGTCCAAAACAACAAATATCTAATCAGTAGAACCTGAGCTATGCAATTTTAAATATTTAAGTGAAAATAGTGCCTTCAAGCACAAAATGCCAACTGTATGTTTCGCTGGACCGTACAAAGCCACAAGTTCAGGGCAGCTGCGATGGAGTGTGGGCCAGAAACAGGGACCAATCTCGGCATGCTGAGCAAAGTAGTGTTAATCCTGGTTGCGGAGCATTGCGAGATACCACATCAGGGATTCATCATGCAGCCCCAGTTCCAAGGAAGCTTCAGGGATGTGATGCAGAGTCCAGCGTCATTGTTGAGGAGGCCCACTTCCAAGAGTTCAGAACTGGAGTGGCATCACTTGGAGGTCAAGACTCACAGTTGATCAGGAGGGCAGCTAACTAACTCTTGGAGTCACTCTGGTGGTCCTGGGTTCAAGGTGCAGGTCCAGTCCTTCTCCTTCGGGCAGCAGGGTACTAGGTCTTCTTGCAGAGCAACACACAAGTTCTTCTGAGTCTTTCTCAGGTCCAGAGGTGTCCTGAAGAGTTGAGTCTGATGGTCCAATATTTGTACTTGCTGCCAGCTTTGAAGTAGTTGAAGGTTCTAGATGTTTCCACCCCAGAGGTATTTGGAATTTCCTGCCTCCCTGCCCTGGCCTTAGCTAATCTGGGGGCACAAAAGACTAGTGTCAACCCTTTGTGAGTGTGCTCAGGCAGATCATTTCTGATGTGCAAGTCTGTTAGGTGACAAGTCAAAGATGGCCCATCCTGCCAACACCTATTCCCCATTTGTCTCACTGTTTGGGAGCAATACACAAAGACTAAATGCTAGCTACATGTAGTCATATGACCCAGGGAATAGGCACCAAATGGTTAGGACAAGAATTGCAGATTTTCTAACAGTTGCATTTTCAGAATTGTGACTTAAAATCCAAGTTTAGCATTAAAAAGGGTTTAAATTAAAAAAATGTAGGCACCAAATGTGACATTCCTACTTGCTCCCAATTTAAAGCTACCACTTATTAAAAGTAAATAGGGGAACCAATGTTATCCTATGGGAGTCGTAGGACTTCCAGTAGTGAAAAACAAATGAAGAGTTGTTCACTACCAGGACAGGTAAAAGTTCAAAGTACATGTCCATCTTTTTAAATACACTGTACCCTGCCCTATGGGCTGTTGAGGGCCTACCCTAGGGGTGGCTTATATGTATTAAAAAGGAAGGTTTAATGACAGGTCGAAATGGCAGCTTAAACTGCACATGCAGGCTGCAATGGCAGGCCTGGGACATGTTTAAAGGAGTACTAAAATGGGTGGCACAATAGGTGCTGTATGCCCACTAGTAGCATTTAATTTACACGCCCTGTGTACATGTGGTACCCTTTACTAGTGACTTACAAGTCAAATAATTGCACCAATTGGCTGTAAGCCATTTTCACCATGTTGAAGGGTGAGAGTATAAGCACTTTACCACTGGTTAGCAGTGGTAAAGTATGCAGAACCATTACATTCATCCAAAATGGGTTCAGAAAACATGAGGGTGAATGCAAAAAGTTTGGGGATGTCCAACAGGATTCTTTTCCAGCCAAAAGCCATGGTAGACTAATCAATACCTTGATGGGCTTCCCTGCCCTCCACATACTGCTGCATCACTCCTGCTCCTGTCTTCTCCTTGCTTTTCCCCCCATTTTTTTTAGTACATTCTCCTTTCTTTTCCCTTGTTTTCCCTGCTTTTGTCATTGCTGTTTCCCCCGTTTCTTGAGTGCCTTCTCTTTGCTTTTTCCTTGCTTTCCCCACTTTCTCCTCACTTTTCCCCCATTTTTTAAGTGCTTTCTCCTTACTTTTCCCTCACTTTCCCCGCTTTCTCCCAATTTCGTCTCCTATTTTTTAAGTACCTTCTCCTTGCTTTTCCCACATTTTCACTGCTTCACCTTGCTTTTCCCCATTTTTTGAGAGCCTTCTCCTTGCTTTCCCCTCGTTTTCACTGCTTTCTCCTTGTTTTTCCCTTGTTTTTTGAAAGCCTTGTCTTTCTTTTCCCTTATTATTCACTGCTTTCTCCCTGCTTTCCCTCTGTTTTTTGAGTGCATTCTCCTCCTTTTTCCTCCTTTTTCCTCGTTTTCACTGGTTTCTTCTCAGTTTTTCCCCCCCTGTTTTGTGAAAGCATTCTCCTTCTTTCTACCTCATTTTGCACAGCTTTTTCCCTAATTTTTGACTACTTTCTTCTGCTTTTCCCCCTGTTTTTTTAGTACCTCCCCCTTGCTTTTCCCTCATTTTCACTGCTTTCTCCTTGCTTTCCCTTGTTTTCACGTTTTTTGCCTGCTTTTCTCCCCTTTTTTAAGAGGCTTCTGGCTTTTTCCTTGTTTTCTCTGCTTTCTCCTTGTTGTTCCCCATTTTTTTGAGTACCTTCTCCTTGCTTTCCCCTTGTTGTCACAGCTTTCTCCTTGTTTTTCCTCATTACCCCTCCTGCCCATTTTTTTGTACCTAGCCATGCCCACCACCTCCCAGCAACCCCCCCTCCCTTGACCTACTTAATCAAGGTGCAGCGAAAGCCCATTGAGCAGGCTCCAGGCCCAGCTCTCCCCATGCTGCTGCATCGCTTTTGCTCCTGTCTTCTCCTTGCTTTCCCCTCAGTTTTATGAGTGTCTTCTCCCTGCTCTTTCCTCATTTTCACTGCTTTCTCCTTGCTTTTGTCCCTGTTTTTTGAGTACCTTCTCCTCCTTTTCCCACATTTTATCTCATTTCCATTTGCTTTTCCCCATTTTTTGAGTACCTTCTCCTTGCTTTTTTAACTGACTTCTTCTTGTCTTCCCCCCGTTTTTTGAGTGCCTTCTTCTTGCTTTCCCTCATTTTTGCTGCTTACTCCTTGATTTTTCCCGTTTGTTGTGTGCCTTTTCCTTGCTTTCCCCTCATTTTTCACTGCTTTCTCCTGTTTTCCCCCCATTTTTTGAGAGCCTTCCCCAATCTTTTCCCTTGTATTCACTATTTTCTCCTTGCCTTTCCTCTGTTTTTTTGAGTGCCTTCTCCTCGCTTTTTCCTTGTTTTCACTGCTTTCTTCTTGTTTTTCCCTCATTGCGACTGAGTGAACAGATCACCATGAAGCAATTAACAACTCCTGCACCTTGAGACCCTCATGGGTGTTTGCCGCACTTTATAACTCCTTGATTGATTGATATGATTGATAGAACATTGACGAAGGCCCATTAGGCAAACGGTACCACCATGGTCAACAAAGTGTTGTGGCCATTTCCGCCCCTTGGATCAGACTTGTGTCCCCATCCCAAGGAATAGTTTTCCCATGAAGACAGCAAGCAACTGAGGCAACTGACAGCTGTCATTGTCAAGAGCCAGTCCCCAGGCCATCCACTGCCAGATGGAATCTCCAAGCTGAAACATTGGTTAGGCCTCTCTTCCAGCCTTGGGGCTGGCAAAGAGTTCCCCAGGGGTTTCTGAGGTTTCTCTAAACTATGAGGTTTCTCAGAGTGGCGGGCAACAGTTCCGGGTGTTAGGCGCCCTACTTCCACTCCCACCAGTTCAAGGGTGGTATCCTGAGACTGTTTTTTCAGCCCAGGGTCTCTACCCTGATCCTTGAAGGAAGTAACCCGTTTAGGGCCAACCGGGTTGCTAAGGACCACCTCTCAGCCTTCCGTACTAAATGAAGAATCGGTCAGACAGTAGAGAATACAAACCAAAGCTGTATATCCAAGATACACTGAGAGTGGAGCTTCATCTGCCCAGTCGCTAGGAGTGCTACAGAGGGAACTGAAATCGACAAGCATAAAGATATATTATGTATGTTTCATAGCCGGGCAAAAACACGCCCACAGTGGAATTTTCCAAGCAGGTGCAGTTAGACAGTGAAATAGCAAAAAAAAGTTTCAACTTCTCGTATCTGACACAAACTAACATAATCCAAGTTTGTTCCATCCTGGGCCCGCCACCAGTGATCCAGCGGGTTACTAGCAACAAGCATTCATACACTGAATACTCACCTGGGCCCATTCATTCATACTACGCTAGCAATTTCCGCTGGTGGGTCAGTTGTACTCTTTATCAATATCCCTGCTACCAATTACCTTTCTGATTGAAGAGTAATGACTTACCAATGGACCCTTTGATAATTGGGAAGTTTAAAATGAGTGACATTCAATACAATTCATAAATTACTAAAATAATCACTGAGTCAGGAAGTTTTTTAAATGTTTATCTAAAATCTTAGCAGAGTAAATTACAAAACCACAAAATACTTAATCGTATATCAAGGATGAAGCATATTAATAATCAATTATCGATCAATGACGGTCCCTCAGAAAGAAGAAGATAGAGACAGCAGCACAGCTAAAGGTTGCATTTATATTTACCTAAAGGTGCAAGAACCAAACCCCTTGGCCAAGGAGTTGGAAAGATAGGTCCCAAGAAGGATGAAGACCAAAGACCTCCGGACCAGGTTCAAGACAGGACAGGTGACCTCTCTATCAAACGACGCCTGCGTCGTTCCCCTCTCTGACGCTTCGCTCCTCCTCGAATTTCTTCTGTGTCTTCCTTCTAATGAAATCCGCCGCCCCCACCTCAGGACCTCTCTGGACAGTGGTTCAGTCTGCAATCGATCAGCTCGTTGAGCACCAAAGCCTGATCTCTCGTGTCTGAGCTCTTAAGCTCCCTGTGCGCTTGTGTTCCTGTGCATGCGCCTGTGTGCCTGTGCTAACTAATTAACTAATTCTATATCTATTATACCCTTCTACACCCAGGTACCTCCCATTAATGTTTCAACTTTATGGGCCCACTACTTCTGATTGGATGGGGACAGGGGGTTGATCCTCACACCATGTCAATTTAGTTCAATTTCTTTAAGCCCATTGTTTTAAAATACCGCCCCTCACAATTAATACATTTGCTTTATTTCCCACCCATCTCATGACAAAGTTTAATACACAATGTATACAAAATGTTGCATTCGCAAGAACATCGCGGATGTAGTGGAGTTGGCCCACAGGTCGCGGCCTTGGATGACGTCCAAGTTGACTTCATCGCTGTGCCTTGTTTTTCAGGGCGGATGCGCACTTCTCATTGGCTTCAAGCTGCCGTTTCGTTAACCCAGGCCCCATTTTACAAACTAATAAAAGTCAAAGAAGAAAGCATTAAAATCACAAATAAATGTCTTCACTGTATACCCTCTATTTCTACTCTATTCCCATTTAATTATAAATCTATCCCGCATTAGTAGCATTAGAATACCACAGTTTTAATTGCAGCATATGCGGAAGCTTTAGCACGTGAAAACATTACGCAGCCATTTTAATACACACTGCGCAGAAGCAAAGTTTCCCTCCAAGCAAAGAAAGACGTCATACCACGTGATATGGTTGACACATGCGCAAAGAGTTCCCGCGCTTTAGCGGCCATTTTGGATTTAGACAAGCATTACTTATTAGTTTAAACACATAGGCAAGCTTCACTTGGATACTATGTTTGTGTGTGCATTTATTAGTAAAGACATTACAAAGTTTAATAAATTAATACTGTGAGAGAATTGTTTAGGAGCAAGTCTCATTTCGAGTTCTTGTTCCATCAATCCCCTCTCTGATGGCGTTTCTGAGCCATCAAATACTACCCACAACCAGATGCCAACTTTTAGCCTAAAATTGTCTCAATTTCAGCTTTACACTTTCTATTCTTATCGCCTCCTTTCAGTTTCTTGTATAATTCACTTTTCAGATCTTCTAGTTCAATTTCATCAAACTTTTGTTTCTTTCCTTTTCCTGTCACTCTATACGTCTCATTCTTTCTACAACATTTGCACCATATTATTATTGACAGTACTATTATTGCTATCCCTGCTAAGGGTACTAATATTTGACCTATAAGTCCTTTCCCTACATTAGCAAACCAGGTTCCAATTGACGCAATACTATTTGTCAATCTTTCCCATACACTATCAACTTCCAGTGGTTTTAGTTCATTCTCAAGTTTTGTTATATTCTGTATATACGTTCCGATTTCTGCACTTTTGTCAGAAATATACGTGCAACAATGTTTCGTTTTTAATAATTTACAGACTCCGCCCTCTTTTGCCAATATTATATCAAGAGCAAGTCGATTTTGCATAACCATTGATCTAATCGCAACCATCTCTGAATTAATCATTAGAAACCCTCCAGCAGTATCCGTTGATAAACGATCCACCACTGTAGATAATTTACATATCTTCCTTGAGTTCAGAATTATTCCCACTGAAGGTATCAATGCACCAAATATATCACCTACAATTTCAGAAAAACTAGCTCTTTTACTACGTGTTAATTCACTATTATTTTCATTGCTCCCAGTGTTTCTTTTTACGTGGTATACTTTTGGAAAAACTATTCCAAAATAACAACTTCCATACCACCATGCAGGAAGCCTAAAGTAAGCCTTATTCCCACACACATAATAGATTCCAGGAAAAACTGAATCTGTTCCTTCTTTTAGTCCCCAACCTCCAAGAATTAAGAAATTATGTTCACATTCACTGGTACCGATGAAAATATTATTATAATCAGTCCTTAACCTATGCAGACAAATTTTCCCTGTCTTTACAAACTCCAGAGCCATAGCAGCTTGAGCCTTGCCAGGTGTATAAATACCCTCTTTCTCAGCCCAAGGTGGCAGATGAGCCTTATGCTCAGATGCTTTCTTTTGGAAATGTTGTCTTCTATCTTCTACTAAATTCAAAAATATCTTTTCTTCTTCATGTAACAAACATGTTAGATTGCTTCTACGTGTATGTGTTATATCTATCAACTTCATTGTTAGGAAAAACTCTCCCATAAACTGTGCATCTTGACTACTAAGCACTGGGTTCATATTCTTTCGAATTGGAACCTCAGAAAATATCACATTTATATCTGAATAATAATACTGAAGTCTCCTTGTTTTATAAAATAAACTACTTAATACACTACAGGATATGCCATAAGTTAATGGCAAATGATGGTATGTTAACCCTTCTGTTACTGATTCGGGTAACTTCATACACACATAACAATCACTAACTTCCATGGTATCTACATGTTGAAACAATAATTTTGTGAAAACATTTAAACTAGTGTCGTTATCTGTTACCACATGTTGAAATTCTGGTTCATCTTCTGCTTCTAATTTTACTCTATCACTTTTCAAGTTATCTATCCTTCCCTTTGTTTCGTTGTTAATCTTTTTATCCATTATCATAAGGTAAGGAATTGCTACAATCACAACTAATCACACTACAAGCACCATTACCAGACTACATTTGCATGTAGCACAGCATCTTTTACAACATTTCTGTTTCGGTCTCCCAGAAACTCTGTCGTCAGGCATTTTTGACAAGGAAGATTTCTCTTCTTATCTTTTTCTTTGAAGATTTTAACGTTATCAAGGTGGTTTTATTTCTTTTTCATACGTCAGTTCTGGCTTGTTCTTTCGTCACCACTTTCACTTGACTCTGAACTCTCGTAGTCTTCGAGTATTATATAAGTCCAATTAGGACCTTTAAACTTATTGTTCACAAGTTTCAGTCTTTTGCTTTTTCGTTTTTCAGTTCCACTTGTTTGTCCAGTTAGGCTTGTTACTTCATTTACTTGTTCCGGATCGTCACTCCTGGTTTCTATATGGTATTTTACTCTTTTAATGACACTGATCCAGCGCGATATTAGCAAACAGCATTCATACACTAAATACTCACTTGGGCCCGGACATTCATACTACGCTAATACTTATGCTGGGGTGTCAGTTATACTCTTTATCAAAATCCATGCTACCAATGACTTTTGTGATTGAAGACTAATGACTTACCAATGAATCCTTTGCTAATTGGGAAGTTTAAAATGAGTGACATTCATTACAGTACATAATCCTGAAATAACCACTGAGTCAGGAAGTTTTAAAATGTTTATCTAAAGATTTTTAGCAGAGTAAAATACAGAACCACATGGTACTTAATCGCATATCAAGGATGATGCATAGAATAAAAATTTGATTAATGACAGTCCCTCAGAAAGGAGAAGATAGAGACAGCAGCACAACTAAAGGTTGCAGGTATATTTACCTAAGTGCGAGAATCAAACCCCTTGGCCAAGGAGTTGGAAAAGATAGGACCCAGGAAGGATGAAGAGCAAAGACCTCCTCCAGGTTCAGGACAGGACCGGTGACCTCTCTACAACGACGCCTGTGTCGTTCCCCTCTCTGATACTCGACTTCTCCTCGATTCTCCCATGCCTTCCTTCTAATGGACTCCGCCTCCCCTCCTCAGGACCTCTCTGGACAGCGGTTCAGTCTGCAATCGATCAGCTTGGCAGTCTGGAGCTAGAAGCTAACTAATTAGCTAATTCTATATCTATTATACCCTTGTACGCCCATGTACCTCCCCTTAATGTTGCCAAAATATGGGACCACTATTTCTGATTGGACAGGGACAGGGGGTTGATCCTCACACCATATGATTTTAGTTCAATTTCTGAAGACCATTGTTTTAAAATACCGCCCATCAAATTTAATACATTTGCTTTATATCCCACCTGTCTTCACGACAAAGTTTATACAATTTTCATATACATAGTTGCAAATTTGGCAAGAACAATATGAATACATCAATGTTGGCCATTAGGTCATGGTCTTGGACGACGTCCAGGTTGACTTCATCTTTATTCTTTGGCAGCCAAGCAGGACACATGCGCAGAACCATCTGTCTCTCGAGTTTCAGTTCACCAACCCCAGGCCCAAATTTACAAACTGATAAAAGTCAAAGAACAAAATATTAAAATCACAAATAAAATGTTTCACTGTATACCCACTCTTTCTACTTTATCCCTATTTACTTATAAATTCTATCCCGCATTAGTAGCGTTAGAGAAACGACAAATTAATAATAACACAAGAGCAAGCTGAAGCATGTGAAAACATCAAGCAGCCATTTTAATGCACACTGCGCAGAAGCAGGAGTTTCCCACCAAGCAAAGAAAGACGTCACAACACGTGATATGGTTGAGACATGCGCAGTAAGGTTCCCGCGCTTTAGCGGCCATTTTAGAAAAAGACAAGCATTACTTGTTAGTTAGAAAACATAGGCAAGCTTCCTTGCTATTCATGTAATGTATGCAAAGTTAGTATAAACAATACAAAATTAATAAATTAATACTGCGAGGAGATTGCGTCCGAGCAAGTCTCATTTGTGAGTCCTTGCTCCATCAATCCCCTCTCTGATGGCGTTTAAGAGCCATCAAATACTACCCACAATCAGATGCCAACTTCTAGCATAAAATAGTTTCATTCTCGTTTTTACATTTTCTATTTTTCACATCCCCTTTCAATTTCTTGTATAATTCACTTCTCAAATCTTCAAGTTCAATTTCATCAACCTTTCTCTTCTTTCCTCTTCCTGTCACATTATACGATTCATTCTTTCTACAATATTTGCACCATATTATTATTGTCAGTACTATTATTGCCATCCCTGCTAAGGGTACTAATATTTGACCTACGAGTCCTTTCCCTACATTAGCAAACCAGGTACCAATTGACGAGATACTATTTGTCAATCTTTCCCATACACTATCAACTTCCAGTGGTTTTAATTCTTTCTCAAGTTTCGTTATATTCTGTATATATGTTCTAATCTCTGCACTTTTATCAGGTATATAAGTGCAACAATGTTTCGTCTTCAATAATTTACAGACTCCGCCCTCTTTTGCCAATATAATATCAAGAGCAAGTCGATTTTGCATAACCATAGATCTAATCGCAACCATCTCCGCATTAATCATTAGAAATCCTCCAGCAGTATCCGTTGATAAACGATCAACTACTGTAGACAATTTACATATTTTGATCACCTATCTGGCTTTCTTTGTTTGCACTGTCTCTTCACTTCTTATTTCTTCTCCAAAAGTTCTTTTATTTTCAAGCTGTGGCACAGTTTGTTTTTCTTTGTTTTCAGTCTCTTCTTCTATTTGTTCTCGATCAGGTTTTATTGATTTTTCTTCAATTGCTTAAATGTGAGTTTCTACTAACTGACCCTGTTCAGGATTTACGTCTTCATGCTTGAGGTTTTCGTGATTTTCATCTCCCTGAACGTATTTTCCTAGTTCTAACTGGTTCTGATCAGGGCTTATTGCACTTTGTACTTCTGCAGCCTGACCGTGCTCTTCTAAACCTATCTGTCCCTGCTTAAATTTTGTTGTTTCGTTGTCGATTTGAGCCAATTTCCTCTCCCTATCTGGTCCTGCTCAGGTTCTCTTACTGTTTCTTTTTCCTCTTCCTGAGCTGCTTCTTCTTCACCTATCTGGTCCTCCCTAATTTCTTCTAAGTTTGCTCGGCTTCTTGTTCTGTTGTAAACTTCTGGTATATCAACCACTGGTATCCAGTCCTGACTTGTGCTCGGTTGTTCTTCTTCAGCTTCTCTCGAATCTCTCACCTGGGATTCTTCAGCTGGCCAACCTTCAGCTTCCTCAGTTATTGATGCTGTCTGAGGATCTTGTCCTTCAGGATCTGGCACCCTTTTGGTGTGGCTTACATGAATCCAATTAGGCAATCCTGCATATTTCACTGCTGTGTTCGTAACTAGTATAACCTGACAAGGTTCCTCCCACCTGAGTGATAAACACGTCTCTCTGGTGTGATGCTTCACAACCACCCAGTCTCCGGGGTTCAGATCATGCTCTTGTTCAGGCTGCCTGGAAACTGCGTCTTCTCCAACCTGATGAGAGACAGAATGCACTAGGTCAGCCAATCCCTTGCAATAATCTAGAACCATATCATCAGTTATGTTCAGCAGTTTATTTGTAGGTACATGTGCTTGTCTCATTGCTCTTCCCATGATTATTTCATGGGGGATCAATCCTGTATTTCTATCAGGAATGCTTCTGAGTCCCATTAAAACAAGATGCAATGCATCTGGCCAATCTAGCGATGTTGATGCACACATCTTTGACAGTCTTGATTTTATTGTGCCATTCATTTGTTCAACCACTCCAGAAGCCTCTGGGCTGTAAGCACAGTGCAATTTCTGTTCAATTTGGAATGCTTCACAGATTATTCAGATTACATCGTTATTAAAATGACTTCCTCTATCTGATTCCAAAGTTACTGGGAAACCGAACCTAGGAATGAGTTCTCGTAATAACAGTTTTGCGACTGTAAGGCTGTCATTCCTTCTGGTAGGGTAAGCCTCCACCCACCTTGAAAACAGACACACTATGACAAGTACATATTTCAGTCCTTTACATGGTGGTAACTGTATGAAATCTAGCTGCAATCTCACAAAGGGACCTTCAGCTTTACCAATTTTTCCCAAACCAATTACTGTTCTCCTTCCCGGATTATTCATTTGGCAAGTTAAACACCTTTGGCAAAGACTCTCTGCTGCAGCCCTAAACTTTGGATTATACCAACTTGGTCTGAAAAGTCTAATCATGGCATCTCTCCCTACATGTGTGTCTCCATGATACATTCTGGCCATTTGTGAAATCAGACAGTCGGGCATGACTGGTCTGCCATCTGTGTATACCCATACATCATCATCTGTTCTTCGGGTACACCCTATTTTTATCCAAACATCTCTTTCACTCTCCTCAGCATCGTCTTGCAGTCTTTTCACATCATTCCATGTTTCAGGTGGTGCACATAGCATAAGTTGGCAGCTCTTTCCCATCCTTTCAACCTTTTTATTTACTGACAACCTGGTTTTGGCACAGTGTTGAGGCACTAGATCTGCTTATCTGTTACCAACTACCACCCAGTTATCTCCTGACTGGTCTGCTGCACATTTCACCACTGCCAATTCTTTTGGTGATTGTATTGCTTCCAATAATTCTTTTACAAACTGTCCATTTTTGATTGGGGATCCTGAAGAAGTCATGAAATCCCTCTGCATCCACAGTTGGCCAAAGTCATGCACATATTGACTGTCCGTAAATATGGTTACTCTTAAATTTTCCCAATTTTGGAAGCTTTAATCAGAGGAATTAATTCAGCTACTTGTGCAGACTTGACTCCTGGTAAATAGGATGCTTCGACTATTCCAGTTAGTTTACACACAGCATAGGCTGCGCTCAATTTACCATCCTCATGCCTTAGGCATGAGCCGTCCACAAACAGCTCCCGTCCACAAACAGCTCCCGATCTGGATCTTTTAGGGGCGTCTCCTGTATGTCAGGTCTCGGTTTTGTACATAATTCTGTGACCTTTAGACAATCATGTTCTGGATCGTCCTTAACTTCTTCAAAATTTGGATCTGGCAATAACGTAGCAGGATTCACAATAGTGCACCTAACTATGGTCACATTTTCAACTCCAAGAATAATTTGTTCATACCTTGTCATCCGACTAGGTGTGAGATGCTGAGTTCTAGTTCTTGTTAACAAGATCACAACTGCATGTGGGGCAAACACTGTTACAGGATATCTCATTACTATTGACTCACTTTGTTCAATGCTCATACAAGTAGCAGCTACTGCTTTCAAACAGCCTGGCAATGCTGCCGCCACTGGGTCCAATGTAGCAGAAAAATATGCTATAGGACGCCTGTCTATTCCATGTCTTTGAGTTAACACTGAAAGTGCACAATTTTCTCTTTCATAGCAAAATAGTGCGAATTCTCTTGTATAGTCAGGCATGCCCAAGGCAGGTGCCTCACACAATGCATTTCTTAATTTTACAAATGCACCAGCACTTTCATCATCCCATTCAACTGGATCTTTGGCTTTCTTTTTGGTTAACTGAATTAAAGGCTTTGCTAGTAGTTAAAACCCTATAATCCATTGACGACAGTATCCTACTATTCCAAGAAACATTCTCACTACTCTTTGTGTTTCTGGCATTTTCATTTTCTTGATTATTTTTATTCTGTCAGATGTTAGTCTCCTTGTTCCTCTTTCAATTTGGTGTCCCAAATATTTAACTGCTGTTGTACAAAACTGCAGCTTTTCAGGTGACACGTTGTGTCCTTCCTCAGGCAAATGGTTGAGTAATGCAATTGAATCTTCAACACAATCAACATGATTTTTGGACGCTACTAGTAAATCATCAATATACTGCACCAAGACTGAACTCCTGGTTAGCACTAATTTCTCTAAACTCCCTTTCAGTATTTGATTAAAAATGGAGGGACTTTCTGTGTATCCTTGAGGAACACGATTCCATACATAGACATGATTTTCAAATTTAAACGAAAAGAGATATTGGCTATCTGGGTGCAGTGGTATTGAAAAGAATGCTTGGCATAGATCAATCACGGTAAACCATTCTGCACTCCAGGGTATCTAGTATAAGATTACTGCAGGATTTGGCACTATAGGACCACAATTTTATTAATTTTTCGCAAATCCTGAACAAACCTATACTTTCCACTAGGCTTTTTCAAACCCATGATTGGTGAATTACAAGGGCTACTCATAACTTCTTTTAATATGCCTTGTTTTGCCATTCTGTTAATTTCCTCAACAACTCCTGCTTTTACTTCTGCACTCATTTTGTACTGTCTAGTATTTGGGAAAATTGCACCTTCCTTTATAGTGATTTTTACTGGGTCTATTTTGGCCATAAGTCCTACTTCTTTCCCTGTGAAATCCCATACCTTGGAATTCACTGTAATTCTTAGTTCTTCTGGTAATTCGTATTTTGTTATCAAAGAGAACATCTCATCTATTTCTGTACCTTGCTTGGCTATCATGAACTTATAAACATGATCTTCGTCCGGGGTTTGCAACACCATCCGGTGTGCAGAAAATAGTGCAATTCATTTTGCACAGTAAGTCTCTACCCAATAAGTTTACTGGACTGGAATCACACACTACAAATTGATGCATTTCCCGGAAGTTTCCTATTTTTACTTCCATTGGCTCAGTAAGGGGTGTTCTGATCTTTTGATTAGCTACACCTACAACTTGGATAGCTTCTCCACAGAGAGGAAGGTCTGGGATGTCTGCTGTTCTTACAGTAGAATGGGTAGCACCAGTGTCCAAAAGAAAAGTGATATAATTAACTCTTACTTTCCCTTCAACATATGGACCTGACTGATCTACCGGCAAGGATGCGCCAAGTACGCACTCCTTCTCCCCCTCTCTTAGGCACCATCACTGATGATTATATGGGTCAAATTCATCCTGTAAAAGAAACTGTGAAGTTACATAGTAATTCTTACCACTTCCTCCTTGATATCCGACGTCTGTACCATGTTTTGCTCTGCTTACATTACCCTGAATAGGGGCAGGTGGCAACTGACTCTGTGGATTTACACCCTGCTGTGAGTCATTCTGCGTCTGTGGATTTAAATTATAATTTGGGCCATTATTATTTTGAATCTTTTTACATTCGTTCTTCCAATGTCCCAACTTTCCTCAACCATGACAAGGAAATTTCTTTTTAGCCTCTTCTCTACGCATTCGTCCTTTCATTTTACCACCATTTCTTGAATCACCATTCATTCCAGAACCTTTTCCCTGATTATCAGTTGGATTATCCAAATTAATTCCTGTCACTCAGCCATTTCACCTGAGCCCACATCACTTTCTCTTGCAGTTTCTTGTGCCTATCCTCAATGTCGTCCCCACAATATTTTGTATATTTCAAAATCTCATCTATGGGCTTCCCTTACCAGCACAACATGTGCTGCTTAATCATCTGACAAATCTCTGGCTTTAAACCATAAACAAATCGGTAGACAAACTGACTCATATTTTTATCTCCAATGTCCTCAAATCCACTATACTGTTTGAACACCTGTAATAGACTTTCATAATAGGCATGTACTGATTCACTTGCTTCTTGGGTAGTCCTGTCTATTTTCACCCAATCTGTTTCCTTTAATGATATTTTCCCTTTCAGGTAAGTTATTACCTGGTGATACTTTTTCATTACATCACTTGATGGAGCACCTGTCTTTGCATCTCTAGGATACTCTTCACTTGGCCAGTCAACTGTAATGTTACAATCTGTCCACAAATCGGCAGGTACCACTATGTCAAACAGACCATCCAAGTCCTTCAACAATACCTTTGACACTTTCACAAACCTCTCAACCTGCTTGTACCATTCAAATGGCTTTTCTCTCAACTTTGGAAAATCATTCGTAAATGACAAAATATCTTGTCTACTCCATGGGACATGAACGTAACCTCCTCCAGGTACTTCCCGCATCGGGTACATCTGCTCTACTTTCCCTGTTTCCTTCAATAAATATTCAGAAGTCGATCTACTGTACCGTGCCTCTTCCTTTTTCTTTGTCCATGTAGTTTTCCATTTATCTAGATCTCCCCATTTCTGTAATACTGACATTAATTCTTTAACTTATAGTTTTCTACCAGAGGCATTCATATTTTCTAGATCTTTGTCAGTAAAGTCTGCTCTACAGGGTTTCTGTAGTACTTTTGACTTCCCTATTTCAATCCCCATTTGTAAGGCCAAATCTGATAATTTCTCATGAAATATCTTTACATTTCTAGTTATGCTCCTGCATACGAACAATAGTTCTTCTTCATTGTAGGTATTTAGATGATCTACTCCTACATTTCCTGCTATCATTTCTTCTAACTCGACTTTTAATTTGTAGATGTCCATGATCTTTGGGGTTGAACTCTGTCTGTCTGATCCTTGTGCCCACCTTTCTAAGTCTTCTGGCATGACTACAGTGGCACTTTTAGTTCCGATCATGTTACTATATTTACATCTTTGGAACAACCAGGTGTCATTCTTCTAGGAGTGCTATTTACAGATCCTCGAATAGGTAAATCCATTAGGGAAATCATAGATTCACAATCACTGATATGGTCATCAATTATTACAGTTTCAGGTTTGGGAATCTCTACAGGTCTAGGAATGACTAGAGGTTTCGGGTAATTTACTTTGTCACCATATAAGGGAACCACTGGACCAATTGTTACAGGTATGGTCAGGGAATCAGGATGTACATTCAGCTGGGTTATTTTCTGTATTAATTCTGCTCTGTTTCTGTCTATAGCTTCTTTTTCTTTATCCTGAAGTACCGTATTAACTGGTGGATTATGCAATTCTTGCGGTACCAATGGTGTTCTTAAAATTGGTGCACTTGGTGGACATCCACTTGTCCCTTCCTGATATGGTGGCGGGTTCTTTAATATTTCTTCCATAAATTCATCTTTAGAATCTCCAAACCCTGTCAAATGTTTTGTCTTTTCTGTGCATTTGCTCCCTAACGACTCTTCTGTCATGGATACTGGATACAAACCCTCGGTAAGCATCGCTCTTCTCCACTGTTTCATCTGACTGTCTCTTGACTCATTTTGGTGTCTAGGGAAAAATCCCCTCCCCTATTGCTTCTTGGTCGGTCACATTAAAATGCCTCTGTTTCCCACTCTTCTAGGGCTTCGTATTGAGTTAATCTTGGTCTGGGTTCTAAGTCATTCATCCTTATTCTTAAATTTTGAAGAATTCTCCCATTGAAAGTACCATTCTCTGGGAAATGCTAATATTCCATCATTTTTTGTATATTCTATCCAATTCTCTATCCATACGCAAGTATGATAACCTCTCTCCATCATCATGAATGAAGCGGGCGTTATTGCTGGTGGAATGATAATTTCTTCCCTAGTTTTGATGGGTTTATCTTTCTTAAAATAATTCTTAATCTTTTGTAAAAATTATATTTTCTCTTTTCTCCATACATTTTGAGTAAATATCTATGTATCGAATTATATTCTGCAAAACCTAGGAATCTCCTGTCTGGACGGGTTCCTGTTAAAGTCAGATCACGTTTCCACATATAATCTCCACTATCCACTAGGATTTCGACTTCTATGCTGACAACCAATTAAATTCCAACTAACATTTGTCTCTGAACCAATCCTAGCGCGGCTTATCAGTGATGTCTTGTCTGATGACCCCTCCTTTACAATCTGCGCTTTTCTGTCCCTCGCAGTTTCAACCAATACCAGCGCGACACCTGTGACGTCAGTATTACTCCTGACTACTGACCCCTCCTTTACAAGAGTCGTTCCACGCCCACTGTTTCAACCAATCCAAGTGCGGCATTTTGTGACGTCAGCTTCCTCTCCGGCAGCTGTCCCTCCCTTTACAAAATCGTAGGCAAAACTTTATTTTCTCTACGCTTCCTGTTTAAATTCAGTAATAACATAAAACATTTGCTATCGTGCCAGTTTCTCTAAATTGGAAAAGATAGTTTCTCTCACATTAGTAAAACCTTTCCATTTACTAAACATACACTACGAGTAAAACCCTTCCGTTTACTCTTCACGTAAGCTCCAGAAATACCTACTAGTTCTTCAATGTTACCCTTTCTAGGTGATATAACATCAAATTTTTACCACCGTATTCCTTTGCTATCATTCACACGCATAGAGTCCCTAACAAGTACTGATAGCCCTGGTTAACTTTTCAGTACTATTTCTGCCTGACAGATAACCTCACTGCAGTATGGCTTCCACTTACCATCCACTATTCAATTTTCCCAGGGGAATTCTAGACAACATAAAACAAAACTTTTAAACAACGGATGTTAGTTTATAAAAAATAAATACTCATTACCCAATTAACAAAGTGTAACCATCCTCTGATAACCAGAAAACTGATCCAGCGGGTTACTAGCAACAAGAATTCATTCCCCGAATACTCACCTGGGCACATTCATTCATTCATACTACGCTAGCAATTTCCGCTGGTGGGTCAGTTGTACTCTTTATCAATATCCCTGCTACCAATTACCTTTCTGAGTAATGACTTACCAGTAGACCTTTTGATAATTGGAAAGTTTAAAATGAGTGACATTCAATACAATTCACAATTTTTAAATGTTTATCTAAAATCTTAGCACAGTAAATTACAAAACCACATAATACTTAATCGTATATCAAGGATGAAGCATATTAATAATCAATTATCGATCAATGACGGTCCCTCAGAAAGAAGAAGATAGAGACAGCAGCACAGCTAAAGGTTGCATTTATATTTACCTAAAGGTGCAAAAACCAAACCCCTTGGCCAAGGAGTTGGAAAGATAGGTCCCAAGAAGGATGAAGACCAAAGACCTCCGGACCAGGTTCAAGACAGGACATGTGACCTCTCTATCAAACGAATCCTGCGTCGTTCCCCTCTCTGATGCTTCGTTCCTCCTCGATTTTCTTCCGTGTCTTCCTTCTAATGAAATCCGCCGCCCCCACCTCAGGACCTCTCTGGACAGCGGTTCAGTCTGCAATCGATCAGCTCGTCGAGCACCAAAGCCTGATCCCTTGTGTCTGAGCTCTTAAGCTCCCTGTGCGCTTGTGTTCCTGTGCATGCGCCTGTGTGCCTGTACTAACTAATTAACTAATTCTATATCTATTATACCCTTCTACACCCAGGTACCTCCCATTAATGTTTCAACTTTATGGGCCCACCACTTCTGATTGGACGGGGACAGGGGGTTGATCCTCACACCATGTCAATTTAGTTCAATTTCTTTAAGCCCATTGTTTTAAAATACCGCCCATCACAATTAATACATTTGCTTTATTTCCCACCCATCTCACGACAAAGTTTAATACACAATGTATACAAAATGTTGCATTCGCAAGAACATCGCGGATGTAGTGGAGTTGGCCCACAGGTCGCGGCCTTGGATGACGTCCAAGTTGACTTCATCGCTGTGCCTTGTTTTTCAGGGCGCATGCGTACTTCTCATTGGCTTCAAGCTGCCGTTCCGTTAACCCAGGCCCCATTTTACGAACTAATAAAAGTCAAAGAAGAAAACATTAAAATCACAAATAAATGTCTTCACTGTATACCCTCTATTTCTACTCTATTCCCATTTAATTATAAATCTATCCCGCATTAGTAGCATTAGAATACCACAGTTTTAATTGCAGCATATGCGCAAGCTTTAGCACGTGAAAACATTAAGCAGCCATTTTAATACACACTGCGCAGAAGCAAAGTTTCCCTCCAAGCAAAGAAAGACGTCATACCTTGTGATATGGTTGACACATGCGCAATGGAGTTCCCATGCTTTAGCGGCTATTTTGGATTTAGACAAGCATTACTTATTAGTTTAAACACATAGGTAAGCTTCACTTGGATACTATGTTCGTGTGTACATTTATTAGTAAAGACATTACAAAGTTTAATAAATTAATACTGTGAGAGAATTGTTTACGAGCAAGTCTCATTTCGAGTTCTTGCTCCATCACCAGACACGTGGGAGAGGGCCTCTATCTAATGGGAAAGGTATGCGCTAATATGAACAGTGCACTCATTACTGAAACAAAACCTAAGTAAAGAAACAAAACTCAGAGGGGACCATTTCTCAGAATTAGATGAGATCAGTTTCGAACAGCCTAAAATGGCGCCTGAAAAGAAAATGGCGCAGCGAATGCTAACTTACATGGAGCACTACGTAAGCATAAACAATTTCTATTCTAACAGACCCTCCTTTTAGCATGATTTAAACCATTTTCCAACGGCAACAAAAGGAAACAAAACTATGAACAATAATAATAAATCACATTAATAAACAGTTATGACCACTTCATACCATCAGCATCAGAAAGTGAAACAGCAAGGAGGGAGGAATTTTCGAATATTCCCTCATCGATATTCATCAGATCCGCAATATCCTTTTGAATCATTAGAGCGGCATTTGTGTCATGAATTGATATCTTCTTTTTAGGTGTGAAAATAGTAGTACAGTAGGAGAAGCAGAAGGAAAGACACTGAATAAGAGCACAGCAGAGTACCAATACCACAATCAGATAAATCACTTTTTCAAGAATCCAGCCCCAGCTGCCAAAGAGAGACCAACTCCAATTACCACTTTCCATTCCTTTGACATTTTCATGGATATCTAAAATGTGTTTGGTAATATTCTCTTTCATATTCTTGATCCCGACCACACACTGATCGCCCACTACCGCGCATACACCACCACTCTTAGCTAGAATAAAATCAACTGCATATCTGGTCTGTTCTGAATATATTTGCATACTCTCTAACTGAGTGGTGATGTCGCGCAAAGCTGCTACTGTGGTCTTAGATAAAATTTGCAGCTTGCACCCAAAATATTTTCTAGCTTTCTCACTCCTGGCCATAGAGGTACCACCCAAGGTGAAAATAGAGGAAAGGATGTATCCAAAAGTGATCCCATTACTATAATTATTTACCTCTATATCGGTCACTCCATCACACAATTCTTTTGTCAGAGTCCTTTTAACCCATCGTACATGAGGCTTGGCATACTTGCAAGGTACACCCAAGGGCAAGACCATTCCAAGAGCTACATCATCTGTGCCATTATGAACATTGGAATACGTCCCATTAGACAAAAAAAAACCCTGGGTGTGCATAAATCAGCCCCTCATAATCCACTGCTGCATACCTGGAGTTCATTCCCAAAGTACTTGGATCCTCATCATTTACCAAGGGGATCGTATTTTTATACAACACTATTCCCAAGCAATTTATATATAGTGAAGTATCAGTGCTATTCACCATTGGGCAATAAGCAGGATAATAACCGGCCTCTCGGGTAACTATCAATTCCTTGTAATGCCAACCCACCAATGTGACATTCTGTTTCTCCATATAAAAATTGTCACAATATGGATTGTTATCGCAACCTGGATAACCCATTCCAAGTGGCTTTCTATGGTATAGACATGGCCCTGGATAACCAAAACCAAACACTCCTTTCACTTCTGTGAACTGGGGTGGCCGAGTATAAGTATAATTTACAAGTGACAATGGGTATGCAGTCCACAAACCAGTGACACATTGGGTGGGGTAACAAGCTGTCCCCCCCGAAGAACTTCATATGTGTTTCTAAAAATATATTACTCGAGACTGGTCGTTTATTTCTTTTCGGGGAGATAACCTTACCGTAGGTGCGCAAAGGCACACTTTGATAATTTTCCAAAATCCATGACACCCCACACAGTAATATTATCAGCAAAACCAAAAGAACAACGCATATTATTCTATGTTTCCGTGTCCACACCACATTATGCTGTGCCGCAAGAACCATTGGCTGTTCCTCTTCAGTAACCTTCCTACCAAAGGGATGCATAATGAATCAAAACAAAAAAAGGTAAAAATACAAGAGAATATACAAGTTCCCAGTGTCCATCAGAGCCTTACTGGTACAGGCTCCTATTGTCCATCAATAAGTTGGCACTTTTGAGAACCGGCGGTGGAGCTTGCTCTGTCCTAAGCTCTTTTAATCTATCCTACGTCGCTAAAGATGGTATACCTTCAAGTATACAATGAAGGCAAAGTGAGCACAACATTTTCCACTAATTTCAGCTAAATCCGTTGGTACTGTAACTCAGTACTACCTATCTTGCACAGTCCATCCCAAATCTTTCCTCTCCTTGGACACAATGTCCCTCAGCCGAGGGTGCAAATTGTACCTGGTAACCCCAGGCACTGTGTGATCAGTAAACAAAGGGTCCTGAATAGCTCATATTTCTGGGGGAACAGCCTCATTCAAAACATCATCGTTTTCCTTATCGGTCTGTGTTCAGGTCAACTGGGCATCGCTAAAGGGAACAAACTTGGGCACGTGCTCACACTCAGTGTCGCCGACGCCCTCTTTGACCCACTGGTCGTATGGTAACGGCAAATGAATCCTCCGGCAATGAGTGGTGTGGACCCAGTTCTTTCGACCAGCAAAATTTACAGCTGTCCGTGTCACCAACAGAACCTGCTCAGGACCTTTCCAGTGCAGCTCCAAACTTTTCATCCACCGGAAGTTCCTTATTAGAATGAAATCTCCAGGCTGAATGCTGTGGCCGGGCCCCTCTGGTACTGAAGGTAGGGACTCCCGCACCTGTTGATGAATAGAACGTAAACTTTCTGTTAACTGGCCAATATAATCAAGCAACACAGGATATTCAATATCTGAGTATTTATGAGGACGTGGGATGCCCCAGACATTCGCCAGGCATCCGAACATGACCTCATAAGGTGACAATCCTGTTCTAGAATAGGCTGTGGTTCTTGTTGACAGAAGAGCTAACAGTACGGCATCTGGCCATTTCAACCCTGTTGTCTCCTAAATCTTTGCCAATTTCAGTTTGAGAGTACCATTGTACTTCTCAACCAAACCCACTCACTGCAGATGAATGTCAGCATGAAATTTCTACTTAACATGCAAACCTTCACAAATCAATTTAAACACTTTCCCATTAAAATGACTTCCATTTTTACTTCTGATAATTCGGGGCAAGCCGAAACGAGGAAAGTACTCTTTAAGGAGTACCATCGCAGTCGTAATGGCTGTTTTATATTTAGTGGGGTAGGCCTCAACCCATTTACTGAACGCACATACAACCACCAAAACGTACTTAAGATCATTGCATCTCTCTAATTTGATGTAATCCATCTGGAGGACTTCAAAAGGAAAAGTAGGTGGTGCAAAATTACCAGGTGGTGTAGGGGTACCCTTCCCTGGATTATGCATCATACAGACCATATACTATTTGACCAAATGCGCAGCTGTCTTGGAGATGTTATCATTATGCCATACAGGGGCTAACAATTTACAAATGCCTTTTGCGCTAATATGAGCTGAACCATGTGCCATAGTAACCACGGGAAGAGCGTATGCATCCGGCAACATTCATTTCTGTTCTACAGATTTATCAATCCAACACCCTTCCTCGTTCAACTGTGCTGTACTCTCCTGCCATTTCGCTAATTCTTCTATCGTGGCTTCACTTTGTATCTCCCTTACACTCGCAAGGGTATTTTCAAACATAACAACCTCCAGAACCCACCTAGCTGGACATGCAACAAACATACATTTGGTTTTACTTCGGGTCGTTTCCTTAGCTACCTGATCTGCAAAAGCATTTCCTCTACCCACATCATCTGTAACCTTTCTAAGGGCATTGCACTTGATTATTGCCAATTTCTTGGGAAGCGTTAAAGCAGACAAAAGCCGCAATATAAGGTGCCCATGTTGAATCTTAGTACCATGAGAGGTAGGAAACCCTCTCTCTGCCCAGAGTCGCCCAAAATTATGCGCAACCCCGAATGCCTACTGGCTGTCAGTATAAATATTGACAACCAGTCCTTCACGTAATTCACAAGCTCGGATAAGGGCAGCAAGCTCAGCAGCCTGAGCCGACTGATAAGGGACCCATGATGTCTCTGCCAACGTACGCAAAGTAGTGATAGCATAAGCTGCAGTAGTGGAGCCATCTAGTAAATTAAAACAAGAGACATCGACATATAGTACCCCTTGAGGGTCAGATAAGGGAATATCAGTCAGGTCTACCCATCCTTTCATCTCTTCTTCCGTTCGGAAAATACAGTCATGTTTGTCAACTGCATCGTTCTCAGAAGGGAGGGGTAGTAACGTGGCTGGGTTCAGAGTGGCACATCTTTTGCTTGTAATATGCTTAGCAAACAATGTCAATTCATAGCCAGTAATACATGCACTGGTGAGGTGCTATGTCTTTGTCTTATTCAAAAGTGTATCCACAGCATGGGGTACCAATACTGTGAGGTCTGTATCAAGTACGAGTCCAGCCAACTGTCTGACTGAAGTGGTCACAGCTGCGACCGCTCTCAGTCAACTCAGGAGGTCTCTTGCGACAGGGTCAAGCACAGCAGAAAAGTAAGTGCAATGCCTCTGTTTGTCCCCAAACTTTTGTGCTAAGACAGAAAGTGCGCAACCAGCCATCTCATGGACATAGAGCACAAACAACTTTTTATAATTCGGTGTGCCAAGCACCGGAGCAGAACAAAGCACAGTTTTTAATTGCTCAAAAGACTGCTAGCATTCGGGCGTCCAAGGCAAAGGCCCATGCACTGCTTTCGTTGTTAGTACAAGCATAGGTTTGATTAGTAACGAGTAATTTGGGATCCACTGGCGACAGTAGGAAGTAATACCTATAAAAGCACGTACATCTTTCTGAGTTTGTGGAAAGGGGATTTTAACAATGGTACTGATACACTCAGGGGTCAACCTCCTACCCTCCTTTGACAGTAGGTGACCTCCTGTCGACAATATTGAAATTTTGAAAGAGAGACCTTATGTCCATGATGTGCCAAATGCAACAACAGTTTCACTGTACTGTCTTTTCAACCCTGTTCTGTATCTGAAGCAATTAACAAGTCATCGATATACTGCACCAATACATTACCTGGAGAAAGCGATAGTAAATCCAACTGACTTTTTAATGCCTGACTATAGATACTATGACTTTCTGTATAGCCTTGAGGAGTGCGACAGAATCTAAAGCTTCTGCCAGACAGTGTAAATCCAAACAAATACCTACTGTCTGGGTGGATAGGAATTCTAAAAAATTTGTTTTTCAGATCAATGACAGAAAAGAACTTAGCCGTAGATGGAATCAGCGTTAAAAGCATAGTGATATCAGGAACCACCGGGAATGGCGGAACTACAATTTTATTAACCTCTACGCAAATCAATCACAAAACGGTAAACATCATCAATAGCATCAGAGGGAACCTGAAGGTGTCCTCTTAAGGACCAGAAAATAGGACTATTACAAATGTTAGCAGATGTTTCTCCTGCCTGCGGTATCTTATACTGAGGAATGTGGGGTAGAACAGCATTGTCTTTGACTCGTATAGAAACTAGTGGTATATGCAACAGACCCACATCTGTGTCACCTGTGGCCCATAGTGTGGGTGGTACCTGAGCAAATTCAGCTGGAAGGGGCGCATCCTGAGACAAACATTACCTAGTACTCACATTCGGACACATAGTAATATATACACCTGCAGAGGAGCTATAAATAATAGCATGCAATTTCTTCAACAGGTCCAAACCCATCAGATTTTCACCACAGTTAGATGTTAACAAGAACGGAGATTCCACAGTGAAAGGACCAACAGTCAATGCAAGGGGTCGTGAAATGGAGCTTACAACCGGTACACCTGAAAAAACTACCGAAACATTATTGTGGCCAGACAGAGCCGCCCCGGGGACCATATGTCAAAAAACAGAACTCTTTGTTCCGCCTGTGTCCACCAAATATTCCTTAGCCGAACCTTGCAAATCCGCTGTGACATAAGGACCACGCTGATCCACAGGTATCTGAACTGGTCCCTCACTCTGTCCCTGGCTGTCCTAACTGTAACACATACCTGTCTCATCATCCATGTCATAATCATCATGATAATCCTGTCCATCTCTCGGGTCATCAAAATAATTATTATCAGAATGGCCCACTGGAGCCGCAACATTCTGATTCCTATCTGTCCCACGGCCCCTACCACCAGAACCTCGTCCTTTGGGGGACGCAACCTTCTTTAAAAGCACAGGGCACTGGCTACGCCAATGTCCTTCCTCCTTACAATACACACACTGATTCTGCCCCAAAGGTGTCGCTGAAGGCTGTCTAGTACGTGGCAGTTGTCGAGAAGGACCTCCTCATCCCCTATTTTTCCCCCTAAATGCTTGCTGCAACAACCTCTTCGTCTTTAGATCCTTATGTTTTTAATTGGTTTTATCCTTTTCCTCCTGATCTCGGTGTTCATATTATTGGACCATATAACAGAGGGAGAATACGTACACCAAGTACACTCAGACGCCTGCAAGCGAGTCAAAATTTCAGGAAGAAGATTAGTAACAAACCTATCAACAAACAAACGGACACCTCCCTCCGTTGACATATCCTGCCCACTATAATCCAAAAATGTGTCTTCAAATCGAGTAAAGAAATCAGACACACTCTCATCCTTCTTCTGTCGACAAGCTGTCAATCTATCCCAACTTACTTGATTCTGTGGAATAAGTGTGTGCATATATGTAATAATACGACCAGGCAAAGCAAGAATCTCAGCACAAGGTTTATCTCCTGGCTTCCTTTCCTGATCCCATCCTTTAATCACATCCCACGTACCGCCTAATTCTGCAACATGATCTTGAGTATGCACCTATCTCCAACTATCGACCGGATCAAGAAGACCAAAAAAATGTCAATGTCAGCAAGAGTCATTACAGTAGAAGAAGCAGCCTCTTTTAATTCTTATAATAGGCAGTGGGATTTTTACTAGGATCGGGCAGCGTAGCCTTAAGGGCTAAAACCTCACTTGTTTTCCATGGAGTATAAACCCATTGTTCCTGAAAGCGGGCAGCTACGGCCGGTCTAGTGACGTTACCGTGCTGGTCCCTTAACTCAGGTATTTCTGGATGATAAATTGGGTGGACTTCACACATAGGGAACTGCGTTATTTGAGTAGGACTCCAATCATACAACCGACCTCTGTAAGAAACTATGGTAGTAACATTGCCAAACACCTGTCTTGGTTCCAAATCAGTAACATACATATGATCTCTGACATCAAATAGTATATA
This sequence comes from Calotriton arnoldi, assembly GCA_963921515.1. Classification (NCBI taxonomy): domain Eukaryota; kingdom Metazoa; phylum Chordata; class Amphibia; order Caudata; family Salamandridae; genus Calotriton; species Calotriton arnoldi. Next base: position 254,693 of record CAWUFW010004360.1, read on the forward strand.
CGGCGAAGGGAGAGAAAGAGAAAAAAGCACGGTAACCGGAGCTGTAGGTACAACAGTCGCAGATACAGGGGCAACTTCAGCAGACGAGGCAGGCTGCTGTGTCTGCAAAGAGACAACTGAATATTTCCTCTGCGGGGCATAAGGAGGTAGGGGTCGAGTATCGAACAACTCCTCTACAAAGGCATCATCATCCTGTTTGGCCCCATAGGACTTATCAATTTGCAACCAAAATCTCCTATCTGCACATTTTATTCCTGCCTTCTGTTTTTCTCTATCATGCGCCACAGTTTTCTGTGTAGGAGTCTGCATCCTTCCAGTCAGTGCATCTTTCTCCATTTTAAATCGCCTTTGTTTAGCCTCCTTCTGCCAAGTTCAAAGAGAATCAAACATCGACTGTCTACTTCATCTCTTAAACAACTCTTCTTGTAAAAAAACAATCTTTTGTTCATCAATAGAGCGTGTCAAAGGACACTGTAACTCGCCATTGTCCCTCGTATATTTGTGCCATAATGTACTAAACATAATAGGGCCAAGACCATGTTTCACATACTTATCAAAATTAGGGCTGCCTTCAGCAGGCGCAGCTTGAGCTTCTTCCAATCGAACCTCTGCAGAACAACAATGACAACACAAATTCCAAAACTTGCTAAAGTCAGGCATCGCAAAAGAAAAACAAAATAGTTATTTTTACCTGGCAAAGTATTTGCAAATACTTTTGATCGAGACAATCCTTAGACCGTACCAAACTCAAACCCAAACGGTATCATTTCAACAAAGAACCAAAACAAACTCACCTGATATCAGGAGTATAAACAAACCAGTTCTCCACTGCCGACTCTTCAGACCAAACGGTCAGATTCAAGGGTTTCACCATTCAGGACTCTAGTCAGGATGACGACTGGGCGAGGAACCATCCAGCAGGACAGAAGGAGCAGCTGCGAGTAACAGACACTCTTCTTGCAGGGATCCCTGAGCCGTCGGTCTGACCCAACGATGTCCTCGACCTCCGCCCTAGTCTGCTGAAAGGGGATGGATCAATCACCCAAAGGAGTCCCTGTTCGGGCGCCAACTGAAGGAAGTAACCCGTTTAGGGCCACCCGGGTCACTAATGACCACCTCTCAGCCTTCCGTACTAAATGAAGAGTGGGTCAGACAGTAGAGAATACAAACCAAAACTGTTTATTCATGATACACTCAGTGTGGAGCCCCATCTGCCCATTCACTAGGAGTACTACAGAGGGAACTGAAATTGACAAGCATAAAGATACATTATGTACGTTTCATAGCCGAGCAAAAACATGCCCACAGTGGAATTTTCCAAGCAGGTGCAGTTAGACAGTGAAATACAAAAAAATGTTTCAACTTCTTGTATCTGACACAAACTAACATAATCCAAGGTCGTTCCATCCTGGGCCTGCCACCAGAAAAGTGGGAGAGGGCCTCTATCTAGAGGGAAAGGTATGCGCTAATATGAACAGTGCACTCATTACTGAAACAAAACCTAAGTAAAGAAACGAAACTCAGAGGGGAGCATTTCTCGGAATTAGACGAGATCAGTTTCGAACAGCCGAAAATGGCGCATGAAAAGAAAATGGAGCAGCAAAGGCTAACTTACATGGAGCACTACGTAAGCATAAACAATTTCTATTCTAACAGGCTGAACAGGGGTGAATCCTCCTCACCCTGCCCCTCTATCTAGGTTCCCGTACTTTCCGTTTAGGTGTGGTAACCCCATAAACCTGAACTGTCTGTGCGCTCCACGTGGCCGCCCATCCCAGCTCTCCTCACACCGGGGGCAACTCATTCCACAGAATATAGTCTGAAGGTATCTATGGACTAACTATGATCCTCCTCTGGGCCACCTCCCAACCCAACTCCAGGGATACCAGGGCTATGGGACAGGAAAGTTCCTACCTCTGGGCCTGAGTTACCCTACATAGCTGACTGGTTTACTGCTCTTGAGAAACCAGCTTTTCCACTATCATGGTCTGGCTGTCCCCAGTATAACTCAGAGCAATGACAGGGACAGCATTCACTTCTACCTGGTGGAAGTATTGACTCCCACCTTCAGGGATCACCAGCTCACCGTCTGAGTCTATTTGCCTGCTGAGTGAGATCGTGGCATGGTCTATGACCTGCTAATGTATTCAAAAAATCCCCTGGCAACTATACAACAAAATTCACAATACACATATATGGGTCAAACAAACATGAATACGTTAGAAGAAGATAATTTATTGTGTACCAGTAATTGTCTAAACGATGATCACAGATCTAAAAACGTAGTGTACAGGTATTAATTCTACCATCAGAATTCCTCATATCTAAAACTTAAAATCATGATACAACAAATCAATCATATCTTCAATAAAACAAACAATCACATGACATATATAAGCATATGTAGACTGTAATGACTGTACATTAATAGACCATGCATTGATAAATCAGGACTTGACTGAACAAGACCTGTTCAGTAAATATTTACAAACAAATAATCTCATTACATTGAATAGATTCGTACACTTCAAAATAGAGGTAGTGGCTTAATATGTCGATATTTCTACATATGCTTATATATGCCATGTGATTGTTTTTTGATTGAAGGTATGATTGACTTGATTTATGATGATTTTAAGATATCAGGAATTATGATGGCATGATGAATACCTGTACACCGGCGGGATCCTGTGAAAGGCATTGCAGGTATGAAATATGGGGGTCCATCCTTGACGAATGTGTGACAATAGGAGGCTCCCTCCCCGCAGGATCAAATAGATTATTTCTATCTTGGTTAATATACCAAGCCAAGCAGTGGGTCCATAAGTACGGCTTGCCCACACACTCACAGCACACTTTAGGGTGTGTGCTGATAATTCACACACATGGTTACCTCCACGTTTGTAACCACCTCACTGGTTTTTCACACGTTTGGTCCTGATGAAAGCCTTATAACTGACGTAAGAGGCTGAAACATGTTGACCAGTTTTTTAGGGATATAGAAGCACAATTTATTCTTCGCATATCCCAATTTCATTTTTAATCTTGTCCTAAGACCCTTACAATAAAGTCTCTCACTAGGGCATACCTTAGAGACATTTTTAATCTCACCACTCTCAGCACCCTCAGAGCAGTCACATCACTCCAAAAAAAAACGCTCCGCTGTAATCAGGCGTCGTAGCACAGCTGGGTTGCATTCGGCAACTCAGCTGGGACCCCAATGATGAAGCATGCCACCAACTAGGTTAGTGGGTGAGGGGTCTTCTTAAAAATCCATTGGATGTTTGCTCTCTGCTACTAGTCAGGTGAGTCAACTCAAGTGGTACCGCTCTCTGCGGACCGTCCTAGTTGTTTTGAATACTACTTTGGGGAAGAGGATGTACCCTCAGTAACCCTTTTTTCCTCGCTCTCCTGTTGTTTTTCTATGAATACCTGTATACTACATTTTTGGATTTGCAATCATCGTTCAGACAATTACTAGTATAGCAATAAAGTATGTCCTTCTTACATATTCATGTTTGCTTGCTCCATATGTGTGCAATGTGAATTTTGATTTGTTGCATAATTGCTGGGGGATTTTTTGAATACATTAGCGTTTTCCCTGCCCTTGGAACTGCCATTAATAGCAGGGGGTCCTTTAATTGTTCATGGTCTATGACCTGCCCCTGGGGAGTACTTATCACTAAGGCCACATTGGCCACCCCAGTAGAGTTCACACCAGTGGGTGGTTTCTGTGGACAGACAGAGTCCCTCCGCTTGTGTTCTAACTCAGAACAATCAAAGCACCAGGGTTGGAAATGGGGCTATGGGGCCACCACTCACTAGCACCGCCTCCTCCCTGTTTCTCATAAGGGGCATTTGAACTCTTTCCTCAATCAATCAATCAATCAATCAATCATGTCACTTATAAAGCGCACTACATACCCGTGAGGGTCTCAAGGCGCTGGGGGAAGAGGGGTGTGGTGCTGCTACTGATCGAAGAGCCAGGTCTTGAGGAGTCTTCTGAAGGCCAGTAGGTCTTGGGTCTGCCGAAGGTTGGTGGGGAGGGTGTTCCAGGTCTTGGCGGCGAGGTGGGAGAAGGATCTGCCGCCGGCGGTCGTTTTCCAGATGCGGGGGACTGTGGCGAGGGCGAGGCTGGTGGAGCGGAGCTGGCGGGTGGGGGTGTAGAAGCTGAGTCGTCTGTTGAGGTAGGCTGGTCCGGAGTTGTGGAGTGCTTTGTGTGCGTGGGTGAGGAGCTTCCTCCCTCCTTATTCTAGGACTTGCCTGTGTCTTCCTTGAACTCACCCTCACTCTGCTAGGAGGAACATAAACCACCCTTCTTGGGGTCACTCCCAGGTACCTTCTTGGACTCTCTGGTACTGATCCAGAGATCTGCCTCCTTTGTAAGCTATCTGGGGGTCAGGGATATTGCTGTCAACCAGGTACTGGTGCAGCGCCACAAAACATGTACTGAACATGTGCTCTCTCAGTATCAGATTAAACAACCCAGTAAAATCATCAACTTTGATGCCTTGCACCCAAAAATTCAGTGCCTTGCTGGTGTAATCAAGAAAACCCATTCAAGACTAGTCCTGCATCTTTTGGCTATCCCTGAACCGAATTCTTTTACTTTAGTGGGGTGAGGCCAAACTTGGTGACAAGGTGTTGTGTAAACCACAACTCTGGGGTAGCTCTACAAGGTTAGTTTTCCCAACCAGGGGTGACATGAGTAAACATGGTTCAATGCATCAATGCTGAATATGAAAGACAGGTTATTGTAGCCCCTCAAACCCACCCAATACATTGTTGAAGTGGAAATGATTTTCGGTTATTAACAATCTCTAAGCCGAGATCTGGGGCACTGTGGTACCTGAAACAACTCTATTTTGCTCTTTACAATATCACTTGGACGAATGGCACAAAAAAGAATAGACACTTTTAACTAAAAGCATTTATTGCAACTGGGTGAACCTGTTTCTCAGCACATCTAAAATAACTACACTGGATATCATAGAAACAGCAAATAGGCACATCATGAACAATAAAATGAACATTTATAACATAGTTAAAATATAATTTAAAACCTGACACGCTAAAACCTACTTCTAAGCAATACACAAGGAGTGCAAGAAAAGTAGAACTTGCAGTTAGACTTTCTTAGGGAGAAGCAGCACATTGCATACCTTGTTGACAGCAACAGCTTTGGTTATCAGAGCCTCGAAGGAAGTGATCCCTGTAAAAGAAAAACACACGAGGCCGCAGCGTCCTTTCTCCTGGTCTCAGCTTTTTAACTGCATCATTTTTAATGTAGCATCTTCTTAGAGTGCTAGTAGCTGTCAAGACCACCTCTGGCAGTATCTTATGCAATAAATTGGGCGAAGGACTCCTCCTGACTGGTAGTCAAGTGGTAGCCCTTTTATAATATCTCTTATCAAGGATTGAAATTTCTGACATATGTTCAGGAAATTTTGACATAAAAAAAGTATATATTTTAAGATATGTTGCTTGACACAGAATGTCTAAATTAAAGCCTTGCCCACTTATCTGCATTCTAAGCTTTACCTGGATCAGCCCTCCGGGCCTTAAGATCTCCTAATAATCCTTTTATAAAAATACCTCGCATCGGCATGGTCAGATTTAGTGGTAGATCATTTTTTTATCTGGCACCATTTTTTGGAATAAACTTCCTGTGTCCATTCGGTTATGTCAGGATCATGCTAAATTCAAAAAGCTATTAAAAACATGACTCTTTAATGTTTCTCCATAATTCTCCGGGGATTATTCATGCCAACCTGCTGTGCCCAGCGCTGAGATCCTCCTCTGGGAGTGAGTCGCATGCGAAAACAAGCTTAACTGACTAAATAGCTAACTACAATCAAGGTGCTTGTTTCAGACATATCCTGATGCTCATATGAGGTGAATGGATGCTAATTCAGACTACACTATTTTGACTATTCATCTGTATTTACTTTTATTTGACCTTGACATTGTGATAATAAGACACTTGTACCAGACTGATGTTGCATCAGGGGTTTTATCTATGTCATTGTCTGAATGACTTGACACTTTCACAGTTCTTGGAAAGATAAGGTCAGGCGACATCTGCGATAGTGGCAGAGATGACAATGATTCAGCAGAAATTGAACAGATGGAGACTCAGTTTACCTAAAATGGAGTTGGGCCTAGCCAAGATAGAGTGGGGCCTTATGGAATTTACATCATCCCCAAGAAGAATAAAGCACATTAATAAACTGTTATGAGCACTCCATTTCATCAGCATCAGAAAGTGAAACAGCGAGGAGGGAGGAATTTTCAAATATTTCTTCATCGATGTTCATCAGATCCTCAATATCCTTTTGAATCATTATAGCGGCATTTGTGTCATGGATTGATATCTTCTTTTTGGGTGTGAGAATAGTGGAACAATAGGAACAGCAAAAGTGAAGACACTGAATAAGAGCACATCAGAGTACGAATACCACAATAAGATAAATCGCTTTTCGAGAATCCAGCCCCAGCTACCAAAAAGAGACCAACTCTAATTCCTACTTTCCATTCCTTTGACATTTTCAAGGATATCTAAAATGTGTTTGGTAATATTCTTTTCCATATTCTTGATCCCGACCACACACTGATTGCCAACTACCATGCATACACCACCACTTTTAGCCAAAATAAAGTCTACTGCGTATCTAGTCTGTTCCGAATATATTCGTATGGTCTCTAACTGAGTGGTGATGTCGCGCAAAGCTGCTACTGTAGTGATAGATAAAATTTGCAGATTGCATCCGAAATATTCCCTAGCTTTCTCAACCCTGGCCATGGAAGTGCCACCCAAAGTGAAAATAGAAGAAAGAATGTATCCAAAAGTGATTCCAGTACTATAATTATTGACCTCTATATCGGTCACTCCTTCACAGAATTCTTTCGTCAGAGTCCTTTTAACCCATCGTATTTTGGGCTTGGCATATTTACAAGGTACACCCAAGGGCAATAACATTCCAAGAGCTACCCAATCTGTACCATTATAGACATTGGAATAGGTCCCATTAGACAAGAAGAAAAACCCCAGGTGGGCAAAAATTGGCCCCTCATAATCCACTGCAGCATACCTGGAGTTCATTCCTAAAGTACTTTGATCTTTGTCATTCACCAAGGGGATCATATTTTTATATAGCACTATTCCTGAGCAATTTATATACAGTGAAGTATCAGTGTTATTCACAATGGGACAACAAGCAGGATAATAACCAGCCTCCCGGGTAACTATCAATTCCTTTTACTGCCAACCCACCAATGTGACATTCTGTTTTTTCATATAGAAATTGTCACAATATGTAGTGTTATCACAACCTGTATAAGCCATTCCCAGTGGCTTTCTATGGTATAAACATGGTCCCAGATAACCAAAAACAAATACTCCTGTCACTTCTGTGAACTGAGGTGGCCGAGTATAAGTATAATTTACAAGTGGCAATGGATATGCAGTCCACAAACTAATGACAGATTGGGTGGGATAACAAGCTGTTCCCTCTCTGAAGAACTTCTTTTGTGTGTCCAAGAATACATTACTCGGGTCTGTTCTTTTATTTCTTTTTCAGGAAGTAACCTTAGCCTTGCAGTGGAAAGATACACTTTGATCAGTTTCCAAAACCCATGATACCCCACACAATATTATTATCAGCAAAACCAAAAGAACAACACATATTAGATTGTTTTTCCGTGTCTATATCATATTATGCTGTGCAACAAGAACCATTGGCTGTTCTTCTTCAGCAACCTTCATACCAAGGGGATTCATAATGAATTGCAAAGAGGCAAAAATGCAAAGACAATATACAAGTTCCCAGTGTCCGTCAGAGCTTCACTGGTACGGGCTCCTATTGTCCATAAATAAGTTGGCGCTCTTGAGCACCGGCAGTGGAGCTTGCTCTGTCCTAAGCTCTTTTAATCTATCCCACGTCAATAAAAGTAGTATACCTTCGGGTATACTTCTGTTCTCCCTAGCTAATGTTCAAACAACAAAGGCAAAGTGAGCACAAAATTTCCCACTAATTTCAATTAATTCTGTTGGTACTGAACTCAGTACTATCTATCTTGCGCAGTCCATCCCTAATCTTTCTTCTCCTTGGGCTCAGTATCCCTCAGCCAAGGGCGCAAATTGTACCTGGTAGCCCCAGGCACCAAGTGTTCAATAAACAAAAGCTCCTGGATAGCTCAAATTTCTGAGGGAACAGCCTCATTCAAAAACATCATCGTTCTCCTTATTGTGTCCAGGTCAACTGGGCGTCACTGAAGGGAACAAACCTGGGTACCTGCTCACACTTGGTGTCACCAACGCCCTCTTTGAACCACTGGTCATATAGCAACGGCAAAGGAATCCTCTAGCAGTGGGTGGCATGCACTCAGTTCTTTCGACCAGCTACCCTTACAGCCATCCGTGTCACCAACAGAACCTGCTCAGGACCCTTCCAGCGCAGCTCCAAACTTTTCTTCCACTAAAAGTTCCAGAGGAGGATAAAATCGCAAGGCTGAATGTCGGGGCTGGGCCCCTCTGGTATGTGAGGTAGGGATTCCTGCACCTGTTGGTGAATAGAATGTAAACTTTCTGTTAACTGGCCAAGGTAATCAAGCAACACAGGATACTCAATATTAGAATATTTACGAGGACGTGGGACGCTCCACACATTTGCCGAACGTCCGAACACGACCTCATAGGTTGACACTCCTGTTCTAGAATGGGCTTTGGTTCTTGTTGAAAAAAGAGCTAACAGTAGAGCATCTGGCCATTTTAACCCTGTTGTCTCTTGAATTTTTGCCAATTTCAGTTTGAGAGTACCATTGTACTTCTCAACAAGGCCATCTGACTGGGGGTGATTGGCATCGTGAAATTTCTGCTTAATGTGCAACCCTTCACAAATCAATGTAATTACTTTCCCAGTAATTCCCAGACTTCTGTTATCACTCCAGATAATTCGGGGCAAGCCGAAACGAGGAAAGTATTTTTGATGGAGTACTTTCACAGTTGTAATGGCCATATTATCTTTAGTGGGGTAGGCCATAACCCATTTACTGAACGCACATACAGCCACCAAAACGTACTTAAGATTATTGCATCTCTCTAATTTGATGTAGTCCATTTGGAAGACTTCAAAATGAAAAGTGCGTGGTGCAAAATTATCAGGTGGTGTAGGGGTACCCTTCCCTGGATTATGCATCATACAGACCATGCAGTATTTCACCAAATGCGCAGCTGTCTTGGAGATGTTATCATTATGCCATACAGGGGCTAACAATTTACAAATGCCTTTTGCACTAATATGAGCTGGACCATGTGCCATGGTAACCACGGGAAGAACATATGCATCGGGCAACATCCATTTCTGTTGTCCCGATTTATCAATCCAACACCCTTCCTTATTCAACTGTGCTGTACTCTCCTGCCATTTCTTTAATTCCTCTATCGTGGCTTCGCTTTGTTTCTCCTTTACACTCTCAAGGGTATTTTCAAACATAACAACTTCGGGAACCCATCTAGCTGGACCTGCAATAAACATGCGTTTCATTTTACTTCGGGCCGTTTCCTTAGCTACCTGATCTGCAAAAGAGTTTCCTCTACCCACATCATCAGTAACCTTTCTATGAGTGCTGCACTTGATTATTGCCAATTTCTTGGGGACCGTTAAAGCAGACAAAAGCTGCAATATAAGGTGCCCATGATGAATCTTAGTACCATGGGAGGTAAGAAACCCTCTCACTGCCCAGAGTCACCCAAAATAATGCATGACCCCGAATGCGTTCTGGCTGTCCGTATAAATATTGACAACCAGCCCTTCACTCAATTCGTAAGCTCGAATAAGGGCAGCAAGCTCAGCAGCTTGAGCCGACTGATAGGGGACCTGCGATGTCTCTACCACTGTCCGCAACATAGTGACAGCATAAGCTGCAGTGGTGGTACCATCTGGTAATTTAAAACAGGAGCCATTTACATATAGTTCCCCTGAGGGTCAGATAAGGGAACATTAGTCAAGTCTACCCGTCCTTTCGTCTCTTCCTCCATCCGGAAGATACAATCATGTTTGTCAACTACATCATTCTCAGAAGGGAGGAATAGTAACGTGGCTGGGTTCAGAGTGGCACATCTCTTGATTGTAATATGTTTAGCAAACAATGTCAATTCATAGCCAGTAAGACGTGCACTGGTGAGGTGCTGTGTCTTCGTCTTATTGAAAAGTGTATCCACAGCATGGGGTACCATAACTGTGAGGTCCGTATCAAGTATGAGTCCAGCTGATTGTCTGATTGAAGTGGCCTCTAACGTGACCAATCTCTAACAACTCGGGAAGGCTCTTGCGACAGGGTCAAGCACAGCAGAAAAGTAAGTGCAAGGCCTCCGTTTATCCCCAAACTTTCATGTTAAGACAAAAAGTGCGCAACCAGCCATCTCATGGACATAGAGCACAAACGCTTTGTTATAATTCAGTCTGCCAAGCACCGGAGCTGAACAAAGTGTGGTTTTTAATTGCTTAAAAGACTGCTGGCATTCAGAGGTCCAAGTCAAAGGCTCATGCACTGCTTTCGTTGTTAATGCAAGCATAGGTTTGATTAGTAGCGAGTAATTTGGGATCCACTGTCGACAGTAGGAAGTAATCAATTTAAAAGCTCATACATCTTTCTGAGTTTGTGGAATGGGCATTTTAACAATAGTACTGATATGCTCAGGGGTCAACCCTCTACTCTCCTTCGACAGTAGGTGACCTACATAGGTAACCTCCTGTCCACAATACTGACATTTTGAATGAGAGACCTTATGCTCATGAAGCACCAAATGCAATAACAATTTCACTGTACTGTCTTTGCAACCCTGTTCCGTATCAGAAGCAATTAACAAGCCATCAACATATTGCACCAATACATTACCTGGGGAAGCGATAGTGAATCCAACTGACTTTTTAATGCCTGACTATAGATATTATGACTTTCTGTATAGCCTTGAGGAGTGCGACAGAATCTAAAGCTTCTGCCGGCCAGTGTAAACCCAAACAAATACCTACTGTCCGGGTGGATAGGAATACAAAAAAATGCATTTTTCAGCTCAATGACAGAAAAGAACTTAGCAGTAGATGGAATCATCCTTAAGAGCGTAGTGATATCAGGAACCACCGGAAACTGCAGAACTTCCATTTTATTAACCTCTCGCAAATCAATCACAAAGCAATAAACATCATCAATAGCATCGGGGGAACCTGAAGGTGTCCTTTCAAGGACCGGAAAAATAGGACTACTACAAATGTCAGCAGACGTTTCTTCAACTACTCCCTTTCATATCAAATCCTGAATAATCCTGCCTACGGTCTCTTATACTGAGGAATGCGGGGTAGAACAGCATTGTCTTTGACTCATATAGAAAGTGGTGGTATATGCATCAAACCCACATCTGTATCACCTGAGGCCCATACTGTGGGTGGTACCTGAGCAAATTCAGCTGGAAGGGGCGCATCCTCAGACAAACACTGCCTAGTGCTCACATCCAGACCCATAGTAATATAAACACCTGCAGGGGAACAATAAATATTAGCATGCAATTCTTCAACAGATCCACACCCATCAGATTTTCACCACAGTTAGATGTTAACAAGAACGGAGATTCCACAGTGAAAGGACCAACAGTCAATGCAAGGGGTCCTGAAATGGGGTTTACAACCGGTATACCTGAAAAACCTACCGAAACATTATTGTGGCCAGACAGAGCCCCCCCAGGGACCATATGTCGAGAAACAGAACTCTTTGTCGCACCTGTATCCACCAAAAATTCCTTAGTCGAGCCTTGCAAATCTGCTGTGACATAAGACCACGCTGATCTACAGGTATCTGAACTGGTCCCTCACTGTGTCCTTGGCTGTCCTAACTATAAGACATACCTGTCACATCTTCCATGTCATAATCATCATGATAATACTGTCCATCTCTCGGGTCATCAAAATAATTATTGTCAGAGCGGCCTACAGGAGCCGCAGCATTCTGATTTCTGTTGGTCCCACGGCCCCTACCAGCAGAACCTTGTCCTCTGGGGGACGCAACCTTCTGTAAAAGCACCAGGTACTGCCTGCACCAACGTCTTTCCTCCTTACAATACGCACACTGATTCTGGCCTAAAGGTGTTGCTGAAGGCTGCCTAGTATGTGGAAGTTGTCTAGAAGGACCTCCTCGTCCCCTATTATTTCCCCTAAATGCTTGCTGCAACAACACCTTTGTTTCTAAATCCTTATGTTTCTTATCAGTTTTATCCTTCTCCTCCTAATCACGATGTTCATAATATTGGGCCATATTCAAAATAACAGAGGGAGAAGACGTAGACCAAGTACTCTCAGATGCCTGCAAACGAGTCATTATTTCCGGAAGAAGATTAGTAACAAACCTGTCAACAAACAATGAAATTCCTCCCTCAGTGGACATATCCTGTCCACTATAATCCAAAAACGTGTCTTCAAACTGAGGAAAAAAATCAGACACACTCTCATCCTTTTTCTGTCGACAAGCCATCAATCTGTCCAAACTTACCTTCTTAGGTGGAATAAGTGTGTGCATGTATGTAGTAATACGACCAGGCAAAGCAAGTATCTCAGCACGGGGTTTATCAACTGGCTTCCTTTCCTGATCCCATCCTATAATCACATCCCATGTACCGCCCAATTCTGCAACATGATCTTGAGTATGCACCTGTCTCCAAATATCGACCGGAACAAGAAGAACAAAGAACATTTTAATATCAGCAAGAGTCATTAAAGTAGAAGAAGCAGTCTCTGTTAATTCCTTATAATAATCTGTGGGATTTTCCTAGGGTCGGGAAACGTAGCCATAAGGGCTAAAACCTCACTTCTTTTCCATGGAGTATAAACCCATTGCTCCTGTAAGCGATCCGATACGGCTGGTCTAGTGACGTTACCGTGCTGGTCCGTCAACTCAGGTATTTCTGGATGATATATTGGATGAACTTCACGCATAGGGAACTGAGTAATTTTAGTGGGACTCTTATCATACAATCGAACTCTGTAAGAAACTATAGTGGCAATATTTGCAAGTATCTGTCCTGGGGCTAAATCAGCTACATAAATACGGTCCTTCATATCAAATAATACTTGTGGGGCCTCCGTTTCAATGTTTGTGCGCCAAAGGTTAATCAATGTAGCGGACATATGTTGGAGAACGTGCTGCAGTAGAAAAGGCTCAAACTCACGCATATCTTGCCAAATGTCCTCAGTTCCATAAACCGGATTACTAGCCCACTTCATGGCCTGTCTTGCTAACACCTCCTTCTCACCCTCACCTACTTCGGAGCGCACCAACAGACCCACTCGGTCCCTGAATTTCGCCCAATCCCTGTCCTCAAACCCTCGTACTGGCGTTAGAGCATCCAAGAATATCGGAGGATGAAGAACCACAGGAGGAGAAGCGACAAAGGTAGCAGATACAACTGTGGTTAGTGTTTGCACCGGAGGAGAAAGAACAGAGGACACAGGAGTTGGAACAGTAGATGTACTAGAGGTCACAGTCATCAAAGATGGCGAGGACAAAGAAGGAACAGGGGCGGCGTAGCCAAAGCTTTCAAAATAACAGCCGTAGATACAGGATCAACCGAAGCAGATAAAACAGGCTGCTCTGACTATAAAGGAACAGTGGGATATGTCCTCTGTGGGGCATAAGGAGGCAGGGAAGGGTATCTAACAGCTCCTCTACAAAAGTATCATTTTCCTCTTTGACCAAATAAAACTTGTCAATGTGCAACCGAAATCTCCCATCTTCACATTCAATTACTGTCTCCTGTTTTTCTCTATCATATGCTACAGCTTTCTGTGTCAATGTTTGCATTTTCCCTTTCTGTGCGTCCCTCTCCATCTTTAGCCGCCTCTGTCTGGCCTCCTCTGCCAAGTCTGGAGGGAGTCAAACATCGACTGCATACTTTGTCTCTGAAATAACTGTTCTTGTAAAAACCCAATCTTCTGTTCATCAAAGGTGCCCGTCAAAGGCCATTGTCCCTTGTATATTTGTGCCATAATGTATAAACATAATAGGGCCAAGACCATGTTTCACATACAAATCAAAATTAGGGCTGCCCTCAGGAGGCGCAGGCTGAGTTTCTTCCAATCGAGACTCTGCAGAACAACAACACAAATTCCAAAACTTGCTTAGGCCAGGCATTTCGGAAAAAAAACAAAGTTGTTATTTTTACCTGGCAAAGTATTTGCAAATACTTTTTATCGAGACAGTACTTAGACCATACCAAACTCAAACCCAAATGGTACCGTATCCACAAAAACCAAAACAAACTCACCTGATATCAGTGGTACAAACTAACCGGTTCTCCACTGCCGACTCTTCAGACTAGACTGTCAGATCCAAGGTTTTCGCCGTTCAGGACTTCAGTTGGGATGAACACTGGGCGAGGCACCGTCCGGCGTCCGGAAGGACAGAAGGAGAAGCTGCGAGTAACAGACACTCTTCTTGCAGGGAACCCTGAGCCGCCAGTCCGACCCGACGATGTCCTCGGCCTCCCCCCCATCTGCGGAAAGGGGATGGATCAATCACCCGAAGGAGTCCCGGTTCGGGCGCCAACTGAAGGAGTAACCCATTCAGGGCCACCTGAGTCACTAATGACCACCTCTCAGCCTTCCATTCTAAATGAAGAGTCGGTCAGACAGTAGAAAATACAAACCAATAACTGTTTATTCACATACACTCAGAGTGGAGCCCCATCTGCCCAGTCGCTAAGGAGTGCTGCACAGGGAACTGAAATCGACAAGCATAAAGATACATTATGTACATTTCGTAGTCAAGCAAAAACACGCCCACAGTGGAAATTTCCAGGCAGGTGCAGCTAAACAGTGAAATAAAAAAAAAAAGGTTTCAACTTCTCATATCTGACACAAACTAACATAATCCAAGGTCGTTCCATCCTGGGACCTCCACCAGACAAGTGGGAAAGGGCCTCTATCTAGTGGGTAAAGTATGCACTAATATGAACAGTGCACTCATTACTGAAACAAAACCTAAGTGAAGAAATGAAACTCAGAGGGGAGCATTGCTCGGAATTGGACGAGATCAGTTTCAAACAGCCTGAAATGGCGCCCGAAAAGAAAATGGCACAGCGAATGCTTACTTACATAGAGCACTGCGTAAACACAAACAGTTTCTATTCTAACATTTACATCCACTGCACTTAAAGAAGAGGCCCACTGCACCAATCTCGGGTGTAAGGCTCAAGCATTAGGAATGCTTGCCTTGGTGGCTGCCTCTAGTGTCAGCATGGGAGACAGTACAATCATTTGTTTTCCCTGCGCCAAAATGCACTCCTTCAAAATAGCTGTCTGTACAGCTGCAAGAACCTTTTGAATTGAAGCAAAATAATCTTCGGCTGGGGAATACAAGTGAGACTTCTTTGCAATAGGAACAGTCTGTCCCTCATTAAAGGTCACAGAGATATATCTTCAGTGACTTGGTATGACTCTGATGACCAGGTAAGTTGTACTGTACCTGGTTTGTAAATATTTAGGGCCTGAGTCACAAAGGGCTTCCACACTCATGGCAGAGGCCCGCACTCATAGTGGAGTCTCCGCACTCGGGGTGAAATCTCCACAAAGAGAAGTCTCACTGCGGAGATTACGCCCAAGTGCTTCTCATTGCGGAGATTCTGCCCTGAGTGCGGAGACTCCCCCATGACTGCGGGGCCTCCGCCACAAGTGCAGAGGCCCTTTGTGTATCAGGCCCTTAGTCTCTAGCATGTCTGCTTGCAGAGTACGCGAGATATCACTGTGTTTATTTGCCTACAGTTTTAATGAAAAAGTGGGAGGAATCAGGTCATTCAAGGGCTTCACTTGCTCAGCATAGTGTGGCAAGTAAGTACGTCCAAAGGTGAGAAATTAAAGAAGGGATAGCAACTTCTTTAGTGTGCCGGAGGCTGCAAGGTAGCACACCTCTGAAGGAAATCAGGAGCTTAACCATTTCCCTCTCTGGATAACTCGTATCCTAGAAAGTCACCATCAGGTAGGCAATCTTTGATTTTTTAAAGTTAATCCTGTAACAGTGTGGTATTAATATGGGCACAACTCTAACCACTGATCAGGTGTATATCCAAAACATCATCTGTAAGATAGATATCATCAGAGTATGATAATACCTCGGGATCTGGTGATAAGATCTCCATAATTACTGCTGAGAATAAGCTTCACCCTGTCGAAACTGAAGGCGGTTAGATACTCACTTTCAGGCACTATGCTTTCACTGAAGAACCCAATGAAAATATTAAAGGTCGTTTTGTATTTTTTCCGCACCAAGTTGGTGATTAAACCTGTCCTCTGAAGATTTTGCACAGCATAGGTCTGCATATGCAAATTTAGACTCCTATAGTTTAACACTATCCTATAGGATCCATCTGGTTTAGAGATGTGGAAAAAGGTGCATGTTCATTGGTGACAAACAAGGCACTATAATGCTTTGATATTGCAACTGATCTAATATTGCTTTATTACCACACTTCACTTCTCGTTTGAAAGGCTATTGAGCTTGCGCTTGAGGTTCACTGCATAAAGTAATGACATGTGGAATAGAGCTTTTATCCTACCCTGCTTGGTTTCTTTAGAAAGCAAAAGCCTAACTTACAGCCCATTTACTGGTACAGATTTCCCTGATGTCTTCAGGTACCATGAGAAAAAAGCCACTCTGATTACTTCCTCCCCTGAGGTGCTTCCCTAATAAAGACTGCATACCAGTCCTTTTCAGCTAGGATGATGTCATAATCATTTGGCAGCTTTAACGGTATATGATATATCCCCTTCAATTTGTATTTTTAAATTATAAACCCTATCAGGAGGATTTGAATATTTAACTGGTCTCCATTGGTGTTAACTCATCAGTTGGATTTTCATCCAGGAACCTCTGAAGCGATTGATGCACTATCATGTCTCCTGAGGTGCTTTCTGTGAGAAGTTGGTCTGGCAAACGCTGTCCACTAGTTATAGTGGTGCCTTGCACCTGTCCAAATGACCCTTATTGATGATAGGTTTAAAGACAACCTTTATTGAAAGCTATCCTAGTGGTAGCTATGGAGAGCAGCCTTCAGGCTAAGTCTTGAAGGAGTGTAAAGCAGCTTGGTTTACCAGATTATAACCCCTTGACTAACTAAATGAAAGGAGAACCACACAAGATATATATAAAATATATGTATTTATTTCTAAACACTAACTACTAATCTCTTTATGAGATTAGAGTTCAAGTTACACAGTATCACAGTATTAAAACGACAGTAAATAGCACAATACACAGTGGGCTCCAGGGGGAGACAAAACCATATACTAAGAAAGTGGTATAAGAACCACGACTTGACTAAACACAGTGCCTAGAGCACGTAGAATCACTGGGAACCCAAGGAACCACCCAAGGTAGTGACACAGGAGACCCACGGGGGATGTGTGCAGTGTGAGAAAACAGCCGCAAGCGCCGTAGGATTCAATGTGGAAAGTCGCGGTTGGAATTTTAAAGCAAAAGGACACTTAGGAGAGGACTTTGAGCAAACCCCTTTAGACTTAAGGGGTTCTAGGGCCAACACCCACGGGAGCACTGGAGTACTCGAGTTACCTCACCCAGGGAAGCCGGGTGCATAGGTGTCAAAAGGTGTCGGGAATCGTCGTCGTTGTCAATGGCGATCTGGTTCAAAGTGCTGCTGCCGTGAAGAAGAAAAGTGTCTGGGATGATCCAAGCCTGGATCGAGGATGTGAAGAACCTGAAAGCAGAGGGGACAGAGTCTGGGTCACTAGCCAGTGACCAGGAGTGGAGCAATCGAAAGCCGGGTGCTTCAGGTGCGAAGAGGTGAAGCTTGACTCTGCATCCACGGAGTCCTGGACACATCGATGATGACCAGGAGCCGGATTCGAGCTGTCCCACAGAGGATGTCGAGTGCTGGGGTGTCGGTGATCGGATTGACCACAACAAGCCTTGGCAACAGCAACCCATGCAGGAAGAGAAAAGATGCTTCTATGCAGACCAGCAAGGTTCTGGGGACTCCCCAAGTGATGGAGAGTCAGGGCACGTCCGGAGCAAGCAGGGAATCCCAATAAAAGTTAGAGTTGCCTTCTTGGGGACCCACAGGTCAACAGACCAGGGATCGCAAAGGGACCTCAAGAGGAATCACAAAATGGCGGCCCACGGAACACTCGTGGAGTGTAGGCCTGCAATTTGTGGTGTAATTACTGCTCCGGGTCAGGGCTACAAAGTATCCCAAAGCTCAACCTTAGGGGTTGCCGGAAAGCTGATGCTTCTGCAAATGATTGGAGTGTCCAGGGGTTCGGGTTGCACAGTCTTCCACGTGGGATACGGGCCTCAGACTTGCTGTGGGCACAGAACAATCTCAGAGACCTAGGAAAACCCACCTCCTGTATGGCAATATTCTTCGGAGTGCGTCGGAGCTTGGAGATGCCAACTGGTCAGTTGTATTAAAGGTGCCTGCCTTGCAGGGGAGTAACTCCTTTACTCCAAGGGAGATTCTTCAGTCGTCCAGCGTCGTGCAGATCATCGAAGTACTTAGTTTCTGGTATCAGAGTTTAGTCCAGGTGTAATCTAACGTCCTGTAGTCAGGGTTTCCTACTTTATACCCAAGGAAGGTGTTGGACAAACTCTGGGGACCCACCTATGGGAGGGTCAGGAAAGAGGGGTGGCTACACCCATTTCCTTTGTCCAGTTTTGCACCAGAGCAGGTGCCCCTGCAACCGGTTTGAGCTGGACTATGCACAGGGACACCAAATGTGCCCCCAGTGCAGACTTCAAAGCACTCTGAGAGTGCACCCACCCAGCCCCAATACACTAGAGCCTGTCTGGGAGGTGGTCACACCTCCCTGTGACAGGAAACCTATTGTCCAGGCCTCCGCTGCCAGAGTTTCGTCCAGCAGCAGGAGGGCAGACTCGTGTCTGTGGCTGCAGCATCCATTTTGTGATGCCAGGGCTCTGTTAGCTGGTACCGGGTATGCCGGTGCTATCATGTCTCTCCCTCTAGAAGGGTGGGATCATACTCCCACACCAGGTACTGGTGTGGGGGTATGATTCCAAGGTGTTTGACACCAAACACGACAGTTTTCAATGCAGCCACTCCAAAGTTAGCATTTACCGTTTGGTTATAAGGCACTTAAGAGTATATTGTCTGGCTGCATCACAAACAATCCCGGAATGAAGATTCCGAAAGCTGCAGAGGGCTCTGCTCATGCATGAGCACCCTCTCACATGAAACCCAGCACCCGGCCTTCAGGATTGTTAAGGCCTGCCATAGGGGTGACTTATAGGTTTACATGTGCAGTGATATGGAGAGATATAGGGAACCTATATCCTCAGTAAGGGGTGGATACACCACCTTACACAGGCTGCTGTAGCAGACCTGTTGTGTCATTTTAAAGGCTTCCCAGGGGTGGCACAATACATGCTGCAGCCCCTGGTAGGCCTCTGGGGTACCTATGCCCTGGGTATATAGTATACCATATACTAGGGACTCACAAGGGTACCCCAGAATCCAATCTGGAGTGTACCTAAAGTATATACAGTCAATTTAGAGTAGAAAGCAGATAGACTGGGGTCCTGATTAGCAGGGCCTCAGTCTGGCTAAGTCGAAAAACAGTGAAACATCACAAAAAGTGGGGGATAACTATAAGAAGCAGATCCTACTCTCCTACACAACCCCCCAAACGTCAGGACATTAAACTAACCTTGATCAGTTGAGTCTTCATGTTCTAAGTTGAAATATCTGGAGAGTCCATCTGCATTGACATGGTTACTCCCAGATCTATGTTCCACTGTATAGTCCATCCCCTGTAGGGAAATGGACCACCTCAAAAGGTTAGGGTTTTCACCCTTCATCTGTTTTAGCCATAAGAGGGGCTTGTGGTCTGTCTGAACAATGAAGTGAGTGCCAAACAATTATGGCCTAAGCTTCTTCAAGGCCCAAACCACAGCAAAGGCCTCCCTCTCAATGGCTGACCAACGTTTCTCTCTGGGGGTCAGCCTTCTGCTAATAAAAGCTACTGGCTGACCCAAACCTTCCTCATTCAATTGTGATAACACAGCCCTACCCCCAACTCAGATGCATCTGTTTGGACAATGAATTGCTTGGAGTAATCAGGACTTTGCAGAATGGAAGCAGTGCACATGACCTGCTTCAGGTCATCAAATGCCTTTGACAGCTAACTGTCCACTGAACTTTCTTGGGCATTCTTTTAGAAGTTAAGTCATTCAAAGGGGTCACTATGGATCCATACCCTTTGACAAATCTTCTGTTGTACCCAGTCAGGCCCAAGAAAGCTCTGACCTGAGTCTGGGTAGTTGGAGCAACCCAGTCCATTATGGTCTGGATTTTGCTCTGCAATGGTTGAAGCTGGCCTCCACCCACAAGGTGGCCCAGGTACACAAGCCTGACTCTGCCCTATCTGGCACTTGGTGGCCTTGATAGTTAGGCCTGCTTTCTGCAGGGCCTCCAAAACATTTCTCAGGTGGACCAGGTGATCCTCCCAGGTGGAGCTAAAGACAGCAATATCATCTAGATATGCTGCACTATAGGCTTCCAGGCCTGTAAGGACTTTGTTCACCAACCTTTGAAAATGGCAGGTGCATTTTTCAAACCAAAGGGCATCACCACAAATTAGTAGTGCCCACTAGGGGTAGAAAATGCTGGTTTGGCTTTTGCATCCTCAGCTAGTCTGATTTGCCAGTAGCCTGCTGTCAGGTCAAAGGTGCTGAGAAACTTGGTTGAGGCCAAAGTGTCTATGAGCTCATATGCCCTTGGTATGGGATGGGCATCAGTCCTAGTGACTTCATTGAGACCTCTGTAGTCTACACAAAACCTCACCTCTTTCTTACCACCCTGGGTGTGAGGTTTAGGCACTAAGACTACTGGACTAGCCCAAGGGCTATCTGAGGGTTCAATCACACCCAAATCCAACATCTTCTGGACTTCAGTCCTGATGCAGTCCCTGACATGGTCAGGTTGCCTGTAAATCTTATTTTTAACAGGCAGACTGTCTCCAGTGTCCACTTCATGAGTGCACCAGGTAGTCTGACTTGGAGTCAGAGAGAGCATATGTCTGAATTGATTGAGAACTCTTCTGCAATCAGTTTGCTGCTGGTCAGTGAGGCTGCCTGCCAAGGCTACACCATCTACTGATCCATCGTCAGGGTTCTGAGAGAGCAGGTCAGGGAGTGGATCACTCTCTTCCTCCTGTCCCTCATCAGTAGCCATGAGCAAGTCCATGTCTGCCCTGTCAACATTTGGTTTCAGTCTGTTGAAATGGGAGCACCCTGTGGGAGCTCCTGGGAGTTCCAAGGTCCACCAGATAGGTAACCTCTCCCTTCTGTTCAACAATGGTATGGGGGCCACTCCACTTATCTTGGAGGGCTGCTGGGGCCATAGGCCCCAACACCCATACTTTCTGTCCTGGCTGATAAACAGTCAACACATCCTTTTGGTCATGCCAGGCCTTTTGTAATTCCTGGCTAGCCTCAAGGTTTTTCGTTGCCTTCTTCATGTACTCAGCCATCCGGGAGCGGAGACCAAGTACATAGTCCACAATATCCTGTTTAGGGGGTTTGAGAGGTAACTCCCATCCCTCCTTCACTAGATACAATGGACCCCTAACTGGATGTCCAAACAGAAGCTCAAATGGGCTGTAACCAACCCCCTTCTGTGGAACCTCTCTGTAGGCAAAGAGAAGGCAGGGCAAAAGTATGTCCCATCTGCGCCTAAGCTTTTCTGGGAGACCTTTAATCATGCCCTTTAAGGTTTTGTTGAACCTCTCAACTAAATCATTGCATTGTGGGTGATAGGGGTGGTAAATTTATAATTTACTCCACACTCCTTCCACATAGCAGTCAAGTAACTAGACATGAAGTTTGCACACTCTGTTTGATACTACCTCCTTAGGAAAACCCACCCTGGAAAAGATTCCCAAGAGGGCTCCTTGCCACCACAGGAGCTGTGGTGGTCCTGAGGGAATTGCTTCTGGGTACCTGAGTAGGCATGGTCCACCACCACTAGCATAAACCTGTGCCCAGATGCTGTTTGGGGATCTAGGGGACTAACAATGTCAATCCCTACCCTCTCAAAGGGAACCCCCACCACAGGCAGTGGTATCAGGGGGCCTTTGTGGTGCTACCTGCCTTACCACTGGCTTGACAGGTAACACAGGAGCGACAAAACTCCTTGGTGTCTTCGAGACATATGAGGCCAATGAAAGTGAGGGACAATTCTGTCCTAAGTCTTGTTTTGGCCTAAGTGACCTGCCAATGGGATATCATGTGCTAGGGTCAATAGGAAGCTCCTAAACGTCAGAGGTATAAACAACCTCCTGGTGGCTCCAGGCTTGGGGTCTCTACACTCTGAGTGAAGGAGTCCATCATCCCAATAGATACTATGGGTAACACTAGCACTCCCAACAGCTTGCTGTCTGAGGGGTTCAAGAGAGGGGCAGCTCAGTTGCTCCTGGCTCAGATCTGCCTGGAAGGGCCCCCTGTCCCCAAGAACTCAACCTGATCAGGTTCAAGCTCCTCTGGGACAGTTCCTTCTTCAGGACTGAGATCATCTCCCTCAAGAGACTGATCTGCACTCTGAGGCAGGGGGGGAAGACACTGCCTTAACCCTACTGCTCCTCCTCTTGGGAGGCACCTGGTCCATTATTCCAGAATCCAGGGCCTGTTCTGTTTTAGGCCTTTTTTCCTGTGACCTGGTCATAGCAAACACATCTGCAGGGATGCCCAACATTTCTGCATGGGTCCTGAGTTCAACTTCAGCCCAAGCTGAACTTTCCAAATCATTTCCAAGCAAGCATTCAACAGTGAGGTCTGCACTTACCACAACCTTCTTAGGGCCAGTTACCCCTCCCCAGGAGAAATTAACAACAGCCAGGGAATGGTCTGTCCTGACATTGCTAGCATTGGTCACTTGGTACATTTCACAAAGTATTTATCTGTTCAGGGGCTACAAGATCTTTTGTCACCATTGTGACACTTGCTCCTGTGTCCCTGTATGGCAAAGCCTCTCTTCTATTAATTAAAGGCTACTGTCTGTATTTGCCCAGATTACTGGGACTCACATAGGAGGACATATCTATGTCTCCATCACAGATCAGTACAGCCTGAGTTAGAACTCTGACTAGGCCAGAGTCCATCTCACATCCCAGGGTTAACCCTACTACACCCTTATTAGGAACACCACCACTTGGAGTTGAACTAGGGGGAACAGTTACCTTAGGGGCAATGGTGGCTGGAGTTGAGTCTTTGGTCTTTGTACAATCACTAGTCCAATGGGTTTTCTGCTTACAGATTGTATACCATGGTTTCTTTTAGCCTTTTCCTTTGTTTGATTGGGACTCCCCACCAGATGCAGATTTTCGGGCCCTTGAGAAGACTTCTGGTCTTTACCCTTTTCCCCACCCTTAGCAGAGTTCTTAGAATCTTGCTTCTTAGAGTCACCACCTTGGTTCTGAACCTTCTGCCTCACCCTGGTTCTGACCCACTTGTCTGCTTTCTGACCCAATTCTTGGGGAGAGGTCAGATCTGAGTCCACCAGGCACTGATGCAACAGTTGATTTTGACAGTTGTTAAGGATCTGCTCTCTCATTATCAAATTATACAATCCTTTGAAATCACACACCTTGCTGCCAAGTAACCAGCCTTCCAGGGCCTTAGTAGCACAATCAACAAAGTCAACCCAGTCCTGAGTCTGTGCCTTTTGGGTATCTCTGAACTTTAACCTGTATTGTTCAGTGGTTAGGCCAAACCCTTCAATCAGAGCACTCTTCAGGACTTTGTAGTTGTCAGCATCCTCTTCTCTTACAGGGAGGAGCTTGTCTCTACCTTTGTCTGCAAAGGAGAGCCACAAGATTGCTGCCCACTGCTCCTGAGGGACCCTCTGTACCTTACAGGCCCTCTCAAGTGCAGTTATCCATTTGTGGATGTCAGCCCCACTCTGGTAGGGAGGGACAATCTTGTTCAGGTTCCTATGGTCAAGAGTATGATCTCTACCTCTTGGGATACTGTTGCTGCCACCATGGGACCCTAGTCCCAATTTCTGTGAAGCTTTCTGAAGCTCCAGGATTCCTGTCTAAGGCCAATTGCTCTCTCTTGATTCTCAGCTTAGCTTTCTCAAAATCAAGCAGTTGGCATTTCTTCTAATAAGAGGTTGCCCTTTTATGAGAAGCAGAGGACCCTATAGAAGTACCAGAACTATTAGATTCCTGCGAAGGAAATCTTGATCTTCTTGGAAGACTATTAACCCTTCCTGGGGTGAGGTAACCTCGAAGTACTCCAGTGCTCCCATGGGTGTTGGCCCAAGAACCCCCTTAAGTCTAAAGGGGTTTGCTCAAAGTCCTCTCCTAAGTGTCCTTTTGCTTTAAAATTCCAACCGTGACTTTCCGCATTGAATCTTACGGCGCTCGCGGCTGTGTTTCTCACACTGCACACGTCCCCCGTGGGTCTCCTGTGTCACTACCTTGGGTGGTTCCTTGGGGTCCCAGTGATTCTACGTGCTCTAGGCACTGTGTCTAGTCAAGTCGTAGTTCTTATACCACTTTCTTAGTGTATGGTTTGGTCTCCCCTGGAGCCCACTGTGTATTGTGCTATTTACTGTCGTTTTAATACTGTGATACTGTGTATCTTGAACTCTAATCTCATAAAGAGATTAGTAGTTAGTGTTTAGAAATAAATACATATATTTTATATATATCTTGTGTGGTTCTCCTTTCATTTAGTTATTCAAGGGTTTATAATCTGGTAAACCAAGCTGCTTTACACTCCTTCAAGACTTAGCCTTAAGGCTGCTCTCCATAGCTACCACTAGGATAGCTTTCAATAAAGGTTGTCTTTAAACCTATCATCAATAAGGGTCGTTTGGACTGGTGCAAGGTGCCCACTATGGACAGCATATGCCAGGCCAACTTCTCACATTGGTGTGCAGCGGTTGGATTCAAGCTTGCTATTGCTTTACCAGATAATCTCTTTGAAGTGACTAACTGAAAACCACTATAGGTAAATAGGTACATATAAATCAAGTTTAGAATACAGTAAGTTCTACTGAACTTAGAATTGTGTGTCAAGGGCTTAGCACACCCTTTCTACAACTCAAGAGAGTTTCAGTTCCTACTAGAGTAGGTAGGTGCATACACCACACCACACTAGATTGTCTGCAAGAGCTGAAGTAAGTGACTCCTTACCCAGACTTGCTGTGGATACAGATTGACCTCAGAGACCTAGGAAAACCCACCTCCTGTATGGAAATATTCTTCAGAGTCCGTCGGAGCTTGGAGATGCCAACCGGTCAGTTGCATTAAAGGTGCCTGCCTTGCAGGGGAGTAACTCCTTTACTCCAAGGGAGATTCTTCAGTCATCAAGCATCATGCAGATCATCAAAGTACTTGGTTTCTGGTATCAGAGTTTAGTCCAGGTGTAATCTAAAATCCTGTAGTCAGGGTTTCCTACTTTATACCCAAGGAAGGGGGTTGGACAGGCTCTGGGACCCACCTATGGGAGGGTCAGGGAAAGAGGGGTGGCTACACCCATTTCCTTTGTCCAGTTTCGCACCAGAGCAGGGCTGTGTGCCCCTGCAACCGGTTTGAGCTGGACTATGCACAGAGGACACCAAATGTGCCCCCAGTGCAGACTTCAAAGCACTCTGAGAGTGCACCCACCCAGCCCCAATACACTAGAGCCTGTCTGGGAGGTGGTCACACCTCCCTGTGACAGGAAACCTATTGTCCAGGCCTCTCCTGCCGGAGTTTCGTCCAGCAGCAGGAGGGCAGACTCGTGTCTGTGGCTGCAGCATCCATTTTGTGATGCCAGGGCTCTGTTAGCTGGTACTGGGTATACTGGTGCTGTCATGTCTCTCCCTCTAGAAGAGTGGGATCATACTCTCACACCAGGTACTGGTGTGGGGGTATGATTCCAAGGTGTTTGACACCAAACACGACAGTTTTCCATGCAGCCACTCCAAAGTTAGCATTGACCGTTTGTTTATAATGCACTTAAGAGTATATGGTCTGGCTGCATCACAAACAACCCCGGAATGAAGATTCCGAAAGCTGCAGAGGGGCTCTGCTCATGCATCGGCACCCTCTCACATGAAACCCAGCACCCTGCCGTCAGGATTGTAAAGGCCTGCCATATGGGCGACTGATAGGTTTACATGTGCAGTGATATGGAGAGATATAGGGAACCTATATCTCAGTAAGGGGTGGATACACCACCTTGCATAGGCTGCTGTAGCAGACCTGTCATTTTAAAAGGCTTCCCAGGGGTGGCACCATACATGCTGCAGCCCCTGGTAGGCCTCTGGGGTACCTATGCCCTGGGTATATAGTATACCATATACTAGGGACTCACAGGGGTACCCCAGAATCCAATCTAGAGTGTACCTAAAGTACATACAGTCAATTTAGAGTAGAAAGCAGATAGACTGGGGTCCTGATTAGCAGGGCCTCAGTCTGGCTAAATCGAAAAACAGTGAAACATCATCAAAAAGTGGGGGTAACTATAAGAAGCAGATCCTACTCTCCTACACTTTCTAGAAGTGCTGTCACCCACGTCCTATTTCGCAGAAGGACTCATAGTTGTATTAATATTTTTTAAGACAGTCCAGCTACTTTCTTCTTCTGTAATGGTGTTTTATAGTCAAATCCTTTTTTCTCCCTCTTTATGCTGACGTCAGTCTTGCATCCTGCTTCACTTTTCCTGCTATACTCCTCCTTTCTTCGGTACTTGGATTGAATTCCTCTGTCTGCTCGATAATTGTCAGTGTCCTGAAAAGAACTTGGAGAGCGGCTATCAGAAAATGTATACCATTCAGGTTTTTTTTATTGTATCGTGGGCCCTTAAATTAAAACCACCCCTACTAGATTTCTGGGATGTGGGTGATCCAGTCTACCTTTTCTCTTTCTCCCTCTGTTTCTTCTTCCGTTCTGTTGCAGATTTCTCTTTAACAGAACCCTTATTGTAATTTTTAAGTCTTATATTTGGCTTAATGAGTTGTGTACCGATGGTATCAGGACCCACAGAGGTATACACTTCAGCAATCATTTTTGATAGTTCCTGTTCACGATCTTGAGCCGGAACCACTTTGAATCTCTGACAAATACCCAGAATCGAAGCTTCTCCCCTAATGTTGCTTAGGATGATTGAGGAAACTGTGTAGAGATTCCCAATTAATTTCATCCCAGAGCTGGTGCAGCGACTCCACTCATTCAGTACCTGTGTAAGTATGTCAAGGAGAACTGCCAATGAAGGCATGCCATTTGTGCTGGTGTAAAGGCATGCAAATATGCTTCCCCAGGTGTTGCACGCCTCTGCATGTGGCACCATCCCAAGACGAAGACACATAGTCAGTATTCTATGTTTATCTTGGGGTGTGGTGTAAGGATACACTGCTTCTAACTGGTTAGTCTTACAAGCAACCCAGAAAGCCATTCATCACACTTCTTGGGTTCTTTCCCCATAATATTGTTAATAGTCTGAGGACTAATGGTTTGTACCTGCATCAGAGTAGCTGGTCCTGCTTCAAGACCTGGTCTGGAGTTCAGCATGCTGTACAAGTTCTTCTATATAAGGTGACAGTGTAATTTAAAATTCCTATCTCCTCAGGGAATGTTACATTGCCAAGACGAGGAACGGGCATGTAGCCAGCCAAGACTAGCCACACATTCCCTTCATTCCTCAGGGCCCCCAAACTGGCATTTTTCTGTGTATGTGGCAGATGACCAGCAAACCAGTTCTGGTAAGTTAAAGGGATTTCCAAATCTTAGTAAGTCCTATAATGTGCTGCTTTGTAACTTTGAAATGTGCCCTGAGGCAGCATCAAGAGACTCAAACTCCACTCATGAGTTAAACATCTCAAAGGCATTCGCCGCATGTGCAGCTATTACAAATGTAACTGCCCCCAACCCCTCGCATTAGGGGACACCTTGTTAATTGAGATGCTGAGTGAGTGCTTCCCTGCAATTGGCTCTTATCGCAAGAGGTGCTGCCATGAAGAACAAATTAAATTGAAAATGGAATCACAAAATTACTGACCCCACAGAATGGGGGATAACCAGTTATGAGTCAAGCTTGGCAAACCTACGGACATAGGTGCTCCCTTACCCCCAGTAGGAGGTAACCATAATTACTATAGATGTCTCCATAATTATGTAATCATGGTTCACGTGTGTGTGAACATTGAAGATACTACTCTATGAGTAACTATAAGATACAAACCCCACGTTAGGCACCAACTATTGTGTAAAGTGTGAGTCTGGTATAACTTTACAAGTTTTGCTTTCCTGCCCACGGGTGACACAGGTGAATTTGGTTCAATGCGCTAATGCTGAATGTGAAAGACTGGTTACTGTAGCCCCCCAGAACTCCACCCAATATGTTGCTGAATAGGAATCATTAGCTTTGGGTTACTAACAATCATCGACGTTGATTCATCAAAATGCCAGGTGTATCAGAAGTAACATCACATGCCATGTGACCCCCGCCTGATGTCACAGGAAGTGACATCACTCAAACTTTGACCTGGTGACATCACAGGAAGTGACATCTCCTGCCCTTTGGACCGCCATAAAATCAAAGGATGCAACATTGCATGACCTGTGGTTTGGTGCTATCACAGGAAGTGATGTATCTAACTTTTGGTTACTTTCATCACACACAGAGGCTGGGAAATCTCTACAGATACAAAAGTAGTACCCTAACAATAAAAATACTTCAAAAATGCAGCTGCACACATTGTTTCATGTAGTATCTTCAGATATACAATTAAGATAATGTAGCATTGACTAAGAACTTATCAAAGAGTGTACAACAATGGAGAATACACTAGTCAAGGTGAAATCAGCCATTATCATTATCAAATAACGTTCAAAAGAACATGTCTACAGGCCACTGGTGCAAGATGCCTGTTATTTGTAGGTGAGACGCTTTGAAATGGAGAAAATGCAAATGATGAGCTTTATGGAATCCATATAAACATAACGTTAACTCTTTAGTTTCATTTTCTCCCATTTCAAAGTGTCACATTTACACATAGCTAGAATCTTGCTCCCAGTAGCTGGGAGACACAGTGTCATATATATAACTGAAAAATACAGTCATTTTTATAGTGTGAGAAATTTAAAGTGCATAAAAAGTTTCCATATTATGAACATTTTTGCAGAACATTTTTCTGCACTTTAAATTTCTCCATTCAAAAATAATGGTTGTATGTTTGTGTTAGACATGTAACAGTGCCACATATGCTTAAAGGTATGTCCTGTGTCACAAGTACACACAACACAGACTCTCATTCACCCATACACATATATCCCATTCATACGCATACATGTTCATACTTCCCCACAGACGACACTCTCTCTGAGACACATGCAACCCTCTGTTCATGCTGGGCCAACAGAAGGGGCAGTGGAAGCTCAACAGAACACACAAAGTTGACAGGATGGGCAGTGGCAGGTCCATGGAACATAGTGGACAAAAGGTAGGGAGCACGGGCATGTACACAGACTTTGGAGGGCAGGGGGAAAGAGGGTAGGGGAAGCAAGCTAAGCACTGAGGCTAAGCAGGAGGGCAATGATAGGGGCATAGCCTCGGGCAGCGGAGGGCAGAAGGAGTGGGCAGGGACATCAAGCTAACTGGTGGGCAGTGGCAGCACATTGGACCCTGCAGAGCAGGAGGGAGGGGGCAGGTGCAGGGACTCAGACAACAGAGGGCAGGGAGGCAGTGGGTAGGGGCAGGAAGCTCATTTTGCAGGGCGGACAGGAAGGGCAGTGGAAGAACAACGGCCACACAGGGCTGGATGTGGTGGAAGGGGTATAGACTTGGACAATGGAGGACAAGGAGGAGGGGGTTAGAGGCAGCAAGCTTGGACGGAGGCAACAAAACAGGAAATGCCAAACCAGTCCCTGCATCCAGCCCCCCTGCCGTGCATTACGATGGGCATCTTACTTTACGTTAACAAAACCTTAGAAATTCACTGTAAAAAACAAAGGTTAAAGAGATGCTATAGTTAGGTAACAATGTCACGTCAAACATACCAACAAAAGCACTGAAATTCATCCTACAGTAACTATTACTTGCCTCCTCACCATGTACTGCTTTTGACCTTGCATATTAAATCACTCATCACATTCATTGACTACATTTATAACATCCTTAATCACATCTAAAATGCCATCATAGCTCCTACATATGACCTAAGCATCACACCAGATATTTGTTACAAATCTCTTCACCAACTTACTCCTAAATATTAACTAAACCCTTTACCGCTTCCCTTCACAGCCCTCTTCTATGTAGTTTATTAAGCTCTTTTTTTTATCTCCCAAATGCTTCCGTAGCCCTGCTTGTGAGGCATGCACTCCTGTTGCTACATATAATTTAGTTATTCACCGACTGGGATAGGCTTGTGCAATATAAGCACCCAAAATAAAGTTAGCTCATTGTGTTACCACCCAACGAAAAACCCGAAAGGGCCTCAACATTTACATTTATTTTTCAAAACTCTGCCAAAAAGAAATTAGCAACAAGGAAAAAATGTGGCAGTTAACCTGTTTGCTTAATTGGTTGCAAAGTCTACATTTTAAAATAGCTTATGGGGTTAAGGCACCAGCTGCAGAGATCTTTGTGTGCCAACTAAGTCTTAGGGAATAATAATAATTGGAAGATAACTCTGGAGGTTAAAATATTCTCTGGACATATCTGTTTTGTCTAGTCCCAGTTTTGAATCAAAGTAAAATAGAGGGTTTATATGTCTCCTGCAAAGCACATTATGTAACACGCAGATGACAGATTTTTATTTAATGTAGATGGGTAAGTGGGCTACTGATTTTAACATAAAGATCCTTTTGTTACTTGCAGTTCATAAATTGTAGTCCTTTTAATATAACACAGTGAGCTATGAAGGACATGTGACTCCTAAACCTTGTAAACCTTACTGTCTTATCTAGCACATCCTGTACATTGATTTACAGCCACTTCATTTATTGTCAATGCATAATGTGCTTGTTTGATGTAAAGCACTCCGACACTGCACTGGGATTAATAACGCTATAAAACAAAATAAAGCAAAGTAGTGGTTACCCCCGGTGTGCCCTCCTCCCATCCCCCACACACACACAGCAGGACAACAGCACTTATGTTAGGGTCAGTGAAGACAGTCTGGTTGTCTTATAATTTAACTTTCATTAAACTCCGGTGGGTGGCAGCAATTCCCAAATACATACATGCAGTTGTAATCAATAAAGCTAAAATTTCCGGTATTTCATTCCCAGTGCCCAAGGATTTGGCGCAGTAAAAAAATCAAAGCCTCGCCATTGAAAGAGGGCTACTGGAATCAAAGTCTGTGGCTTGAATCTTTGGCAAATAACCTTACTACTGAGTTCTATGCTCAACCATGGCTATCTGACTGTAGCTGCGCTCCCTCTAGCCGGCTGACATTCATGCCAATGATGAGTGTTGGCACTGCCCCAGCTTACAATTTGCGCACGAATGGGTAAATATATGCCCCAAACTAGCCAACCGCCATTGGGTTTTTTTCTCGCACAAATGGGAAAACTATTGCCCATTTGTGGGAAAATATCCCAATCTGGCAACACTACCACCAGCATGCCAAGTGACTGAGAGGAGCTTCGTCAGGTCCCCAATGCAAGATACACAGCCTAATCCACATGAAGAGTAAACACAATCAGCAGTCTTTTAATCCAGTTTCTTCATATTTAATCCAGAATTTGTAACCATAGTAGTCCACAAGTTCAAAGAGATGCCAATCCAGGCTTTTCTCAACAGTGACAGGCGATTCACCATTATTCATAGGTCAGTGTAGGTGGTGTAAACCCAGTGCATTTTGGTCAAACTACCCTTCATCAGGGCTAACTAAGATACAAGAAAAAACCTGTCATCATCAGACAATGGACAGCACAAGATGAAACACTCCACCATAAAAATAAACCTTCATTGTTACATCCAAACCAGATGATTATTCAAGTGTCAAAAACTGCACCCTCCACCAAACAAACACTTTCCATGAATGATGAAACTGAGAATAAGAATCCAAATGTGTGTGGAATGACCAAATTGAAATCTTGCGAAAAAAGAAACCAAATAAATCAAAAACAAAATGTGCCCAGATATATAACCATTATGTTTTAAAACCATTTTCTGTGACGCAAACCCTGAGTCAGAAGCAACAAACAATGCATGCGTGGTCTATAAACCCACAATGACAGACGAAAACAAGAGTCAAAGCAGCTAGTTTAGATACACAGCTATAACCAACTAACTCAATTTACCTGCCCCAGTTGGTGAAGCCGGCTAATCAATCAGTGAAAAAGTGGCCAGAATCTCAAGTTAATTCAATCAGGTGACCCAACATCAACTTAAAATGTAGAAGAAATACTCCTGAAATATCGTGCGTACCAAAACGCCACAAAAACAATACAAAATAAACAAAAATAAACTGTAACCCGCAACACTGATTTGATTGTAAAAACACTGAAGTTAAACATTAAAAAATAAGCAATAAAGTCTAAATGAAAATTTGTGAAATATGATTCCATAATTTATAAATACAAAAATGCTGAAACAAATGCTACACGAGTATACAATTAGTACTTACATGAAAGTAAATTAGTGCATTAATCATAACAATTCTAAGAACTTAGGGGCTCATTACGATGGCGGGCGGAAGCACAACCGCCGTGCTGGCGGATGCAAAAACCACCAGTTACCGCCGGCACGCAGCAGTCCACACGCCCGCCCAATTACGATGCGAAAAGTAGGCCAAACACCGCCGGCAAGCCAGCAACACCGTCCGCCATCAAAGTGCGCCCGTACACGTAGCGGCGCAGCCCAACTGACACACACCGTCCGACGAAACACGCCCCGCCCGGCGTATAAATTACGATGCCGCAAACAAACGGCTCCCACGGCCAAGAGATACCGTACGACAAACCGAAGCGGTAACACGGACGCCGAGCACGGACAACGAAGAAGCGGCTCCCCGAGCATGAATCCAGCACTGCAGGCCCTCCCCATGCTCCTGCTGATGCACCACCAAGGACGCAACGTACCGCGGAGACGCAGGTAGGCACACACACAACAAGTGCACGCAAACAGCGCACACAGTGCAAGGGCGGAAAAGCGGACAACCCCCACCAGCGCGTGTACACTACACATCCACCATTGCATCCACATATGACACACAGGCCAAATCGTAACATCGCGTAACACATGTGTACACACCACCTGGGACTAGGAACCAACAACCCCGTCACGGCCCCAAAGCGCCGATGACGCCGCCACACATGCGCACAACGCAGAGGCCAACCGCAGCGCCATGCATGCGTCGCACACAGACACAGGGACACAACCAAGCAGCACACACATCAGCCCCACCCCGAACGCACATGACACGTGACAGGCCTGCCACAGACATGTCCCCAACGCCCAATTCACGGACAACACCCAACGCCACACAACCGACGCACACATGTCAGTGAAGACACGCAACAGCAGGACACACCCCAGTGTAACAAACATGGCGTAGCACACAGCGGCGGCAACACCAACTAGGAGAAGCAGGGCTCCTTCGGGAAGAGGAACGCCAGTACCACACTGAAACACCCATACCACCCTGCACATATGAACAAGACATATAAAACGGAACACCAAAGAGCCCGGGACCGACAACAGGTGGCCCAAGAATAACATTCACACACAAGGCCCAACGCAGAGCGGAAAGGCAGCCTGCCGCCCACACAAGGGAGAGCAGACAGCACTGAATGACCTTCCATTCCAACTCCGAAACCACAGCCCTACGACAGAAGCCGGTGAATACAGCCATTGTCCAAGAATAGACCAACACAGGCATGCCGAGGAGACCGACCACAGGGCAGATAGCGCATATCACAGAAGCACACAACGGACGGGGAAGAAAGAAGAAAACACTCCCCATGTCGGCCACATGCAAGTTAATTGGAAGGAGTCACACATCACTGACCTTGAACTGTCTGAGAAGCATGTGGGATGAGGGCCCGTGTCCTCCAAACAAGCCAACAGAACACAAGTCCTGTCTCCCTACGACTACACAGAGCTCACAGCAACCTCGGAGCGTGCACATTGCAGACTGCACACACAGCCGGAGCACGCCACCACAACGCACCGCTGCGAAATGGCAACCGCAACACACCTACCCAACTACGCCGAACAGCTCAAGCTGTACAAAACCAACCTGTTTCATATATTGGGATGCGATCTCCTGTCCCTGCTGAACGTAAGTTACCGACTGACTTACCGCATCACATTGTTCAGCTGCGTCATGCCCGTCTTCTACTGTCGGAGGTGTCCCTACCAGCATCCCGTGGAGATATGCCTCTCCAACCCGGCATGTCTGAAGGCGGACCTGCTACCACTACTCCTCCCTCTGGACGCACACGACAGGGCCTGCTCTGCCTATGGGGGCATGGCGTATGTGGCCAACATCGCACCCGCACTGAAATGGGACCACTGTGCCTCCACACGACGGATCATCGAGAACAGCTACATCGAATGTCACCCAGCATGCCCCATCATGGTCCTCCAAGGGACAACTTACGAACAACACCTTGACAGCCACCATCCGCTACATTGGCTGGCAAACATGTACACCACCAATGACATGGAAGCCCTGCTGGACGGCATCGCATACCTGACAACCTGTAAATTCGTCGGACCACAACGCAGGTTCCCCGATTGACCTATGATGTCCAACCCCGCACCCATGCTTAGCTTCCGCACGGACTGGCCAGTCACCACCACAACAGCCATACCAAACGACCGGCAACTGTAACCACACCATCAACGACATCGCCATGACATCGGATATGACCGGGACATGCACACTGTTCCCCATCACATCCAGGAACACCGCATGCATCGTGGGAGGCAGTGGCATGGGCTCTGTGTATCGCACCCACATGGACGGAACTGCACGAACAACCAGGACACGACATGGATCCAGCGCACATGGACACACACACCGCTCAGTGGACATGAATAGGTCGCCTGGAGTCTGTGGGTGCTGCACCCCTCCCACCCCCGCCCGGGAATCCCATACCAGGACCTTTGCATGGACGACAAGTGCATACAACAACAACACGACCCCAGTGACTGTGACATGTCCAGTAACCACCACAGTGCAACAACAAGTGGCACGCCGCTGCATGCACGCAAGCACATGCCCTGATGTCATCTCACATGCACGCGTGCATGAGGAACAACCGCAGCAAACCTGTCACATGGAACTGAGATGGACTGTGCCCATGATGCCAAGCGGTCTGGTAGGCTACATGTATACCGTCTGTGTCAAAGTCCGCAGCTCCGCAGCTATACGTAAATGTACATTAGCACAGCCTTGGCCAAGCAGATGTCACTCTGAAGCCCACATCCCACATGCAACAGCCAATCACATGTAACCCCACACCCTATCCCATTTGCAATCATGCTCAGTATATCCTCAACATGTATTCCGCTGCCAGTAGTGTCCACTATACTGCATCACAGAGGACAGAAGACTCAATATAATGTTTGAAACCAAAACTGTCTCCGCTGACTCATTTCACAAGTACGAATGAGAGAGGATGAGAGTATGTGAAGTACACGGCAGTCGTGACATGACCATGTAGTCCACTGGTATTGGATGTCAACGCAAATGAGTAGCACAACTGTGGAAGACACACATGTGTCGTGTGAAGTCGTATGGACGCAGTGCTCAGGTGGGTGGGTGTGACGGGTAGATGCGCACATGCCAAGTTGGAGCACGCCGTGTTGGGAGGGGTCATGAACAGTACACCACCGCTTCCTGGGCATTGTGAGAGGACACCTGTCGGGGGGAGTGAACACGTGTGTGCACAGCAGCCGGGCACACGTACAAAGCGGTACCAGGCGCACCTCAGCCCACCCTCTGTGGACAAGCTGGATCCTGTTGTGCGCCCGCCATGCCCCTTGACAAGGCACACACAGCCCCAGTCGACCAGGTGTAACCCCAACATAGTCAATCCGCACAGGCGATACAGGGCACGGGATGGCAGTGGAGCATGGTGTGTGAGAGGTCTCCTCGCGCTCCTCCTGGTCATATCACGCAGGCAATAGAACCTCAACGTCTAGCATGGCACAAGTCAAATGGAAGTGTAGGGGGACGCACCACAGCACGAGCAGCACTGACGCCACGGGAGGTGGCTCGCACCATCCCATCCATTGCCCATCATACCAACCACGCCACATGCCATTGCGACTAAGTGCAAGCGCGTGCGCCACCACCCCGAGCCCTCCCCAGAGAGGCCAAAGAGTGAATGTGTGGGCCATCAGCCACAGACGGACGCGGCCTGGCCGCAAGGGCAGCCACAGCCACTGGGTGTCGCAGGTGGCGGATCCGGAAGGCGAAGACTGTGATGCATAGTCCATGCAGGCCGGGTCTCCATTTGGGGCACCACGCAGGTGGACGGCGTCCCGCCACACATCATACCCTGAGACAGCCCACTCGTGCAACTGGACCCACACATACACTCCTTGCCCTCTCTGGTGCGAGCTTGGGGCTGCCTGTGCAAGCGCTAGCCTCGCAGGTGAGCATGCATATTGGGGGAGCGAGGGGAGGACATGAGGGCTGGGGCGAAGATGACTGTATCACTGTCAGTTAGTACAAGGGATGACCCAGATGTGGAAAGGAAGAGACGTGTCCCGTGTGTACTGCAACTAGTCGCCAATCCAACTACCCCCCATGTCCGGAATGTAAGCCCGCACCTAGGCCCGCCCATCCGCCACATCGAACATACCACCAGCACGACAACCTTCCCATTCGAAACACTGACTGGGGGTGGCGACCAGTGAACAATCATGTGTAGCCTACCCACGCGTACATGTGGGCCCTCCATGATCCATGTCACCTGCGGCAAAGTCATGACATGCGCAATGAGGGAAGTGAGGAGAGCTGTCCGCCCCACGCGCAGAAGGTGCATCAGCTCCACAGACCCAGCAGCGAGTCCAGCAGGGGTCACATGTGCAGGGGCAGCTGTGCCTGGTGTGAAGGCACATGCATATAGACAGCACATCGACCAATGTGTAGTCTGCCCACATCTACAGTCCATCATCATGCGGACATAGGAATTGAACACAGGGCAACACATCTTAGTTGGTGCACCCACCGTGACCAACAATGCGCAATCATCGACGTACCCGCCCTGTGCATGGCCCCCCACCCAACGGAGGCACATCCAGTGCCACCATCCCACACACACAAGCCTTCCACGGAACATGCTGTGTCCAATGGTCAGTACAGAGTCAGCGCCCATCTGGTGGATCCTGAACAGGAGACACATGCACACACATGCCAGCTCCCACTATGTACGTCTGCCACCTGGCACGTGCAATGTAACCTCTCACCTGTGACGTGTGACTGCAAGCACACAGCCGTCTTGGCATGGGGCTGTCAATGTGGACACCTGTCAATGTTTCGGGAGGTGTGATCCGTACAGTGCTGTACATAGGGTGCAGTGCTGACACCTACTACTGTCTCATATCCCCTCGTGCCACAGGTCCCACTTGTTTTGGCCGCTCAGCCTGTGCCCACATCGTCGCCGTCGTGTGCCATACTCATCCAGCCGCGGAAGCAGTTCCATGCTCAGCAGACATTCATGTTGCCGTGGCGTTGCCGCTTGACGGATATGCAGTCAGTCCCCATCAGCACGCCCGCAAGTCATTGGGGCCTAGATCCCCATGTGCATGCACATGGCAGTGGTTTGTATCACTAGCCATTGCCATTGTTGGGAGACCTGTGTAAGTGTATTGTGGCCGTGCCGCCCCAGCTTGACAGCTGGGCTGTGGCTCATGTGCTTGCTCAGTCATGTCAGTGATGTGTATGCGAAATTGCTATGTGTCGTGTTGCTTTGACATGTGTCCTCTGCCATTGTCCCTAGGCGGAGACCGAACATTGACCGCCCATACCAATTGCTGGCGGACATGGACGATACAGAGGTTATTAGGAAGTTTCGGCTGGACAGGCCAACCCTGCATCGACTGTGTGCCATGTTAGAACCCCATCTCCGTCCCCGCAGGGTGTATCCGACTGCTGTCACCCCCACGGCTAAGGTGATGGCCGCCATGCATTTCTTCGCCACTGGGTCATTCCAGCACACAGTGGGCATTGGAGGAGGGATGTCCCAGCCCATGTTCAGCAAGGTGCTGAGGGATGTACTGGCAGCCATGATGCTGTACCGAAACAGGTACATCCGCTTCCCCAGGGCTCGTGAATTGGCGGCAGTGAAGGGTGCATTCTATGCCCTTGGCAGAATCCCACACGTCGTTGGAGCCATTGACTGCACACATGTCGGCCTTGTTCCACCACAGGCCACTGAGCACCTGTACCGCAACAGGAAGCACACGCACTCCCTGAATGTGCAAGTGGTGTGCCTTGCGGACATGGTGATCACCCACGTGTGTGCAAAGTTCCCAGGCTCGGCCCATGACGCACACATAATGCGCAACAGCATCTTGCCACGACTGATGTCCAATATGCAACAGGATCGTGGCTGTATTGTCGGTGAGTATGTGGAGTGGTGTAGCGTGCTGGTTGTGCGATGCTGTCCCCTGTCCAGTTGGAATAGCAACGGTTCTCTGTGTCCCTCACACCCAGGTGACTCTGCGTACCCGAATGGGGCATGGCTGCTCAGTCCATTGAGGAATCCTCGCACCCCAGCAGACGATCGCTACAATGAGGCACATGGGAGGACCAGACGTGTGGTCGAGCGTACCTTTGGCCTCCTCAAGTCCAGGTTCAGGTGCCTGGACCGCACCGGGGGTGCGCTGGCGTACTCCCCACAGAAGGTGTGCCGGATAGTGGTGGCGTGCTGCATGCTGCACAATCTGGCCATTCGGAAGCAGATCCCCTCATCGTGGATGACGGAGATCAACCAGGGCCCCAGCCCGCAGACCAGGACAGCTCGAGTGAGGAGGACAGCGGAGAGGAGGAAGCTGGTAATGTGCGGCAGCAGCTCATCGCCCGCTACTTCACTTGACGGTGAGTGTCCATGTACGACGGCTGATGTGGCTGTATCTGTGCAGGTGTGTGTGTGCTGTGTCAGGGTGGCCGCTTGTTCACTGCGTGCTGTGTGTCAACGCTCCATGGCCAGGGTAGTATGCCACTGTTGGTGGCTGTGGCATTGTGCCCTATTGCTCTGTGCGATGTGTGTACATTGCTTGTAGTTGTTGACATGTACTGTGTGATGGGTGTGTGACACACTCATTGAATGTGCTCCTGTTCTGTCTCCCACCCCTAGGTCCCTACAGGCCCTCCGGATTCCATTGCCATGCCACGCATCAGGTGCCTTTCCGCCCAAGGTGGCCGTTGTATTCCGTACAAATAAAACACAGGGCACAAACAGCAGTTAGTGTAAGAGGTGCATTTATTTCAAACTGTGACATGTGATTGTGTGTAAGGTGATGACAAAAGTGGTGCGTGCAGTGACAATGAGCTGTCGGTCATGGCTGCGTGATGCTCAGGGTGTACCCACTGGTTCTATGTCCATAGTCCAACACACACATGCCATCCAGATGGCTGTGTGGAGTGGGATCGTAGTCCAAGTCAATGCAGTGGGTGGTCAAGGAAGGCTGGCGGAAGGCTGGCTGGCTGCCTCACTTGCGTTTGGAGCGTGCGAAGTCCTCCCGGGAGATCTGTTTCCACTTCGGACGGCCCCTTCCACGTTTGCGAGGGGGTGCCTGCTTGCGACATGCTGGTGGTTGAGGTGTGCTCACTGGCTGTGGACGCAGGGGAACTGGACACTGCTGCTCGACCCTGCGCCCGGCAGGTGGTGGCGGAGGGGAGCTGCTGTCCCTGGCTGTGACCTCACCGCCACCACCAGCTGGCCCATGAGGTCCACGAGTTGGCCCATACGGGCGTCCATGGACCTCAGCACCCCCAGCACCTCCCGCGTGTCTGAAGCAGACCTGACCCATTGTCCTTGGGCCTCTTCATAGGCCCCAAGGACTCTGGCCATTTGAGGCAGGGCATGGCTCCCAGGGGAGGCTGGCGTTTCCCTGACCCTGCTCCTCCTACCAGTCCTGCTGCCACCGGCCTGCCCACTAGCCACATTGCTCACCACGGTCCTCGCTGTGGCTCCCAGGGTGGATCCAGTCGGCCGGGCCACCACCTGCGCTGGGGCTGGTGCCAGCGAAGACGTGGTGGTGGTGGCGGCGGTGGTGGTCGGTGCGGCGATGGTGGCGGTTGCGGCAGTGGTAGTGGCCGCAATGACCGTGGGTGTGGCCGCAACGACAGTGGCAGCAGGGGGCTGGGAATGTTCAGCAGCCCTGGATGATGGGTTGGTGGGTAGGAGGGGTCCTGGGGAGCGGCTGGGCCCTGCCACACCAGATGGGCCTGCTTGGTGGTCCGTGTCCGAAGAGGAGGACAGATCCTCCACATCCGTGTGTCCTCGTTGGGGGCTTGTAGGCTGGCTGTGCTGGCTGCTGGCTCCATCCCCAGCATCCAGCAGTTCGTCACCTGTGGAGAGAATGAGATTTGTTATTGTGTTGCACCTGGCGAAGTATGTATTTGTCGTCTGACATTAACAGTTCGTGCAATCTCGTACATGGGTTTCCCGGAGGCGTGTGTGTGGCTGTAGCATTTGTAGTTGTGTGTGCTTGGCAATGGGACTGTGTGCTGTGCACATGTGGCATGGGACGGATTGGCCATGCCGATGGGTGTGTTGCTGTGCCCCTACTTATTGTGACTCTGGTGTATGCGGGCTCCTGGCCCATCCTGGGTCTGGTTTGTACTTTGCTTTTGGTGTTCAGATGGGACGCTTAGGAACGCATATGGCAACATGGGGGCCATGCCCCAGATTCGCATTTGGGAGGGAATATGCTTTTGGGGTTCAAATGGAACGCTTAGGAACGCATATGGCAACATGGGGGCCATGCCCCAGATTCGCATTTGGGAGGGGATATGCTTTTGGGGTTCAAATGGAACGCTTAGGAACGCATATGGCAACATGGGGGCCATGCCCCAGATTCGCATTTGGGAGGGAATATGCTTTTGGGGTTCAAATGGAACGCTTAGGAACGCATATGGCAACATGGGGGCCATGCCCCAGATTCGCATTTGGGAGGGAATATGCTTTTGGGGTTCAAATGGAACGCTTAGGAACGCATATGGCAACATGGGGGCCATGCCCCAGATTCGCATTTGGGAGGGAATATGCTTTTGGGGTTCAAATGGAACGCTTAGGAACGCATATGGCAACATGGGGGCCATGCCCCAGATTCGCAT
Source organism: Calotriton arnoldi (assembly GCA_963921515.1). Classification (NCBI taxonomy): domain Eukaryota; kingdom Metazoa; phylum Chordata; class Amphibia; order Caudata; family Salamandridae; genus Calotriton; species Calotriton arnoldi. Next base: position 296,010 of record CAWUFW010004360.1, read on the forward strand.
TTGGGAGGGAATATGCTTTTGGGGTTCAAATGGAACGCTTAGGAACGCATATGGCAACATGGGGGCCATGCCCCAGATTCGCATTTGGGAGGGAATATGCTTTTGGGGTTCAAATGGAACGCTTAGGAACGCATATGGCAACATGGGGGCCATGCCCCAGATTCGCATTTGGGAGGGAATATGCTTTTGGGGTTCAAATGGAACGCTTAGGAACGCATATGGCAACATGGGGGCCATGCCCCAGATTCGCATTTGGGAGGGAATATGCTTTTGGGGTTCAAATGGAACGCTTAGGAACGCATATGGCAACATGGGGGCCATGCCCCAGATTCGCATTTGGGAGGGAATATGCTTTTGGGGTACATGCTGTGAGCCATGGGTGCCGAACGTGACATGTGTTGTGGCAGCATGACAGTGCATGGTTTGAGGTGTGTGCATGCTTGACATGGCCTGCATATTTGCTGTCTGTTGTGATTACTGGACATGGCATTGGACGCATCGTTATGAGTGAGTGATGGTTGTGTGCCAGCCAACGTATTGCAGTTGTCCCATCTCCTTGGTGTGCGTGCTGCCCTGTGCCATGTGCATCACTGCAGTGCTCGGGGGGTGTGGCCCATGTTGTGTGTTGTTGCTCACAGTGTGTCGTGCGCTTCATTGACTTCTGGCACATGGTTGGTCATGGGCATGTATCTTAGCGTGACTGCTGTATGTGTGGCAGCTGTGCGGATGACATGCCTTTCATGAGACTGGGGCTGACGGATGGGATGGATGGTATGTTGTATGTGCATGGTGTGTCTGTGTGTTTGATGGGTTCAGTGGTGTTCGTGTGCATTTATGTTGTTCCGCTCTGTTGCGTCTAGTGTTGTTTGTCTTACATAGGCGTAGTTGTGGGGTGTGTGGTTGACAGGCAGTAGGGGCTACATGGACAGGACTTCAATGGTGTTTCGGTTGTGTGTGATGAGTTGCACAGTGGCTGCCGTGTGGTACTATATTCAGTGTGGCTTGTGCATGCAGACGTGGCTCCTTGGGTGTTGCTATGTCTGTGATGGGTCATGTGGGGTGTGAGTCTGTTGTTCATGTCCGTGTGCACATTGTTCACTTGTTCGTGACGGTGGGCGGTGCTGCGTGTTCGTCTGCTACGTGACATGTCCCATGTGTTGGTCGTGTTCCGGTCCTCATGCCTCCAGTAATCCAGCCCTGTCCAGTTTCCCACCTGCAAGTTGTTCGTGCGTGCACTGTACTGGATGCCACATGGCTCTAAGCGGGGGTGCTCCATGTTGCAGGTCTGTGGGGGTGGGGGGTGTTGTGGGTCGTGGGGTGGCTGGACACCCACTGACACCGATTGCTGTGGACCGTGATGTCTGCCTTTCGGCTGTCGTTGTGCACTGCGGTGGCTGACACGTGGCTGTGGGGTGTGGGGGATGCTCCTCCTTGCTGTGCTGTGGGACTAGGGGCCTGGTGTGTGTTGTACTTGGGCTGTCCACCGTCCCACCCACTGCACTTTGTGTTCCTGCCACTTACCTGTTACTTGTCGGTTAGTGCAGCTGTGGCGGACACATGGGTGTGGTGGGTGCTCGTTGTGGCGCTTCTGGCATATTTGGGGACCTGTTGGTGGTTACGTGGCTGGCTGAGTGTACACATGTCCCCACGTATCTTACAGTTGTTCGGTTTGGGCTGTGTGTGGTGGTGTCTGTTGCATGTGTGTGTGATGTGTTGTGTATTGTGTGCTGGACATGGGGGTGTTTGTCCCTGGGAGCTGTGGCATGGTGGTAGTGCATGTGAGTACATAGCGGTGTGCTGGTATACATTAGTTTGTACTTACCAGCCTCCACTCCCCTGCTAATCCGGCGAGGATCTCCGGATGTATTATGACTCGCACCTTCTCCTCCCACGCTTTGAAGGTCTTGAAGAGCGCGGGATTCCCTCCGCCAGTGACGGCAGCCAGCTCTCTGTTTTTGCCCTCCTTCTTCTTGACCAGGCTCTTGACGTCATTCCAACGTTTGTTTATTTCTCCTCTGTTCCTGGGCAGGGTCCCGACTGCATTGACCTGGTCTACGATCCGGTTCCACATTCTGTTTCTGGTGGCTAGTGGTGTGTGCTGGACCATGTTCCCATAGATTTGTGGGTACACCTTGATGATCTCGTCGACCATGACCGTCAGCTCAATGGGCGTGAACTTGGGCATTCTTTGTGGTGCCATGGTGTTTGTGGTGCTGGTGCGGTGTGTGTTGTGTAATGTGCAGTGGGTTTGTGGTGCAGGTGTTTGGTGGTGGTGGTGGTGGTGGTGGTGGTTGTGATGTGTGCGTTTCTGTGGTGTGCTGCTGTCCTTGCTGTGTCACTGTGTCCTCTCCTCTCCTCTCTGGTTTGCAATGTTGCAAGGGGTTGTGGTCTGTGGGAGTGCTGCTTTTGTACTTACCTATGTGGGTGTGTCCTCATGGTCTGTTGTTTTCAGGTGTGTTGTGTCTGGGGTTCTGGCCTTTGTAGTTTTTGTTTGTCCGGGGGGTGTTTTCGGATGTGTACTGTGCTTGTGTATTTGTGCGTGCCTTGCTGTGTGGACTTGTTGGCCATGTTGTGTGCTATTGGTTTTGTGAGCGGATGGTTTCTGTGCAGGGACGTGGGCGCCATGGCTTCTGCCGTGTCGATTCTCATCGGCGTTGTTTGCGCTGGCGGGCGGTATATTTGTAGTTTTCCCGCGCTCATGGCGGTGCGATCGTAATTTCACGTGCGGTGTGTCGGCCGTGAGGGCGGGCGGTTTTGTGTTGTCGTGCGTGTTTCCGTCCGTGGCGGGCGGTTTGACTCCGACTCGGACGATGGCGGGCGGTATCTTGTGTGATTTTTCGCCGATGGCGGTTTTCGGTTTGTGTAATCGTAATGGCGTGGTCGGTGTTCAGACGGTGTGTGCGGGCGGATTTTTGCCGCTTCCATGCCTGGCGGATTTTTTTACGCCGGGTATCGTAATGGGCCCCTTATACATGTAACTTGAACATGAGCAAAAAAAATTCCTGAGCTGAAATAAATGACAGAAATACTGCCTGTGTTGATTTTCCCAATTCATTGAGCTATGTCCAAATGATGAGCCTCCATTACTGCTATTATTCCATAAACTGTTCCAAATATGAAATTAAACAGGGGTGCAGACTACCAGGAGGATAGAAAAAAGGAAGAACATTCATGATAAATGGTAGAATGCATACTCAACTGCTAAAGTTTTGCCTTGAGCATTGCAAAACTTGATTACATTGGTGTGCATTCTACTATTTATCATGAAGTGACTGAGAGGCCCAGGCCGGCCGCCCGAAGCGGATACATACAATCTATCTAGAAATCAAGGACTGCGCCGTCCGGCTAGAGCCGGAGGCTCACCAAAGCAGCAACTCGTTCTCGTTCATTCCCTCAGGCCCAGCTTGCAGGCCATCATGATGCAGAGCTTCAGCATTTCAATCAAGCGCTGCTCACGCTGATTTTATGCCACGCGCTTTCCCAAGGCTAACATCAAACAGCCAGGGGTCGGAAGCAAGGTGGCAGGGGTCGCAACTGGAGGCTTAGGGATTGCAGTTGTGACCCCTGGCTACCTCTAATTGACGTCGGTGCTAACAATACCTTAAGCTGGGATCTGGGGAACTGTGGTGCTGGAAACAAACCTATTTTGCTCTTTGCAGTATCATGCACACAAATGGCACTAAGAAGATTAGACACTTTTAACTAAAATCATTTATTGCAACAAGGTGAACCTGTTTCTCAGCACATCTAAAATAACCACACAGAATATCATAAGAACAGCTAATAGGTGCCTTGTGAACAGCGAAAATAAAACAAACAGAGTTAAAATATAATTTAAATCGTAAAGGTGGTGTTCTCTGCAAAAGAAAAACACACAACACCACTGCCTCCTTACTCCTGGCCTCAGCTTGTTATCTGCAAAAGGTGCGATGTAGCATCTACTTGGTGCACTAGCAGCAGTCAAGACCATCTCCTGCAGTATCTTGTATGATAATCAGGGCTAAGGACTTCTCCTGACATGTGGTCAAGTGTCAGCTCTTCCATATTATTTCTTATCAAAGATTGGAATTTCTGAGATGAGTTCAGAAATTTCTGACATAAGTTCAGAAATTTCTGACATATTTTATTTACATCAAGATGTGTGTCGGAGATATATCCTGATGATCAAATAAGGTGAATGGACATCAACTCAGAGTACACTGTTTTGACTCTTCATCTACATTTGCTCTTATTTGACCTTGACTTTGTGATTATAATACACGTTTCATCAGGTGTTTTATCCTTGTCATTGTCTGAATGACTTGAAACTTTCACAGTTCTCGGAACGATAAGGTCAGACGACATCATGGACAATGGCAGACAAGACAAAGATTCTACGTAAATAGAGAAGATAAAGAATAGATTTGCCTAAAATGGTGTCAGGGCCTACCTAAGATGGAGTCGGGCCTTATGGACTTTACGTCAAAGGATGGTTTGCATTGTAATGTACTTCAGCTGGTCCCCCACCTCCAATGTAAGCAAGGTATCCCTCCCCACTATAGGCATGTGTTTACAGAGTGATAACCCCAACACTCTTCCGGGACCCTGTGCATCTTAAGGATCACCTTATAGCCAGAATCCACTTGTCTATTAGCTGGGGACCAGATCTTTGGGTATGTGGACCTTCTTGTACCCTTCAAACACTGCGGGTATACTGCCACTATAACTGCTGGAATCTGCTTACATTGCCTTGAGTTCCAGCTCCTTGAGAGTCTTCTGATTAGCCAGTCGCTCTAGAGCCAATTTTTTCCATTTCTAGCTTTGCCATCTGCAGCTGAAACTCAATCTCTGCCCTTCATGTCCACCAGCTCCTCTTGGGACAAGCCTTGTGAAGACACCCTCGCACTCTGGCAGGGAGTTCTAATTCAGGAGACAAGACATCCTCCTCCAATGTGTGCTGCATTTCAGGACCTGCATCCAGGCCCTGGTCCTGCTCCTCCATATCATCCTCTTCATTGCTACCCTACATTGAAAAAATCCAATGTACTACATATCCCATGTCTGAACAACAATCCATTCTCAAAAATGCTGTCTGTACAATAATCTGTGAAAGATTGTTGTTCAGACACAGGATATGTAGTACCTTGGATTTTTTCACTTGGGATTTTTCACTTTGGTTTTATAAGATGGTTTTGAAAGCCAGGTAGCATTTTGGTTTGCACTTAGTAATGTGGTCACTGCTGTGGTGCTTGTATTGTTGGTAGGTGGTGCACACATTAGTTGGACGTATTGTTCTTGACTACTTTTAGTTTTAGTGTAGTGTCTCATTAATTTTTTTTATTTCAGTATTTACAGGTGTAATTCCTCTGTCAACGCTGAGTCCTGAGGATAGTCTGGCGGACCTATATGGCCATTTGAGACTGAAACGTCAAAATTGCATCTTTCTTAACACTATGGGGCCGATTCCGATCTCACTCGGAAGGCCTCTGAATCGGATTTGGCTTTACCGTACCCGACGACCGAATCATTCACAAGTCCGAACGACCAAGTATGATGCGAAGATCGCGTAAGCGCCGACCAAATTATTTCCAGACCCAAACCGCTCCGTACGTCTCGTTTGTAGATGAATCATGCCGCGCATTGGAGCCGATTTCCGAGCGACCAAGTACGATGCGAGCATCGAGCAGCCAGATCGAGTCGGAGCCACCGACTCGAAAAAGCTCTGGGAAGTGGACTTCGGGGGTCCGTAGCGGACCCCCTTCACCCGCAGCCCTATGACTCGATCACTGGGGGGGTACCAAGGGTCCCCCCTACACATGCCTGCACGGTGCAGGTGGGACCAATGCGTCCCCGCGACAGGGGGCTCCCTTGCCCGAGACGTGCGTTTTCGGTCTATTGGAGCCCATGTACGCAACGTACACTAGGCTCCCATTGACTTCAATGGTGCTCCGAGCGACCCGAGTCCGTCAGCGCATCGTACTCTGTCGCTCGGAGCCCCAGTCGCACGGAAAGCTCTACGGGCGCCAGTCGGTCGTAGGGCTTTCCCAGCGAGATCGGCCCCTAAATGTTATACTTTATTTTGCATTTAAGTTCCATCTGATTATTTTGAATGTTAACAATTCAGTTGATTGATCCCTGGATTATTATATCCATTGTTTGTTAAGAAGATTGTTTGCACTTCCCCAGATCCCTGGAATTTATTAACACTAGGAGAACTGAAGGATTCTGAAGTTGTGCCAGTTTGTATTCTCTTATGAATGTACTGCTTTGTGTTGTGATATATGAAAATATACTATTAACTTGTATAAAAGATTTGATGAATTATTGTTGGAATCAATGGAGGAAATGTGTACAAATATAATATACTTTTTCTACTTCAATACGCCTCATTTGATTCAACTAACTATATGCAATAGGATCACTTATGTGACCATAAAGTATTTATGCAGCACTTGAAATGGAAATAAAGTGAAAACACAACACAAATAGAGAAAAATTGAGTTCATTATTTTAGACACAAATGACAAAAATCGAACCAGTAGAACCGGAGGTTTGCAATTTTATAGATTTAAGTGAAAATAGTACCTAAAAGCACAAAGCACCAACTGCGGTTATCTGGTTGCGATGGACTAGGACAAAGTCATAAGATCAGGCCAACAGCAATAGAACGTGGGCCGGATACAGGGACCGACTTAAGCTGGCTGAACCAAGGACCTTAAATCCTGGTTGCAGAGTGTTGTGAGTTCCGGTGTTGAGGATGTGCCGCACAGTGGTGGTTCTGAGGAAGCTGAGGGGCTGCGATGCATAGTCCTGTGTCGTCATTGAGGAGGCCATCGATGGGGAGCATGCGATGCAAAGTCCTGTGTTTAGAATTCATTGTGCAGCCGAGGTTCAGATGAAGCTGCAGGTCTGCAATGCAAAGTCCTGTGTCAAGGATGTGTTGTGCAGCGGCATTTTTGAAAAAGCTGTGGGCTGTGATGCCAGACCCTTCATCAGGGATGTGCCGCACATGGAGATGCATCTTGTTGCTTTGGTTCTACTCACAGAACCACAGCTGGGCTGGCAGAGTACCTTCAAGCCCATTTCCAAGGGTTCAGGACTGGGGTGGCATCACTCGGGGGCAAGACCCACAACAGATAGAGTCCAGGTGCTGTATTCAAGTTGGTTGGAGCCTTTTCTGTCCCTGAGAGTCTGATCAGGAGGCCAGCCAACTATACCTTGGAGTTACGCTGGTGGTTCTGGGTCCAGTCCTTATTACTCGCGTAGCAGGGCAACGGAGTCACAGTCCTTCTTTCAGAGCAGCACAGCAGCCCTTCTGAATCTTTCACAGGGCCAAAGGTGTAATGAAGGGTTGGGTCTGAGGGGCCAAATATTATACGTGGTGCTAGCTTCGAAGTAGGAGAATTGTCCTGGAGGTGTCCACCCCCAGAGGTGTTTGGAATTTCCTGCTCCCTGCCCTGACCCCCACTTATCAGTGTGCACACAAGACTAACATTAAACCCTTTGTGAGTGTGCTCATACAGAGGCTTTGTGGTGTGCAAGTGTGGTAGGTGACAGCTCCTCTCCCTCATCAAGTCAGGGATGGCCCATCATGCCAATACCTATTCCCCCATTGTCTCATGGTCTTGGAGCAATACACAAAGACCAACTGCCAGCTACACCTAGTCATGTGACCCAGGAAACAGGATGCAGGCACCAAATGGTTAGGACAAGAAAATGGCGACTTTCTAAAGTGGCATTTTCAGAGTTGTGACTTAAAATCCAACTTTACCATTACAGAGGGTTTTAAATCACAATTCTTTAGACACCAAACTCACCATTCCTACTTGATCCCAATTGAATCTTATCACTTAATAAATGTAATAAGTGAATAAAATGTTACCCAATGGAGAGGTAATCCTTGCAGAAGTAAAAAACAAGCTTTTCACTACCAGGACATGTAAAAGTTGAAAGTTAAATTCACTTCACCCTGCCCTATAGGTTGTTTAGGGCTTAATCTAGGGGTGACATATATATTGAAAAGGAAGATTTAGGCCTAGCAAAGCGTTTATTTTGCAAGGTCGAAATAACAGTTTAAACTGCACACACAGGCTGCAATAGTAGGGCTGAGACATGTTTAAAGGGCTTATAAACTGGTGGCACAATAAGTGCTGCAGGCCCTCTAGTGGCATTTAATGTACAGGCCGTGGGTACAAGTAATACCCCTTTACTAGGGACTTACAAGTAAATTAAATGTGCCAATTGGGTGTAAGCGAGTTTCACCATGTTTAAGGGTGTAAGCACAAGCACTTTAGCACTGGTTAGCAGTGGTAAAGTGCATTGTGTCCTAAACCCCAACAACAATGGGTTAAAAAAACAGAGGGTGAAGGCAAAAATATTTGGGGACTACGCTGCAGAAAGGGCCAAGTCCAACAGCAGATTTCCCCCATCACCTTTTGTGTGTTTGATGTATCATCCTAGCTGGCAGGCTATGCTCAGACATGGGTCCTGTACTCACTGCTCACTGTACTACTAGAACCAAGTTATACCTGGAAGATGAGCCATTATCAGGGCAAAACGAGTCCTAGGCTGCTTGTGTTCTGGTTCGGTGAAGACCTAACCTGGCAGTTTGGGCTGAACTGTTCCCATGAGGAGCAGGGTCAAGGCTGATTTGCATATGGCTGGGCACAAACTGAGATGGCATGGTGATCAAATGAATGATTGGTTGGCATGCTACCCCAAACAATTTCCAGTGGTTAGACAAATTGTAAGCTTTCTCCCATCACATTTTGTGTGCTTGATGTACTGCCCTACGTGGCAAGGGTCGAGACGGAGGTCCCATGCTCACTGTGCCAGTGGAACCAAGCTATAGCTGGCTGACAAAGCCCTTAAAAGAGTGAAACAGTTCCTAGGTTGCTTGTGTTCTAGTTTGGTGAGGAACAGGCCATGGCTGGACTGTTCCCATGAGGAGCGGGGTCAAGGCTGATTTGCATATGGCTGGGTCTAAACTGAGGTGGCATGGTGAGCAAAAGATAGATGGGTAGGGAAGCTATTGCCAGCGGTTAGACAAGCATTCCTCCATCACCTTTTGTGTGTTTGGTGTTCCGCCGTAAGTGGCAAGGGTATGCGCAGACTTAGGTCCCGTGCTCACTGTGCCACTGGAACCATGATATAACTGGCTTGTAAGCCTTTATCAGAGCGAATATAGGCTGCCTACTGAATTAGTTAATTTGTTCAAAGGAGGTGTATCAGAATTGCTTCATGAAAGAAGAAAACAAAAAATAGGAACTTGACTTTTCCCAGAAAGCCCACAGCTAACAGAAAAATTCAAGTAGATCTGCTTCCAATTGGGCAACAATTGACAACAATGGTGCCTACGAAAAACAAGTAATCAAAGACCCCATCAATCAAAGAGGCCTTTTACTCACAAAAATTGGATCAATCTATTGTAGCACCAATCTCAGACTCCTTGGAAGAAATCACACAGTCATCGCTCATCCCTGGAGAGATGCAAGCACCATCGACCAAAGGTGATGTACAGCTTCTTATTCAACAATTCAAAAAATATATGAACTCAATGTGGCATGATATTGCAAAGTCCTTTCCCGAATGGGATCATCATATACAATAAATAGAATCCAGAGTGGATCTCTTAGAATCCATTGGGGCAGAGCAAGCTCATGAGCAGATTACCCTTTTTCAAGAAAAAGCCTGGCAGGAACTCTTGCAACAGACCTTCGAAGACAAAGAAGATGACTGTGAAAAACAGAAGAATGCACTGTCAATGGAATAAGGCAGAAACAGAGATCTGCATCAAGCATGAGAGAAACGAGGTGTTTAAGAAGAATTGAGAAAAAAAGACATACAAAAGACTTCTTCTGAAGACTGTGACTTCCAGAATATCCTTGTTAATACAGCCCTATTGGATTCTTAAAACCTGGGGTCCTGGAGTGCAGATAAGGTGCCCTAATTGCTTAGAACTGTACTTTTTTCTCTATTACGCAGGCATGGCCTTTTACATAATGAAACAAACATTGAATGTTCAGTTGAAGCAATTGCTTGATTTGAAAATTACTCAATGGTACACTATAGTATCTAACATGAAGAGAATAGCTTTCTGGTAGCCGTTCCTCATTCCCTCTGTAGTCAAGATTTTTAGGTTTATATACTTATATGTTTTATACCTACCTTATCCCCAAGTAAGTAAAATCGCTAACCTCATTTTCCATATATTATTATTCAAGTGCAGAGACAAACATGTCTAGAAGAATGAAACCGAGTCACACACTGAGACTTCAGCACTTGTTGGAATTACATCGGTAAAAGCTGTTAGTAATATTTGAAAATGAGAGGCTATCCTAGACACATAACTTGTTAAACACTCTTGAAATTGCTTGCTTCAAAAGAAAATGATGTAGCCTTAAAGCGAAAGACACATTTACTAATGAAGGAAATTTGCATATTATATTCAACCATATACTGATCACAATTGCACTCAAAAGTCCCCATAAAGAGTAAAGGAGTGGTAATTTTGCATATAAAAATTAGTAAAAGTTACAATAAAATCAAACACACAGATATGAAGAAGGTATATTTTGATCTCTAAAGCGGATTTAGTGGGTAATCTCACATCTTTGGTTTGTATCTGTGACCCAAATTCAACTAAAGAACCATTTTTCAAGAACCCATATCCACTAATCGCAATCAATAAAGAGAGTATTCTGATTATTAGAGTATATATCAATGTAACCTTTAGTCATGCAGAAGACCAGTCAGGGTTATCCAGAGAATCAATACCCCTACCTCATTAATAGTAAACGGATTGAGTGGCCTACACCTATCGATATATGGAGGTCACAACACCCAGGAGACTAAGGGGTCTATTACGATGGCGGTTGGATGACCACCGCCGGGTCGGCGGTGGCGCCCACCGGCCCGGCGGTGGACATCTGCCCCTGATCGCAACCAAGAAAACTGCCGGTGAAATTAGGATGATGGCGGTGACCGCGGTGGTGGGAAATTCCAACTGCCGCTTTTCTGCCGGTTGCCATCCGCACTCCTGCCTGGCGAATGGAGCAGGACCGGGATAATGGTGGCAGTGCAGAGCAGGCTCCACCAGCAGGATTATGATGCCGGCGGTAGCCAGCCTTTCCTCAGCGGTCAAACCTCCAAGGAAAGGCATGCAGAGATTGTCTTCCGGGGGCCCATTGCGGGCCCCCAATGTGTTGGGGGGTGGGGGGGTGCACAGGGGGGTACCCATGGCCCCCTCTACATTTCCCTGTACCAGGTGGCAGGCACTATGCAGTGCCTGCCACGCAGTGCAGGGAAATGCAAGACATGCTCCTTTTGGCATCGAGGCGGTGCTGCGGGCAGCAGCAACCGCCGCAATGTTAAGGCCCGTGATTCGACCGCCGCGGTCGGATTTCAACCGTGGGTCATCGTAATTCGACCGGCGGTGATGTCGCGGTCCATGCGGGTGGGCATTTCCCGCTACCTTGGCAGGCGGGGAGGTTTTCCGACCGCCAGCGTAATAGACCCTTAAGACTTTACTTTCTATTCATAGATACATAGAACCTTATCAAGAGTACACCTCCTTTTTATCCAATGCACAGCACTCACTCTAGTCATACCTAGTTTCATAGGAAGCCAGGTGCTATCGGACCACACTCCTGTGACAATCATGTATAATATATCAATAGGAATAAAAATCCCCCTGAAATAGTGGCACCTGAATGAAATCTGTTTTAAAGACCCCACCCTGAGACATGCTATAAGAGAAGCCTTATAGAACCATTTTTTGTGAAAATAAAGGTGAAGATGTCACATAGTCAACAAGATGGGGAGGCGTTCATTACAAGGCAGGCATTACATCATAATGCCTTTACAACGCATCCATTACAATGCAGACACTATTACATTGCATGCCATTACAACGCACATACCATTAGAACGTATGGTATTACAACGCATGCTATTACAACGCATGCCATCACAACGCATTGGTAAGTATAGTATGGTAAGTATTTGTTAGGTTGTGTAGTTTATTTTAATACTCAGGTATTAAAATTAAAATTAGAAGTATATATTTTAAAAAATTAGGAAATATATTGGTTTGGCTAAATTAATTTTAAAAGGAGATTTTTTATTATATATAAATACTAAATTATATATAAAGTGGAAGCATTATTTTATTTAAATACTCAGGTATTAAATTTGATACTAGTGTATATATATTTTAAAAATTATTTATTTCAGTAAAATTAATATTGAAAGGTGAGATTTATATTATAGAAATATAAAATATGTAAAAATAATAAAATGGTTGTTGTAATTTATTGTAATACTCCGGTATTAAAATTAATACTATAGTATATATTAAGTAAAAATGTAATTAAAAGTTTGGGATCAATTAATAATAAAAGTGAGATTTGTACAATATAAATATTAATTAATAGTTTTTAAAAAGTAGTGGAAATTAATTTTAATACTCAGGCATTAAAATTAATACTAGAGCGTATAATAAAATGATATCTGAATTTCATGTTTGTGATAATAGTGAAATTAAAAGGGAGATTTATAATATATAAAAGTTAAATAATTGAAAAAAAAGTTGAGGTAATTTATTTTAATACTAAGGTATTAAAATGAATACTAGAGTATATGTTAAAATAAGAATTAGATATTGAGATAATAGTAGTGTTAAAGGTGAAATAAAATTAAGATTATTTAAGAAAAATAATATTTTGTAAAGGTTATTTAAGATATTGTTAAGATTTTGATTAATTATAAGTTACTAAAAAAATAAGAAGCAAGAAAAAAGAAAAATTAATTAGGAAATTATTTATACATGGGATAAAAATTAATACACATATTTAGTATAAAAGGAAATTTAAATGTTAAATAAGTATAGAAATATTATAGAGTTAAAAAAATTATATTAAATATTTAATAAAAAGAGTAATACTTGTGTAAAAGTTGAACATAATGTAAACAGTATATAATAATTTATAAAAAATGTACATGTAGAAAAAAAGACAAGACAGAATAATTATTCTTTAAACATTTTCTTTTGTGTCATAATTTTTATTGGAGATTAGAAGCTATACAATTTCACAATATACAAAACAATATCATAAACCATAAATAAGTATGGGACAAATATTATACACCTATAACCTAGTATGGAAGAGGAAAAAAGAAAGAAGGAAGAAAGAAGAAAGAAGAAAAAAGAGAAAAGAAAGAAAGAAAAAGAATGAAAAAGGAAAAAGGAAAAAGGAGAAGGATTAAAAATAAGAAAGGAAAGAAGAGAAAAGGAAAGGAAAAGTTTCAGGAATCTCGAAGAAAGGGGGTCCACACCTCCTGGAATATTGGTTCTTGATCTTGCATCTTATATATTAGATGTTCATGTGATGCTGTCTGTACCATTGCAATCATCCAGTCCTCTTTGGAGGGAGGATTAGGTGATTGTCACAGTCTTAAAACACATAGTTTAGCAGTAGCGAGTGCAGTGTGTAAGAGTCGACTCTGAGGTTGTGATTTAGAAGGGAAACTTCTAAGGTCATGTAATAAAATAGTGACAGGTGTAAGAGGAAGTGTAAGAGGAATTGTTTCCAATAGTGCAGCTCCTATCTGTGACCAAAATTGTTTTAAAAGGGTACATTCACAGATTATATGTAGAAGGTCTTAGAGGGTCATTACGATGGCGGACGGAAAAAAATCCAACCGCAATGGTAGCGGAAAATTACCATCCGCAGGTACCGCGGAAACACCGCCGACACTATTATGATCAACCGCCAAAATATTCCAACCGCATCGGTAGGAGGCATCGAAAAACCGCCCGTAGACGGCGGAAAATGTGAAAATCCAACCGCGACGGTCGGTATCATAGCGGAAACACCAAAAACCACCGCCAGGCACGCGGAGTGACCGCCAATGATATTATGATAACCCTGATGTCACAGAGGTACGTTCCACTGTTTCCGTCCGCAGCGGTCGCTAACAGTAATGAATGTGAGATACGGCGGAAGGCCTGCAGCATAGCCATCGCTGCGGATGCTCCGCCAACAAAATGGCGGCCAAGGGAAAAAAAACACAATAAGGCCAACAAATGCACACAGGCAAATAGCCCTGCCCCCAAAATAACCTGAAACATCCCAATGACACACCTCCATGGCAAATTCAAATATACAAATCACAGGATAACCCACACAGCACACCTGACAGCATTACACCATCTTGACACACCCACATAGCTGAGCATAAAACCAGCCCCTTCCCTGACCATAATCCTTTGCACTACTCCAGCCCTGAAGGAACCAAACCCTGCAGCACATTGGATAGGCAAAACACCACACATCTCACCAGCACAACAACAGTACACACACACACACACACACCACCTACACCACCCACACCACCCTCACAACTGCACCCCAAAACATCTGCACAGCACACAACATGGCACCACACAAAATGCCAAAATTCACAGACACTGAGCTGACAGTAATGGTAGATGAGATAATTAGAGTAGAACCACAACTATTCGGTAGCATGGTCCAACAGACTCCATTAGCCACAAGGACAAACATGTGGGTAAGGATAGTGGACAAGATCAATGCAGTAGGGCATGTGCCCCGCAACAAGCATGAAATCATGAGGCGGTGGCATGACCTGAAGAGTGTTGTCAAGAAGAAGAGGGCCAAGAACAGTCAGCTGGCTGATGCGACTGGTGGAGGCCCTCCCATTCCACCAAAACCATTCTCTGCGTGGGAGGAGAAGGTTCTTGCCATCCTGCTTCCAGAGAGTCTGGAAGGAATACCCGGGGGAGTGGAGGCTGGTAAGTACCAACTAATGGATACCATGAAACTGCCATGTACTGTCTTGCACAACTACAAAGCTATATCCGTGAGGCACAAGTACACTCATCTGCACCCCAAAAACAAACACAGGTCACACTGATGTAACATCCACCCCACCTGAAACATCACAAAGGTAGACAACATCAACTGTGTTATATGTGTCCAGGCAAGCAGCACTACAACTCAGACCAGGCACACCCTGCCCCATCACTCAGCAGGATGGAGCACCCCCTCCCACCCAGAACCATGTGGCAGCCATTGTGTTCTTCACCCTCACCTAACAGGTAGGTAGCCATCTTTCCAGGGAGGTGTGTTTGGAATAAGGAGGCCTGCACTACAACTCCTACCAGGCACACCCTGCCTCATCAATCAGAAGGATAGAGCACCCCCTCCCACCCAGAACCATGTGGCATCCATTGTGTTCTTCACCCTCACCTAACAGGTAGGTAGCCATCTTTCCAGGGAGGAATGTTTGGAATAGGGAGACCTGCACTACAACTCCCACCAGGCCCCCTTGTCCCACGGCTGAGCAGGATGGACTACTCCCCCCAAGAACCATGTGGCAGCCATTGTGTTCTTCACCCTCACCTAACAGGTAGGTAGCCATCTTTCCAGGGAGGTGTGTTTGGAATAGGGAGGCCTGCACTACAACTCCCATCAGGCACACACTGCCCCATCACTCAACAGGATAGAGCACCCCCTCTCACCCAGAACCATGTGGCAGCCATTGTGTTCTTCACCCTCACCTAACAGGTAGGTAGCCATCTTTCCAGGAGGTGTGTTTGGAATAGGGAGGCCTGCACTACAACTCCACCAGGCACACCTGCCCACATCACTCAGCAGGATGGAGCACCCCTCCCACCCAGAACCATGTGGCAGCAATTGTGTTCTTCACCCTCACCTAACAGGTAGGTAGCCATCTTTCCAGGGAGGTGTGTTTGGAGTAGGGAGGCCTGCACTACAACTCCTACCAGGCACACCCTGCCCCATCAATCAGCAGGATGGAGCACCCCCTCCCACCCAGAACCATGTGGCAGCCATTGTGTTCTTCACCCTCACCTAACAGGTAGGTAGCCATCTTTCCAGGGAGGAATGTTTGGAATAGGGAGGCCTGCACTACAACTCCCACCAGGCCCCCTTGTCCCACAGCTGAGCAGGATGGACTACTCCCCCCCCAGAACCATGTGGCAGCCATTGTGTTCTTCACCCTCACCTAACAGGTAGGTAGCCATCTTTCCAGGGAGGTATGTTTGGAATAGGGAGGCCTGCACTACAACTCCCACCAGGCACACCCTGCCCCATCACTCAGCAGGATGGAGCACCCCCTCCCACCCAGAACCATGTGGCAGCAATTGTGTTCTTCGCCCTCACCTAACAGGTAGGTAGCCATCTTTCCAGGGAGGTGTGTTTGGAATAGGGAGGCCTGCACTACAACTCCCACAAGGCCACCTTGTCCCATAGCTGAGCAGGATGGACTACTCCCCCCCCAGAACCATGTGGCAGCCATTGTGTTCTTCACTCTCACCTAACAGGTAGGTAGCCATCTTTCAGGGAGGTGTGTTTGGAATAGGAGGCCTACACTACAACTCCCACCAGGCACACCCTGCCCCATCACTGAGCAGGATGGAGCACCCCTCCCACCCAGAACCATGTGGCAGCCATTGTGTTCTTCACCCTCACCTAACAGGTAGGTAGCCATATTTCCAAGGAGGTGTGTTTGGAATAGGGAGGCCTGCACTACAACTCCCACCAGGCACACCCTGCCCCATCACTCAGCAGGATGGAGCACCCCCTCACCCAGAATCATGTGGCAGCCATTGTGTTCTTCACCCTCACCTAACAGGTAGGTATCCATCTTTCAGGGAGGTGTGCTTGGAATAGGGAGGCCTGCACTACAACTCCCACCAAGACCCCTTGTCCCACAGTTGAGCAGGATGGACTACTCCCCCAGAACCATGTGGCAGCCATTGTGTTCTTCACCCTCACCTAATAGGTAGGTAGCCATCTTTCCTGGGAGGTGTTTGGAATAGGGAGGCCTGTACTACAACTCCCACCAGGCACACCCTGCCCCATCACTCAGCAGGATGGAGCACCCCCTCCCACCCAGAACCATTTGGCAGCCATTGTGTTCTTCACCCTCACCTAACAGGTAGGTAGCCATCTTTCCAGGGAGGTGTGTTTGGAATAGGGAGGCCTGCACTACAACTCCCACCAGGTACACCCTGCCCCATCACTCAGCAGGATGGAGCACCCCCTCCCACCCAGAACCATGTGGCAGCCATTGTGTTCTTCACCCTCACCTAACAGGTCGGTAGCCATCTTTCCAGGGAAGTATTTTGGAATATGGAGGCCTGCACTACAACTCCCACCAGGCACACCCTTCCCCATCACTCAGCAGGATTGAGCACCCCCTCCCACCCACAACCATATGGCAGCCATTGTGTTCTTCACCCTCACCTAACAGGTAGGTAGCCATCTTTCCAGGGAGGTGTGTTTGGAATAGGGAGGCCTGCACTACAACTCCCACCAGGCCCCCTTGTCTCACAGCTGAGCAGGATGGACTACTCCCCCCACCCAGAACCATGTGGCAGCCATTGTGTTCTTCACCCTCACCTAACAGGTTGGTAGCCATCTTTCCAGGGAGGTGTGTTTGGAATAGGGAGGCCTGCACTACAACTCCCACCAGGCCCCCTTGTTCCACAGCTGAGCAGGATGGACTACTCTCCCCCCCAGAACCATGTGGCAGCCATTGTGTTCTTCACCCTCACCTAACAGGTAGGTAGCCATCTTTCCAGGGAGGTGTGTTGGGAATAGGAGGCCTGCACTACAACTCCCACCAGGCCCCCTTGTCCCACAGCTGAGCAGGATGGACTACTCCCCCCACCCAGAACCACGTGTCAGAAAGTCCACCTAAAAATGACACCTGGACAGGTAAGCAGACAGTGCATACACGCCACCATTCCTCAATGAAAGCATTGAGCTAAAGCCAACACAAGGCCTCACCTCACAACAAAATACATGCCATTAAATACCATTTGATAGTATTCAGACAGCTATGCATATTTAACTGTGACCAAAACAGAACTGTGACTCAACTAAACCCATGTGTAAGCAAATCAGGGACCATATATGCACTGCACCGAATGCTATCTGTAAATTCCATGGATGTTGAGCATGAAGGACCATAGTAACAATAAAAAGGTATGGTCTGTTGAACAATGAAATACAAGCACATAACATTACAAAGGTATGCATGAGATAACAATGGTACAATGTCTAGTACATGTGCATATGTAACATTTGCCAGGAAGAGTAATCAGCAAAGATGCATTACATCAAGTTGCATAGCAGCCAGTTGTCAGATGACAACCTTTCAGTTTAATACAAAGCGCTTCACGTGGGGCATGGTATCCAATGACTTGTCACACCATGGAAAAAGATGTATGTACCTCCACATCATGTCATGACGAACATCACTGTGCAGACATACAATTTATGAAATAAGTAACTGTGTGTTGCATAACATGTAAATAAGAGACATCAAACACAGCAAGCCAGAAGGGTGTAAGTCAATGACTATGTACCCTCTGTTCCACAGGTGACCAACAACTGACTGCAGAGGACAACAACCTCAACCTGCAGAGCCAGTCTCCTCCCCCGGAACATGGACACTCTGATGCAGAGTCCCTGGATTCTTTGGATGAGGAGCTCCAAGCCAGCCCATCTGGTGTGCCAGGGCGCAACCGGTCACATGACCCCACTGCCCCCTACCATCAGCAACAACATCAACGCTGACCCCTGCTGGAACGACCTGTGCCACCACCACCATTACTGTTGCCTGCAACACTCGCCCTGTCCCAGAGGATGCCCAGCCCACACCATCAACTGTGGAGGGCAGGGAGAGTAGGCGTGTGGCTAGAGTGCTGAGGCAACAGGTCAGTGATAGCAGGGCAGGTGGGAGGACAAGTGGGACTCCAACACCACAGGACACTGTGACCGAAGCCCTGGCTAACATCACCAGAGTTGTGGGTGCCTATGAACGCACACAGGCACAAATGGGCCAGGCCCACGAAGATGCCCTGGAGCTCCAACGTCTGCTGAGGTCCATGGACAACCGTATGGGACAAATCGTGGACCTCATGGGCCAGTTAGTGGTGGTACAGAGGGACAGGCCAGTGCCACAGACCACACCTCCACCACCCCCCATTGCCACGCAGGATAACAGTTCATCATCCACCCCTGCGGACACGGAGAGGGGTGACCCTCAGACCCCACTGGCCCAGCAGACGATGCCCCCCCGCCAAAAGAAGAAGGGGCCGTCCAAAGAAAAACTTGGGACTCACCCGTGGCAAAGCACCTGCCAAACGCCAGCCAAAGAGCCAGCCATGATGGCAACACTCTTCACCCAACTGTCCTTACCCACACTGCCATGGTAATGGCATCCTTCTGTTGGACTGTGTCACCACATCAATGTGGTGCCTACTTGATTGCCTCATCTACCATCACTGCCAACTCATAGATTCACCATTCACACTTATGTAAATATCCACTTCCCTCTCACATATACCCATTGAAAATAAACAACAATATCGCACCAATGTAGTTGAGTCTGCTCCATGTTTATCACTGTATGTGCAATGTTTACCGTGATTACAATGTCACAGTAGCATGGATCCTCTGTAGGCAAGGAGAGGCAGAAGGGACCTAGCAAAACACAACAGAACAAAAGTCACTAGTCAGGTGGTGGCATCACAGCCATCACACAACACATGTCCTCAACGTACACCAATATGCACACATTACAATGTGCAACAGTACCAACATAGACATCCTGTAGCTGTGACAAACTACCCTGTATCCAACACATAGGCAGCCAGCACTGAGTCAACAACAGGATACAGTCACAAAGATCACATAGACCTTCACGCAAACAACTATATCAACAGACAATGGACCAGTTGTACATTGTCACTCACCTTAAAGTGAAGTAGCGGTTGATGAGCTGCTGACGCTGGTCGACACCTTCCTCCTCTCCACTATCCTCGTCACTGGGCATTTGTCGGATCGTAGGTGGGGGCCTCGGCTGGTCATCATCGTCCAGGATCATGGGGATTCCTTTCCGTAAGGCCAGGTTGTGCAGCATGCAGCAAGCTACCACTATCTGACACACATTTTTGGGTGAGTACATGAGTGCCCCTCCGGTCCTGTCCAGGCAGCGAAATCTCGATTTTAGGAGACCAAAGGTTCGCTCCACCACCCGTGTTCTCCCATGGGCATTGTTGTAGCGAACTTCAGATGGTGTCCTAGGATTGCATAGTGGGCTCAGCAACCAAGGTCTGTTGGGATATGCAAAGTCACCTATGTGTGAAAAACACATACCGATTAAGTGATACAACTGTGGCAGAGGACAGCATGGCACACACAGCACACAACTTGACTCTGCCCACTCACCCACAATCCATGCCCGCTCCGGAAGTAGATTGGCCATCAGCTGGGGCACAATGCTGTTGTGCAGAATGTAGGAATCATGTGCAGAGCCTGGTAACTTGGCACAGACATGCAATATGATCATATCGGCCTGGCACACCACCTGCACATTGATGGAATGTGAATGTTTACGATTCCTATATATATGTGTTCCCGTGCCTGTGGTGGAACCAGGCCAACATGTGTGCAGTCAATAGCACCTACAACATTAGGGATGTGACCAAGGGCATAAAAATCCACCTTCACAGCCGCCAAAGCCGCCCTCCTTGGAAAACTTATGTATCTGTCTTTGTATTGCATCATGGCCAACAGGAAATCCCGTAGCACCATGCTGAAGGTGGGCTGAGACATCCCCCCTGCAATGCCCACTGTCTCCTGGAATGACCCACTAGCCAGGAAATGCAGTGCCGCCATCACCTTCGATTCAGTTGTCAATGCTGTTGGGTATGTCCTGTCAGCCCGCAGGTGTGGCTCCAACATGGCACACAGATCTTGGATGTTTGTGCGGTCCAGACGGAATCTGCGTATTATGTCATCATTCTCAATGTTAGCCAGCAGGGTGACTGGACGATTCACATTAGGTCGCCTCCTAGGTGAGATGAAAGGGGACACGTCATTGCAACAGAAGATGAGATGTGCACAAATCCGTAGCTTTTGATTGACACAGCGCAAACATTGACTGGCATTACAATGCACCATACAGTGCAAGTAAAAAGTCATGACACCTTGAGAAAACATTGTAGTACACTTGTTCAGTATTCGCACAGTGAGAACAACCAACATGGAAACTGTTTCTGTGAATGCTAATAGTCACATTTCAAAGTCTTGTGTAAACAGCCCTGACAGTACATGATACAGGACATGTGTGAAACAGAAACACTGCTGGCTTCCAAGTGGCTGCTGTACCTGCCACACATTCTTGGGCAATGATGACAGGGGACACATGAACAACACAATTTGTCTAGTTCTGAAGGACTCATTATGGAATTTGAGCCACTGCAAATCCACACAAGTTTAGAGACACTCACATACATATTCACAAGCCTGTGCTAATATCCAATGTCATTAGTACACATGCCATACATGCTGGTAATCACAATTCAAAGTCAGTCAATGACTAATAATGAAAAGCATTTGCAGATTCTGTGTCGCCGTGGATCAAGACACAATGACACCACTGCACAATATCATCAACAAGCAGACAGATTGTCAATGTGGCACAGAAAAAGTGGAAAAGGTACGTGATCCAAAAGGACTGCAGACAAACGTTAATCTGCACTTAAGTTGCACTTTGACATGCAGTATGAAGGTAGCACTGCCCAAACACACAACTAAAGTACAACAATTGCCATGGAGCTAATCATCCAGCTGCTTGGAGACACAACAGTGCCACAAAAACAACCTACAACACCACCAGGACAAAACCACACCAGTATGCCTACAACTCAGCGCATGAATATGCTGAGTACATAACAAAAACACAACAGCCTCATACACATAACAACAGCGGATGTCATCGCACAACACAGGTACTAAAGGACAAACATCAAAAGCATCCTGAACCACGTTCCCCACAGGCTGTCAGGAACAACACAGCGGACTACCAACAACCCTCCGCAGACAAAGATGCTGGCTGTGCATCACTTGTTGGCCTCTGATACCTTCAAAACAACAAAAGTTAGAGTTGGATGAGTGTCACAGCCAGCCCTATCAAGGTATATCTCACGTGTCTTGGATGCCATCATTAGCTTGATTCAACAGCACCATCAGTTCACCCACACTGCGCAGGAACAGCTTGTGCCCCAGAAAGGCTTCTACGCCATAGCAGGCTTATCCACTCGTGTTGGTTTAATATCACTGCACACGTGTCCTACGTGTGCACCCTGCCAAAACTGCACACAATTACTGCAAATGAAAGCACACGCATTACATCAATGTGCAGCCAATTGTGTCACACCGTCTACTGTTCACAGATGCCATATCAAATTTACCAGTCAGTGAGCACCATCACCACTTTTGGCTACAGTCCATCATCCAAGGGAACAATCTTCATGTGAACAAGGTCAATGCACCTGTCCTTGGTGAGTACCAACGTAACACACCACACACATCAAATCCACAATCAACATACTCACAACTGTGGAAATATACATGTAACAAAATCACATATGACAGGCCGAACAACATGAACACATACCAGACACAATGTCACAAGTAATGGTGATAACATTTGGCAGATATGGAGACAAAACATACCCAAAGGCAGAGATACAAGTGAAAAATAATAAGGATGTACAGAATGCCAAGTGTGCCGGTGATGTAATTAACCTCCTTGAGTATGTAGAGCACACACATGTCCATGTGGACATATACTGTTGGATTTGCTACTGCGAACAATAACATTACATGAAGGCTGTAATAGGTGATACCAAACAGACAACAGTGTGACATATGTGGTGAGTAATGAAAATAATGCTGAAATGTTTGTACAATCATGTACTGTATAGTGACATATTGTGTGAGATATGGATATGTGTGTAAATATTGGGATCAGATATGAAATTGGGGGTAATTATTTGGTGTCAGATATGAAATTGGGGCTAAAATGTGGTGACATATATGAAATTGGGGCTAATTTTGGGGTCAGATATGAAATTGGGGCTAAAATGTGGTGACATATGAAATTGGGGCTAAATTTGGGGGTCAGATATGAAATTGGGGCTAAAATGTGGTGACATATGAAATTGGGGCTACATTTGGGGGTCAGATATGAAAATGGGGCTAAAACGTGGTGACATATAAAATTGGGGCTAAATTTGGGGGTCAGATATGAAAATGGGGCTAAAATGTGGTGACATGTATGAAATTGGGGCCAAATTTGGGGGTCAGATATGAAATTGGGGATACATTTGGGGGTGAGATATGAAAATGTGTGTAAATGTGGGCTCAGATATGAAATTGTGTAGGAGAAATGTGCCCCATTAGTTCTTTCAGTGTGGCATTTGGTGTTAGATATGAAGTTTAGGCTGTCATTACTAACTATAGCCCATTTGAATTCCATCAAGTGCCATGATATTTTGTAAGTGACCACTGTTCGAAGTACAGATATGACCCATGACATTGACACAGCACGATGTGTCCATTGGTGCCTTAAACATGCTTAAACAACACTGTCACACCCATAGTCAACAATGTCATGCTGCACCCTTGATAGGCATATACACATGGCTAATGGCGGTTGGCATGCTCTGACACCCAGATCCCGGTCACTCATAGCAATGAATATGCCCAGAATTGCGATAGCTACCGCCTGGCACCAGCGGTGTGTCACCGCCATGGCCCAAGACACCATAGCGGGATTGATAGACATATACACATGGCTAATGGTGGTTGGCATGCTCCAACACCCAGATCCCAATCACTCATAGCAATGCATGTGCCCGGAATCCGGTAACTACCACCTGGCACCAGCGGTGTGTCACCGCCACGGCCCAAGACACCATAGCGGGATTGATAGGCATATACACATGGCTAATGGTGGTTGGCATGCTCCGTCACCCAGATCCCGGTCACTCATGGCAATGCATGTGCCCGGAATCCGATAACTACCACCTGGCACCAGCGGTGTGTCACCGCCACGGCCCAAGACACCATAGCGGGATTGATAGGCATATACACATGGCTAATGGTGGTTGGCATGCTCCGTCACCCAGATCACGGTCACTCATAGCAATGCATGTGCCCGGAATCGCGGTAGCTACCGCCTGGCACCAGCGGTGTGTCACCGCCATGAACCATGCCCTTCCAGCCAATGGGAAGCGCAATCGCGGTTGCCTGATGCAAGTTTGAAAATCGCGGTAGGCATGCTCCGCCACTGCGGGCCGGTCATTGGATGCACTTGAAAGATGCACCACCGCAGTACCGCACGCCTGTCCCCTGCGGTGTGTCACCGCCATGGACCATGCCCTTCCAGCCAATGGGAAGCGCAATCGCGGTTGCCTGATGCAAGTTTGAAAATCACGGTAGGCGTGCTCTGCCACTCCGGGGCCGTCATTGGATGCACTTGAAAGATGCACCACCACGGTACCGCACGCCTGTCCCCTGCGGTGTGTCACCGCCATGGACCATGCCCTTCCAGCCAATGGGAAGCGCAATCGCGGAGGCGGTCATTGGATGTATTTGAATGAGGCAGACCTGGAACACCAATTGCAGCAGCTTAGAACCACAGAAACGAGCCCTGGGGGCTATATATGTGTGTGAGGGAGCCACACATTGCCACAGCTCACTGAGCCTGCTGCCTGACACCCCTCACCTGCTGCTGCCTCCAGGGACTGCTGCCTGAGACCCCTTACCTGCTGCTGCCTCCAGGGACTGCTGCCTGAGACCCCTCACCTGCTGCTGCCTCCAGGGACTGCTGCCTGAGACCCCTCATCTGCTGCTGCCTCCAGGGACTGCTGCCTGAGACCCCTCACCTGCTGTTGCCTCCAGGGACAGCTGCCTGACACCCTCATCTGCTGTTGCCTCCAGGGTCTGCTGCCTGAGACCCCTCACCTGCTGCTGCCTCCAGGGACAGCTGCCTGAGACCCCTCACCTGCTGCTGCCTCTAGGGACTGCTGCCTGAGACCCCTCACCTGCTGCTGCCTCCAGGGACTGCTGCCTGACACCCCTCACCCGCTGCTGCCTCCAGGGACTGCTGCCTGAGACCCCTCACCTGCTGCTGCCTCCAGGGACTGCTGCCTGACACCCCTCATCTGCTGCTGCCTCCAGGGACTGCTGCCTGAGACCCCTCACCTGCTGCTGCCTCCAGGGACTGCTGCCTGACACCCCTCACCACCAACTGCCGCTGCTGCTGTCTCCTGCCCACAGTGATGTGAGGACTGTGAAGATCCGTGCCACTCCCTTCACCCCCGAGGAACTGGAGGTCCTGGTGGACGAGGTGCTCACCCAGTATCCAAGGCTATATGGTGCACCAAATGTCATGGTAAGTATCTCAGGGTGTGAGTGAGAGTGCAGGGGGGCACACATGAAGTTGATCTGCTGCAGTATGTGCGTAAGAGTGTGGGGTTGGGTCATGCACTGCCTAGCATGCTGTTTCCAGGGGAAGGTGTGTTTAGCCTATTCAACACGTTTCCCTGCCTGCAAAACCAGATGTGAGGGAAATGTAATGTCTTGTCAGACATACAGTGAGGCTGCACCTTTTCAATTTAGGAGTCAGGACAGTGATTTTCAGTCTGAATATCTGTGTGTCCCTGATGTCCTTCACAGGCCCATCTGTGGCCTTAGCTAGTGTTGTTGTCCAGAGGGTAGTTAGGGCATTGTTTCTGACTCAATATGTGCCTCATCTCTAGTTCTGCACTATGCTGAGGACCTCAGTCCCCCAGGCTGACATTCACCTATGACACTGTACATTGCAACATTCTTGTGCCCAGACCATTCCATCACCACCAGCATGTGCACATACTTGCAAGTGTTGGCACTGTTTGTGTCTCCAAATAGTCCCTCCATGTAAAAGATGAGATGCCCCACGTTGGACCTCTGTGAGAGTGACCCCAACTGGCCTGCACATTCACTGCCCAATCAGACAGTGACACAACACTGAATGTACAGAGTGTCAAATCTGTGCTTTTCCTCTTGACTCTCCATCAATGAGCCATTACAGAGATGTAGATTGCACACAACAGGCCTTGTGATGAGGGTTTGCGTTTGTGAGGTCATGTCCCTCAATGTGACATCCATGACACAGTGTGGCAGTTTAAGGGCAAGTGCTTTGAGGGCTGCGCAGTGTTGGGCACAGTGAGATTTCACAGTGACATATGTAGTAATGTCCTGCATGTCTTGGTATTCCCAGAAACTTGCAGTAGATGTGGTCAGCATACACATTTTGCTCTCTGCTGGCATCCTGCATGGCTTTGAGATAGGCATGTACTGGGTCCACCCTCATACCTGCATGCATTAATGTGTGTTTCACACATGATGATGTTTGAATGTCACAGATTTGTTGTCTCTGCTAAAGTTATGGCTGAAGTTGGTATGAGTCAGTGTCATGCTCCTGCACTGTGAAATGGTGGTAGGTTACACTGATTATTGCACACTCTTGTCTCCCATGTCTGCAGCTCAAAGTCAACCAGCGCAAGGCCGTGTGGAGGGCCATTGCATGCAGGGTGCATGCACTGGGTGTCTCCAAACGACGGCGCTCCCACTGTCACAAGAGGTGGGATGACATCTGCCGTCTGAGCAGGAACGTGGCCAAGATGACACTGGGGCTGATCCCTCGGTCCAGCAGGTTGGCGCGGTGCAGCGTGACACCACTAATGTCACGAATTTTAGCTGTGACGCAGCCTGAACTGGATGCACGTCTGAAGGGGCATCAGCAGCAAGCTGGTGGTGAGTATTCTGTGAGTATGACTTTGGGTGTTGTTTGGCTGCATGTGCTCCAAGCCTGGGCCAGTGCAGGGTTGTGATGTTGCTAGTGTGATGCTATGGCGTGTAAGTGGCCGCGGTGTTGGGTGCAGTAGTCATGCATTCCCCCAACATGTACCTTCCCATGTCATTGATGTAATGGCCCTTGAGTTCACATTTGTAGTTGTGGCCTTCTGGTATCATCTTCATTGGTGTCGTCACGGACATCCCATGTCAGGGTCCAGCAGAGTGCATGATCTGAGTGTGCCATCATCAATGTGTGCATTGCCTGACGTCAGATTTGTACTGGCTACACATCTAACAACAATGTGCAACTGTAGTTGTGCCCCAAGATACGACATGGTGGATGGCATGTGCTCATGGCCACTGTGTGCGGATATTTTGGGGTCTGTCTCTGTGTTGGACACTTCTGCTGTCTCAAGATGTGACAGTGGCAACATGTTGTGAGTAGAATCTTTTACCCACTCAGGGCCCTAGGTGTGCGCAGAGGGATATGTGTGTCTGGTTAGCTGAAGCCACCAACAGGCTAATTGGCTGTGTGTCCGTCACATGGGCGAATCATGCCAAGTTTGCATTATGCCACGGTAATTTCGATGTTTGGATTGAGGTTGCACGGTGTTACTGCCCATGGTGTTGTCCAACATGGATGATTGTTCATCATTAGTGATGCTTCCCTTGCAGATATTTGTAAATTTGATGCAAATGTACTGATCCTACCTCTCTCTCTCTCTCATGCAGCATCTCACATGGACACGGAAGGACAGGGGACGGACACCAGTGGTGAGGCATCAAGCACAACTGCTGCATACCAGCATAGTGACAAGGATGTCACCAGTGCATCAGAGGGGGACCGTAGTCTTCTAGAGGACTCACAGCCAGAGACGCAGACCTCTACGTCATCTAACGATGGCGGTGCCACATCTATGTTTTCGGCCGAAGGAAACAGGGACTCTGCCTCCTCGTCCACCACACAGCGTTCAGTGCCCACCCTCTCTGCTACTCCCACTGTTGCTGCCCGTGTTCGCACCACAAAAAAGGAAGAGTGTCCTTCATCCCTGGCACCGCTGCCCCTGCCCCTGTCCCCCCTCTGCCATCAGTGCTGAGTCTGTGGACCTTTTACACCAGCTGTGTGTGGGTCAGACAGCTCTCCTCAATGCCTTCCTGGACAATGACAAAAAATTTCCACAGGTGTTGGCTTACATGGAGGGCGTTCATTCTGACGTGGGTGGGCTGCACCGGACTGTGCAGTCTCTGTCCTCTGCAGTGACAGCAGCCATTCAACTTGCCCAATCCCATATCCAGCTCCAGTCCCTAGGCCCACCACCCTGCCAGTGGCCGCATCTGATGATAGTGATTACACACCCCAGACATCAAGGGACAGATACGGCACAAGCAGCACATGGCAGCAGCAGCCCAAGCAGTCCAGGCCACAGACACCATCCCCACAGAAAGGTAAACCCACACCAGAGAGCAGAGGCAAAAGCCCTTCAGGCCTCACCCAGGGCAAGGATGGCAAGGAGCAGGCCTCGGGCTCACATGCCTCAGAGGCATCCCCAGCCAAGGACTCACCTGTCCCAAAAGTGTCTCGCAGAGACAAGCACACAGTTTCCGTGCCCAATGACGAACAGGTGCCTGCTAAGGGTACACATAAGAAGAGCTTCAATGCAAGTTCACCCACAACATCTACTCCCATCCAGAGCCCTGTGAAGCAGGGAAAGGAGGCCACTGTAAGGGGGACACCTGGTAAACAGGTGATGCAGGGGCAGAGGCAATCCGGGGCCAAGCGTCCCAAAGAATCCAGTACGTCCCCAGAGGGGGGACCAGCATCTGCACATGAGCCAGCTTTTGTGTTGAGTGTGCCTGTTGTATGCACCCCACTTGGCATTAATCCCAGGACAGGGAAGCCATATCAAATCCCTAAGAAGCGGAAGGGCACCCTCCAATTCTCCCACACACACACTGGGTCTCGTGCAAGCATGAGTCCACCTCCACGTGCCACCACCCCACCTGGTCCTAGCAGCCCTCCGGCTTCCCAAACCACTGCTGGCTCTACCACACCAGGACCTAGCAGCCCTCAAGCTTCCCAGAACACTGATGGCTCTACCCCAGCTGGGCCTCTCTCTCCCCGAGCCAGTACCCCAACTGGCCCCGACAGACAGCCACCTCCTAGTCATACTGCCCGCCAAGTCTGAGTGTTGGTCACCCTCACACACATGTCTCTCCCACAGTGGTACCATGGACTGCCCATTTTTGACACCCTGAGTGTGTTGCTGACCATGGCAGGGTACTGTACCACACATTCCCAGTGCTGGATGTCATGTACTCACTCTACACTTTGGACTGGCCACTGGCCTTGGTGTTCACTGCTGTTTGCCCCTTGCCTGTGCAGCTTCTCATGTACCTCACCTGCACTTTGGACTGGCCACTGGCTTTGCTGTTCACTGCTGTTTGCCCCTTGCCTGTGCAGCTGCTCATGTACCTCACCTGCACTTTGGACTGGCCACTGGCCTTGCTGTTCACTGCTGTTTGCCCCTTGCCTGTGCACCTCTCATGTACCTCACCTGCACTTTGGACTGGCCACTGGCCTTGCTGTTCACTGCTGTTTGCCCCTTGCCTGTGCAGCTTCTCATGTACCTCACCTGCACTTTGGACTGGCCACTTGCCTTGGTGTTCACTGCTGTTTGCCCCTTGCCTGTGCAGCTTCCCATGTACCTCACCTGCACTTTGGACTGGCCACTGGCCTTGCTGTTCACTGCTGTTTGCCCCTTGCCTGTGTAGCTTCTCGTGTACCTCACCTGCACTTTGGACTGGCCACTGGCCTTGATGTTCACTGCTGTTTGCCCCTTGCCTGTGCAGCTTCTCATGTACCTCACCTGCACTTTGGACTGGTCACTGGCCTTGCTCTTGTCTAAATTTTGCTGCATAACTGTGTGAAATGTAAATAAAATAGAAATTTACTCCTGTTGTCTGCCTTGTCAGTGTCCTTGCTAACTAAAGGGTTACTGTGTGGGCATGGTTTACTGTGACACATGCTCTATATGCCACTTCAACATTGCCAATGTCTTGTTTCCTCTGATCATGTTGTTTCAACTTTGGTGTCCCAGACTTGTGCATCTGTGTGTGTTGGCTTAGATGTAGGTAAGTTTGCTGTGGACTGTTTAACTTCCTGGGTGTGTTGTTGACTGTGTGATGTTTAGATTGTTGTTGTGTGTGTTCATAGTGTGTCACTCATCTCTGTTTGTAACTGGTATGTCTGTTGTGCATGCAGTGCTGTGAGTGTATGTTGCCTTGTCCTTGCCTGTTGTGCAACCCCTGATGTTTAGCTGTTGTAGCATGTTGATATCTTTGCATGTGCATGTGTTATGTCTGATGTGGCTGTGTTTGTGTTTGTGTTGTGTTGTCTCATGCAGTTGACAGATCCTCTGTGTGTGGTGTTCTATTTGCCTGTCAGTGTGTGTGTTTTGTTGTTGTGTTTGATTCAGATGTGTGTTGCCATTGTGGTGTGCCTTACTTGTGTGTCTGTCACATGGAATGAGGTCTATTGTAGTTCCCGTGCTTGTTTTATGTGCATCCTTGGTGTTTTCTCCTCTCATATTTGATGTGTCTTTTGTCATTGTTGTGCATGTGCAGGCATGTGGTATACTATGACACCATTTTTAGTTGATGGGTGGTGTGGTATGTCTGTCTGTGTGTTATTGTAGGCCCCTTTCTCCCTGTTTGTCTCCATTATTGTTTTGTGTGGATGCACTTCTTATATGTGTTGTGGTATGCTATCTGTGCATTTTTCCTGACTGATGAGGTTGTGTACTCCTGTTGTGTCTGTGCTCCAATTGAATGTGCACTGTTTGGCTGCACAGGTCTTGTCTGTTATTGTAGTAGTTCTGTGTGTGTGTTTTTATTGAGTTCTGTGTCTGACTATTGTTTTTGTGCGTACAGTGGTTCTGCCATCCCTGTGTGTGTGTGTGATGTTTGTGGATACCCCCCAGGGGGTGTGTTTCCTTGTCAGTGTATTGACTGGAAATTATTGGCAAGCTTCTGTGTGTTTGTCACTGGTGTTGTGTGCTGCAGGTGTGATGGGTGTGGGGGTTGTGTGGAGGTTCATACTTGTGTTTTACAGTCATGGAGTGTTGCAATGGGCCCTGTGTGTTGTGCTGCTGACATACTCCTGTGATGTATTTGGATGCAGATGTGTGGCTGCTCAGTGTTAGACTTACTACCCTTCCTTTCATCCCTGTGCCTACACATGGCTTGCCTTGCTGTCTCCCTGAGTTGTTGCAGTGAGGTGACTGTGGTTTGACTTCACTCACTGTGACTGCCATGTGTGATTAGTTGAGCTGGGGTTGTTGTTATATGTTCCTTCCCTTGCATGTGATGTACACTTTCTTGGTGTTCAGGTCCTTGCCATTCCATTTGTGTGTATCTCACTTTCGGTTTCCTATTTGTTGTCCTCCATTGCTGCTGGCATGTGGTCTGTGTTTTTTGCTGTGTGTCAGTGTGGGGTGTGTCAGTGTGACTTGGCAGGCTGTGTGTCCATTGGAGTGTTTGTTCATTGTCTGTGTGTGTTTATTTTGTGCTTGGACTCAGTTTACTTGCTATGAGTGTGGTGTTGTTGTGGTGTGTGGGTTTTACTGACCCTATGCTTCTACGCTGTGTGTTACTCTGCAGCCACACCTGATGAGGCTGTCTCCATAGTTGTTTGTTGTGTGGTGCAGTGTGTGTGTTCACCTGGCTGGTTATTAGGCATGTGTGGGTACAGGAGGGTAACGTGGCATGTCCCTTCATGTTGTGGGTGGGCCTAGTGTGTGGAGTGTGGAGGAGTTGCCCTGTGTACTTTGTGCACTGCCCATGCCTTGCGCTGGCCCAGTCTACTACATTGTGTGCATTCTTTAACGCGGATTCACCGCTGCGGTCACGTGACCTGGACATTATTTCGAGATCGCGGACATGGTGACCGGGATGTGGAGGGGTGGACTAGTGGCAGGTAGGACATGTGTGGCTACACCTGTGGTTGTGTTCCTGTCCCCACCAAGGTGTCTGGTGGGGGCAGGGACCTTACATCATCCATGGGGTTGTGTTTGTGTGCAGGGTTGTGTACTCGTGTACCTGCAGCGGCGTCCGCCACGGTCCATGGCTTGCTGGAGGTGTATCATGTACAGCACCGGGAAGACGTGTAGTGCCGGGTCCATGGCGGTCGGGTCCGGTATTCTTTTTGCGCTCGGTTGTGGTGCTTCCGCCTGCTCAGATTGGCCGGTTTCTCCACTGCGGTGTGCCTGGCTTTTTGGCGCATCCTAATTTGTACGGCGGGAGGGACGTCATTCCGCATGGCGGTGGCTCTCGATTGGTTGTCTCCGCCACGGTGGCGGGCGCATTTTGATGGTGGTGCACGTCGCACCACGGCGGACGGACAATGGGCTGTGTTTGACCATTGCAATATGGCGGACGGGTGCACCGCTGCTCACGGGGCGGAAAACAGCGTTTTATCCCACCGCCAGCATCGCGGAGGTGCATCCGCCAGTCATTGTAATGGACCCCATAGTTAGCTCCAGAGCATCTCCAACACCCAGAATGCAATGATAATCCAGCTCGTTGCCACTTTAAGGGAGTCCAATGCCAATCGTGTAAAGTTTTAAAAGACAAAACTTCATACGCACTTCACGAGTGCCCTTGTCCAGGGCTTCCAATATGTCTGGCCAAGTATCTTCGTCTATAGTGATATACAATCGTTCCTGACATTTATCACTGAGAGTAGTAAGAAGCGGCTGAGAGTATAAATGGTTAATCAGAGTTCTATATAAACCTGACATGACACCTTTATACCGACCCCAATTGCAAAGAAAAGTCAATATTGGCGAGGTTTGTAATGACCAAGGGGGAAGGCCAATTCATCTCTTCAGACAATGCTGAAGTTGTAAGTATCTCGAGGCCTGGTGCATAGGAAGATCAAATTCTTCACTAAGAAGCTCAAAAGATTTCAATTCACCACCTACTATAAGCTGATCTAAGATTAAGATTCCTCTCGAGCACTACTCAGGCCACGAAAGTGCTCAACCATTAATATGAATACTTTCATTCTTCCAGATTGGACCTTTAGAATGTAAACGATGGGAAGTCCTCAGTAGACGATGTGCACGTTGCATGCTTGATATATGGCATAGAGCACAGGATGTGCAAGGGTAGTTCTAGGTTTACGAACATTGTATAAAAATTTAAGGCCGTCATCTCATTCAAGTATTGAGCGTCTGGGGGAGAATCAATTGCACCTGGGAGTAAGTAAGGCAGCTGTGAAAGATGTAAAGCTAGGGAATAGTGTTTTATCGATGGTAGACTTAGACCACCATGGGAGCAACGTACCATTAGCTTAGCAGCAGACAAACGAGGTTTCATATTTTCCCAGATAAAGGATCGAATACGAGAGTCTATACGACGAAGTGTGGCAAGAGGTATAATAATTGGAAGCATTCCAAAGACATAAGTAAATCGAGGCAAAGTTACCATTCTCACCGCCTGTATTCTTCCCCACATGGAGGAATTCAAAAGAGACCATTTGGCAAAATCAACTTCCATTTGTGCTATGAGAGGAGAAATGTTATCTGAAACCATTCTCTCTAATCCACGATTGATCAGGGTTCCTAAATATTTTAATTGAGACGATTTTCAGCCAAAGGATATCCATCTATTGAAGCCTTTGTGGTACAAGGAGAAAGTGGAAGAGCTTCACTTTTATCCCAGTTCACTTTGTAACCAGAAAGCTCTGAGAACTGCTTAATAATTTCAAGCAAATATGGTAAGGAGGAAAGATCTTTAATCGTGAGAAGAATATCATCAGCATATAAGTATAATTTGGATATACCTCCCGGTATAGGTATGCCCAGAATCTGGGATGAATGACGAATAAAGCGAAGCAAGAGGTTCCATCGCTAATAAGAATAAGAGAGGGGACAATGGGCAACCTTGATGGGTACCTCTATGAATTAAGAAAGGATCAGAAAGAAAACCTCCACAATTAACCTGAGCAGTAGGGTTGTCATATAATAGGCGAACCATAGAAATACATTTCTCACCTAAGCCAAAATGTTACATAGTGGCAAACAAATAAACCCAATCAATGCGGTTGAATGCTTTCTCTGCATCTAAAGAGAGACGACGGCATCTTCTGTCAAATCTCTAGTGGACCATAAGGTATGGGCTAATGTTCTAAGATGATTTCTGGATGATCGACCCGGGACAAAACCAACCTGTGAATGGTGTATTAGGGAGGGAATGACTTTTATAAGCCTCGCCCCTAAAATACTTGCCAATATTTTGACATCCCCATTTATTAAGGAAATAGGCCGATAGCTACAGCAAACTAACGGATCGTTGCCCAGTTTAAGAATAACCACAATTAATGCCTTATTCGAAATGGGTCCAAGAGAAGATGATTGGATAGCTTCATGAAAAGCAGAATGAAGAATGTCGAATGTTTCCTCTCCAGACCACTTGTAGTATTACGCAGGAAAACCGTCTTCACCTGGAGATTTATGATAAGGTAATTTGGAGATGACTACAGCAATCTCTTCTCTGGTAATATCACCGCAAAGTAACTGCCTACCCTCATCTTGAAGCAAAGGAAGATCAATATTCTTAAGATAAGTGGATATCTGTTCTTCAGTTATTGAGTTTTCGGGAGTATAAAGTGTCTTATAGAAAGATGCAAAAGTGTTGGCTATTTCCTGTGGTTTAGTGAAAATTTCGCCTGATTCAGTGCGTTTTGCTGGGATGGCCATTATAGGCCTTGCGTTGTTTAAGCTGTGCCACGAATAATCGGCCTGCTTTTTCGCCTTACTCGTAACGTCTCCCTTTTAAACGTTGAAGGGCATATTCTGCTTTGGAAGTATACAAGTTATTGAGTTCCATTTTAGCTAATTCCAGTGTTTTGCGATTGCTTGCTGTGGGCTGGGAAGTATATAGATGAGTTAAAGAGATGATTTGAGCCTCGGTGCAGTACGGCGCAGAGATGCTGCTTTTTTGGCCAGAGCTGCGTCTCTCATCAATTGTCCATGAATAGTTGCCTTTGCAGCTGCCCAAAAAATTCTTGAAGAAGAAACTGATGATTTATTGTAATTTAAGTATTCAGTAAAATGGGAACGTAATTGAGATTTGCCCTGAGGTGAACGGTACTTTTGGATATTCATCTGCCATGGTTTTCGACCTGGGGAAGTTAGACCAGTTCTAGGGCAATAAGAACAGGGGAGTGATCCGAAATGGTGGCTTCCAAAATGTGGGACTCAGTAGTAAGTGTAACTACTGGATGAGTGATAAGAAAAGGGATGACAAAGACGCCAATGATATATAATACCCATGATCTGCTGTTATATCTCCCAGTAATGCTCTGTCAGCATTGTTACATCTGTCTAAGGGGCCAGTTTTATCTAGAATTGCATCACAAGCTAAATTCCAGTCACCACCAATAATATAACTGGATGCACCGATTTCTATGAATAGGCGATTTAGGTTGAGAAAATAAGAGCGCTTAGCACCTATTGGAGCATAAATTGAGCCAACAAATTTTTCCTCCAATTTTCAATTTAGCAAAGACATATCTTCCCTCAGGATCAGTCCATGTTTTGATGACTGAAAAAGGTAGGGATTTGTGCAAGAGAATGACAACACCACATTTTTGCGGTTGATTCGGGTCAGAGAGAGGTTGCGCAGGCAGTTCACAGTGAATAACTTTTCCAACTCATTCCCGTTGCAGCTTAGAAGATTCCAAAGCATTAAGGTGAGTCTCCTGCAAGAGAGCTATCTCAGTTCTTTTTGTTTTAAGATAGGAAAGAACTTTTTACACTTTATAAAATGTGTAAGGCCATTAAGGTTCCATGAAATTATGCGCAAGGGCGGAGGGAAGAGAATGTATTCACAACCATATGAGCATTGAAACTGGAAGAATATTAAAATAAATGAGAGATTTGGCAAAGGGATAGAAAGCAAGAGATGAAGATAATTGAGTAAAGAGACAGATAAACTATGGTAAAGAGGATACGAGGAGAAATACATTTATTGTAAAAGGTGGAAGAAAAGAAGAAGATAGAAATGATATAAAGACTATATGAAGGGGGTAAAAACTAAGGAAAAAGAAGTAAAAATATATAAAGGAAGCAGAGGAGATTAATGGATTGTACTGTGTAGAGTTAACACAGCATCAACAAAATAGATCTTTTAACTGCGAGTCTAGACTTGTGGATTACTCGTGCCGGGGGATCCCCATTCGACAGTATTATCAGTGGTAAGAGAGACATCCACAAGTTAATATAAATCGTATTCCAATATAGTCTTTAGAGTTTAGAGGTCAAAATGAAAAAAGAAAAGGAGATGAGCATTATGAGAATACAGCGTAAAAGATCATAAGAGATTGGAAATGAAGGGCAAAATAGAAAATAAAAGATTGGAAACAGAAAGGAAGAAAAAGGGTAGAGAAAACCTGAAGTGAGCAATTAGAAAACAATATATCAATATAAAATAAGATCATCAAATATATGACATGTATATGACATAATAGGGTAAATCAGGAAAAATATAATAGTATCATATAATATTTAACTGAAAGAATTGTTAACTCATTTAGTCAGAAACATATCCGAATGAAATTGTCCGAATATATAAACAATGTAATAAATACATAGACAAATCAGTAATAAGATAACTTGTTTGTGACAAAAAGATAACCATATATTCCTATAGCAATAATCCTATTAACTATAGTATATTATAATATAAATTTTCAAATTATTCAAAAAAATGTATCTTAAGTAAATAACAGAATTATTGAATACTAAACATTAGAACAACTGATTAACAATTTATGAATTGATTAAGTTAAGAAGAAGTATAGAAGAAATTAGAGAAAGAAAATACAGGTAATAATTATAATGCATAATAGGAAACAAGACTGAAAAAATTTAAAAGATTTAGATAGAAAGTATTAGGGGTGTTGAGAAGAGAAATTAGAAACATGATGAGTGAAAAATAAAGAGGAAGAGAAGTAAGGGAATAAAGGGAATAGAAGAGGGTATGCATAAGAATAATAGACAAATGTAAATAAATCTATTTAGAACAGTTGACAAAGAAAGACAAGCCAGGAAGGAAGGAAGGAAGAGAAAGATATTAAACTAATGATCATATCAGAGGATTATTAATATAGAACTAACATCATAACAACTTTAATATGAAGTAATAGAATATTAAATCAGGGTTGAATCTAAAATGAGCATATATTTCTATTTGAATCTCTTCTTCTGTTCTAAGATCGTTTTGAGTTACCCTGGACATCAAAGACCTTTTGGTTGCTGATGGAGAAAATGAAAAATGGATCTCAGATAGAGAATCAGTATGAACCATTTTTTGGGGAGGAGCATTGTCCAAGAAGTGTTGAAGCATTCATCTGATACTCATATGAACGTTTACTGCTGTAAATTTCTAATGGGTGAACTTCCATTCTTTCCTGGATGCGAGAAAACAATCCATAGGTTATAGTTCAGGAAACATCCTTTTCGTTTGAAGCAGGCTTTAAGGGAGAGCGAGATTTGTCTCTGTCCCTTTCCTTCGTAAGGGCGGCTACTGCTTGAAGGGCCTGCGCTCGATCTCCCAAGGAACGTACAGATCGTTCTACGTCTCTTCCTCTGTTTTGGGAACGATCTAAATTATGTCGGGTTTCACTAGAAGATATCAAAGATTTCAAGGATACAGGGTGAGAGATGGGATCTGAAATGAATTCTGTACACTCCATATTTTGAGGGGATATATTGTCTAGAAAATGACAAAGGTCTACTGGATCAAAGAAGTCCTTGGAAATTCCATCTTTGGTGATCCGCCGACGTGCAGGTTCAAAAAGTCCATATTTGATGTCAAGTAGGCGAAGACGGGGTCTAAGAGACAGAAAAGCGTTGCGCCCGTTCGTTAGTTTCTTTTGAGAAGTCTTCGGCTATTCTTATCGTGTGACCTTCAAATGTGTATGGTCCTTGGGTCCGAGCTGTAGCAATGAGTTGACGGGCCTGTTCATGTCATAAGAAGCAGGCGATGAGTGGATGGGGTCGACTATTTTTTCCGGTGTTGGGTGGTCCAATATGATGGGCTCTCTGCATCTCCAATGACGGTTCAAAAGTGAGGCCTGTGATCTTTGGAAGAATTTCTCTGAGAAAGGATTTAGGGGCTCATTAGGATGGCGTAATGATCGCCACTGCCGGGCCGGCGGTGGCGATCGTTACGCCATCCTGATGTGAAATACCCCCGCCATATTATGATGGCGGTGGGTATCGCGGCAGACGCAAAGTCCGTCCACCGCTTCTCCGCTGGTCGGCAATCGTTACGATTGCTGGCTGGGCGGAGCTGGGCCACTAATATGGTGGCAGTGCCTAGCAGGCACCGCCAGCCATATTAGGATGTGCCTGTGTAGAGGCCTTTCCATGGTGTCGATGCTGCCATGGAAAGGCTGGCAGGGATTGGCTTTGGGGGCCCGTTGCGGGCCCTGTGGGGTGTGGGGGTGCACTGGGGGGGTACCCCCCTGAAGTTCCATGCACCAAGTGGCAGGCACCGCTTGGCGCCTGCCATGTGGTGCAGAGAAATGCTGTGCATGCCCTTTTACCATTGCGGACGGTGCTGCAGACAGCAGCACAGTCTGCAATGGTAAAAGGCCAGGTTGCGCCCACCATTATGGCGGGCGCATCCTAATTGGGTCGGTGGAACCGCCGCACGTCTGGCGGTCGGTCCCATCGCCGTTATGATGGCGGGCGAACTGATGTCCGCCCGCCATCATAATGAGCCCCTTAGCATCTGATCCTTCTGTTTTTTCAGGAAATCCAAGGAAGCGCACATTATCTCGACGGCTTCTATCTTCTAAATCTAATACTTTACTTCTGAGAAAGAGAAGTTCCTGGTATCATTTTGGAATAGCATCAAGGTGATTCTCTACTCTTACTATTCATGCTGTTAGACCATCCATACAGCTCTGGAACCCAGCAATATCTGTTCGAATAGATTTAGTTTCATTCGGTAAAGTTGATATGAACATTTCCATGCCCTCCAGACGGCGACTCACAGCAGAGAGGTCTTGGAGTATACGCTCCATAGTTGAGTCAGATGACGATGAGTCTGTAGAGTGATAGTGATTTGATGTCGAGGAAGTGGTACCTCTTGCATCCAAAGTAGAACCTCCTTGGTGTAAGGTCTCAGAAAAGAGGAGTGGTTTTGTAGGTTTTCCATATGTTTTGCCAGCAGGCATTTTCAATTTAACTGCATTATTTCTTTGGTATAGAACAGTTATAATCTGTATATATCTACTGTGCATCATATCGGCAGGTATGAATTTGTATGGAGTAAGCCAGATGGACTGTTCAAAAGTAATGTAGGAGAAGTTTATCTTATATTTATGAGCAAGAGTATAAGACCATATCTCAAACCACGCAGTTTACATAATTTCATGACCACAATATCAGTGAGACCTGTCAAAACGGGATTCAAAATATCAGACTTCAGATTCTATCTTACTGATAAAGTATCATGAGGAAATAAGTATAGTAAATTGTTCACCTTATTTACCTCAGTAGAGTAGTACTTGTGTTTTATGAGAGGAATGTCAATCAATATATGTGCTCAAATATGCCTTAATTGTAGTCTTCATTTGTTAATTAAAAATGAGAGAAGCCACCACTACACTCTTAGGGGCCCATTACGATGGCGGGCGGAAGCACAACCGCCGTGCTGGCGGATGCAAAAACCACCAGTTACCGCCGGCACGCAGCAGTCCACACGCCCGCCCAATTACGATGCGAAAAGCAGGCCAAACACCGCCGGCAAGCCAGCAACACCGTCCGCCATCAAAGTGCGCCCGCACACGTAGCGGCGCAGCCTAACTGAC
Source organism: Calotriton arnoldi (assembly GCA_963921515.1). Lineage (NCBI taxonomy): Eukaryota > Metazoa > Chordata > Amphibia > Caudata > Salamandridae > Calotriton > Calotriton arnoldi. Next base: position 335,625 of record CAWUFW010004360.1, read on the forward strand.
ACACACCGTCCGACGAAACACGTCCCGCCCGGCGCATAAATTACGATGCCGCAAACAAACGGCTCCCACGGCAAAGAGACACCGCACGTGAAAGAGAGGCGGAAACACGGACGCAGAGCACGGACAACGAAGAAGCGGCACCCCGGGCATGAATCCAGCACTGCAGGCCCTTCCCATGCTTCTGCTGATGCACCACCAAGGACGCAACGTACCGCGGAGACGCAGGTAGGCACACACACAACAAGTGCACGCAAACAGCGCACACAGTGCAAGGGCGGAAAAAGCGGACAACCCCCCACCAGCGCGTGCACACTCCACATCCACCATTGCATCCACATATGACACACAGGCCAAATCCTAACATCGCAGAACACATGTGTACACACCACCTGGGACTAGGAACCAACCACCCCGTCACGGCCCCAAAGCGCCGATGACGCCGCCACACATGCGCACAACGCAGAGGCCAACCGCAGCGCCATGCATGCGTCGCACACAGACACAGGGACACAACCAAGCAGCACACACACCAGCCCCACCCCGAACGCACATGACACGTGACAGGCCGGCCACAGACATGTCCCCAACGCCCAATTCACGGACAACAGTGAAGTCACGCAACAGCAGGACACACCCCAGTGTAACAAACATGGCGAAGCACACAGCGGCGGCAACACCAACTAGGAGAAGCAGGGCCCCTTCGGGAAGAGGAACGCCAGTACCACACTGAAAAACCCATACCACCCTGCACATATGAACAACACACATGAAACGGAACACCAAAGAGCCCGGTGACCGACAACAGGTGGCCCAAGAATTACATCCACACACAAGGCCCAACGCAGAGCGGAAAGGCAGCCTGCCGCCCACACAAGGGAGAGCAGACAGCACTGAATGACCTTCCATTCCAACACCGAAACCACAGCCCTACGACAGAAGCCGGTGAATACAGCCATTGTCCAAGAATAGACCAACACAGGCATGCCGAGGAGACCGACCACAGGGCAGATAGCGCATATCACAGAAGCACACAACGGACGGGGAAGAAAGAAGAAAACACTCCCCCATGTCGGCCACATGCAAGTTAATTGGAAGGAGTCACACAGCACCGACCTTGAACTGTCTGAGAAGCATGTGGGAAGAGGGCCAGTGTCCTCCAAACAAGCCAACAGAACACAAGTCCTGTCTCCCCACGACTACACAGAGCTCACAGCAACCCCGGAGCGTGCACATTGCAGACTGCACACACAGCCGGAGCACGCCACCTCTACGAACCGCTGCGAAATGGCAACCGCAACACACCTACCCAACTACGCCGAAGAGCTCAAGCTGTACCAAACCAACACGATACATACATTGGGATGCGATCTCCTGTCCCTGCTGAACGTAAGTTACCGACTGACTTACCGCATCACATTGTTCAGCTGCGTCATGCCCGTCTTCTACTGTCGGAGGTGTCCCTACCAGCATCCCGTCGAGATATGCCTCTCCAACCCGGCATGTCTGAAGGCGGACCTGCTACCACTACTCCTCCCTCTGGACGCACACGACAGGGCCTGCTCTGCCTATGGGGGCATGGCGTATGTGGCCAACATCGCACGCGCACTGAAATGGAACCACTGTGCCTCCACACGACGGATCATCGAGAACAGCTACATCGAATGTCACCCAGCATGCCCCATCATGGTCCTCCAAGGGACAACCTACGAACAACACCTTGACAGCCACCATCCGCTTCATTGGCTGGCAAACATGTACACCACCAATGACATGGAAGCCCTGCTGGACGGCATCGCATACCTGACAACCTGTAAATACGTCGGACCACAACGCAGGTTCCCCGAGTGACCTATGAAGTCCAACCCCGCACCCATGCTCAGCTTCCGCACGGACTGGCCAGTCACCACCACAACAGCCATACCAAACGACCGGCAACTGTAACCACACCATCAACGACATCGCCATGACATCGGATATGACCGGGACATGCACACTGTTCCCCATCACATCCAGGAACACCGCATGCATCGTGGGAGGCAGTGGCATGGGCTCTGTGCATCGCACCCACATGGACGGAACTGCACGAACAACCAGGACACGACATGGATCCAGCGCACATGGACACACACACCGCTCAGTGGACATGAATAGGTCACCTGGAGTCTGTGGGTGCTGCACCCTCCCACCCCGCCCCGGGAATCCCATACCAGGACCTTTGCATGGACGACAAGTGCATACAACAACAACACGACCCCAGTGACTGTGACATGTCCAGTAACCACCACAGTGCAACAACAAGTGGCACGCCGCTGCATGCACGCAAGCACATGCCCTGATGTCATCTCACATGCACGCGTGCATGAGGAACAACCGCAGCAAACCTGTCACATGGAACTGAGATGGACTGTGCCCATGATGCCGAGCGGTCTGGTAGGCTACATGTATACCGTCTGTGTCAAAGTCCGCAGCTCCGCAGCTATACGTAAATGTACATTAGCACAGCCTTGGCCAAGCAGATGTAACCCCACACCCTATCCCATTTGTAATCATGCTCAGTATATCCTCAACATGTATTCCGCTGCCAGTAGTGTCCACTATACTGCATCACAGAGGACAGAAGACTCAATATAATGTCTGAAACCAAAACTGTCTCCGCTGACTCATTTCACAAGTACGAATGAGAGAGGATGAGAGTATGTGAAGTACACGGCAGTCGTGACATGACCATGTAGTCCACTGGTATTGGATGTCAACGCAAATGAGTAGCACTACTGTGGAAGACACACATGTGTCGTGTGAAGTCGTATGGACGCAGTGCTCAGGTGGGTGGGTGCGACGGGTAGATGCGCACATGCCAAGTTGGAGCACGCCGTGTTGGGAGGGGTCATGAACAGTACACCACCGCTTCCCTGGGCATTGTGAGAGGACACCTGTCGGGGGGAGTGAACACGTGTGTGCACAGCAGCCGGGCACACGTACAAAGCGGTACCAGGCGCACCTCAGCCCACCCTCTGTGGACAAGCTGGATCCTGTTGTGCGCCCGCCATGCCCCTTGACAAGGCACACACAGCCCCAGTCAACCAGGTGTAACCCCAACATAGTCAATCCGCACAGGCGATACAGGGCACGGGATGGCAGTGGAGCATGGTGTGTGAGAGGTCTCCTCGCGCTCCTCCTGGTCATATCACGCAGGCAATAGAACCTCAACGTCTAGCATGGCACAAGTCAAATGGAAGTGTAGGGGGACGCACCACAGCACGAGCAGCACTGACGTCACGGGAGGTGGCTCGCACCATCCCATCCATTGCCCATCATACCAACCACGCCACATGCCATTGCGACTAAGTGCAAGCGCGTGCGCCACCACCCCCGAGCCCTCCCCAGAGAGGCCAAAGAGTGAATGTGTGGGCCATCAGCCACAGACGGACGCGGCCTGGCCGCAAGGGCAGCCACAGCCACTGGGTGTCGCAGGTGGCGGATCCGGAAGGCGAAGACTGTGATGCATAGTCCATGCAGGCCGGGTCTCCATTTGGGGCACCACGCAGGTGGACGGCGTCCCGCCACACATCATACCCTGAGACAGCCCACTCGTGCAACTGGACCCACACATACACTCCTTGCCCTCTCTGGTGCGAGCTTGGGGCTGCCTGTGCAAGCGCTAGCCTCGCAGGTGAGCATGCATATTGGGGGGCGAGGGGAGGACATGAGGGCTGGGGCGAAGATGACTGTATCACTGTCAGTTAGTACAAGGGATGACCCAGATGTGGAAAGGAAGAGACGTGTCCCGTGTGTACTGCAACTAGTCGCCAATTCAACTACCCCCCATGTCCGGAATGTAAGCCCGCACCTAGGCCCGCCCATCCGCCACATCGAACATACCACCAGCACGACAACCTTCCCATTCGAAACACTGACTGGGGGTGGCGACCAGTGAACAATCATGTGTAGCCTACCCACGCGTACATGTGGGCCCTCCATGATCCATGTCACCTGTGGCAAAGACATGACATGCGCAATGAGGGAAGTGAGGAGAGCTGTCCGCCCCACGCGCAGAAGGTGCATCAGCTCCACAGACCCAGCAGCGAGTCCAGCAGGGGTCACATGTGCAGGGGCAGCTGTGCCTGGTGTGAAGGCACATGCATATAGACAGCACATCGACCAATGTGTAGTCTGCCCACATCCACAGTCCATCATCATGCGGACATAGGAATTGAACACAGGGCAACACATCTTAGTTGGTGCACCCACCGTGACCAACAATGCGCAATCATCGACGTACCCGCCCTGTGCATGGCCCCCACCCAACGGAGGCACATCCAGTGCCACCATCCCACACACACAAGCCTTCCACGGAACATGCTGTGTCCAATGGTCAGTACAGAGTCAGCGCCCATCTGGTGGATCCTGAACAGGAGACACATGCACACACATGCCAGCTCCCACTATGTACGTCTGCCACCTGGCACGTGCAATGTAACCTCTCACCTGTGACGTGTGACTGCAAGCACACAGCCGTCTTGGCATGGGGCTGTCAATGTGGACACCAGTCAATGTTTCGGGAGCTGTGATCCGTACAGTGCTGTACATAGGGTGCAGTGCTGACACCTACTACTGTCTCATATCCCCTCGTGCCACAGGTCCCACTTGTATTGGCCGCTCAGCCCGTGCCCACATCGTCGTCGTCGTGTGCCATACTCATCCAGCCTCGGAAGCAGTTCCATGCTCAGCAGACACTCATGTTGCCGTGGCGTTGCCGCTTGACGAATATGCAGTCAGTCCCCATCAGCACGCCCCGCAAGTCATTGGGGCCTAGATCCCCATGTGCATGCACATGGCAGTGGTATGTCTCACTTGCCATTGCCATTGTTGGGAGACCTGTGTAAGTGTATTGTGGCCGTGCCGTCCCAGCTTGACAGCTGGGCTGTGGCTCATGTGCTTGCTCAGTCATGTCAGTGATGTGTATGCGAAATTGCTATGTGCCGTGTTGCTTTGACATGTTTCCTCTGCCATTTAACCCAGGCGGAGACCGAACATTGACCGCCCATACCAATTGCTGGCGGACATGGACGATACAGAGGTAATCAGGAAGTTTCGGCTGGACAGGCCAACTCTGCATCGACTGTGTGCCATGTTAGAGCCCCATCTCCGTCCCCGTAGGGTGTATCCGACTGCTGTCACCCCCACGGCTAAGGTGATGGCCGCCATGCATTTCTTCGCCACTGGGTCATTCCAGCACACAGTGGGCAGTGGAGGAGGGATGTCCCAGCCCATGTTCAGCAAGGTGCTGAGGGATGTACTGGCAGCCATGATGCTGTACCGGAACAGGTACATCAGATTCCCCAGGGCTCGTGAATTGGCGGCAGTGAAGGGTGCATTCTATGCCCTTGGCAGAATCCCACACGTCGTGGGAGCCATTGACTGCACTCATGTTGGCCTTGTTCCACCACAGGCCACTGAGCACCTGTACCGCAACAGGAAGCACACGCACTCCCTGAATGTGCAAGTGGTGTGCCTTGCGGACATGGTGATCACCCACGTGTGTGCCAAGTTTCCAGGCTCGGCCCATGACGCACACATAATGCGCAACAGCATCTTGCCACGACTGATGGCCAATCTGCAACAGGATCGTGGCTGTATTGTCGGTGAGTATGTGGAGTGGTGTAGCGTGCTGGTTGTGCGATGCTGTCCCCTGTCCAGTTGGAATAGCAACGGTTCTCTGTGTCCCTCACACCCAGGTGACTCTGCGTATCCGAATGGGGCATGGCTGCTCAGTCCATTGAGGAATCCTCGCACCCCAGCAGACGATCGATACAATGAGGCACATGGGAGGATCAGACGTGTGGTCGAGCGTACCTTTGGCCTCCTCAAGTCCAGGTTCAGGTGCCTGGACCGCACCGAGGGTGCACTGGCGTACTCCCCACAGAAGGTGTGCCAGATAGTGGTGGCGTGCTGCATGCTGCACAATCTGGCCATTCGGAAGCAGATCCCCCTCATTGTGGATGACGGAGATCAACCAGGGCCCCAGCCCGCAGACCAGGACAGCTCGAGTGAGGTGGACAGCGGAGAGGAGGAAGCTGGGAATGTGCGCCAGCAGCTCATCGCCCGCTACTTCACTTGACGGTGAGTGTCCATGTACGACGGATGATGTGTCTGTATCTATGCAGGTGTGTGTGTGCTGTGTCAGGGTGGCCGTATGTTCACTGCGTGCAGTGTGTCAACGCTCCATGGCCAGGGTAGTATGCCACTGTTGGTGACTGTGGCATTGTGCCCTATTGCTCTGTGCGATGTGTGTACATTGCTTGTAGTTGTTGACATGTACTGTGTGATGGGTGTGTGACACACTCATTGAATGTGCTCCTGTTCTGTCTCCCACCCCTAGGTCCCTACAGATCCTCCGGATTCCATTGCCATGCCACGCATCAGGTGCCCTTCCGCCCAAGGTGGCCGTTGTATTCCGTACAAATAAAACACAGGGCACAAACAGCAGTTAGTGAAAAAGGTGCATTTATTACGAACTGTGACATGTGATTGTGTGTAAGGTGATGACAAAAGTGGTGCGTGCAGTGACAATGAGCTGTCGGTCATGGCTGCGTGATGATCAGGGTGTACCCACTGGTTCTATGTCCATAGTCCAACACACACATGCCATCCAGCTGGCTGTGTGGAGTGGGATCGTAGAGCAAGTCAATGCAGTGGCTGGTCAAGGAAGGCTGGCGGAAGGCTGGCTGGCTGCCTCACTTGCGACTGGAGCGTGCGAAGTCCTCCCGGGAGATCTGTTTCCTCTTCGGACGGCCCCTTCCACGTTTGGGAGGGGGTGTGTGGTGGCGACCTGCTGGTGGTGGGTGAGGTGTGCTCACTGGCTGTGGACGCAGGGGAAGTGGACACTGCTGGCCGACCCTGCGCCCTAGCAGGTGGTGGCGGAGGTGGTGTTGCTGGCCTTGCCTGTGACCCCACCGCCACCACCAGCTGGCCCATGAGGTCCACGAGTTGGTCCATACGGGACACGAATTGGCCCATATGGGCGTCCATGGACCTCAGCACCCCCAGCACCTCCCGCGTGTCAGTAGCAGACCTGGCCCATTGTCCTTGGGCCTCTTCATAGGCCCCAAGGACTCTGGCCATTTGAGGCAGGGCATGGCTCCCAGGGGAGGCTGGTGTTTCCCTGACCCTGCTCCTCCTACCAGTCCTGCTGCCACCGGCCTGCCCACTAGCCACATTGCTCACCACGGTCCTCGCTGTGGCTCCCAGGGTGGATCCAGTCGGCCGGGCCACCACCTGCACTGGGGCTGGTGCCAGCGAAGACGTGGTGGTGGTGGAGGCGGTGGTGGTCGGTGCGGCGATGGTGGCGGTTGCGGCAGTGGTAGTGGCCGCAATGACCGTGGGTGTGGCCGCAACGACAGTGGCAGCAGGGGACTGGGACTGTTCAGCATCCCTGGATGATGGGTTGGTGGGTAGGAGGGGTCCTGGGAGCGGCTGGGCCCTGCCACGCCAGATGGGCCAGCTTGGTGGTCCGTGTCCGAAGAGGTGGACAGATCCTCCAGATCCGTGTGTCCTCGTTGGGGGCTTGTAGGCTGGCTGTGCTGGCTGCTGTCTCCATCCCCAGCGCCCAGCAGTTCGTCACCTGTGGAGAGAATGAGATTTGTTATTGTGTTGCACCTGGCGAAGTATGTATTAGTCGTCTGACATTGGCAGTTCGTGCAATCTCGTACATGGGTTTCCCGGAGGCGAGTGTGTGGCTGTGGCATCTGTAGTTGTGTGTGCTAGGCAATGGGACTGTGTGCTGTGCACATGTGGCATGGGACGGATTGGCCATGCCGATGGGTGTGTTGCTTTGCCCCTACTCATTGTGACTCTGGTGTATGCGGGCTCCTGGCCCATCCTGGGTCTGGTTTGTACTTTGCTTTTGGGGTTCAAATGGAACGCTTAGGAACGCATATGGCAACATGGGGGCCATGCCCCAGATTCGCATTTGGGATGGAATATGCTTTTGGGGTTCAAATGGAACGCTTAGGAACGCATATGGCAACATGGGGGCCATGCCCCAGATTCGCATTTGGGATGGAATATGCTTTTGGGGTTCAAATGGAACGCTTAGGAACGCATATGGCAACATGGGGGCCATGCCCCAGATTCGCATTTGGGAGGGGATATGCTTTTGGGGTTCAAATGGAACGCTTAGGAACGCATATGGCAACATGGGGGCCATGCCCCAGATTCGCATTTGGGATGGAATATGCTTTTGGGGTTCAAATGGAACGCTTAGGAACGCATATGGCAACATGGGGGCCATGCCCCAGATTCGCATTTGGGAGGGGATATGCTTTTGGGGTTCAAATGGAACGCTTAGGAACGCATATGGCAACATGGGGGCCATGCCCCAGATTCGCATTTGGGAGGGGATATGCTTTTGGGGTACATGCTGTGAGCCATGGGTGCCGAACGTGACATGTGTTGTGGCAGCATGACAGTGCGTGGTCTGAGGTGTGTGCATGCCTGACATGCCCTGCATATTTGCTGTCTGTTGTGGTTACTGGACATGGCATTGGACGCATCGTTATGAGTGAGTGATAGTTGTGTGCCAGCCAACGTATTGCAGTTGTCCCATCTCCTTGGTGTGCGTGCTGCCCTGTGCCATGTGCATCACTGCAGTGCTCGGGGGGTGTGGCCCATGTTGTGTGTTGTTGCTCACAGTGTGTCGTGCGCTTAATTGACTTCTGGCACATGGTTGGTCATGGGCATGTGTCTTAGCGTGACTGCTGTATGTGTGGCAGCTGTGCGGATGACATGCCTTTCATGTGACTGGGGCTGACGGATGGGATGGATGGTATGTTGTATGTGCATGGTGTGTCTGTGAGTTTGATGGGTTCAGTGGTGTTCGTGTGCATTTCTGTTGTTCCGCTCTGTTGCGTCTAGTGTTGTTTGTCTTACATAGGCGTAGTTGTGGGGTGTGGGGTTGACAGGCAGTGGGGGCTACATGGACAGGACTTCAATGGTGTTTCGGTTGTGTGTGATGAGTTGCACAGTGGCTGCCGTGTGGGACTATATTCAGTGTGGCTTGTGCATGCAGACGTGGCTCCTTGGGTGTTGCTATGTCTGTGATGGGTCATGTGGGGTGTGAGTCTGCTGTTCATGTCCGTGTGCACATTGTTCACTTGTTCGTGACGGTGGGCGGTGCTGCGTGTCCGTGTGCTACGTGACATGTCCCATGTGTTGGTGGTGTTATGGTCCTCATGCCTCCAGTAATCCAGCCCTGTCCAGTTTCCCACCTGCAAGTTGTTCGTGCGTGCACTGTACTGGATGCCACATGGCTCTAAGCGGGGGGTGCTCCATGTTGCAGGTCTGTGGGGGTGGGGGGTGTAGTGGGTCGTGGGGGTGGCTGTACACCCACTGACACCGATTGCTGTGGACCGTGATGTCTGCCTTTCGGCTGTCGTTGTGCACTGCGGTGGCTGACACGTGGCTGTGGGGTGTGGGGGATGCTCCTCCTTGCTGTGCTGTGGGACTGGGGCCTGGTGTGTGTTGTACTTGGGCTGTCCACCGTCCCACCCACTGCACTTTGTGTTCCTGCCACTTACCTGTTACTTGTCGGTTAGTGCAGCTGTGGCGGACACATGGGTGTGGTGGGTGCTCGTTGTGGCGCTTCTGGCATATTTGGGGACCTGTTGGTGGTTACGTGGCTGGCTTAGTGTACACATGTCCCCACGCATCTTACAGTTGTTCGGTTTGGGCTGTGTGTGGTAGTGTCTGTTGCATGTGTGTGTGATGTGTTGTGTATTGTGTGCTGGACATGGGGGTGTTTGTCCCTGGGAGCTGTGGCATGGTAGTTGCGCATGTGAGTACATAGCGGTGTGCTGGTATACATTAGTTTGTACTTACCAGCCTCCACTCCCCCTGCTAATCCGGCGAGGATCTCCGGATGGATTACGACTCGCACCTTCTCCTCCCACGCTTTGAAGGTCTTAAAGAGCGCGGGATTCCCTCCGCCAGTGACGGCAGCCAGCTCTCTGTTTTTGCCCTCCTTCTTCTTGACCAGGCTCTTTACGTCATTCCAACGTTTGTTTATCTCGGTTCTGTTCCTGGGCAGGGTCCCGACTGTATTGACCTGGTCTACGATCCGGGTCCACATTCTGTTTCTGGTGGCTAGTGGTGTGTGCTGGACCATGTTCCCATAGATTTGTGGGTACACCTTGATGATCTCGTCGACCATGACCGTCAGCTCCATGGGCGTGAACTTGGGCATCCTTTGTGGTGCCATGGTGTTTGTGGTGCTGGTGCGGTGTGTGTTGTGTAATGTGCAGGGGGTTTGTGGTGCCGGTGTTTGGTGGTGGTGGTGGTGGTTGTGATGTGTGCGTTTCTGTGGTGTGCTGCTGTCCTTGCTGTGTCACTGTGTCCTCTCCTCTCCTCTCTGGTTTGCAATGTAGCAAGGGGTTGTGGTCTGTGGGAGTGCTGCTTTTGTACTCACCTATGTGGGTGTGTCCTCATGGTCTGTTGTTTTCAGGTGTGTTGTGTCTGGGGTTCTGGCCTTTGTATTTTTTGTTTGTCCGGGGGTGTTTTCGGGATGTGTACTGTGCTTGTGTATTTGTGTGTGCCTTGCTGTGTGGACTTGTTGGCCATGTTGTGTGCTATTGGTTTTGTGTGCGGATGGTTTCTGTGCAGGTACGTGGGCGCCATGGCTTCTGCCGTGTCGATTCTCATCGGCGTTGTTTGCGCTGGCTGGCAGTATATTTGTTGTTTTTCCGCGCTCATGGCGGTGCGATCGTAATTTCACGTGCGGTGTGTCGGCCGTGTGGGCGGGCGGTTTTGTGTTGTCGTGCGTGTTTCCGTCCGTGGCGGGCGGTTTGACTCCGACTCGGACGATGGCGGGCGGTATTTTGTGTGATTTTTCCGCCGATGGCGGTTTTCGGTTTGTGTACTCATAATGGCGTGGTCGGTGTTCAGGCGGTGTGTGCGGGCGGATTTTTGCTGCTTCCATGCCTGGCGGATTTTTTACGCCGGGTATCGTAATGAGCCCCTTAGACTCTCCACTGTTGATAGAGTATATTAAAGGCTGCCAAAGAACTTCTGTCAACATATTAGGCTTCTTACTGCACATAAGTTAAAGAACAAGCCTTGTTATACAATGTTGCAGTCTGTTCGTATTTTCCACAGATTTTCCTCAGAGTTAGTTCAAACACTTATTCAATTAAACTGTGTGCTAATCAACATGACAGCACAGTTTCATAAGGCGATCTTCCTAACAACACACAAACTTCAGAAATCTTTATTGTACTTTAGCTGGAGCTGTTCCCATGCTTCATAGGGCGCTTTTTCAAACAGTACATGAACTTTACCAACTTCAATTATATCCCAGCTGGGTCCGTTCGTCTTAATGAAAGACACCGCCATCTCTCCTACCAAGGAACACCTGTTGACATACCAGGCTCCTCACTGCACAAAAGTACAAGCCTTGGTATACAATGTTGCAGACTGTGCACAAATTACACAAATTTTCCTTCCCAAAAGGTTCAATCATTTGTTCAATTTAACAGTGTTGCTTAACACATCAGAACAGCCTCATGGAACGACCTTTCAAACAGTATGTGGACTTCACAGTTAGTAATAGCAGCTGGAGCCATTCCTCCGCTTCATGAGGTGATTATTGAGACAGCACGTGAACTCCACATGAACTCTACAGACCTTAATCATATACAGCTGGAGCCATGCGTTGTAATGAAAGACGCTGCCGTCTCTCCCTCAGTCTCTTCGTATGGTAAATACGCCTCACAGACTGCCCCCGCAGTCTGTGAGGCGATTTTTATATCACAGTCACCATTCTCTTCCTTTCAGAGACGAAGCAGGAGCCGTCATTTGAGACAAAGTAGCACTGTCTCATCCACAGACTCTCCGCCATCCGGAAAGCACATTCAGAGCCGCTTTCCTATCGGCGAAGAGTACCTGCCGCCGTCCGGCGCTCCCCACAGCGCAGAGCTCTGGATTCAAGCGGCCATCTTCTTGCGTGGCCAGACCACGCCTCCTCTTTAAATATTATTATTAACATTTATAAAAAATATGCATTCAAAATAAAATATTCTAAATTAATAAAAAATTAGTTTATTATTTATATTTAAAAAAATAAACATATATATTTTTATGTACATTTACATTTTTTTTTAAATTTTCTTCAAAATTTTCCCACGCTTTTCCATTGATGTCCTTTTTTCATTTTTACAGAAAGAAATTACATTGCCGCGTAAACGTACCTTTCGTCATTATGAGGTTTGTCGCGCTATGGATCAGATGCAAGGGAGAGCTCCGTCAAGTTAAGACAATTTTTTTTTCAGTTTAAAAGCTTTATTTGAAAAATAACAAGATATACAAAAGACCAGCAATACAAAATTAAATATATTAAAGTAGAAGTATAACGGAAATATTGGCTAGTACTATTGAGAAAAATGAAAGCTATTTTAAATTTTATAGGGAATAAGGAAGGTAAATGGGGAGGGGGAGAGAAGGGGAGGTGAGAAGGAAAAGTTTCTTACACATTGGTATAGTAGAATAATGCATATTACAGAGGAATTTGAGTGAACTCTTAATTAATTAATACATACAATAAGCCAACAAGGGTAAAAAAGCGAAGAACAGAGAAAGCAAACATTCAAGGAGGTTTAAAGTTTTCAGAATTTAAACGAGATTTATCTGTTAAGACTAGCTGATCTAAATAAGTAGTAAGGGGTAACCAGAAAATATCTCTATTAACCATTGGCTTACAGGAGGAGGCGAAAGCAATGTCCAGTCGATGAAAATGGCAGAGACTATTCCACCAGTGTTGTATAGAGAGTTTTGTGAGAGTTTTCCAGTTGCGAGAGATATGTTAGAAAGCTAGAGCAAGCATAAGGTCGAAGAGACCATGACTATGGGAGGGTAGATCTAAAGAATCAGAAAGACTTCCAGAGAAAAGAAGAGGAATGGAATAAGAAATGGAAATATTAAACAGACGAGAAACATAGGACCAGACTTTCCCCCAAAAGTTAGAAACCGAAGGGCGAAGGAAGAGAAGATGTATAAGATTAGCATTAGAAGAACCACAGGTCCAACAGTTAGAGTCAGTAGAGTGGGAAAATCGAGCTATAGAAGCAGGGGTGAGATAAAGTTTATGGTAAAGGAAAAACATAGATTGGGTAAGAGAAGCGGAGCGAGAAATTTTTAGAGAACGGGACCAAAGTTTATCCCAGAAGATGATAGTCCAGTCACATCCCAGGTCAGATTCCCAAGAGAGTTCCAATTTGAATTTTGCACGTTCTGGATTAGGAGCTGAGAAGTATTTATAGATGAGAGAAGTTGTGGGTAGAGAAAGAAGCATCTTAAGAAGAGAATTTTGGACAACAGGAAGAGGCGAAGGGGGAAGAGAGTAGTAAGTATCGAGGATAACCGCCATAAGAGTAGTGAATTTCTGTAAAAAGGACCGGGGACAATGGAATAAGGCTTGAAATTGGGGAAAGGAACATGGAGATAATCCATCAAAAAGATTTTTGACCCAAATTATGCCCTTTAACCTCCAAGCTTTCCAAAAGATGATTCTGTTATTAATGAGAATAAAGGAGTTATGCCAAACGGGAGATTCTAAAAAGGATTCTCTAGAAGTGGGATTAGGTTGCACCAAAGGTTTCAAAAGAGAACAAGTGTGCTTAAATGAGGGAAGAGAGGTATAAGGGGTTTTGGCAGAGAAAGCTATAACTTCCTTTAAAGAGAAGGTCAATAATAAGGTTTGTTCAATGGATAGCCAAAGAGGAGTGAAGGGGGAAGGTTCGGAAAGGAGCCATTTCGAGGCCTGACGAAGGGAAAATGACTTATTATAGAGACGAAGTCAGGAAAGTTCATACCTCCATTAGTCTTTGTCTTGCGAAGAGAAGATAAGGAGATCCTGGCTTTCTTATTCTTCCAAAGAAACTTAGAGAGACAAGAATCAATACGCTTAAAATAATAGGTAGGAATATGAATGTGGAGCATGGAAAATGTATAAATCAAAATAGGGGTAATCATCATTTTGATTGAGTCTAACAGGCCCCCAAGAAAGAAAAAGGGGGTTCCAAGAGGGAAAATAGTTTGTCAATTCGGGATAAGGCTGCAGACATATTTAATTTAATAGAAGAAGCAATGGAGTTGGAAAACCACATACCTAAATATTTGATTTTTGAACTATTCCAGGCAAAGCCAGTGGAAGAAAAAGAATGGGGAAGACAAAATTTAGTGAGGGGGAGAATTTCTGTTTTGTCTGAATTGATTTTATAACCAGAAACAAGGGAAAAGGAAGCAAATTCATGTAATAAAGGGGGAATAGAAGTTTCGGGCGCAGAAATAAAGAGTAGGATATCATCCGCATAAGCGGAAAGTTTTAAATGATGATCACCATAAGAAAACCCAGAAATGGAGTCCTTTTTGCGAATAGAGGATAGGAAGGGTTCAAGAGCTAAGATGAAGAGGAGAGGGGAAAGAAGGCAGCCTTGGCGAACTCCACGTTGAAGAGGAAAATAAGATGAGACGCAGCCATTAACTAATACCGAGGCTCTGGGGGCAGAGTACAATAAAGAGATAAGTGAAATCAATTTGGGACCAAAACCGTGCCATTTCAACGAAGCAAATAAGAAGGACCAATCAACTCTATCAAAAGCTTTTTCAGCATCAACAGAAATGGCCGCTAAAGATGTGGAAAGGGAGGGGATTTTGTTTAAAAGAAAAGATTAAGATTAAGAAAAAGATGAGAATTATCTGAAGTAAGCCTACCCTTGACAAAACCACATTGCTCCTTACCAATCAAGTGAGGCATAAGAGGGTCTAGGCGTAAAGCAAGTGTTTTAGCAAATAGTTTATAATCAACATTGACCAGGGAGATCGGGCGATAATTCTTACAAAACATGGGGTCTCGACCTTCTTTATGTATGAGGCAAATTGTGGCTTCCTGAAAGGTACCTTCTGTCTTACCGGCTAGAAAAAATGAATGGAAAAGATTTAAGAGTTTAGGGAGTAGTAAATTAGAAAAATGCAAATAAAATTCAACAGAAAAACCATCCGGGCTGGGAATCTTTCCTTTCGCTAAGGTATTTAAGGCAGTGGATAATTCATTAAGGGATAAATCTGTTTCAAGATCAGAAAGATTAAGATGAGAATTGGAAGGAGTTGTAAGTTTATTGAGATACGCTTGGATAAGAGAAGAGGAAGGAGGAGATTCTGGGGTATAAAGATCCTTATAAAAAAGTTTAAATTCTTTGAGAATGTCTTGATCTTTGTGCAAGAGAGAGCCATTTGGAGGATAAATAGAATCAATTAGAGTACGGTCTTTACGTGTTTTGAGATAATTCGCTAAGAGCTTACCTGCTTTATTACGACCACCGTAGTATCGAGCGCTACTACGGAAGAGTATTGAGGACGCATTATCAGTAGTAGTTTTATTGAATGCTAATTTTCTGGTGAGACCGAATCCATCGAAGAAGTATAGAATTTATGATCTAAAATCTTAATATGTGCCAAGGCAGCTTTTCTTTGTTGAAGGAAAACGTTTCTTTTTTTTGGAGACAAAGTCTATAATAAAGCCTCTCGCAGTAGCTTTAAAGGAATCCCACAAGATATGGGGGGAGGAATTGGGGTCACTGTTAAGGTAAAAAAAATCATTAGCAAAAGTGCAAAAAGAAGAAGAGAAAAGAAGGTCCAGAAGAAGAGAATTATTAAAACGCCAGCGGGAGGACCTGGGATGCGGATGGAGCAAATCAAGATCTGTTACAATTGGGGCATGGTCAGAGATGACGATGGGCTCAATAGAGGAGGATAGTAGATTTTGAGATAAAGTCTGAGAGAGAAAGATATAATCTAGGCGGGATAGGGAGGCATGAGGAAGAGAGAAGAAAGAAAAGTCAAGAGTATCGGGGTGGGAAAGTCTCCAAGAGTCTACAAGGTGTGTTTGAGAGATAGTATTGAGAAAATGTTTATGAGTCTTGTGAGGAATGAAGCAAACTTGAGATTGTCGGTAGAGGAATGGGTCTACAACTTGATTGCAATCGCCTCTTAATATAAAGAGATCATCCCTAAATTGAATACAGTTCTGCGTAATCAGAGGCCAAAAGGAACAATCAGGATGTGTAGGTCCGTAAATATTAAAAACAGTTAAAGAAACATTATTAATTAACAACTTAGCTAACAACCATCTACCTTCTGTGTCAATTTCTTGCGATATAACTTCACAATTCAATTTCTTGTGGCACAAAATTATATCACCATTTTTCTTATTGGTAGAAGGGGAGAATAAAACTGAACCCACCCAGCCTCTTTTTAATTTTAACACCTCATTTTCTGTAAGATGGGTCTCTTGAAAGAGAACCAAATCAGGGTTATAAGAGGCAAGATGGGAAAGTAGTCTCTGTCTTTTAATTGAGTTAACAAAACCTTTCACATTCCAGGAGATAACTCTGAATGTAAAACCATTAAAGATACATAAAGAACAAAATATGCAGTAGTAAAAGAGTGAAACAAGAAACAAATGGGAATAAGGGAAAGAAAACAAAGGAAGGAAAAAGGGAAGTCAATTAGAAGAATAGGGGGAAAAATTGCGGAAAGGGGGAAGAGAAGGAGAGGAGAGAGAGTAGAGACAAGAGGAGACAGTACATGTCAAATGACGACTGTAATACATACCTTATGGGGAACAAAGGAAAGGATGAGTCGGCAACGAACAACAAAAACAGCACACCTGACAAGGGGCAACGCACCACACCAGAACATCAAATAATACACAATAGCAGGAACGGGAACATGAAGAGAAGGAAAGTAACCGCAAGGAGCCTGTAAAAGGAAACAAGAGTTATGCAAAATAAGGCTAGAAAAAAGAAAAGAAAAACTACATAGATCAACAAATATAAACTATCACAATAACTTCAATGGAATAATGACTGAGAGGGAGCACAAGAGTCAGGATCCAGAGGGAGAAGGAGCAGTTTCCATCGAAGTAGCAGAATGAGCGTGAATAAATCTTCTGAGGTCAGCTGGATCTTTAAAGGTGGTGGTCTTGTTGAGGAAAGTGACTTTAAAGATGCAGGGATGAAACAAGCCATATCTGGCACCCAAGGAGCGGAGAGGCGGACGGAGATCCAGAAATTCTTTACATCGTTTAGCAGTCGTCGAAGAGACATCCTGTGAAACAAAAACTTTGGTGCCATGCCAAGATAGAGTCTTTTGAGATTTAGCGGCATTCAGTACTAGGAGAAGGTCAGTGAATTGTAAAAATAAAATAATTATTCCACGAGCATTAGTTGGCGCAGATGAGGAAGAAAGACGAGGACCCAGTCTATGCGCCCGTTGTAGATTGAGCTTGGTAGTAGAAGGGAGATCCAGAAACTGTGGCAAAAAGGAGGTGAAAAAAGTGACAGGGTCGTCACCTTCAAGGCCCTCAGGGAGACCATAAATGCGTAAGTTATTACGACGATTTCTATTTTCCAAATCCTCAGTCGCTCGTCTAAGCTGCGAGACTTCCTTCTCCAGAAGAGAGATTTTAGAAGGTGAATCCTGTACAACGCTGAGCTGTTGTTCCATACAGCTACGCGAGATTCCATGGAGGCCCATTTATTGTCCATTGCTTGTAGACGGCCATTAGTTTCCTCAATAAAAGGTCGGAGAGCGCAAATATCTTCCAGAACCATGTCTAAGGAAACCGGCAAAACAGACTTAGGTGGAGATGGAGGATGTTGCTTGAGCCTCTTGCCAGTAGTCGAAGGTAATGGTGCTTTAGATGCCATCGTTGTACAGAACTCTGCAGTGACAGATCTATCCCTGTGAGATTAAGTCTCAGATAGGCAGGAAAATCTGTTCGAGGTGGTGATGCTGGATCCAGAAGTAGTAGGAGCAATCAGCTTTGATCTCTGGGTATGGCGCAGTAAATGATTGCTCCTACCCATGAAATATCGTAAGAAAAATACAGGGAGGCATTGACATCAGTGAGAATAAAAGGCAGAGTGCTCGGCAACAAAAACAGCAAGAGTGAGAAAAATGAGGATCACCAACATTAAAATAGAAGATCGTGCGAGAAAATGCAGGAAGCAGCACGAAATATGGAAAAGCAGTGTTATCGCATGAAAAAATAGCGAGGAAGAAGTCGGCAGGAAAAAACACAAAATGGCGGCCGTCAGGCAGCAAATAGAGTCACCAGCAAGCTTCACTTACTTCCTCACAAAGAAGATTTTCAGACTGTCCCACAGAAGCGATGTCAATCCAAGTCAGGGGAAAGCGTTCGCTCCTAGCATAAGGAAAGACTGAAGAGCAAAGGGAAGCACAGATACTATGCAGAAAGATAGGCAGAGTGACCAACACTGAATGGCAAAAACAACGAAATGCAGGGACCTACAATCCAAAAATAGCATTCCTGTGAAGTAAATGTTCAAAACATGCCAGGAGCGAAGAAAAATGCCAGTTTGGAAGAACACATGAGGAAATCTGAGGAAATACCAGCAGGGAGAGAGACAAAATGGCGGTCTCTAAGAAGCAGGAAGGTCCACCTGCATAATTCTCCTCCTTCTTCACCAAGTTTAAATGTAAAAATTGCACCCTCTAGAGGCGCCGATATTCTGATTCAAGAATCCGGCATTATTCTATGAAGAAATGCACTGAAGCCGATCCGATGCGTGTGCGAGGTCCTGTGAGGCACGGAGCACCAACGTCAAGCAGCCATCTTAGGTCTCGGTGCGTGCGCAACCCTCCAGGGTAAGACAATTTTTAATTATTATAATACATTGAATAGTGGTATTGTTTATTGTAAGGCGAGAGGAGGGAGGTAGATAGTTTAGTAAATGTGTTTTTGTACTTTTAATGTGTGTTAACCAACTAATTCGCTCCATAACAGGTTGCAGTAGTAGGTCCATGTCGCTTCTCGTTCTTTCGTAACACTTTTTGTTTAATAAAGTTTATTAAAAGATATAGATTAAAAACTTTAATAAACAAAGGTGTTTTGAAAGGTAGCTTTTTAAGTTTTAGCGACGGGTTTAAAAAAAATAAAAAGTATTGGCATTGTCACTGTTAGATGTATTTTTAATATGATAGAAAAAAAAGATCTTTTTGGAAAAATGAAGATCGGATATTTTTACATTCATTGCTTATTGGTTTTTGGATTTTGGAATTTCGATTTTTAATTTTTCAAGATGGAATTTCGTCGAAGAATTTTGGAATGTGGAATGCATTTGGAATTATTTTCTAAATCAAATGGATTGCTTCGTTGGATTTTGTTCCGTTTTTTGTCAAAAAACACTTTTTGGGGATTTTTGGAGTGCGTTTTTTTAAGGTATACACAGTATAATTTTTATAAGTATTGTGCACATTTTAAAAGATTATTTCGGGTCATGGAGTTTAAAATGGAATGTGGATTATTTGCAATGGATTCAAAAAAAGAGAAAGGACTCTTGGTGAATAATTGGATACTATGTAAGTCCAAGAGTTGAGAAAAGAAGACATTTGAAGTTAAGGAGACCCGACTCTAAAAAATATTTTTAGTTTGTTAAAATAAATGCCAAAGTATTTAGGGATTATTATCAGGGCAAAACAGGCAAGTAAGGAGATAGTGTAGGTTAGAAATGGAGGATGTGTGCAAGATTATCAAGGTAGTCTGAAACCACCATCAACGTAAATTGTTGAATTGCACCCAATAGTCTCTCTGGCATTTCCTTTGTTCTTTTTGATATTCGTGGGTTCAGACTACCTGTTAATGATTGCGACAGTCTCATTTCTTGGAAACTTTGCTCCCTCCTCAAAATTTCCAAGAAATGATAGAAATTGGGATGAGGTTTGCCAATTGATTTATTGAAGGAGTTTTACCATCCCTCTATGGCATTGTTTGTTTTTGCTCCTCCCTCTAAGCAGGTCGAGTTGCGGTTCCGCCACTTCACATGGAAACGTGGTTTCCTCCTGCGACCCGACCTGCTTAGATGGCCAGTCCATGTGTCTTCAAAGTAATTCAGAATGGGTGCCAATTTTTCTTCGTTTGAGATAAAGTATTCCGATTCTGCAATTGAAGTGTATTATTCGTCTACACTGTCAGGAGGAACAAAGCAAAAGGCTGTTAGTTTTTTTAGTTCAAATTGTATTTTTCTATCTAATATATAATCCTCACCTAAGGATGTTTTTTGAATTTTTCGCCAATTAGCCTGAGAAAAGTGAAAAAAGCATCCTTGAATTTGGGTATCCGTGTACAATTTGGAAATAGTATTAATCATAGGTAATTCAAAGTCAATTAGTACTTTTCTAGGACTTTTGTCTGCTGTTTTAGTTTTTATCACTGACAATAATTCAGTGTATGTTGAGGATTGTTTATCAGGGAGTAAACTGTAAACTAAGGGAACAACTGTATTATTAATCTATGCGTGAAAAGTGTAGATTTGGGTGAATAGGTGGGGTGTGGATTTAAACATCCCATCCATCATCCAAATATCACTGTTCTCCAACCTAACAAGATTATGGGTGTGTTAAGATTAGTATTATTTTTTGAGGGTTTTTGTTGTCAAAAGAAATGGTTCGTTAGTAACTGTTACAGATAGTTGAGGAGGAATGTTTAAGTCAGAAAAGGTTTGGGGTGTTACTCTTTGTGGATTACTTGCCTGTTTTTTATGGTGAACAATTCTTCTCAGATTAGGAATTGTGGACATACTACTTGCAACATGTGGTGGAATGTGTTTGGCTACCTCCCTCAAAACTGCACAACAAGGTTCATTGGAGGTGGATGCAATAGATTTAATTTTATTAATTGTTTCTCTTACTTCAATCTCCATTGCAGAGGCAGAGTGGTTATGTTCTGTGGTTCTTAAAACAGAGTCAGCAAGAGTAACTGCTCTGCCTGTGCAATGGGATGAGTAGTGTTGCACACACCTCCAATGACACCTGGGCTCAGTTAGTCTCTCCTTACAATAAACATACCCACTATGCTTCAGTAGACGGCGTTGCCCCGGCTGGAGGTCACGTATTTTGCATCTTGATTAGATGTAGATGACATTTTCTGTTATGGATTGAAACAGTAAAAAAATTGGGTTAGTTTATTATTAATTTATTGTGTTTACCTGTTTTGAAGAAAATATTTACAGTACAATATTTGCATTTTTTATACTGTTTAAAGTTAATGCTGTTTGAAGTTAGATTAAATCTTTTACCCATGTTGAATTTCTACTTTTACTGTTATGTTTTATAAAAAAAAGCTTTATTTGGAGAGAAAAATGGTTAAGTTGTTTTATTGTTTAATATTTCTTCAATCTTACCTTTTTAAAAATGATTCTTGATGTTTTTGGTTTGGATGATGGTTTTGAATTTTAGTTGGGTCTGAAAAGGAAAAGAACAAATTTGTTTAATTGGTGTTATGTTATTTAAAAAAAGGTTTTTTGAGAGAGAAATATGGTTAAGTTAGTTTATTGTTTATTCATTTTGGAATCTTACCTTTTTGAAGCTGTTCCTTGATGTTTTGGGCTTTGCAGATGATTACTATTCTTATTTGGGTCTGAAAGAGAAAAAACATTTGTTTTGAAGTTTGTGATATTAGGAAATATTTAACGTGCAATAGAATAGAATAGTTTTTGGTTATGGATGAACATTTGTAAGTTTGGCTTTTTTACAATAGTCATTTTCTTTTCTGATATAAATTCTGAATGTGATGATTTTTCTTAATAAGTTATGAGAAGAATGAGATATTTATTTACCTTAAAAAATTATGTTTTCAGCTGAATAGGTCTTTTTTAGACAAGAGCTTTCTGTTTGAATGAAATTGGACTTTTTTAATGTTTAAAAACTTTCTTGACATTTTTATTTCATGAAAAAATTACCTTGGTATGTTGTGTTTTTTTTTGCTCGAGTTGTCCAAAAGTAAAGATGTTTCTGGATGTTAACTCTGGAAATTAAAAGAAATTAAAACTGCTTAAAAAATGTAAATGGCATTAAAAAATATTTTGGAACCTGTATTTAACTTTGAATATCATTGCTTTTGTTGTTTTGCTTGTTTAATTTTGAGCTTAATTTACCTTTTTATAATTTTCTGTTGGTGTTCAGCTGCTTGTTTTTTGTGAAACTTTTTTTCAGCTGTTGATTGCTGCTGTTGTTATCTGTTGACACAAAAAAGTTTAGTAAATAATTAATTTTTTTTTTTAATTGTTTAATAACACAAACACCATTCAACAATTTTGCTGAGCCAAGGGTAGGTCGGATTAGGAATCGTAATTTTGCAAAAACCACTATCCTACATTTTGCCAGAGGTAAGCACATGTTGGAGTAGGAATAGTAATTTTGCCCCCAACACTATCCTACACTTTCCCTGAGGCAAGCACCTGTCGGAGGAATGCTAATTTTGCCCACACCACCATCCAGCACTTTTCCTGTGGGTAACACACCTCTGTGTAGAAATAGTTATTTTGCCCCACCACCATCCAGCACTTTCCCAGAGGCAAGCACCTGTTGGAGTAAGAATAGTAATTTTGTACACTACACCATCCTGCACTTTCCCTGAGGCAAGCACCTGTCAGAGTAGGAATAGTAATTTTGCCCCCAAAACCATCCAGCACTTTCCCTGAGGCAAGCACAATTTTTAGTAGGAATAGTAATTTTGCTCACACTACTATCACAGACTTTCCCTGAGGCAAGCACCTGTCGGAGTAAGAATTATAAGTTTGCCCCCACCACCATCCAGCACTTTCCCAGAGGCAAACCTGTCGGAGTAGGAATAGTAATTTTACACACTACACCATCCAGCACTTTCTGTGAGGCAAGCACCTGTCGGAGTAGGAATAGTAATTTTACTCACTACACCATCCACCTTTTTCCCTGGGTCAAGCACAACTCGGAGTAGGAATAGTCATTTTGCCCCAAAACCATCCAGCACTTTTCCTGAGGCAAGCACAAGTTTGAGTAGGAATAGTAATTTTGCCACACCTACTATCCCATACTTTTCCTGAGGCAAGCACCTGTCGGAGTAGGAATAGTAATTTTGCCCCCACCTCTATCCAGCATTTTCCCAGATGCATGCACCTGTTGGAGTTGGAATAGTAAATTTGCCCCCACCACTATCCAGCAAATTTTTTTTTCATGCTCATTTTCGTAAAAGTACAGTAATTTGCCCCCAGTACTATATTGTGTTTTCATAGAGACAAACACATGCTGGAGTCATATTAGTAATGTTGCCGAAATATAATCCACCATTTTCCCTGAGGATATCACATAATGGAGTAGGAGTAGTAATTTTACAACTAACACCATCTTGCATTTCACTTGAGGAAAGCATTTGTTTGAGTAGTAATATTATTTATAACCTCGCAAATATTCTACTCGTTTTTAATGTTAACAAATGTTTGTTTAAGAATAGTAATTAGTCACACTCTACCATTCTGCATTTCCTTTATTTTAAGTAGTTTTTAAAAGAATAGTTTGCAGTATGGATTTTACATTTGAATTTTTTTTTAAATTAGAACATTTGGACAGTTTAATTTTAAAAAAGCACAAATCAAAAAGTAGGGTTTACTCACATAGATTACATTTTCATTGTCTGTGTCGTGAAGTGTGTTCTAAGCACGTCTTCTTTTTTTTCCAAAAATGCTGTAAAATATTTTAAAAGGTATATGTTGTTTAAAATCATGTTAAGATTAAGGTGTCCATTACGATGTCGGACGGAAAAAAATCCGCCATCAACCACAGTGGTAAAAATCCGCCCGCCTACACCGTCTGAATACCGACCGAGCAATTACGATGCCGCAAACCGAAAACCGCCGGAGGCGGAAAATATACAGAAAATACCGCCCGCCCATGTCCGAGTCAAAGTCCATCCGCCCGCCACGGACGGAAAGACGCATGACAACCCAAAACCGCCCGCCCTGACGACCAAGACACCGCCCGTGAAATTAGGATCGCACCGACATGAGCGCGGAAAATACACAAATACACCGCCCGCCAGCGCAAACAACAGTGACGAAAATGGATACGGCGGAAGCTCTGGCGGCCACGTCCATGCACAGAAATCCCCCGCAGACAAAAACAAACACACACAACATGGCCAACAAGTCCACACAGCAACCCACGCACAAATACCCAAACACAGTACACATCCCGGAAACACACCCCCCCCATGACAAAAAAAATCAACTACAAATCCCAGAACACCAGCCACAACACACCTGAAAACAGCAGACCATCATGACACACCCACATAGGTAAGTACAAAACCAGCCCCTTCACAGACCACAACCCCCTGCAACATTACAAACTGAGGACGAAAGCACACAACACAGCGAGACAGAAAGGACAGCAGCACACCACAGACACGCACCTATCACACCCATCACCACCACCACCAACAAACACCGGCCACACAAACCCCCTGCACATCACACACCACACACCGCACCAGCACCACAAACACCAAAGCACACACCATAGCACCACACAGAATGCCCAAGTTCACTCCCACCGAGCTGACGGTCATGGTCGACGAGATCGTCAAGGTGCACCCACAAATCTATGGGAACAAGGTCCAACAAACACCACTATCCATCAGAAACCGGTTGTGGAGCAGGATCGTAGACCAGGTCAATGCAGTCGGGAACGTTCCACGCAACAGAGGAGAAATTAACAAAAGGTGGAACGACCTCAAAAGCGTGGTCAAGAAGAAGAAGAGCAAAAATCGAGAGCTGGCTGCCAGGACTGGCGGAGGGAATCCCGTGCTTTTCAAGACCTTCAAACCGTGGGAGGAGAAGGTGCGAGTCATCATACATCCGGAGATCCTCACCGGATTACCAGGGAGTGGAGGCTGGTAAGTACAAACAAACGTATACCAGCACACCGCTATGTAATCACATGCACTACCACCATGCCATAGCTCCTAGGGACAAACACCCCCATGCCCAGTACACAATACACAAGACATCACCCACAATGCAACAGACACTCACACACACTCAGCCCAAAGCAACCAACTAACAAAACCATGGGGGCATGTGTACAGTCAGCCAGCACCGCAACTTCCACCAGGTCCCCTTGTACTCCAGATGCGCCAGAAGGAGCACTCCCCACACCCACATCCATGTGTCCGCCATAGCTGCACTAACCGACAAGTAACAGGTAAGTAGCCGGAACACAAAGGAGGTGGGTTGGAGGGGGGACAGCTGGAGTAAAACACCCACCAGGCCCCCACTCCCACAGACCAGCAAGGTGGAGCACCCCTCCCTCCCAGTACCATGTGGCATCCATTGCATTGCGCACTCAGAAACAACCTGTAGGTGGGAAACTGTACAGGGCGGGGCGTCTGTAGGCATGAGGACTGTACTACGACTGACACATGGGACATGTCACGTAGCAGAGGAACACGCAGCACTGCTCCCAGTCACAATCATGAGACCAATGTGCACACGGACATGTATAACAGAGTCATACCCCACATGACCCATCACAGATACAGCAACACCTAGGGAGCCACGTCTGCATGCACAAGTCCCACTGGAGTACAGACCCACACGGCAGGCACTGTGCCACCCATCACACACATCAGCAACACCATCGAAGTCCTGTCCATGTAGTCCTCACTGCCTGTCACCCACACATCGTACAACAACGCCCACGTAAGACAGACCGTACTAGAAGTAACAGCTTGGAACCACAATATTGCACACAAAGACAACTGGACCCATGAAACACACAGGCACACAATGCACATTCAACATATCATCCATCTCATCTCTCAGCCACAGTGTCATGAAAGGTATGTCATCCGAACAGCTGGCCCTCATACAGTAGTCATGCAAAGATACCTGCCCATGACAAATCATGTGCCTGCAGTGACTGAAGCGCACTTCACACTGCGAGTAACAACACACATAATATAGTCAACACCCCAAGAGCACAGCATTGATGCACATGTACCAGGGCAGCACGCACACAAAGGATTTGGTCCATCTGCAATACGTCGTGTGGCACACAACAAGCACAAACACACAACAATGCTACCAATGTGATGTCCATGAATGATAACAGTCAGCAGATATTCCGGGCATGTGAGACAGACACACACCTTTGTCTATGCACTGTCATGTTGCCAGAACACATGTCACGTTCTGCACACATTACTCACAGTATGTACCCCAAAAGCATATTTCAACCCAAGAGCGTTTAGGGGGCTGTACCCCCTTTTGGCATCAGCGTTTCTAAGCGTTCCATTTGAACCCCAAAAGCATATTTCAACCCAAAAGCGTTTAGGGGCTGTACCCCCTTTTGGCATCAGCGTTTCTAAGGGTTCCATTTGAACCCCAAAAGCATATTTCAACCCAAGAGCGTTTAGGGGGCTGTACCCCCTTTTGGCATCAGCGTTTCTAAGTGTTCCATCTATCCCCCTAAACCATCGTTCAACCCAACATCGTCGATGGTCCTGGAGCACGCATACACCCGAGCCACAAAATGTAGGAGCAAAGCAACACACACCCATCGGCATTGCTAATCCGTCCCATGCCACATGTCCACATCACACAGTTCCATTGCCTAGCCCACGCATACACACATCGTACATCCACACACACGCCACTGGGAAACCTGTGCACGACAGTGCACGAACTGTGAATGTCAGACAACCAATACATACTTTGCTAGGTGCAACACAATGACCTATCTCATTCTCCCCACAGGTGCCGAACTGCTGGATGCTGGAGAGGGTGACAGCAGCCAGCACAGCCAGTCCGCAAGCCCCCGACCCGGACTCACGGATGTAGAGGAGCTGAACACCTCTTCGGACACGGACCACACAGCAGGCCCATCTGGAGTGGCAGGGCACACCCGCTCCCCAGGGCCCCTCCTACCCACCAACCCATCATCCAGGGCTGCTGACCAGTCACAGACCCCTGCTGCCACGGTCATAGCGGCCACTGCCACGCTCTTTGCGGCCACCACCACCGCCGCAATCACCACCACCGCCGCAAGCACCACCACTGCCGCAACCACCACCACCACGCCATCCCTGGCCACAGCCCCTGCGCAAGGGGTGGCACGGCCGTCGGGCTCCACCCTGGGAGCCAGAGCGAGGACCGTGGTGAGCAATGTGGCTAGTGGGCAGGTCGGTGGCAGCAGTACTGGTAGGAGGAGCAGGGCCAGGCCAACGCCATCTGAGCCTGGGAGCCAAGCCCTGCCGCAAATCGCCAGAGTCCTTGGGGCCTATGAAGAGGCCCAAGGACAATGGGCCAGGTCAGCTTCCGACAAGTGGGAGGTCCTTGGGGTGTTGAGGTCCATGGACGCCCATATGGGACAATTCGTGACCCGTATGGACCAACTTGTGGACCTCATGGGCCAGCTGGTGGTGGTGGTGAGGGCACAAGCAAGGCCAGCAACACCACCTCCGCCACCACCTGCTGTGGCGCAGGGTCGTGCAGCATCGCGTTCCCCTGCGTCCACAGCGAGTGAGCACTCCTCAGCCACCACCAGTGGCACATCAACACACCCCCGCTACCAAACATGGAAGGGGCCGTCCGAAGAGGAAACAGGTGTCCAGAGAGGACTTCGCACGCACCAAACGCCAGTGAGTCAGCCAGCCACCTTGACCACCCACTGCATTGACTTGTACTACGATCCTACCCCACACTGCCATGTGAATGGCATGTGTCTGTTGGACTGTGTACATAGAACTTCATGGGTGCACCCTGACCATCACGCAGCCATGACCGTCAACTCATTGTCACAGCATGCACCATGTTTGTCATCACCTTGCACACAATCACATGTCACCGCTGTAAATAAATACACCTTGATCACAATCTGCTTTATGTGTCCTGGGTTTATTCAACAATGTGCAATCGCCACCATGAGCAGAAATGCATCTGCTGTGTGGTATGTCGATGGGTCAGGAGAGGCTGTAGGGACCTAGGGGTGCAAAACAGAACAAGAGTACATTCAATGAGTGTGTTACACACTCATCACACAGTACTTGTCACCAACTACAAGCAATGTACACACATCTCACAGAGCAACAGGGCACAATGCTACAGCCGCTGTCAGTGGCATACCAACCTGGACATGGACCATTGACACACAGCACTCAGTGAACAAAAGGCCCCCGTGACAGAGCACACATACACCTGCACAACTACAGCTACATCAGCCGTCGTACATGGACACTCACCGTCAAGTGAAGTAGCGGGCGATGAGCTGCTGACGCACATTCACAGCTTCCTCCTCTCCACTGTCCTCTTCACTCGAGCTGTCCTGGTCTGCAGGCTGGGGTCCTGGTTGATCTCCGTCATCCACAATTAGGGGGATCTGCTTGCGAATAGCCATATTGTGCAGCATGCAGCAAGCCACTATTATCTGGCACACCTTCTGTGGGGAGTACGCCAGTGCACCCCCAATGCGGTCCAGGCATCTGAACCTGGACTTGAGGAGGCCAAAGGTACGCTCAACCACACGTCTGGTCCTTCCATGTGCCTCATTGTAGTGGACATCAGCTGGGCTCCCAGGACATCGCAATGGGCTGAGCAGCAAGGGCCCATTCGGGTAAGCAGAGTCACCTGGATGTGAGGGATACAGAGAACCGTTGCAATTCCAACTGGACACAAGACAGCATCGCACAGCCAGCATGCTACACTACTCCACATACTCACCGACAATCCAGCCACGGTCCGGTTGAAGATTGGTCATCAGTCGTGGTAGGATGCTGTTGCGCATGATGTGCGCATCATGTGCCGATCCTGGGTACTTCGCACACACGTGGGAAATCACCATGTCCGCAAGGCACACCACTTGCACATTCAGGGAGTGCGTGTGCTTCCGGTTGCGGTAGAGCTGGTCAGTGGCCTGTGGTGGAACAAGGCCAACATGGATGCAATCTATAGCACCAACAACGTGGGGGATCCGTCCAAGGGCATAGAAAGCACCCTTCACTGCCGCCAATTCACGAGCCCTGGGGAATCGGACGTATCTGTTCCTGTACAGCATCATAGCTGACAGTACATCCCTCAGCACCATGCTGAACATGGGCTGGGACATCCCACCTCCACTGCCCACTGTGTGTTGGAATGACCCAGTGGCGAAGATATGCAGTGCAGCCATCACCTTAGCCGTGGGGGTGAATGCTGTTGGATACACCCTGCGAGGATGGAGGTGGGGTTCCAACATGGCACATAGACGATGCAGGGTGGGTCGGTCCAGACGATATTTACGGATGACCTCTACATCCTCCATGTCTGACAGCAATTGGTAGGGGCGATGAATGTTTGGTCTCCGCCTATGAAAGATGGAAGTGGACACATGTCAAAGCAACACGCCACATGGCATATTCACATACACAAAACAAAAATGACTGAGCAAGCACTTGAATCACAGAACAGCTGACAAGTAGGGACAGCACAGCCACAATACACTTACACAGGTCCCCTACCAATAGCAATGGGCAGTGACACACACCATTGCTATGAGCATGCACATGGGGATCTAGGCCTCAATGACTTGTAAGGCATGCTGATGGTAACAGACTGCATATTCGGCAAGCAGCAACACCACGGCAACATGACTAGCTGCTGTGCATCACACTGCTTCCGAGGCTGGGTGAGTATGGCACACACCAACAACGCTATGGACACAGGCTGAGCGGCCAAAACAAGTGGGACCTGTGGCACGAGGGGATATGAGACAGTCATTGGTGTCACCACTGCACCCTATGTACAGCACTGTACGGATCACACCTCCAGAAACATTGACAGGTGTACACATTGACAGCCCCATGCCAACACGGCTGTGTGCTTGCAAATACACATCACAAGTGACACGTAACATTGCACGTGCCAAGTGGCAGATGTACATAGTGAAAGATGGCATGTGTGTGCATATGCATATCCCATGCACCCATGCCAATGTGTACATGATGATATGCCAACAGACATGTGGAGGCTGGCCACTGGCCATCCCTGCCTATGCACACAGCATGTTGTGGCCCCGTCCATTGTGCACCTGCACCCACACACAAATCATGGCCACACCTGCAGATGCAGTGCGCACACCATACTGTGTGGTGCACATGGCATCAGCGGACTGTACCCGCCATGGGCCAGGCCCCTACGGCCAACTCCAATGACCCTCGCGGTTGCACCCTGCGTGTTCCATGATGGAGGTAAGCGTCCCGGGCCAGCTGGGAACAGTCCAACGTCTGCAATTGAAGCTGCCAGACATGGTACACGAATTGCAGCAGCTTGGACCCACTGAAACTGACCCAGGGGGTTATATGTGTGTGAGTGGGACAGGCATAACCACAGCTACCTGGAACTGCAGCCTGGCACCCCTCGAGAACACATGCTGCTGCCACCTCTCCACCTACACGTCGATGACGCTGAGGACATGTCCAGGTCCACTCACCAGCGAGGAGCTGGAGATCCTGGATTCCGAGCTCCACGCACACTGCACATGGCTATTCCTTGCGAAATTTGTGTGTGAGAGACAACTGCAGTGTGTGTGGGAGTGCATGTGGGGGACACACATGTCGTTGATCTGCAGCACTATGAGTCAGAGCCTGTGGGGTTCAAACATCCACTGCTCACCATGCTGACTGCAGGTGGTATGGGTATGTGTGCTCTCGGGCGCTTTGACCTGTCTGTCCCTCCCGAGTGGTGGTACATGGCAACTTCATGTCAGACATCCAGTGACCCAGACAATTGGCAATGCAGGTCTCAGTGCACTTGTTGGTCGTGTGAATGTCAGGCTGGGGCCATGCTGCCCTTCTCAGTCCCAGCAGGCCTGGCCTGCACATTGACTGCACAATGCCAGTAGGTGACAACACAGACTGCCTAGTGGGTTACATGTGTCTCCTGTTCAGGACCCTCCGGATGGGCGCTAACTCAGTCCTGTCTATTGGACACACCATGCCTCGTGATAGGGATGTGTGTGTGAGATAGTGGCACTGAATGTGACCTCCGTTGCGGGGTGGGCCATGCACAGGGCGAGTACGTCGATTGTTGCGCAGTGTTGGTCACAGTGGGTACACCCACACAGATGTGTTGCCTTGTGATCATTTTCTAGCTCCGCCTGACAATGGACTGTAGATGTGGGCAGACTACACATTGGTCGATGTGCTGTCTATATGCATGTGCCTTCACACCAGGCACAGCTGCCCCTGCACATGTGACCCCTGCTGCACTCGGTGCTGGGTCTGTTGAGCTGATGCACCATCTGTGCGTGGGGCAGACAGCTCTGCTCACTACCGTCATTGTCCATGACATCACTTTGCCGCAGG
Source organism: Calotriton arnoldi (assembly GCA_963921515.1). Taxonomy (NCBI): domain Eukaryota; kingdom Metazoa; phylum Chordata; class Amphibia; order Caudata; family Salamandridae; genus Calotriton; species Calotriton arnoldi. Next base: position 366,847 of record CAWUFW010004360.1, read on the forward strand.
TGACATGGAACATGGAGGGCCCACATGTACGCGTGGGTGGACTACACAGGACTGTCCAATGGTTGTCACCCCCAGTCAGTGCTTCGAATGGGAAGAATGTGGTGCTGGTACTAATTTTGATGTGTCGAGTGGGCGGGGCTAGGTGCGGGGCTACATGCAAGACATGGGAAGTTCATCGGCTTATCTACTAGTTGCAATACACACGAGACACGTCTTTTTCTGACCACATCAGGGGCATTCCTTATACTAACTGAAAGTCACACAGTTATCTTTTACACTGTCCTCATGGCCTCCCCTCGCTCACCCCAATATGCATTTGCACCTGAGAAGCTAGCGCATGCACAAGCAACTCCAAGCTCGCCCCAGAGAGGCCAGGGAGTGTATGTATGGGTCCAGTTGAACAGGTGGTCTGTCTCACGGTATGGTATGTGGCGGGACGCCGTCCACCTGCGTGGTGCCCCGACTCGAGACCCGGGCAACATTGACAATGCATGACAGGCTCCGCAGTCCGGATACACCACCTGCAACACACAGAGGCTGTAGCTGTCCTAGCGGCCCAGGCCGCGTCCAACTGGAGCTCATGGACCCACACATTCACTCTTTGGCCTCTCTGGGGCGAGCTCGGAGCTGCTTGTGCACGCGCTGGCTTCTCTGTTGCAATGGCATGTGACGTGTGGAGATCTAGGCAATGGGTGGGATGGTGCGAGCCACCTTCTGTGACGTCACTCCTGCTCGTGATGTGTGCGTCCCCCCACTACTTCCATATGACTTGTGCCATACTACACATCGAGGATGTGTTGCCTGCGTGATGTGACCAGGAGGAGCGCGCCATGACCTCTCACCCACCATACTCCACTGCCATCCCGTCCCCTGGATTGCCTGTGCAGGTGGACAATGTTGGGGATACACCTGGTCGACAGGGGATGTGAGTGCCTTGGCAAGGGCCTGGCGGACGCACAGCAGTATCCAGCATGTCCACGGAGGGTGGGCTGACGTCTACACTTGATGCAGCATTGATCGTGTGCCCGCCTGTTGTGCACACACGAGTTCACATTCATCCACAGACAGGTGGTCTTTACAAATTCCATGGAGAGCGCCAATGTACTGTTCCTGTATCCTCCCAACACAGCGTGTTTCAACATTGCATGTGCGCACCTACCCGTCACACCCACCCACCTGAGCCATGCGTAACTCCCGCTTCACATGACACATGTGTGTCTTCCACAGTTGTGCTACTCATTAGCGTTGACATCCAATGACAGTGGACTACATGGTCATCTCACGACTGCCGTGTACTTCTTACACTCTCATCCTCTCTCATTCGTACTTGTGAAATGAATTAGCAGAGACACATTTTTGCTTCAAGACATGTATTGGTACTTATGTCCTCTGTGATGCAGTATAGTGGACACTACTGGCAGCGAAATGCATGTGGAGGATATACTCAGCATGATTACACATAGCATAGGGTGTAGGGGTACATGTGATTAGTTGTTGACTGTGGGATGTGGGCTTCAGAGTTACGACTGCTTAGCCGTTGCTGTGCTAATGTACATTTGCTAATTACTGAGGTGCTGCTGACTTTGACACAGACAGTATACATTTAGCCTACCAGTCCGCTTGTCATCATGGGCACAGTGCATCTCAGTTACATGTTAGAGGTTTGCTGCTATAGTTACTCATACACACGTGCGTGGAGGTGACATCAGGGGATGGGCTTCCGTGCATGCAACGGCGTCCCACTTGTTGTTGCGATGTGGTGGCTACTGGACATGTCACAGTCACTGGGGTCATGTTGTTGGTGTGTAGTAGTTACCCTCAGTAAGGCCTACCAGTGCTTAGGGGTTCTCCCTTCTCTGCACAGAGTCCTCAGACACTTAGGAAGAAGTTGGCAATAGAAACTGGAATAGAAAAGACAGAGTTTATTAAACCTCATGAGGTGGAGCTAACATTCGCACATCACCCTTCAGTAATGCATGAAGTAGCACACTGAATGGAAGGATCCTGGTCCTTTCATACCCACACAGGGGCTCAAATGAAGGCGGTACAAACACAAATGCTGGTTTTAGGTACATATAAGGTCATACACAGAATGCACAGTCGACAAGTGGGTGGAGCTAACAGTTTCTACTTTTAGTAGACACATCCTGACATTTATAAACTCGGAACAGCTGCAAGCTCAACTGAGCATGTGCAAAGCAAGAGGAACTAAATATAACTTGTCTCTAGGCAGATTTCAAGAGCAGTTAACAGGAAGGTAGGACAGAGCACATGGCGAGCACATGGTAGCACATGGCAGCCAAAATGGCTGCCAGAAATACAAAATGGATTCCACAAAGCGGACAATTTAGCCTCTAAATACAGGCTGTCTTCAGCCAATGCTTAACTTAAATGCTGCCAAATTACAACAGACGACCCTTTCAGCATTGGCTGAAGACATTCGTTTATCTGGGGTAATCTAGATATTCATCCCGTACATCTATTAACATTATTTCGGCCACCTCTTTATTCAACATTTGTTGGGCCTTTGTTTCAGCAACGTTCCCTCTGGCAGGTATACAAGCAGAGATGGAAATGGAGCAAAACATTGGACCACATTGGATACATACACAGCATGTAAAAAGTATTATAATTATTACACACAGGATAGTCAGTAGCTTCCAGCCCCAAGCAGAAACAAGAGTCCAAAACCATCTAGTCTAATTCTAAGTTTCAGGGCTCTGATGTATTTCAGTGACTATCTATTTCAATTTCAGAATAGCCAACAGCACATACCTAATAAAAACATTTTCAATAGACTTTTCCAGTATTTCTTTTATGAGGGCTAGAGTATCAATTAATATACTCAAGGAAAGAGTAAAGTAATATTTTTAAACTGCTCAGATGAACTTTTCTCATGCAGAATAAACACTACTCCTAAAAGAAATATTAAAGCAGTCAGACATATTATTACAAAAACAATCCTTGCTCCGGGGGACCAGGAGGACCACACAGGGCCATAGGAATTAGGACGAGGAGCCGCAAAGGGCTGCTCCTCCTCAAAAATGGGACGACCAAAGGGGTACATTACTAACAAAAAAAGAGTCCTTGGGAAATTGTAGCCACTGTACAAACCAGCCAGAGGGGAGTCTTCTCCGTGTGTCCGTTTGAGCCTCACAGGCAGGCTCTTGTTGTTCCCACGGTGGAGCTGCACAACTCGCAACTCAAGAATCACGGCCCAGTTTGAGAAGAAAAAGTCTTTCTTTCAGGATAGGGCAATCACCCCCCTGGGCAAATACCCTCAATGATCCTGTCCAGTGTCTCAGGCAGTGCACCAGTTCTCTTCACTTTAATCTAACAGGCACCAAGGGCACAGCACCTGTACCCTAAACTCAAGTCCTTCCCTAACTCCTGTATTGCACCGCTGGCGCACTGCTCTTTTGTTGGGGCCACAAATTGTAGCCAATATGCTCAGGCATCCCTTGATCAACAAACAAAGGCGTAGACTTGCATTCACTTTGGGGACCAGGATTCAAAAGGCCTGATGCTGGGATATGTGAAGCAACCCTTGTTTCAAAGGGGGTCACCTCAAGTAAAAGCCTCCTTGCCGTCCTTGTCGTTCTGTGACTCTCTCAGCTGGACATCAAAAACTGGATCCACACAAAGATTTCTCCATCCTGATTTGTGACCCCGTCTTTCGCCCAAGACAGTGGCAGGGGTACACACTTTACGTCCCAGTGCTTCCGACCTTCACTGAGGTCCTAGTTGCCAGCAACGTCTGTGCTGGTTCCCTTTATCTTGACTGTAGGCTGGACTGGTGCTGACTCCCAGGCTGGATCTGATGTCCGGGCCCCTCTGGCAATGGTTGTAGAGCAGCAAATATCTATTGGTGGGCAGAACAAAAAGATCTTTAGACAAGACACAGAAATAATCTATCAACAGAGAGGATAGTCTCAGAATACTCTCTTAGTCCTGGGGCGCCCCATACATTAGCAAGGCACCCAAGAACCACTTCATCCATCTGAGAGTAAAAAAAAACACCCTAGACCTATTGGCAAGTATAAAAGGAACTTTTTGGTGAACTGACAAGAGTAATACGTCACCCAATCCCAAGCAGCCAAGGAAGTCTGTGTTCATTTACTAAATTCTGAGGAAAAAGAAAAACAATACAGACATACTCCAAATCCTTACATTTGTGTATTCCTATATTATTCATCTGAAGAACCTCAAGAAAAAGGAACTTTTCCTACATTTCTACTTATGAACCTTGCATTACTTGTACAGGACTGCAGACACTTCTAAAGTACTTTCTCTTAATAAAAACACCTACATGTTACACTTAGGGTCATGCTATGCTTTCATGTTATAGGCGCAGCAGGAAAATCTAAAACCGCTAATTTAACAGGGATTCTTATTTCATAAATAATTTTAAAAAAACCTCAACATAGGGGTACATAAATTTCTCCAGCAGAACATGTTGTGACAAACAAACTCCTATAAAACAATATTTTCCTTCAAAATGTTTGCTAAGGATCACATGGGCGTCTTTCCTGCATTCTACTTTTCACGATCCGGACTATGCAACATCATTTTCAAAAGGAAAAAACCCTATCTCCAGCTCTAATAAGGGCTGTCAGCTCAATTACACAGACTAGCTAATAAAAGACTAGCAATGCCCTTGCAAAACTGTATAGAACATGAGAATAACATAAACAATAATGGTATTGCCACCTGAGATTTTTGAACAGAAACCCCCACTATACAGTTCCCTTTAAAGGTCAAATAAGGGAACATCAATCTGTTCTACTCATTCTTTCATACAGGATGGGCAGTAACATAGCATATATTTTAATCATTTTATTAATTCTAACAATTTTTAAAACAGTATTACTGAATAGCCAATTAAATGTTCAACACTGTATGCTGTAATACGACTTCCTCCATCACTGATGTTTTTTTTTCACCCAATAGTACAAGAAGACTTTGACACAGCTAAGGCTTTCAGGTCAACTACTGGCCCAGGTTTTTCAGAAGCCTTGACAGCTTAGACAGACTCAAGAGAGAGTGAGAAAAGAGAGAGAAAACATAAATTTGCCTACCCTTAATTTGCCCAGGAGCTAACCTCCTTCCCCCATTTTGACAGTAGGAAAACCTGAAAACAGGTTTACCTTCTGTCAACACTATATACCCCTATTTGTGGCAACTGGGCACAAACAACTTGTAGGACATATCTTAGAAAGTGGCTATTTTCTGATTCAGCCTAACACAAGCACATTGAGTTAACTTTAAACCAATTCCTTCAGCAATTGTACTAGATTAACATGAGGGCGCATGAATGCAAACTAAAATCCATTTCCTCCTTATCTCAGCCCTTGCACAGTATTCTTTAAACTAAAACCATTATTTTTATATACATGGCAGATCAATGCTCTACTCAAGGCTGCTTTTCCTTCGTTTCATATGACTGCGCAAAACGTGTGTTTGCCAAAAATAGGAATCAAAGCTTCTCTTCCTCTCTCTGCGCTGTCATCTCCTCTTTCAAAAACTTTTCGGAGGTCGAAGTGTCCAAGTAAACCTTACCCTTCACCCTGCTAGATTGCTAAATGCAGATCTCCGTTCTTTGACCCTTTTCACCAGCTGTCCATTTTTGTTTCCAAGGCTTTCCATGCGGTATTTGCAACTCTGGAGAATCACAGCTGAAAGGCAGTCCTGTCCGGTGTGTTTGCCAGTAATTTAAAGATAGGATAATAACTTCTGCTGTGGTTTTTTTTTCAATACTTGTCTCTATCTGTGTGCAGGGTACGGTGTGCAGTCTAGCAGGTTAAAGGTCAGCTATTTGGTCTGTACTTACATGTATACTTTATTGAAGCCTGAGAGCAGTTTAAAAACTGCCCTGAGTGGCAGAACTGCTTTAAAATAGTGACTTGTGCTCAATTTCGACTTTGGTGGTAGGGGCACTTAAAAATGAATATCCTACACTATTTTGGCATATTAGGGATCCCCAGGGTGTCCTCTAGATATCCCAGAGATGGGGGATCAGAAATGTATAAGGTATACTCTTATAAAAATGAGTTTTTATATGCCTAGATAAAGTGAAATTTCACATTGCACTCCCCACATCATGGTAAAGTGCTACTCAAATCCAACTTTGATGCTATGAGCTATATATTATTCACAATATGATTATCAGACATTACAAAAGATCAAAAACAATTTTATGGCAATTATTTTTAAGAAACATTTTTTCCCTTCATAGAATCAAAATTCTCCTCCTTTATTTTTTTTTTTTAAACTAATGATCACAAACCCTTTTGATGGTTCCATATATGAAAAGCAAGCCTCATTCCTTTCCTATCACCTTTAAATGCATTCAGTGATAACTCTAAGCACAGAAGCCTTACTTGAAACATGAAGTCTGCGCCACTTTTAAAGGACAGTTATTATTTAACATCAGAACCACAGATGTACTTATGTAAAAAGGCATTAAGAAAGGAAATTCCTACTTTCAATTTTGTTCTCTGTTATCCAAAATAATGAAACTGGTTTTTCTGACTTATAAAATCAGCAGTGTTTAATGCACGCCTTTATACCGTGTTTGCAGTAACTGAAAATCTAGTCGACTCGGCTTCATGGCTTGGGACCAAAAATAGCCATGTGTTGTTGACACAGCTGTGTTCTGACCAGCAGGCGTCAACATGTCACGCTTTTCAAGCCAGCACAAATCTATCGTTCTGTAATGTGGTGTTTATTTCAGCAACAATCAATTCACTCAGATGACGTGAATGCCTTTCAATATTAATATATAAGGATAATACTGTAACATTTTGCATTTTAGTCCTAATTGTGTGAAAGCACACAAATTCGTTTTTCCTACCTTTCTATGAGGCCTATTTTATTTCTACTGAGTGTAAAGTCTGATTTATCTGTACCAATGTGGCAATTTGCACATATCTATAATTTCTTACTTTATCAATTTTAATGATAGCGTGCAGCTATTTAGCATATGTTTCATTATTCATTCCCTGAATTTAAAAAAAATGTAGTTTTTTTAAATGACATTTGCAGAACAGAATGACAACAAAATCCAATTTTAGCTCATTCCAGACATTTTCAGAAGGGGTCATACACTCATAACACACAACACAGCGCGCTTAATGCTAGCCATTCTTACACAAAAAACATAGTCTATTTTACTGAAACAAGTACTTTCAAGCATATTAGTCCAGAACCAAATACAACAAAGAAACAATCAACCCACAAATCAACATTTAGGGCAAAAACAAGAGACAGCCTACAGACTGTACGCAAAACCAAACTATTTGTAAATACTAATTGTAAGTCATATTTACAAGAAGAGCTCTAAAAAGTAGTCCAAAAAATCTGCATCAAAACAGCCCAAAAGAGTGCTCCAAAAAAAAAAAAAAAATACACCAAATTTGCCAGTTTTGGCTGGTAGAATACTCAAAAAGCGCTCTGCATATCACCACTTATGAATGTTACTAAGTGCACAGATCAGGATCTGTTTTATGTACATATTTAGGTCCATGGGGTACTTAGTCACCAAGAAAGAAATATCTTTTTACTATACCTAACCCTATTTAGGTATCCCCTCTGAGGGGAGTCAGCTGAGTACTTACTCAATCCATATTGGTACCTCCAAAACAGCAACACTTTCTACGAAGTGTACTGGAAACAGGCATGCCAAAAATAGTGCAAAATATGCAGTATTATAATCAAAGTAGCGCTTAAGGTACTCTTCGTACGTTGCGCTGTTCAAACAATTTCAAATAGAGAAAAATCTCCTCATTACCTGCCTATATGTATTGCAATGCATATATAACTACAAAACAGATTCCAAAATTGGCCAATCATACAAACAAAGCCACAGTAAGTGTTACTAAAACTACCTTACCAATCAAAGGCATCAAACCAACAGCAAGTGCCGCAAAACGGCTCTTACCAATCAAATGGTGTCCAAGTTCCAACTGCCAAGTTCTCAAATCGACCAAATGGTCACTGCACGGCGAATCAACAAAAGAGATCTCAGTCAAGGACCGGCGCAGCCGGGATGGTCAGATCAGAAAGAAAGGAAAAACGCCATGGGTGCCAAGACTCAGGTCTCCTCAGGCAGCGATCGCGTCCAAAAGCGAGATTCCAATCCTTCGTCGCGACCAGTCCTTCGGGCATCCGAGTCACTGATGAGTCCCACGTTGGAAGCGCCAATTTGTAGTAGTTACCCTCAGTAAGGCCTACCAGTGCTTAGGGGTTCTCCCTTCTCTGCACAGAGTCCTCAGACACTTAGGAAGAAGTTGGCAATAGAAACTGGAATAGAAAAGACAGAGTTTATTAAACCTCATGAGGTGGAGCTAACATTCGCACATCACCCTTCAGTAATGCATGAAGTAGCACACTGAATGGAAGGATCCTGGTCCTTTTATACCCACACAGGGGCTCAAATGAAGGCGGTACAAACACAAATGCTGGTTTTAGGTACATATAAGGTCATACAGAGAATGCACAGTCGACAAGTGGGTGGAGCTAACAGTTTCTACTTTTAGTAGACACATCCTGACATTTATAAACTCGGAACAGCTGCAAGCTCAACTGAGCATGTGAAAGCAAGAGGAACTAAATATAACTTGTCTCTAGGCAGATTTCAAGAGCAGTTAACAGGAAGGTAGTTCAGAGCACATGGCGAGCACATGGTAGCACATGGCAGCCAAAATGGCTGCCAGAAATACAAAATGGATTCCACAAAGCGGACAATTTAGCCTCTAAATACAGGCTGTCTTCAGCCAATGCTTAACTTAAATGCTGCCAAATTACAACAGGTGGATGCACTTGTTGTCTAAGCAAAGGTCCTGGCACGGAAGTTCAGGGGGAGGTGGGGTGACAGCTCTCACATACTACAGCCGGACGATTACTGTCCACTGACCGGTGCATATGTTCATGTGTGCAGGATGCATATTATGGCATGGTTGTATGTGCAGTTCTGTCCATGTGGTTGCCATACACAAATCCCATACCTCTGCCTCCCCCTGTTCATGCAGAGTTCCTGGATGTGATGAGGAACAGAGTGCATGTCCCGAATATATCCGATGTCATTGCAGTGTAGTTGATGGTGTGGTGTCAGTTGCAGGTTGTATGGTATAGTTGTTGTACTGGTAACTGCCCAGTCCGTGCGGAAGCCCAGCATGGGTACGTTGTGGGACATCATTGTTCAATTGGGGGTATAGCGGTGGGGCCCGACGAATTCACAAGTTGTCAGGTATGCGATACCTTCCAGCAGGGCTTCCATGGCATTGGTGGTAAACATGGATGCCATCCAATGTAGCGGATGGTGGCTGTCAAGGTGTTGGTCGTAAGTTGTCCCTTGTAGGAGCCTGATGGGACATGTTGGATGACATTCGATGTAACTGTGATCCATTATCCGTCGTGTGGAGGCACAGTGGTCCCATTGCAGTGTGGATCCGATAGTAGCCACATACGCCATGCCCCCATAGGCTGAACAGACCCTGTCGTGGACGTCCAGGGGGTTGAATAGTTGTAGCAGGTCCGCCCTTGGACATGCCGGGTTGGAGAGACATAAATCCACAGGATAGTAGAAGGGACAACTCCGACAGTGGAAGACGGGGATGATGCAGCTGAACAATGCGATGCAGTAAGTTAGTCGGTAACTTACGTTCAGCAAGGCCAGATTGTCACATCCGAATATCTGTATCAGGTTATGTTTGTACAGCTTAATCTGTCCGGCGTAGTTGGGTAGGTGTGGTGCAAGTGCCATTTTGCTGCAGGGCGATGTGGTGGCATGCTCCGGCTGTCTGTGCAGTCTGCAGGGTGCAACCTCCGACATTGCTGGGAATTCTGTAATGGTCGTAGGGAGGCAGGATTTGTGTTATGTTGGCTTGTGCGGAGGACACGGGCCCTCATCCCACATGCTTCTCAGAATGGTCAAGGTCAGTGGTGTCTGACTCCTTCCAGATAACTTGCATGTGAACCACATGGGGGAGTGTTATCATTTCTTTTTTCCGTTCTGAATGTTCTTTGGTGTTATGCGCTATCTGCCCTGTGGCCGCTTCCCTCTGCATGCCTGTGTTGGGCTTTTTTTGGTACAATGACTGTTTTCTCCGGCTTGTTTAGTCGGGATGTGGTTTCAGAGTGGGAATGGAAGGTCATTCAGTGCTGTCTCCTCTCCCGTGTGTGGGCGGCAGGCTGCTTTTCCGCTATACGTTGGGCCTTGTGTTATAATTGGAACCACCTGTTGTCTGTTCCCGGTATCTTTGATGTTACGTATTGCATGTCTTGTTATTGGGTGCAGGGTGGCATCGGTGTTTCTGTGTGGTACTGGCGTACCTTTTGCCGACGGGGTCCATATTCTGCTGGGTGATGTTGCCGCCGCTGTGTGCTTCGCCTTGTTTTGCGCACAGGGGTGTGTCCTAATTTGGTGTGACGTCACTGACATGTTCGGGTCACTTGTGTGGCGTCAGGTTGGCAACAGTGAATTGCCGGTTGGGGACATGACTGTGGCAGGGCTGTCACGTGACATGTGCGTTCTGGGTGGTGCTGGTGTGTGTGGTGTTTGGTTGTGACCCTGTGTTGTTTGTGTGCGGCGCATACATTGCGCTGCCGTTGGCCTCTGCGTTGTGCGCATGTGTGGGTGCAGTGGTGGATGTGTCATGTCCACACAGGGGTGTCCAATTACAGTTTTCCCACCCTTGCACTGTGTGCGCTGTTTGCGTGCCCCTGTTGTGTGTCTGCCTACCTGCGTCGCCACGGTGCGTTGACTCCTGGGTGCTGCATCAGGTAGAGCATGGGGAGGGCCTGCAGTGCTGGATTCATGCTCGGGGGGTCCGCCTCTTTGCTATCCGTACTGTGCGTTCGGTTTCCCGCCTTGCTTTCACGTGCGGTGTCTCTTAGCCGGGGGAACTGTTTGGTTGTGGCATCGTAATTTGTACGCCGGGCGGTACATGATTTCGTCGGGCGGTGTGTCTCCATTGTGCCGCGCCGCTACGTGAACGGGCGCACTTTGATGCCGGACGGCGTCGCTGGCTTACGGGCGGTGTTTGGCTGTATTTTCACATCCTAATTGGGCGGGCGTGTGTGCTGAGGCGGGCGGACGGTAGCTGGTGCTTTGCATCTGCCAGCACGGCGGTGGTGCTTCCGCCCGCCATCCTAATGGGCCCTTGGTTTGTAAATATATTATGTTTATTATGGGTACACTTACTTGGAACTGTAGATGGAACTGTTTGATGTTGAGTTTTTCAGGGCAGGCAAAATGCGTGTGGTCTGTCTGTAAGTCAGTTTACCACTTTTTTCAAAATGGTGGACAGCTGCTTTTATACGTTTTTTATGTTGTATGATAATTTAAATGAAAATATGTTTTGGGCATAATTTGTTGTCATCTTTTTAATGCTGTGAAAATATATAATTATTTTTATTCATTTATAAATATTCGTTATTTTTTTAACATATGTATTGTTTGCCATTTTGGTGACCTGCGTGGTCAAAGTGAATTCATAGAAAGTGTTGTAGGACTTTCGTTTTGTGTAGTTTAAAATGGTGGATTATTTGTTATGTTTTCGATTAGGTCTTTTATTGGCCTTCAATTTTGTTTAATATTATCATTTTTTATTGGTAGATATTTTGGTAAATTACATTGTGTAAATGTTCCTTTTTTGTTGTGTACCACCTTTTTAAAATATTTTTGGAAATGTTTAATAATGTGTCTTTTTTTAAATTATTTGTTTTCCAAATATATTGTAATGTATTTAGTAGTATTATAATGTATTGTGTGTGAAAATCATATGTTCATTTTATAAATTTAATTAATAATTTATTTAAGGGATATTAATATTTTATTAGATTTTTTTAATGTACAATTATTTTAATTAATGCACAGGTATTAATTATAATACTGTGGTATTAATATTTAATACACATGTATTATTATAATTCCCCAATCAAAACCCCTATTTTCCCTGCATCCCATCCCAGAGGTTAGTAAAACATGTATTTTAAATGTAAAAAATTACAGGAGTATTAATTGTATTACTCGAGTTTTAATTTTTATTAATACACTTCCCCAGCCAAACCCCTATTTTCCATGCATCCCGTCCCAGCGGTTAATATATCATTTATTAAAGGGAAAAAAGGTACACGAGTAGCAATTTTAATACTTGAGTATTAATTGTAACACTTAGCATTCATTTTAAATACCTGTGTATTAATACACTACCACACCCAAAACCCCTATTTTCCCTGCATCCTGTCCCAGGGGTTTATTGTACTTTTGTAAAAAAAAAATGCGTTGTAATTGTTTGCGGTGTACAAGTGTGCATTGTAAATGTTTGCGTTGTAATGGATCTTTTAGTGCATTTAGATTATTATGCGTTGTAATGGTAGCTGCGTTGTAAAATCCACTTTGTAAAAGCATGCATTGTAATGTCTTGCGTAGTAACATCATATAGTCACCAGATGTGATGTGAAAGCAGCTGTCAGGGAAGAAATTATTGTACATTTCACAACAAATTTGTCCTCTTAAATTAGGCAAAGAAACAGAACTACAACAGCCTAAAAAGCAATTAAAAACAGACCATGAATGCACATGCTTTCGTAGGACTTACAAACAACAATAAAATACCAGAGGGGATCTTGAGCAAATCCTACCAAACGAAACAACAGATAAAAAGATTTGAACTAAGCAGATAAATTATGAGAGATTTGAAAAAAGCAGACAGGGTGTTTGTTAAAAATAATAGAGAAATGCAACACAATTTAACAAATACAAAATTTAAGCGATAACTGTTCCTGGGTTGCTTATGTTCTGGTTTAGGGAGGACCTTCCCAGAAATACTCCTTGGTTTGCTAGAAATTCTAGAGGGACTCATAATACCGTTCATGGTGTTAGGAGTTATCAAAAAATTAGCAAATTATAAACACCGAAGAACCTCTGGCACAAGTATTTAATTATTTCCTAGAAACAGGAGAAATCACCGGGACTATGATGATGTCCGAAACCACACTGATATTGAAACTCCAAAATGACCGAATAGACAGCGAATCTTACTGATCTATAGCTCTACTGAATACAAATATTATGAAATACATGAGTGTAAATGTGAATAAGAACTACATTATAGATGCTAGTATAGAAACATTAGAGAACACATTACATAAATCTTTCTCATTTCTACAGTATATACATTTTAATAGTGTGAGGATGGTTTATCAATCACCTAAAGAGTACATTTCATTTTAATAAGGTTAAGGCACACATATGGCTTATTTATGAGAGCCCTGCATCACATTGAAAAGTAGTATATGTGTGATGCAGGCCTCTGACTTTGATTTATGAAGTCAGAGAGAGCCACCTTGCATGGCTGTGAGTGGCCTCATAAATCTTGATTAAGGTGATGCACCGCAAGCGCTGCGTCGCCTTTCTCTGCGCTTGCAAGATGTTCGATAGGCATTGCAGTGGGTTTTCCCACGCAACTCCCATGGACAGGGACCCAGATTTACACAATCATTCTGCAGCACCCATAGAAAGAGCAAAATGCCTCTTAGGATTGTTTTTTTTACAGGAAAGTGTCCCTTCCTGCACAAATACAATCCCACATGCAACAGAGCCACCCTTGCACCATGGTTCAAGGGTGCCTACGTAGGCGCTAGGCTGCTGAAATGTTGCCAGCGCAGGGAGAAAGGACAGGAATGCACTGTGTTGCATAAATATGGTGCATTCCTGCCCTTTCATTTTGATGTAAGCAGCACAGCAAGATGACTTGCTGCGCTGCCCTATGTAAAAGTCCCATAAATGAGGCCCATAGTATATAAATCTCTAGTTCTACAGTGAATGAACTTCAGTACTGAATTCAAGTGCAACACTTTACATTAGTAACATTAGAACACACAGAGTATATGGTGCTAAGTGCATGCATATATTGCGTATTTGTGAAGGGTGGAGACAAAATTACGCTACTCCAAGCCCCCTCTGATGGTGAATCAGGCCATCACATCAAGATATAGATTTCTTATCACAATGACTAATTATAATCTAGTGGTTTTCATCATCTTTCATCTGGATTTTTCCACATACTTCATGTGATCATAGTGTTTGCTTCGCCTGTATCTCTAGTTCTATGTCTGCTCTCTTTATCTTTACTCCTCTCTTCACCTTTGCACATCGGTATCCCTTATGAATTATGAATAGGAACAATCCACAAAGAGTAATTATCACCAAGTGTCTCAAGATACGTCCAACAATTCCACTTTCTAGGATTCCAAACCATCTGCCTACAGTAGTAAATCCTTTCCCTATTGCATCATATGCATCTGTTGCTTCCTACTCTTTCAAATCTTTCTTCAGGTCAGTAATGTTCTTAATGTACTTCTTTCAAAATATTGATCTTTTCAGGAATGTAAGTACAGCATTGCTGAACCTTTAACATCCTGCAGACGTCGCCTTCCTTTGCAAGAAGGACATCTAATGCAAGTCTGTTCTGCAAAACCATAGATCTAATAGCTACCATCTCCTATCTAGAACTAAAATGCTCCAGCCGTATTAGTAGACAACTTTTCGACCACAGTGGAAAGCTTCCTAATCTTATGCGATATTAGGGTCACTCCTACAGATGGAATCATGACACCAAAGAAGACTCCCACAATTTCACTAGCACTGGCACCCTTTTTAGTTCTCATGTGTTCTTCCCCTGTAGGGAATGGTAGATTTTTGGAAAAACTATCCCAATATAAAATGTTCCATACCATCTCCTGGGTAATCTGTATAAGCATTCTTCCCACAGATATAGTAAATTGCAGGAATAACAGGATCGTCTCCATCTAAATGTAGTTCCCAATTTCCACGGGTTTCAAAAGTGTGATCACATTCAATCCTGTCTACAAAGTATCTAAATAAGATGTACTATTATATACACATAATTTACCATAATGTTACAATCTAATGATAAAGCGGCTATGTTCCCAGCTACCTTATGTTCAAGCTCTTCTTTGGCTCATGTTGGTGCATTTGTATGATTTGCTGCTCTAGCCATCATATTTATTCTCCTGTCTTCTACTAAATAGATACATTTCTTCTCAACATCTGTTAGTAGGTTCCATAACTTCTCTAAAACTCAGACCATTGAGTGGAAAGTAGCAGCAGCAGAGTCCTTTCTGTCGGTTTCCACCTGTGCAAAACAGCAAAACAAAGTTCAAGTGTTGTGCAGCAAGAGTATGAACAAAGATGTTTGCGAGACTTCCTTAGCTCTAGTCCCTGTCCTTCTAAATGACAACCTTAAGCTTTCAGCAGACTCTGGCCTAGGTACTCTCTTGTTCCCTACAAAGTCTATTTAAATGTTTCTAATAAATGTGCTGTTCAAACTCACTAATGATCACATCCAAGATAAATTGACTCAGTCTGTTTAGTGGTAATACAATTTCAAAACCCATCTCAGCCATAAAGTTCAGTTCAAGGAGACTTAGTTGGATTCAATCAATCAATGAATGAATCAGGGAATTGTAAGCGCGCTACTCACCCGTGAGGGTCTCAAGGCGCTGAGGGGTGGGGGTCCGCAGATCTGTTTAGCCGAAGAGCCAGGTCTTGAGAGTCTTCCTGAAGGTGTTCAGGGAGGGGGCGCATCTGATGTCTTCCGGTAGCTCGTTCCAGGTCTTGGCTGCAATGTGAGAGAAGGATCTTCCGCCTGCTCTGGCTCTGTGGATGCGCAGGGTTTCGGCCAGTGCGAGGTTGAAAGACCGGAGGTTTCTTTTGGGTACGTGAAAGTTGATTCTGTTGTTGAGGTATTTGGGTCCGTTTTTGTGTAGGCATTTGTAGGCGTGAGTGAGGATTTTGAAAGTGACTCTTTTCTCCACGGGGAGCCAGTGGAGACTTCGTAGGTCTTGGCTGATGTGTTTGTGTCGGGGATGCCGAGGACGAGTCTGGCAGCGGTGTTCTGTATTGTCTGGAGTTTGCGGAGTAGGGACTTGTTGATACCAGCATAGAGTGCGTTTCCATAGTCCAGTCTGCTGGTGATGAGTGCGTGGGTAACTGTCTTCCTTGACTCAGGGGGATCCACTTGAAGGTCTTGCGGAGGATGCGGAGGGTGTTGAAGCAGCTGGAGGTGACGGCGTTGACCTGTCTGTTCATGGTGAGTGATGAGTCGAGTACGATGCCGAGGTTCTTGGCGTGGTCTGAGGGGGTAGGTGGGCATCCGAGGGTGGTCAGCCACCAGGTGCTGTCCCATGCAGAAGGGGTGGTACAGAGGACGAGGACTTCTGTCTTCTCGGTGTTGAGCTTCAGGCAGCTGTTGGTGATCCAGACTGCGACATCTTTCATTCCTTTCTGGAAGTTGAGTTTGGCAGTGGTGGGATCTTTGGTGAGGGAGAGTATGAGCTGGGTGTCATCGGCGTAGGATACGATGTTGAGGCTGTGTTGTCGGACGATGGCTGCGAGGGGCCATGTAGATGTTGAAGAGGGTGGGGCTCCGTGATGAACCCTGTGGGTCTCCGCAGGTGATTTTCGTGGGGTCGGAGAGGAAGGGTGGGAGTCTGATCCTTTGGCTTCTTCCGGTGAGGAATGATCAGATCCAGTCCAGGGCTGTTCCTTGTATGCCTGCATCGTGTAGTCTGGTGACTAGTGTGCGGTGGGAGACGGTGTCGAAAGCCGCTGATAGGTCGAGTAGGATGAGGGCTGCGGAGTGGCCTTGGTCGGATTCAAATTGTGATAATAAAAAGTCCAAAATTCTCTGTCCCAGTCATTAGCAGCAAGGTTTGTCCATTCAGGTGAGGAATGTGGCACCCCTCGCTAAGATTGTAGAGCCTTATGGCTTTGAAATAATCTCTTATGCTGATGATACCCAGTTGATGTTCACATTTGAATCAGATCTGCCCGCTACAAAAAAACGCTTTGCTATGGCTATTTTAGCCGTTTCTAACTGGTTGAATGATAATAATCTACAACTAAACGTAGATAAGATGGAGATTGTGCTGCTTGGCAAGGCCACCTCTATGTGGTCCGATGAGTTTTGGCCCCTCCAACTAGGCTCAATCCCTGTGCCCAAACAATCTGTGAAGAACCTTTGCATAAAAATCGACCAAGCTCCTCTAGTTTAAAGATCATATTTTGATATATGTTTCTTCTGCACAGAATATTTCCTTTTCTTCCCATATCTGCCAGAAGAACGCTAGTACAAGCCCTGGTAGTAAGTAGATTCAACTACAGCAATGCTCTACTGGCAGCAGCAAATGAGACGTTGGTAGCTAAACTATAGTTAGTCCAAAACACGGCAGCCAGACTCGTTCTCAATCTTCCTCCTGGCATCCATCTGCCCCCTTGTTAAAGGGTCTACAGTAGCTGACAGATAAAAAAATTAGCATTTTTAAGATCTGCTGTCTTGCATATAGCGCGCTAAGGGGCAAAGGCCCCAGCTATCTGTGATTGAGAATTAAACCTTACATACCCAGCAGAAGCTTAAGGACCTTATGCTTGTGATAAAGCCCTGCTGAGTGTCTCCCGCATCCGTCTAACTTAATGCGGGGGAGAGCTTTCTCTTACTTGGCCCCCTCCTATTGGAATACGCTACCACTGCATGTTCGCACCTGTTCGAATGATTGTAAATGTAGGAAATTGTTGAAAGCCCACCTATTTTAAAAATGAACAGCCAAATTTTTGCTGATACTTGTTACAACTGCTGACAGCACCGAGATGCCCATGGGCGAGTCGTGCACTATATTAAATTTAATTAACATAACATAACATACCTCTGACAGGGTACTTTTGCTCTCTTTGATCATCCGTACCACTGGCCTGTCATCATCACTATCACTTTGGCCACACTCCTCAGTTTCTTCTGGGATGGTGTGTGGCTCATGCACTTTGTCTCCCTCTCTCCTGTCCTCTTGGACAGAGGTCTCCAGGCACTACTGGTATTACTGCTGCACTAGGCCCTTTGCCAAGGTCTCAATCTGGTCCAGTCAACCCTACAGGATGAGACCCTCTGGTTCCGACTTCAACTGTTGACTTTTTCAGAACCCCTGAGACCGAACAAGCGCTGCCACATCTTCTTGCTGGTCCCTAACAGCTTGACTAACCAGCTCCCTTTGTCTCATTGTAACCACCGGCACTTCAGGTAGAGATGATGTTATATCATCAAGTGGACATGGGACTCTGCGAGTGTGTGAGGCATGAACCCAGTTGGGTAGACCGTCGCACTTAGCAGTTACTATAGTGACCAAGAAGATTTGATAAGGTCCTCTCCACCTAGGTCCCAAGCATGACTTGCGCACATGCTTCTTCACCTTAACCTACTCGCCGGAACTGAGGTCATGGCACTGCTCCTGTTGAAGTGGTTTGTATCCGCTCCAACCTGATGAGACACAGAATGCACCACATCATCCAGTCCTTTGCAGTAATCAAGAATCAAGTCATCTGTAATGTTCACAAGCGCATTTGCAGGCACAGCTGGCAGTATCAAGGGTCTGCCCTTGATTATCTCATGGGGAGAAAAACCTGTCCTCCTGTCAGGAGTACTACATAGACTAATCAACACGAGAGGCAGTGCTTCAGGCCACTTCAAAGATGTCGAAGCACACACCTTAGCAATCTGGATTTCAACGTCCCATTAACCTGTTCCTCAGGCTGGTAACTACAATGTAGCCTCTGCTCTACTTGCATTGCTGCACACAACATCTTCAGGACCTCATTATTAAAATGAGTCCTGCGGTCTGACTCCAGAGAAATTGGGAACTCGAAATGAGGTATTAACTCCCTCAAGAACAACTTAGCCACTGTGAAACTGTCATTTCTTCTTGTGGGGTAGGATTCAACCCAAGGCGAGAAGATGCAAACAATCACCAATACATATCTCAGCCCTTTGCACACAGGCATCTTGATAAAGTTCATTTGTATCCTGTTAAAGGGACCACCTGATCTCACTATATGAGTCAGTGTTACCTTTGTTCTTTGGCCTACATCCATCTGCTGTCACACAACACAACTGTGGCACAGTCTTTCAACCATCAGTCTGAATCTGGGGTTAACTATGTCTGCCTGAACAAATGCACCATAGAGTATCTACCTATATAAGTGGAACCATGATAGTGTCTTGCCATTGGAGGTAACAGACTGTCTGGAAACACATATGTCATCCTCATCTCTTTTTACACAACCTGCTCTAACCAAGCCTTGCTGTTCTGCTTCAGACACTTCATCCTGCAGTCTCTTAACTTCCTCCAATGTGTCAGCTGTGGTTAACAAAAGATTGCAATTGGTATCATCTGTTCCCTCATTGTGATATTTACCTTTGAAAGTACAAGTATTTAAGGCACAATATCTGGCAGCCTCATCAGCATACCTGTTGCCCACAGTCACATAATCAGTCGCCCTGCGGTGTGCCGAACACTTCACATCCGTGATCTGGGCAGGTAGCTGTAGTGCCTTCAACATATTATACATATTATACACACACTTTCCCTGTTGCCGATTGGTGACCCTGAAGAGGTGATAAATCCACGTTGTGACCAAAGCTGTCCAAAGTCATGAACGAGACCAGAGCCATACTGACTATCAGTATAATATTGTCACTTTCAGCTCGTCTGAAACACATCATGCTCTAGTAAGACCAATCAATTCGGCCAGCTGTGCATAAAACACTTCTTGAAGTCAGGAGACTTTGGGGCATATTCACAAGGAGCTATCGCCGAATTAACGGCACTTCATTGCAGCCAAAGTCGTGATAAATTTAACCCCCCATTCACAAGCCGCTGTAAACAGCCCACAGCACCAGTTTACCCGCGATAGCAACCGCAAAAAACATCGCCACAGAGGACCCCAGTAAATATCGCTAATGAGATGCAGAGTAGGCGTTCCCGTGACAAAAGCCGAGACAACAGCACACCTCAACATTCACAGCGACCAGCCACATCCACGATAAAAACACAAAACAGGCGGTAAGGCGCGTTAGCACCAGGAAATCTACAACTGCTCTGACCTGGTGTAAAGTCGGACATCAGCCAGCACCACAAAAGGGAGCACAGCCCAGGGCCACATCCAAAGGGCAACAGATGCCATGGAGCCACCCATCATGCGGCCTGGACACCCAAGAGGGCCACACCACCCACTGCCACCATCCCCAGGACCACCCCTCCCTGGCACCCCCCGACCAAAGACAGACATGCCACATCAGCCACACCGAAACATGTACAAAATATTCCACTTGATGCTGCACAATCACAACTGGTGACATGGATGTGTCGTCACAGAAATGACCAGCACACATTCATTTTCGAAGCAACAAATGAAACTTTTTTGAAATGAACAACGAAATGAAATGAAGACACATGGCCGCTCCCTCCGGACAATACGAAGGTCACAGCCTGTAAGACAAAAACATGATGAGAAGGTGTGTCCTGCGCACATCAGAGGACAGAGAGAGAGCGAAGGAGAGAGAGAGGAAGAGAGAGAGAGAGAGAGAGAGAGAGAGAAGAGGAGAGAGAGAGAGAGGAAGAGAGAGAGAGAGAGAGAGAGGAAGAGAGGGAGACAGAAAGAGGGAGAGAGAGAGAGGAGGAGAGAGGGAGAGAGAGAGAGAGAGAAGAGGAGAGAGAGAGAGAGGAAGAGAGGGAGGGAGAGAGAGAGGAAGAGAGGGAGAGAGAGAGAGAGAAGAGGAGAGAGAGAGGAAGAGAGGGAGAGAGAGAGAGAGTGCCGCCCCTGCGCACTCAGGCCACACTGCTCACCTGCTGCCATTGGTGTGTCTCCAACCACGTGCTGGTATGTATAGCAGGACACCAGGTCACACATCTGAGTCAGAGCTGTCAGCTGAAACAGAGTCCAGATACATGACTGGCACAGTACACACACTTGCACAAGACAACATCGCCTGCCCGCCCATGCACACCGAGGCACCCCAACCTCTCCCACCGCCCATCGGAGCATGCCCGCCCATGCACACCCAGGCCTCAATGCTCACTTTCCGCCACCGGCACGTAGACAGGAGGTCCCACCACGTGCTGCTGCAAGCCACAAGCCCGGGGCCCGTGGACATGGCACCCTCCACATCATGCAGCCCCGCTGTGCAGGCCACCATGTCTCACGTTTGGTGCTGGGTCTTGATTACTCCATGGCAGAGGACATACCAGTGCACCCGGCACCATCGCAGGCTGCGCACCCACTCAGCCCAATGGGTGCCACCAACTCTGGGATCCCGGAAGCGACGCCACGTGGCGATAGGCCCGCGCTGCCCACTGGCTCTGGCCTACACTGCGGTACAGTAGGGCACACAAAACCTGAGCTGTCCAGACCACCGGGACGGGGCATCATCGCAGGCTGCACACCCACTCAGCAGCTCAAGGTGCCACTGACACAGTGCACCCCAAGTCACTGTCCCGTGGTGGGGTGCATGTGCCGTCCGCAAGGCACCGGGTGCCACTAACCCTGTGCAAACCCAGTCTGCGCCACGTGGTGGTAGGCCCGTGCCTTACTCGAGGCCCCGTGTGCCACTAACCCTGTGCAACCCCAGTCTGTGCCACGTGGTGGTAGGTCCATGCCGTCCGCAAGGCCTCGGATGCTACTAACCCTGTGCGCAACAACTCATGGGCCCTACATGAGTGAGAACCATGGAGCAGCCGTCATCCAGTCACCACCGGAAGAGGGGAATGTAACGTCGTCGGCCCCTTATGTTGGCGGACTCACATGGCCTGTGTCGCCTGTGCCGGATGGGTGTGGTGTGTGTGAAAACCTGCCCTCAGGGAGTGGCTGTGACATGCTGACAACTAGACCAGTGACCTGCACACCACCAGCCAGTACGCCCGCGGACGGGTAGCAATGAGGGTCCCTCCTCGGGGCGTTAGCAGAGTGGTCTGGCCTGCCGTGCGCCCGACCAGCGCAGGGCTTGCAACAATGACTCGTGGGCTCTGGGCGTGGTCCAGACCATGTCCGGACAAATGAAGTGACTGATGCATGTGTCCTTGTTGTAGTGTTCACAGAACCCGGTACACAAAATGCAATGTCGCACCCTCTGACTGGCATCCCACAGGATGTACATCATTGACGCAAGGGAAGGCATTGTCCCCACATTCATCCACACATCCATACATGAATGACGTAAGACATTACACAGCAGTGCATCACTGGATGTTTATTTGCACATCCAGTGCAGTAATGCAGCTGGAGCGGTACAGGGCAATGCCGAGCACACTACACAATATGGGCCTGTGGAGGGCCAGCCAGTGTCCATCCGGGTATGACCTGTACTGCAGAAGAGGAAGGGTACAGTCCGCAGTCTGTCCGGCGTGTCATTGGTCGTCAAACAGGATGTGGCAGTCCATGTTGCTGTCCGAGGTGAGTGCACCGGAGTGTATCGGGGGTCAGTGGTAGGTCTTGAGGCCATGTGCAGCACCAAGCAGTAACAGGCAAGGTGGCGGAAATGGATGCTAGTGCCTAGCCCTCCTGACCACAGTCTGATCCACGTCCTCATCCCCGGGTGTGTGCCCTGCCCCACCTGTGGGTGTTGCAGTACCGGCTGCGGCACTGTGTGCCACTGGACACATCAGGGGCCGGAGGAGGTTTGTCGGCCGCACTGTGTGGCAGTGACACATCAGGTGCTGGAGTGGATACGCCTGCCGCACTGGGAGGCACTGACACACCAGGGGGCGGAGATGTGGATGGTGTGGGGGCAGCAGCATTCATCATCGCCACGCCTTGTCGCAGCAATGCCATGATGAGGACATGCAGGGCACGGTAGATCCCAGCTACATTTCGCTGATGTGCAGCGGCGGCTGCCATCCTTTCCGTCTCCATCCGCACCATGTCCTCTATGAGCCTCCGCATGTGTGCCAGCTCACGGCTGGCATCGCTGGGGTCACTGTGAGCGGACAGGTATTCTTCCCTCCACGTCATGACTCCAGAGATGTCAGTCAGGGCTCGCTGGAGACCATGGGGTGGACATAGACACCCAATACCAGGTGGTCACTCACCCTGTTGTGGTTGTGTTGTGTCCTGTCGAGCAGTGTCCGGTCCCCCGACTCCGGCCACAGTCTCCACACTGATGACTGTCAACACCAGCTCCTCCATGTCATCCAGCTCCAGCTGTGGTGCTAGGCCCCCACCTCCGGTCTGCGTTGCTGCCTTCAGGTTGGCGGAGAGTTTATCCTTGGTCTTCCGCTTGATGTCATTCCATCGCCTCTTGACCTTGTCCATTGTCCGCTTGTGCTTTCTGACGGCATTCACCTTGTCGACGATGTCCCGCCATATTCCATTTTTGGTGCCCAATGAAACGTTGGAGGTGACAAAGAGTTGTTGATGGTGTTCCATCACCTCCGTGACTATGATCCGGTTCGCCTGCGGACTGAACTTGGTCTTCCTGGTCTTCTTGTCCTTGCCCTTCCCTGTCCCCGAGGTCCCAGGCTGGTCGTCCGGGGTGCTTGTGGTGTTGCGCTCATCCTCTGCGCCTGCTCCGGCTGCCTCCATGGTGCTTGTGTGTTGGTCAGTTTGTGTGTGATTTTTTTTCCTGCTTTTTTTCTGATGTCTGCCAGGTGTGTGTTGCAGGCCTGGCGCTGCTTGTCGCTGGTTTCCTCATTGTGCTTTGGCCCATCGCGTGTTTTTTGGTGTTGTGGTTTGTGTTTTTATCTCCATCGTGGTGGTTGTATCGCGGACTTTGTCCGTGGTTTCGGCAGGCTATCGCATGGTACCGCCTTGTTGTGAATTCCACATTGACACAGGGTTATTTTCCCGTGATGGGCTGCGTTATTGAAAGTTGCATTACGCAACTCTTGCGGTAGTTATCACACGTTCTTGTGAATATACCCCTTACACTGCTCAATGCTGACACCTATTGAGGCAATGGCTTTGAAAAAGCCTGGCAAAGCAGCAGCTATTGGGTCAAGTGTAAAGGAAAAATAGGCGACCAGTTTACTGGTATTTCCGTGCATCTGGGTAAGCATTGAGAGAGTGCAGCCTCTTCCTCTCACTGCAAAACAAAGTAAAATATTTATTGTAAACAAGCATTCCCGGTGCTGGGGCATTACAGAGACTTTCTCTCAGCTCTGAGAAGGCATGCATGCAGATATCATCCGATGGTACTGGCTCTGAAACATCCTTGTGTGCCAGCTTCTATAAAGGCTTGGCCACTAGGGTAAAGTTGGGGATCCACTGTCGACAGTAGCCCACCATTCTCAAGAACATCCTGACTTCTTTCTGGGTAGTTGACAGATTTGTTTTCAGAATCTCCGAGATTCTCTCTAGTGTCACCTTCCTTGCTCTTTTCTCAATGTGGTGTCCAAGGTACAGGACTTCTCTTTTACAGTACTGCAGCTTGGTCGGGAAAACTTTGTGTCCATTCTCAGCTAAGTGGTTTAACAGAGCAATGGTATCTCGTCTGCAAGCCTCCTGTGTATTTGACGCCACTCTGGTTGAAGAGCATTCTGGTAACTGGGCTCAGGTGGAGCTAGACAAGTCAGGCTCGGTTTTCCCAAAGAATCTCTATCGAGAATGTGTCCTCCGGCAATGATGCGTTTTATCTCCCCTGCTTTTTATTAAATTTCATTTTTAGCTGACATTCCTGCCTTTATCTCCCAACCCAAGTCTTTTTCCCGCAAAGTTGGGAAACATCATATTGATTGCTTGCTATACGCAGACGATTTGGTAGTACTGGACTGTACTTCAATTGGTCTGCAGAGGAAATTAGATGCTTTAGCAACTTATAGTAAGCAAAACCAGCTCTGCATCAACTTGGAAAAGACCAAAATCTTGATTTTTGGGAAAAAGGTAAAGAAATTCAGTTGGCACTTAGATACACAGGAGGTGGAGCAAGTTGACCAATATAAATATCTGGGTCTGCTTTTAGGAAGAACCTTAACTGGGACTTGCATCAGGATGATATTAAGCAGAAGGCCCTATTGCAAGCCAGTTGTCTATCAAGATTTAAAAGTAGTTTTGGGGGCTTTCTCATACTCCACTATTAAAGTCTTACGAAGGGAATATTCCTCTGATGGGTCTGTATGGGAGCGAGGTCTTTTCCCTTGATCCGACATATAGATGGGATAGATTAGAAGGGGCAGTACTCAGAAGGCTTTTATCTCTCCCCAGGGCAATATGGTACAAGCCGTAAAGAGAGAGTGTAAGTTGGTTTCCTGGAGCCTGATGGCCTTTACTTGGGCCCTAAGATATTTAACACACTCTCTGCAGATGACGAAGTGTCCAAAGTTTCCAAATTGTCTTGGGTAGAGATCCAAGGTAGCAAAATAAGGTGGGCAAAGGATGTAAGAACTAGATTCACTGCCCTTAGGAACCTCCATACAGATATCGGTATAATTACATCCTGGTACCCCTTCCCAGGCAAGCAGGTATTAAAAGAGTCTGTTGCCTTGGTGTCCAAATTTAACGACTTATTTTACTTGAGCAAGAAACAATCTACTAGCTTTTCACTTCCTACTCTGGGTCAGGAAACTGTCTTTCCTTATTTGTTGCAGCTACCAGATCCAGGGTTGCGAAATGAAATATTAAGGGTCAGGGTGGGATGTAATCCAATCTACTCATCCCGGCCAAACATGGCCTGGGTCCAGGATAATAGTGGTCTCTGTCCCTGCCCCTTGAATATAAAATGTTCCTTGCTACATATATTAATAGATTGTGTTTTTATTTAGCAAATCAAATTAAGTTTTTAAGACCTCTGTTTTTTAAATATGGTATAGGGAGAAGCTGTGGAGTTGTTATCCGAAATGCGCTATATAGATGTGGCAGTTGGAATTGTTCGATTTTTACAGTCAGTTAAATAGAATTTTATGATGAATTATAATTTGAGGGGGATGCTGGGTAGTAGAATGGGACTTTTTATTGATTTTTTAAAAATTTTAACCTGGTTTTTAGAATGTTTTATGGACAATTGTCTGAATAAACTTATTTTTCTACCTACCTGGTTGAAGATGGATGGACTCCCCCTATACCCTTGTAGTACTCAGCACCATGCCAAAACACGGCTGCCAAGCCGAAAATCGAAGAGGAACTGACTGTCCTTATGCAATGGTATAGAAAAGAAGGCTTGAAACAAATCAATGACAGTGAATCACTCAGCTTCACGTGAAATTTGGAAATACAATCACAGCTGGATTCAGAGCCACAGGACAACAAGGAACAGCAATGTTTTTTTTTTCCATTCCCAAAAACTTTATTTAGGTCATCATGGACCATAAAAGTGCATAGACACATAAAACTATGTACTATAAAATGGTCCCAATAAATAGCTATAAAAATTAATAGTTTAATAACATTAAAGTACATTACAGGGTCTACAAGGTGGTAGATCTGGGAAATTCATAACTATAACCCGTCCTCATCCAACTACCATGTGCATTTTCCCTTTGTAGAGGCCACATGGGACATAAACAGCTGCACATGCAATTGTGTCAATAATTATAACTCATTTCATCAGTGGACTTAACGTTAAAACATTAAAAGAAGTACAAATTTGAGGTAAAAAAGTTAAAAAATGCGAACAATACAGACTTTTAAGGCCGCAGTGGCGAGTTTAGAAACATCCAGCGAGTGCACCACATCGAGGTTAAGAATCGAGATACAGGAAAGACAATGGGCATATGAGTATCGTACTTCAGGACTCTAAATGCCTCCACACAGTGCACAAACCCTAAGTTCCTGCACAGTTGGATAAGCCAGCACTGTCTAGCTTTTTTGTAGCAGGGGCAGAAAAAAACATGGAGGTCTGACACTTCCTCACAGTTGCAGGCAGCGCACCCTCGAGGTGTAATTTTAGACCATTTGTTAGAGAAAGCACTGAGTGGCAAGGTCCCAAATCTAAACTGGACATATAATTTCCTTGCCAAGGTTGGTTGGATGTTATCCAGTAAGGGCTCTTTTATATACTCGTCCTTGGTTCTCAAGAATTTGGCTGTCAAGTGTCCTAAGGCCGAACTCTCCTGGATATTTGCAGGTTTGTTCATCCAATAAGATCTCACCAGTTCTGATTTTGAAATTACAGGGCACACTTCTTCAGGATTACTCCATGTTTAATTTACCCAGCCTACCACATACATCCTTTACATGTACAAACCATGTATTTTACCTAAACCCAGGAGACTCAGAAGCTCCTTTAGCTCTGACCGATAAATGGCCAGTTCCGGGGTCCCCCACAATCTGCGCCAAAAAGTTAGGGGTCTAAGTCCAATTACATCCCCAATTGGTCTTATTCCTAGATCCAGACATAGGGGGGTGAGGGGAGTACTAATGGGGAGGCCTAACATCTGGCTCATAAAATTAGTCTCTATCTTACTCAAGCTACTAGAAGAGCAATGACCCCATAATACAGCCCCATACATTGTAGCACCCCTTGCTTGCACTTTGTAAATCACTGCTATTGGCCTAGCTGGTTTGTATGAAGAGTTTCTATACAATTCTGCAATTCCCCCCACAGTCTGGGTTGGCTTAGGACTTGCCTTGGCCATTTGCGGCCCCCACTCTAGATTTTCTGTCAAAGTGACATCCAGGTAGTCAAATACCGACACCCTCTCAAGCAAATTAAGCAAGGGTTAGAACGGGATGTGTCAGCTGGGTTGGGGACCATAAATTTAGTCTTCTGGGTGTTAATCTCCAGCCCCCTGTTTTTGCAGAAGGTAACAAAGCTATTGAGGATCCTCTGGATACCCATGGGCAACTTTGTCGTCCACAAACATCATTGCTGGTACCTTTCTGCGTGCTATCTTTGGGGTGTCATTGTCCTTTACCTCAATGAGTTGGGCAACCAGTGCGTTAATAAATAGGCAAAACAGGGTAGGTGCGAGCACGCACCCCTGCCTTACTCCTCTATTAACTGAAAGTCGGGAGGTTAGTTTGTTAAATTTCCCATACCTCACTTGGGTGAAGTTGCCCTCATGCAATCTCTAAGCATAATCAGGAGGTAGAGGGGAATCCCCAGATCTCTAAGTACATCCCATAATTTAACTCTGGGCACCAGATCAAAGGCCGTCTTCAGATCCACAAATATTAGATAGAGACTGCCACCCTCTATTGTCACCGTTTTCCAATATAAAAGTTGGAGTTTATATATTTGGTCGACTGTGGAAATGTTTTTTTCTGAATACGGCTTGGTATGGGCTCAAGATTTCATGCTCTTCCATCTACACCTGAAGGCGTCCAAGGAGTAACCGTGCAAACAGTTTCTGGGTGACATTGATCAAGCTGACCAACCTATAGTTTGTAGGGAAATGGGGTGAACCCTTTTTAAAGACCGGGACAATTTCTGCCCCAACCTTGGTGTCAGGGATTGCCATAACTTTAATAATAGCGTTAAATAATGCCCATAGGTAGGGTCCCTATTTTTTGTTTCTGCCGGAAAGAGATCCCCCGTAACTTATCCGAGGGGAAGCTTGCTTATCGCGTTTAATACTCCAGTCAAAATGATCCCAGTGGCCTCTTCTTGAATAGTCCCAGCGGAGATTATGGATGTTTCGTCAACTGGGCCAACTGCTTCCTGTGTAGTATATAGAGCCTGAAAATGTGTCTTCCATACATCTGATGCTGTATTTGGCTCAACGGCTGACTTCCCTTCACTACAGCCTGTATTGACTATAGCCCGAAATGCCTTCATTTCTTTATTGGATAGGGCACTTTTTTGGGCCTTCCATCTGTCCAGTTCCCAGGTCTTTTTTGCTTGTTGGATGCTATCTATATACAGCACCCGCATTTGTTTAATTAGGGACCTATCCTTTGCTTTGATGGCTTCTAACAGAACCTGTTTAGCCTTTGGCAGTTGTCGTTAAACCAAGATCGTTAAGCGCCTTTTTTCACCCTAAAAGATTCCTTTGAATGAAATATATCAACCAGTTTCGATGTCAATTCTGCATTCAATTTTGCAACTCTATTGGTGGTTAGTAAAATGCCCTCTGTAGTAGTAGCCTCTCCCATTTCTAGTAAGGTCGGAATAATTTATTAATATAATGTGGCCAGCTTATCGGGTGACTGTTGAATTACCCCCACCTTATTCTTCTTCTGTTATTAGAGAGTATTAATCTACTATCTGAGGAGGTATAGCTAGCTGTGGCATTTCCCGAATCCGGCATCTCCAGTTCCATGGTCGGAGCGTTGTGATCGCTGTTGTGTTGCGGCAGGACTGCGAAGTCAACAACCCTTTGTCATAGCCTAGTCTTCACCAAGATGTAATCCAACAGGGAGATTGGCCTATTCTATTAAATGTTAACTTCCCAGGTATATCCGATTTAGTGCGGCTGTTACACGCTCTCAGTGAGTGAGTCAATATGACTGAGTTGATCTGGAGTGCCAGCCGGGAACATGCCTTATTCGGTTTGATTTGTGGGTCTGGGATTAGCCATTTCAAGTCCTCCTCGCTGGGGGTTGTATCATTAGGCTCAGCAACGGGATCAAATTGACAATTAAAATCCCCCCCTACAATCAACCATAATTTTGGGGACAGTAGGAATAACGAGATTCAATTGGTCAAAAGTCAGGGATTCATGGCTAAGGCTTACGGGCCGGGAATAAATGTTAATAAAAGCTATTTTTAACTTAGGGGAAAAAGTCAGTGCTGCACACTGGATGTCATTAGACGGGGGTTCAACTGTTCAACTGTACAACCCAGATGTAAGCCAACCCAAATGCATAAGCCCCGAGACGGTCTGCTCCTTACCCAGAGGTGTCAGGGACATTGAATGACGCAATCCCCACCCTTAAAGAGTCTTCCTGTGCCCAAGTTTCTTGAAACATGCATACGTCATATTGGTCCACAAAAAGCCCCTAATTGGGGCAGGACAGTTTGCTTTTTAGACCAGCAACGTTGCAGGATAAGACCCTCAGCTTATTACCTAGTTTTTGCTTGTCAAGGGTGCCAGCAAGTGTGTAGGTATTGGGAGGTTGAATATCCCTCGTTTGGACCGAGGGACGATTATCTACTAATCTCATGGGTACTCCTGCCCTCAATATACTATTGCTTAGGGAACAGGGGTTGGGGCAGCTGATCTTCCAGGCGACTCTTCCCATATCCCTTCTACACCATTGGTCAGCTGTTGTATTGCTGTTAGCTGCTCCTTTGATTCTGCCCCTGCCCCGGGGCAAGTGGTCTGGCTAAGCTGGCCACTACTATACTTCTTTAGTTCTCTTGCAGACCACGAGCTTCTGGATCCCTGGGCTAGTATCAGTGTCATTTCTTGTCAATCTACCTCTTCCAGAACCCCAAATCTATATGTAACTGGTATATTAAATAACAAGGGTCATGGAGGTGGGTGACAGTGGCCCACAATTTGTTGTTCCATTGGCCACCTGCAATGTTTTTAATAAGTCTGAGGTCTTGCACTATTCTATACTTTCCATTGGGCTTTTGCAAGCAGGAGTAATCCCAGCAATAGTTTCAGGGATTATATTATACGGCAGGATTCTTGGATACTCAGCATTGGGTGTCACTGTTATGCAGACAGGTTCATCACCGATAATAAGACCTGTCTTCTTTCTGAAAATGTCCCAGACTTCAGGTAACACTGTGTTTCTCAATTCTGGGGCCAGATCATCTTTTGTCAACATGGAGTACATTCCGATATCTGATTTCTGCCTTACAAATTTGAAGACAAAGTCTTCATCATGAGTTTGTGTAGTATTTCCTTTAGTAATGAGTGATAAGGATTTACAACATGAGGAATCATCATACTCCAATCAGATACAATAGTCAAATACAACAGAAATTTGGATAATAGATGTATCCTAGTAACAAGAAAGGAAAAAGGGATATATGGGAGAGGAGTTGGGAGACGGGGGAGACAGGGGAAAGGAGCATCTGCCTGAGAGGAGGAACGCCAATGTGAGGCGGTAAGTCTGTGTGCCCTCTGAGTTTGTGCTAGTTTATGTGAGTTTGTACACTATCAATGTCCAGGAACGTAACAGTATGTGGTCCGGGAGTTTCAGTATCTCTCTGTAGGTGATAAGTTACCAGGTATCCAGCGCTCGTACCTCTAGGGGCGAATCCTTGCACTCCGGTATTGCCGCCTAAGCGTCCTTGGTGGAGCCTGGCCGCACCCGGGGAGGATTTGCTTGTGGGAGATGGAAAAGGTGAGGGGAATTGAAGAGATTGGGGTATATTTTGCTTGTGTAGTCTGCATGGAGTGTGTAGGGGAGGAGGGCAGACCTGGGAGTTGGAGACCCAGTTCAAGGATGGGGGTGTGGGAGTAGACTGGTTGTGTGCAGTGGCATCGTTCATTGCAGTTTGTGTGTCCTCTATCTAGTGCTGTGATTGCAGTGAATATTATGACATTAGTGGGGTGGAAATGGGGAGTGTGGCCTGTGTGAGGAATGGGGTCCAAGCATCCCATTGTGTGGTGTCCCCGTCGTTCTCATCTGTGTGCAGGAAGGGTGCCCATGTCTGTAGGAAGAGGTCAGATTGATTTTTTTTTGTCCCTCATTTATGCAAAAGTTGAGATATGGGTAGACAATAATCCTTCTTTTGGGTTGTTTCTGACTAGGGATTTTTTTTCACATGTCCGGTAGAAGGGACTGCCTTCTCGTCTTAAGTTGAGAGTATGTCTTAAGATCTCCAAATTCCCCAGGATAGTCGCTCATGGAGCCACCTTGGCGACCATCCCCGAATTTCCTTTATTGCATTGTAAGTAATCATCGGACGTCCCTTTCTACCCTATCACCACTCTCCGTTTTGAAATATATTCTTGTCCTATATGTCCCAGAATTTAGTCCGGTTGCTTTTCCATCTGGATTGATCAAGCTTTCTGAATTTATCTACTCAAGATCGTCATTCAGTTAGTGTTGGAGGGCAGGCAAGTATCCATTTTATACATATCTCTCGCCTAGCCAGTAAGATTAGCATAAACAACAATTGTTTTTGGTTATTGTTTAGAGCGGAGGAGAACCATTATTTTCCACTGTACCAAAATAACAATAGTTGTGCTTACCTCAATATTCTGTCCTAAGGCTTTGTTAATAGTCTGACCCACTTTTTCCCAGAATATACCAAGTTGGGGGCATTGATGAAACATGTGGATGTCGTTCTCCTTTGCTTCACCATATTTTGGGCAAGTTCTCACCACTTGCTTGTTCATCTTGGTTACTTTTTCTGGCGTACAGTATGCCCTGTGCAAAGTAAAAAGATGGTTCTTCCTGAGAGGTGCAGATACTATTATACGCCATAATAAAGAACAGGATACTTGCCATAGATGTTGCAGGTCTTGTCTTGGTAAATTATTCTTCCATAAGTCCAGTGGTAAAGCAAAATCTTCTTCTCCAGCTCGGATCAAGAGCCAGTACCATTTCGATGTTTCTTTTCTTGCTGGGTAACTTTTTAGCTCCTTTTCTGTCTCCATGTTTTCTTCTTGAGACTCCTCTAGGCCCTTTGCCCAACTTGCAAGTTGATAGTATTTAAACCTGGACAATTTCCCATCCGTACTTGCTGATAGGGAGTCCCAGCTTATCAAGGTTCCTGCTTGAATCAATTGTCCCCACTTTGTAATACTTGCCCTTCTTAAGGGGACTGCCAGAATATCTTTCAAACATTCAGGAGTTCCTGGTGATTCCCAGATGGGTGCTAGGTTACTGTAATATATGAAATATTCAATATTTTCCTTATTTGCTACGACAGTTTTCAAGCTGCACCTAGGACATGTAGTTTAATTTTTTTTAAATACTTCCGGTGACCAAATTTATATATACAATAGTCCTCCTCTGTAGCCACTTTAAAATAAGAAGTATAAAAGGAGTGTGCTTTAAGAAGAATCCTGATGTTTTTAAATTGGAAAGCTCTATAGTAGATTAGGAGGTCAGGGCTAGCGATACCACTCTTAGTCTTTCCTCCTACGTAGTTTTTTCCATGCAATCCTTACTCCTTTTGAGGCCCATATAAACCTGTTGATTTCACCTTGTATCCTTCTTAATCCACTGAGTTTTAAACTCTAGTGGGATGGCATTGAAAATGAAGGAGAATTTAGGCAGAATGGTCATCTTTATAATATTGATCTCCCCATGAATGAAAGAGGTAAGCCGCTCCAGGATCTTAGCAATTTTCTTGTTTCTTTCACTCTTAGGTCAAAATTTACTTGGGCAATCTAGTCAATATTTTTAATATCTCAATCCACAAGTACTTATTTCTGCTAATTACTAATGCTGTTGATGGTTGGGAGTTCCCCTCCATTATCTCTGTTTTCTGATGGTTAACCTGATACCCGGAAACCTCGCCAAACTCCTTTAGCAGATTAGTAATAATAGGAAAAGAAGCTTTCAGATTACTTGTGAATACCTTCAAATCATCTGCTTATAAGGCCACTTTTTTTAACCCATCCTTTAAAATTAAATGGGATAACACCTTGCGATCTTCTTTTAAAGTTAGCTAGTGGCTCTATGTATAGGTTAAATAAATAAGGGGAAAGTGGACAACCTTGCCGCGTAGCTCTTTTAATTCAGAACTCTTTAGTGATGCTACCATTTATGAGTATTTTTGCCACCGGGGCTGCGTATATATTTGTTACTGCCTTTAAAAAGTTGTTGCTTAAGCCATAATGGAATATTACTTTACGTAAGAACATCCAATTTCCGTGATCGAATGCCTTTGCGGCGTCAAAAGTAAGAACTGCAAGAGGGATGTATTCTTGGGTGGCAATATCGATAGCTCCAATCAATTGATGGGTGAGGTCGTGCATTTGTCTCCCCTTAATAAAACCTTTTTGATCTTCGTGGATTAAATGGCTGGTGATACGACCTAGTCTTGTTGCTAAAATCTGCGTGTAGATTTTATAATCATTGTTTAAGAGAGATATAGGTCTATATGATTCACATTTCAAGGTGTCTTTTCCTGGTTTTAAAATTAAACTAATGGTGGCATCATTCCAGGTTTTTGGGAGGGCTAGACCTTTAGTAAAGACTGTATTAAGTAAGTCCACTAATCTGGGGGCCAGGGCTTTTTTAAAACCTTATACAGCTCGTTGGGTAGTGCATCTGGACCTGCTGCCTTCCCTCTCTTCAATCTCTTTAAAGCAGCCGTCACTTCTTCTATGGTAATTTCTGCATTCAACATTTCACTTTCTTCTGCATCTAACCTTGGAACTGCAGACTCTCTCAGATAAGAATCGACTAAGTTACTAGGGACCACTAGGTCTTCATCATATAGAGACTGAAAAAAATCTGTAAAGGCTTTCTCGATCCCCAGGTCATCTACTACCTGTCCTCCAATGTTATCTCTCTGTATTGCAATGATCTTGTTTCTGTTGGAATCAGTTTTAATTTTCCTTGCGAGGAGTTTCCCGCTGCCTTCCCCATATTTGTAGTTTGCTAGATTACCAGCTTCCCACCTTTTCCTAACCCTTTTCCTCCAATAAATTTGACAAGTCACTTTTCTTTTTGTAAATTTCTTCCTCTGCCTTTTTTGTTCTAGGCTGGACAGTGCTGCCTCCAGGATCCTGTGTAGATCTAGAATGTCTGTCTCTAACTCATCTATTTTATGCCTAGTCTCCTTATTTCTTGTGGCCGCCAGACCTATGAGAGCTCCCTTATTACTGCTTTATATAGCATCCCAAACTACTTGAATGGGGGTTTCATTGCTGATATTATTCTGAAAGTATTCCTCAGTTATAATTTTTAATCTATCTGTTACCTGTTTATTTAAAAGAAGCATGCGATCTAAGGTCCATCTTATAGCTGCCTGGGGAGACCCTTTGGTTTATTTCTATGTGAACTGGAGAATGGTCAGATAAGTGTGCAGGTAAGTGTTCGACCTTGTTAACACTGTTATTTATTGTTTTTTCTATCAGGAAAAAGTCAATACTTGATGCATGACCATATTTTTTGTTTTTATAGGTGAATTTATTACTTTGATTCCCCTTAGTTTTCCATGCTTCCACCAAACCTAGATCTTCTATAAATCTGTTCAGCCATTCTCTCATTTTAGGAGATTTAGTGTTTTTCCCAGTGGATATCTATCACTTTTAGGATCTAATGATAATTTAAAGTCTCCTCCCAGAGTAATTGGAACAGATACTTCTATTAATTGGAAATATAGAGCTTGAAGCGGGGCCGTGTCGTCTGTATTTGGTCCATAGTAACCGGCAATAATATATGGGTATCCCCTATTTTTACTTTAACAACTGCCCATCTTCCCTTCAAGTCAGTATGCTCTTCTGAAATTGTTACTTTTGATGATTTTTAAAGATGATTGCTACCCCTTAATACAGCAAACTTGATTAGTGCAGATGTAGCTGTCAACCCTCTTTTGATGTTTAATAATTTTACTCCATTCTGCTTTAAAAGATGATTCTCTTGTAAAATTATAACTTCACTATTTTTAAATATTAAAAAAAATTGGCGCCTATTCCTTACTCTGAGGCCATTCACATTCCAGGACATGATATTTATTGTGTTGTTACCCAAAATTTTGGCCATAGTTTTTTTCTTGTCCTCTCTTTGGGAATCCTCTTGTTTTGTTGGGATCTTGTCAAAGCTGGTGTTCAGCATACTCGGACATTATTGTTTGTGTTTTTTTCCCAAATGCTGCCCACCTAAATGAAAAAAAAGTGCAAATAAGTAACAAAACTCCCCCCCACCCTCCCCTGGAGAACCCTCCCTGTTGTCATTGGACAAAACTGATTTGTCCTATTCTAGCACCGTCATCACGAGGCTCTGGTTGTGCGCTAGAGATGATCCCTAGGTTTGTCTCTGCTACTGTTGTGATTTAATTTGCACTATGAGATTGACTACTTCTTTTGGCTCTTTAATATTTTATGTCTGATTCTTCCACATGATTCTTAGTGAGGCTGAGAATTTCATTTGAACTGTCGCCCCCAGTGACCTGAGCTCTTGCATGTGATTTCCCAGCTCCCACTGCCTATCCTGTGTGGCTCTTGATAGATCAGACTGAATTTTGAAGTTATAGTCTCCTTTTGCAAAAGTGCCCACTTTTAGGACATCGTTCAAGATTTTTTTTTTCAAGGTGTAGGTTTTAAAATTTACTAGTATTCTCCGAGCATTTTTTCTTAATTTACCGGGGTCTCTATGAACTCTTTGGATATCTTCGTCTAACGTTTTCTCATCCATCCCAGGGATAAAATCTTTCAATAGATTTACCACAAAGCTTCTTATGTTCTGTCCTTCCAACCCTTCTGGGACGTTTAATATTCGCAGATTGTTTCTTCTTGAGTTATTTTCCAGCATTTCAATCTTTTCTCTGAGTTCTTTCTCATTTGATTTTAAGGTGCAAATTTCTCCCTGGCAATCTTTTACATCCTTCCCGATTTTTTCCACTATAGTTTCCACCGCTAGTACTCAGTCCATTAAGGAGTTTATTTTAGATTCAAGCCCTTCGCAGGTTGCCTGGATCTTTTCTTGATTTTTCTCTGACTTGGTGAAGTTTGTTCTCATCTCGCCAATTAGGGTCCCCAAAAGGTTTCCCATCCCAGCTTGTGAGCATTGTTCCGGAGTGTTTTCTTGCCTATTTTGAGGTGTACTTTGGCATAATATATTTTCTGCCTCTGGACCTTCCTGGGAGGCTATTTGAGGAGTCATCACCCACAGCAGAACGCACTAATACTTTCTCCATGCGGTCTTGCACTGCTGCCCAATTCGCTTCATGCATCCCACTCACAGGCTTTTCGACATTCAACAGTGTTTGTGGTGTCACACTCAAAGGGGAAAGAGCAGATGCAGAGACAGGTACCATCATGTAGGGAGACAGGGTTGTAGGGGTGAAAGGGGGAGTAGCAGTCGATACGGAACCAATAGACAGGGCGGGAGAGCAAACAGCACCCGCCCCTGTGACTGGCATGAGTAGAGGAGAAGCGAGTGGGGCCGGGGCTGAGGCGGTAGTACTAGAAACAGAAACAGTAGAAGAGCGGCACTAGGGGCCGAGGAATGAGACATCAGGACTGTTGGGTATATCCGTTCAGGGGCATAAGGTGGAGGAGAGTGAGAATCCAATAGCTCTTTAACAAAATCATCACCTTCCTCTCTAGTAACATAACATTTATCTGTCTGTAACCGAAACTTTCTATCTGCACATTATATGCCCTTTTCTATCTTTTCTCTTTCATAGGCTACTGCTTTCTGCGTTATAGTTTGCATCTGCCTCCTCCGAGCCTCTTTCTCCGCTCTCCTACACCATTGCTTTGCTTCCTTTTGCCATACTCTTAGGGAATCAAACATCGACTGCCTACTCTTTTTGGCAAACAATTTGTCCTGCAGGAAATGTAATTTCTGTTCGTCAAACGAACCAGTAAGTGGCCATTCTAGCTCAGCATTGTCCCTAGTATATTTATTCCACAGTGTGCTAAACATAATAGGGCCAATACCATGCTTGACGTCTACGTCGAAATTTGGGGAACCTTCCGGAGGCGCAGGCTGGCTCTCTTCCATCCGAGCATCAGTGGAACAACATCGACATCCAAAACATCCTAACTTACTTAAACAAGGCATCTTAATATAAGACACATATGCTGTCCCCAACGAACAAGTATAACACCAACAAAATAAAAGAAACGTTCAAGAACCAAACCAAAACGGTCAGAAAACCGCCCACTGCAGTTCGGAGACTGCACCAAGTTCAAGAAGACAGGCTCTAGCCCCAGACCTTTTCAAGGGAGGACCAAATTACCAGTTGGCCTGGCAGATTGTTTGCAAATACTTTGTGTCTCTTAAAAGGGCCCGCAGACCCACCAAGTTCAAACCAAGACAGCCCAAAAATTATACGAAGACACAGCCCCGTAGGGCCTGTGCCATTCAAGAATGGCGCCATTTTTCCAAGAATCAAATCACTCACCTGGTGAACACAGGTCACGCCGGGTTATTCTCCACTGCCGACTCTTCGGACCAAACGGTCAACCTAAGGTTTCGCCTTCTCAGGACCCCAGACGGTGACCACTAGATGAGGAGACGCCCGATCAGATGGGCGGGGCAGCTGCAAGAACCAAGCTCAATCGCGTGGGGTACCCCGATCCGCCTGACCGACCGAACGCAACCCCGACCCTGCAACCCATTTGGGGGTGAGTCGGGTCACCTTGCGGGGTCCCTGTTTGGGCGCCAACTAAAGAAATTGGCCCTTAAGGGCCACCCAGGTTATTTACAGCCACCTGCTATGCCTTCCCAAGAATGAAGAGTCGGTCAGACAGTGGAGAATACAAACATATATGTATATTAGCAATACTCTGCAGAGGAGTCCAATCTGACCTGCACCCTAAGGTGTCTGCCGAGGGACTGACCCCCCAACAGTCTACAGTGAGTAATCATCCCTCCAGAGAAGCCTCCAACCACACCCACAATGGAAAATCACCGCCCTGGGCCGAACATGAACAAAGATGCACAGTAGAAAGAGCTACCACCTGCCAGATGGGTACATGTTATCTGCGATTCAAGGCTACAGTGCTGGGTCTCAGCGTCTCCTAACGTGGGAGCAGAACTACACACTCGGATAGGTATGCGAGGGCAGAATGGCCAATGCCATTACTAGTAAATCAGGAAGCAGCCTTGAACAGGGGAGAAAATAATAACGAAGTACAGTGTTCTGCTGAGGCCAGCAATACTGAATAATGAGGCCTAGTTCGGGCACAGCCTAAGCAGTCTAATAGAGATTTCGAAATACAAAATGGAGTCACACTCGCTAACTGAAGCTTTGCACTTTACGGGATAACTCAGTGGGTTGCATAACTTGAATACAAATGGCATATATTTAGCCACACACTGCAACCTAATATAGCTTGAAACGAGTGCGTTGCAGGGATGGGATTTTCAAACCTAACACTCTTCGGGGTCTCTCAACATTAGGGCTTGAAACCGATTATGCGTCTCTACTCCTTCGTCCCTAGGGGAAGGCACAGCAGATTGCATTTCTTTGACCCCACCAGTACAGCTCTTCCCTTCAGTAGCTGAGATTTTAGGTGGTTGTTTTTCTTGTATTCTAAAGAAGGATTGGAGGGAGGGTGTCAGATTGATCTTGTAGATTAAAAAAAACTTGTTCGTGTGAGGCAGTATGGACCAAAGCCACTAATCATGCCTCCTGTGATGGCGGAGTCAGCAACGTCCATTGTCATAAAATACATATCTTAGCTGTGGCCAGTGTCATATTAAAGAGACGGCGCTGCAGCTTTGGTAGCTCTGGTGAGTGCCGCAGGTCATGTAAAAGAATAGCGAGCTGAGTGGTAGCTGCAGGGACACAGAGGCGTCCAGAACTTGCCCCACATAGGACTAGAAAGATTGTATTGATGGACACTCGCATGATACGTGTTGTGTCACATTGTGTGTTCACACATCTCCAGCAATTTGCAAGCAGGAGTAGGCCCGCTCTGTTCAGTTTCATTGGCGAACAGTGCCAGTCATGCAAGGTCTTAAAAAGGCAGAACTTCAATCGTGCCTCCCTGGTACCTCTGTCCAGGGCCTTCAGAGTATCCGCCCATTCGTCTTATTCGTAGGAAACTGATAGTCGGGTTTGCCATCTGATGCAGGGAGCTCGCGACAGGGGTTGAGAGAAAAGACGGGATGAAAGTACGCCATATAGTCCAGACATCACCCCTTTGTGTTTCCCCCTCGTTTGGAGATATGTCACCACTGGTGAGGTTGACAAGGACCAAGGATGCAGACCTAGGCGTTTTCTCAGACAGTGCTGCAATTGAATGAATCACCGGGATTGTGAAGCGGAGAGGCCAAACTCCTCCCTTATCTGTGTAAACGATTTGAGACCATCATTCTGGAGGAGTTGATCGAGAGTGTGTATGCCCACTGCCCTCCATTGTGGCCAAGATGGTCTCTACCCATTGATGCATAAGCCGGCGTTACCCCATAGGAGTGCTTTCTCGTGGAGTCGTGGGTTCGATCCAAGTAGGCGATGCTCATATTACCGGGCCTTGCACATAGCAGATAGTAACGGGTGTTTTGAGTCCTGTTGGCATGTCCCTGGCCCGTATAGGGTGAGTAAGCCTATGTCTGCAGATAGCAGGTGCCGTTTGATGTTTGCCCATTGCGGTGGGTCTGGAATCCCAGGTAACATATAAGCTAGCTGTGAGAGTTGGAGGGCAAGGGCATAGTGCTCTATAGACGGAAGACTCAGTCCTCCGCTGCTACGAAGGGCTTTCAGTTTTGACACAGCTAGGCGAGGTCTCGAAGAGCCCTATATAAAGGATATTATCCTGGAATCAATGAGGCGAAGCGAGGTAAGAGGTACTTGGATGGGAAGCATCCCGAAGGTATGAACAAAGTGTGGGAGAGTTACCATGCACACCCCTTGTACTTTGCCCCAGCCCAGACCATTTCTCAAAATCACATTTCATCTGGTTGATCATTAGCTTCAGATTATCTGAGACCATCCCCACCATGCCTTTATTCACCAGAATACCCAGGCACTTAATGCTGGAGGGTTGCCAGCAGAAAGGGTATCCTTGTATGGCCGCCTTTGTGGTGGTGGTTGAGATGGGGAGTGCTTCGATTTGTCCCAATTAATTCTACAACCTGAAAATGCTGAGAATTCATCAATTATTTTCAGCAGAGATGGCAGGGAATGGTGCTGATCTGTGACAGCAAGCAGGATGTCCTCTGCATAAAGATATAGTTTAGAATCACAGGACGGTAGGCGTACGCCTGATACGCTGGCCGAATGGTAGATGCCAAATGTTCCATGGCCAGAAGTAAGAGGAGTGGGGAGAGAGAGCAGCCCTGGTGTGTCCCTCTGTGGATCAGGAAGGGGTCTGATAAGAAACCCCCACAATTACTTACGCATTAGGATTGTCATATAGCAATCGTACCTTGGCGATGAATTGATCGCCCAAGCAAGAGCGTTCCATTACCTTAAAAAGATAGTTCCATTCCATGTGATCGAATGCCTTCTCCACGTTGAGTGAGAGCACAAGCGCTTCACTCTGGAGATCTTTGGCTGACCAGAGTGTGTGGGCTAAGGTGCGTAAGTGATTCTGGAGGAGCAGCCAGGTACAAAGCCTACTTGCAGGTGATGTACCAGGGAGGGGAGGACTTTACATAGGCGGGAAGCCAGGACGCTGGGCAGGAGTTTGATATCACAATTAAGTAATGGGATGGGACAGTAACTACCACACAGTAGGGGGTCCTATCCAGGTTTGGGCAAGATGGCTATCACTGCTCTATTAGAAAGGGGGGCCCAGAGAGGACGTACGTTCCACCTCTTGGAATGCGGTATGTAGCATGTCCACTATCTCTTCTCCTGTCCATCTATAGAACTCCGCTGGGAAACCATCCTTTCCAGGGGCTTTATAATAGGGCAATTTAGATATCGCCAGCACAATTTCCTCTCTGCTAATTTCCCCATCTAAGAGCTCCCTGCCGTTGTCCGAGAGGCGAGGAAGGTCCGCATTCCTTAGGAAGGAGACCATTTTTTCCTCCCCGGCTGGTTCCCCCGGGGTGTAAAGAGACATATAGGATGAAGCAAATTTGTTCACGATCTCTTAAGGGTGGGCAAGGGTCACACCTCTTTATCATGAGTTTGGAATTCAATGCCTCTCGGGGTACAGTAAATAGAACAATTTAGTTTACACAAAAAATCTCATCCAAGCAAATTCACAGGACCCGAATCACATACCACAAATCTGTGATTATTTTCAAAAGACCCCATTTTACCAGGTACCGCTTCTGAGACAGGGCTAGTCAAATGTTTATTGGCAACTCCTACAACTTGGATTCTTTTTCCCCCAAGAGGGGTAGGTTGGGAACCTCTGCTCTTCTCACAAAAGAGCGGGTAGCACCAGTATCGATCAAGAATGATATGGGGTGTCCATTCACCTCACCTTCCACAAATGGGCAGCTCTGGTCTACCTCTAAAGTTGGACCAAGCATGCAATCCTCCTCCACTCTCAGGCCCCATCATTGTGACAGGTCTGAACTGTAATGCTGGTCTGCTTGTATCATAGGGTACTGGTGAGATGTACTCTGATTCACAAACGGGTTGGTGTTTACATTGGGAACCTGATTTGGGTTAAATTTGGGAGCATTTGCATTCAAATGTGGTAGAGGGGATTTTGAAACTGCATTACCTGAGCTTGGGGTACAATAAAATTCTATTTTCTCTACCTCTGTACCTGCTGTGTCTGAACCATAGTATTACCCTGAGTTCGTACAAATCTACCATTCTGAACCTGTTTCTAATTCACCATTTTACCAGTATTAAGACAACATTCCCACTTCCAATGCTCCAACTTGCCGCAAACGTGGACAAGGATTAGTTTTCTTCAAAGTAGGCCATCCATCCCTGAACTTGGATCAATCAGGACACCACGCCTTCTACCCTGTTGTTGAAATCCATTTCCACCTTGCATCATATGGACTCCCTGTTGATACACTCCCTGCATGAAACCAACATTTCCAACAAACTGCTGACTCTGACCTTGTTGTGCAGCTTTCATCTGTGCCATCTTCAACTTCTTCTTCAATTTCTTATGCTTCATTTCCAGTTCATCACTACAATACTTTGCGTACCTCAAGATTTCCTAAATGAATTTACTCTGCCAGCAAATTAAACATGGCTGAATCATCAAGCTAATCCCAGATCTTAATCCATGCACAAACCTGAACACAAAATGTCCCATATCTTTGGTCTCAATGGTCTCCGTCCCACTATACTCCTTAAACACCTGCAACAATCTCTCATAATAGGAGTGTATTATTTCTTTAGACTCTTGAGTCGTTCTGTCAATCTTGACCAAATCAATATCTTTAGGAGATACCTCCGATTTCAAAAATATATTCACCTGGTGATACTTTTTACTGCCACTAGTGATGGGCCCTTCTTTATTGGATGTCTCATAGGCTCCTTCTCAGGCCATTTCACAGCTATTTTGCATTCAACCCTCAGATCACCTGGGTCCACAATCTCAAACAAGGTATTCAAATATATCCATGGGACATTTGATGTCTTTACAAACCGGTCAACCTGTCTGTACCATTCCATCGGGTTTTCGCTCAACTTTGGAAAATCATTTTTCAATTATGCAAGATCACTTCTGTTCCAAGGCACGTGGACCTAACCTTCACCATACACTTTTCTCATTGGAAGCATGTGTATATCCTCAGCCTCCTCCGCTGTTCCAGCTGGAAGAAACTCTAGCCTTACTCTCATTGGTTCCATCTTCTTTTCCCACCTGCTTTCCCCCCTATCCAGCTCACTCCACTTTTGGATGTAGCCAATTAATTCTTTGATCTGTAATTTCATTCTTGATGTTCTCATTTTAGTGAGATCATGATCATTAAAACTTATCTGGTAACATCTCTGTAAAGCTTTCGACCTGTTCAAGTCAATTTCATATTTATGAGCTAATTCGGACAAACTTTCATGAGCCTTTCCAGCACGTTTGGTAATGCCTTTACACATGAACAAAGCTAATCACCTTGGTATGTGTCTAATTGAGAGAGGCTAAGATTCCCAAGTACAAAGTCATCCAACCCTATTTTTAATTTGTCCACATCTACTGTGCTTTCCCTCACTGTGGGTTGAACAGTCCTTTCACTTTTTCCTGGATTTTCACCTTCACTTGGGGTGTCTATACCTTTGAGCCAATCATCGAGTTCTTAGGCAAT
The DNA here is from genome assembly GCA_963921515.1 of Calotriton arnoldi. NCBI lineage: Eukaryota > Metazoa > Chordata > Amphibia > Caudata > Salamandridae > Calotriton > Calotriton arnoldi. Next base: position 410,333 of record CAWUFW010004360.1, read on the forward strand.
AAGACCAGGTTGCTCTACATGGGTAATAAGGATTATCTCTCCACTAGAGGAACCATGATTTGTATTAGGTGGTGAATTCAAAATAGATATGTCAGAGCCTGGCGTACCTAAGGGTATTCCTGCCTTGGGGGTACTATGATTAACACTTCACATTCGTGTTGGTCATTAAAACAGGTGACAATCTTTGTAGGATCTGCACTTGCAGCACATGGGGTATTCACTTGTGTCGAGACCAAAGGATTTTGAGTAATTCCTCTCATTATTGAGCCCAATCAAATTGCTACTTAAGGTACCCATCCCAGTAGTAACAGCCATAGTATGTGTAGTATTGCCTGTCTATAATAATAAACAAGAGGGAGGTACCCTAATATTTGTATAGGGACGGGGTAATACAAAAAAGAACGTGAAAAGTCCCTGAGCAAGAAACAAACATAAAAGAATGGATCATGTGTTGGCCAAAGAAGCTGTGCGATACACTAAGCCGAAATATTTGCAAAGCCTACGAAATGCAATGAATGTCAGTTAGATACAACAGACCAATAATAAAACATAAAAACATTATAGAGCTGATATATTAATAAACAAATTTATTCAATTTAGACAATTTTATTCGGTTTAGACAAACCACTTGTATATACATTTAAAAACTTCTGATATTAGTGGTAAGAGAATGTTGGTGTACATGGCGACACAGTAACATATATAATTAAAAAACATCTCATATACAAAGTCCTATCATATCAGTGTACTTCACAAGAAAACTATCAAAAAAGTCGACGCAGCGTTTCGGTGAGATGTGATTTTTCACCTTCTTCAGGACAGATTTTTCTAAAAATATTGTCTAATTAAAATATTTCTGTAAGGAGGCTTTTTAAGTCACTCAGTATAAAACGGAAAAACAGAAGGGCAATCCTCATCCGTAATATCGTTGTATAAAAGGGATCTTAGGATCGATACCGTAACTTTTAAATTTGTGTTCGTTGGAGCCACCGATGCATGTTATTTAAAATTATTTAAAATCATGACCATATAAATAACGGTCATTACAAGGCTAAATCGGTGCGCCGTGACTTTGGCTGTAGTTCTTGGTAAGCGTCGTTTTCAGTAATTGACGATTACCGAACTTGTCCGGTTGCTTGGAAATAATGCAAATGTAGAGGTACAATCAGATAAAATTACTTCGCCCTCCCTGCTCGCAACGAACGACTTCCAGGTTTATATAAGGAAACTACAGGGCCAATTGTAAGAGGAACTGTCAATGTATGTGGGGTATTTAGAACAGGTGAATTTGGAGGACCTATTATCCATGAGTTCCCAGCAACCAAATTCAACACTCACATCCACTGGTGCTGTGGGCACATCAGAATTCTCACTCGTATTTGCATTACTCACCCCTCCAGTCTGGGTCTCATTGTATCAGGGTTGAAGTTTTAACAATGGCTCATTTATGAGTTCTTCACTTGAATTGCTATCACTGTCCTTAGCTACATTCTCTATATCATCTGTCTCTTTCTTCTTTTTCTTACCCTTTCATTTACCCTTCTCACGTTCCTCATTTGCCAATGCAGGATACATTCTAGCTCCCTAGATCATGTCAGTTCTCCATGTTTTCTGTTCTGTGTCCCATCTAGCATCCGCACAAGTGTGTATGACCTTCTTAACCTTTCCTTCAAATTTCTCTCTCTGCCTAAGGTGAGTTGTATGTTTCCAAGCATAAAGGGATTCATAGTGTGTAGGTCTAGGAGGTGGTTTCTTGTCATACAACGCCCTCCTTAAATGTTCAATAATTCTCAGATTAAATATACCATAGAGGGTAAACGCCAATGGACCATCTTTCTTAGTGATCTTATGCCATTGATCAAGCCAAATACACGTGTGGAAACCCACCTTTATTGTCATATAATGACCTGGCTTGTCTTCGGAGGGTGCCTCTTCTCCTTTTCTAACAGGTATATTAATGTATCCCTTCATTTGACTTTGTAGTGCTTTAAAGAATTTTATTTTCAGCCCAAAATATGCAAAATTCACACATAACTTTCTGTTTACCAGGAAATGATTGTTCACCCACAATTCTCTGTCCTGCGTTCACAACCCATACCAGAGCGTCTCTCTTTGGCGTAGCCAACCAATACCAGCGCGGCGCCCTGTGATATCAATCTCACTCCTTGCAGCGGCTCACCCTCCTTTATAATTTTTCACATCGCACCCTCTCAACAAAGTTACGCACAAAACAGAGCAAAGCGATTTCAAAAACTAACTTTGTCTGCTCCTCTTAAGAAATTAGAGTTTTCAATCACACAAGAAATGGTCCGGAACAACAGTTTCCACCCTACCCTGACTTTGAATGAAACCTCGACCTGCAGGGTGTCACTCGGTTTGATACAGTTCCTCCCTGTGCACAGAAATTCACTATACCAACCGCACCTCACAATTACACATCAAGATAAAGTCCCTATCTTTATTGTGCTTTCGACGACATCCACAATAACTACAACAAAGTGTCTTCTCCACTGATAACGTATTACCATCCTGGGAACTTAGGTCACGTCAGACTCAATAACTACTATAACTTCTCTGCATTAAGCGCCAAATTTACGCACATTTTTTTAAACATCTCCAGTGAAAACTACACAGTCAATGCAAAACACTGCAAGCTATGCATATGCAATTGTAATGTGCAACCCTGTTAATACTCACACCTCCACTGCTACAACTTGCTCCTGAACTACTGGAACTCCATCAATCCTCCGAACGAACCATGGGCTTCAGGGAATTTGGACTGGGCTTGGCCAATTTCTGAATGGGGCACACTGACTGCCTCACCTCAGTGACAAACCATCCAACAAGCTACCAGTTGATCCAGCCCTGGGCCAGACTCTTACTAATTGGTCATCCTATGGGTGTTTTATATGTTGACTGGAGACAAAGGCAGTTAGCTGAATCAAACAAACCAAATTACATTGTAACCCATTTGGCTACACAATGAGGACCAGGAATCAGTGAATAAAGGTGAAGGGTTTTATTACAAATTTGCAGTCAGATTAAGGTAGATAAATCTGAAAACCAAACTGTAAAGATACAGAATAAGAACATGATAACCCAACCTTCTGAAGAAGTTCAGGTACATCAGTATAAGACCAACAAGAAGTTCCGTCACAGCAATACAGAAAATTTGTAAAATGACTTGGTGCTCAGAGAAAAGTCCCTGGCCCTCTCACTCATACCTGAGTAACAACTAAAGTCATTTAATTTATATTCTAAACCAATTCAGGTAGTTTAGTCTAAATCTATCTTAAAAAGTCGGGAAAATTAACAAAAGGAGGGAAATGCGGGAAGGTGTCAGCATTGCAGAACCTCGGTCAAGCGGCTTCCTGGGATAGGGAAATAAGTGTCAGCCTCAGCCACACTTTTGAAAAAATCAAAGGGGAAAAGCATAGAGGTCGGCACCTCTCAAAGTCCAAAGGAATAGTGATCTAACACCTGACTGTGTGTAGTCTTTTCAATACCATCCAAATCTTCAAAGTGGCAACGATCTTCATGTCTTCGGAGACTCCATTGTTCTTTCCGTCAGCTGCAACATTAGCAGGTTCTTCCAGACCAAACCTGGGAACGATATTGTACTTGAGTACCAGCGACTACTTACAACAGTAATGAATAGGAACTGTCAGTTGACGCTCTGGCTTTCTGCGTTCCTTGTCAAGGTTCTCTTCTCAGGCTCACTATCACTAATACAGTGTTACATCTATTCTCAAACTAGCAAACCATGTGAATGTACCTGCACAAAAAAAAACATGCAAGCAGAAATAGGAAAGCAGCATTTTATGTAGAAAGCAATAAAGGCCTCTCTTCATGTCAACTTAAATGTATTATTCAATGGTGCACAATTAATATGCGTGTGCACATACAACAAATGGAAAATGTCAGTGCATTAGATTCAAATAGAAACATTAGTGCACACATTACATAAATCCTTATCGTGTCTACAGTGAATACATTTAAAAGTGTGAGGATAGTTTATCAATCAACTAAAGAGTACATTTCATTTCAATAAGGTTAAGGCACACATAGTAAATAACTCTCTAAGGTCTACAGTGAATGGACTTCAGAACTGAATTCAAGTGGAACACTTTTTAGTAACATTAAAACACAAAGTGTATATGGTGCTAAGTGCACATATATATGACTTTTTGTGATGTGTAAGGTTGGAGCCAAAATTACGCTGCTCTAATATATAAATTCTTAACCTACCTACAATCATCACCAAAACTGACATATGCTATGAAGTGGGAGACTGAATTGGAAATACAAATTGGTGATGAATCATGAATGAATGCACGGACTAGAACAACTTAATCGTCAATATATAGCCAACACAAAGTAAATAGTTTAAGATTTTTGCTGAAGACATCTAACGTTTACTACACAGCACTAAATGGTCAGACCCTTGACACATGTTGCCGAGGATGTGGAGCCAGAAGTACTATTGCACATATTTAGTGGTCTTGTAATGGAGTACACATATTTTCTGAAAAAATATTGGACATCAAATTAAAGTTAGAACCTTACTCCTAATAGACACCGGAGAAAAATCAGAATACCCACTCACTACCATAACATGAAAACTGCTTACTCATATGCTCCTATGCAAAAGAAACAATTGATGGACGGAATGCTGGACAATGCAAACATTCACCCTCAGTCACGTGGGTCCCCTGCTCTCCATGCCACTGGACTCAAGCTGTACTGCTTGATGAGGGGTGAAACCCCGATACCGGTCCTAGGATGCTTGATTCCAGTCCAGGGAGGACCTGGCCTGGCAGTTCGGGCTGGACTGTTCCCATGAGGCACATGGTCAAGACTGATTTGAATACGGCTGGGTTCAAACTGGAATGGCATGGTGAGCAAAGAAACAATGGATTTAGGCCCAGCTCTCTGTACTGAGGTGAATGTATGACATTGTTCTGCATTCTGTCCATCAATTGTTCTTTTTGCATTTGTCACCCCGAGTGGGATGGGTATGCCCAGACGTGGGTCCCGTGCTCTCCATGCCACTGGACTCAAGCTATCCGGTCTGATTAGGGGTGAAACCCCAAAACCGGTCCTAGGATGCTTGTTTCCAGTCCAGGGAGGACCTGGCTTAGCAGTTCAGGATGGAATCTTCCAATGAGGCACAGGGTCAAGACTGATTTGCATATGGCTGGGTTCAAACTGGAATGGCATGGTGAGCAAAAATCGATGGATTTAGGCCCAGATCTCTGTACTGGGGTGAATGTATGACATTGTTCTGCATTCTGTCCATCAATTGTTCTTTTGCATTTGTCACCCGAGTGGGACTGGTATGCCCAGACGTGGGTCCAGTGCTCTCCATGCCACTGGACTCAAGCTATCCTGGCTGGTGAGGGGTGAAACCCCCAAACCGGTCCTAGGATTCTTGTTTCCAGTCCAGGGAGGACCTGGCCTGTCAGTTCGGGCTGGACTGTTCCCATGAGTCACAGGGTCAAGACTGATTTGCATATGGCTGGGTTCAAACTGGAATGCCATGGTGAGCAAAAAAATGATGGATTTAGGCCCAAATCTCTGTACTCGGGTGAATGTATGACATAGTTCTGCATTCTGTCCATCAATTTTACTTTTGCATTTGTCACCCCGAGTGGGACGCGTGGTGCCCAGACGTGGGTCCCGTGCTCTCCATGCCACTGGACTCAAGCTATCCTGGCTGATGAGGGGTGAAACTCCGAAACCGGTCCTAGGATGCTTGTTTCCAGTCCAGGGAGGGCCTGGCCTGGCAGTTCAGGCTAGACTGTTCCCATGAGCCACAGCGTCAAGACTGATTCGCATATGGCTGGGTTCAAACTGGAATGGCATGGTGAGCAAAAAAGATGGATTTAGGCCAAGATCTCTGTACTAGGGTGAATGTATGGCATTGTTCTGCATTCTTTCCATCAATTGTTCTTTTTGCATTTGTCACCCCGAGTGGGATGGGTATGCCCAGACGTGGGTCCTGTGCTCTCCATGCCACTGGACTCAAGCTATGCGGGCTGGTGAGGGGTGAAATCCTGAGACCGGTCCTAGGATGCTTGTTTCCAGTCCAGGGAGGACCTGGCCTGGCAGTTCGGGCTGGTCTGTTACCATGAGGCACAGGGTCAAGACTGATTTGCATATGGCTGGGTTCAAACTGGAATGGCATGGTGAGCAAAAAAATGATGGATTTAGGCCCAGATCTCTGTACTGGGGTGAATGTACGACATTGTTCTGCATTCTGTCAATCAATTGTTCTTTTTGCATTTGTCACCCCGAGTGGGACGGGTATGCCCAGACGTGGGTCCCGTGCTCTCCATGCCACTGGACTCAAGCTATCCTGGCTGATAAGGGGTGAAGCACCGAAACTGGTCCTAGGATGCTTGTTTCCAGTCCAGGGAGGACCTGGCCTGGCAGTTCAGGCTGGACTGTTCCCATGAGGCACAGGGTCAAGACTGATTTGCATATGGTTGGGTTCAAACTGGAATGGCATGGTGAGCAAAAACGATGGGTTTAGGCCCAGATCTCTGTACTGGGGTGAATGTATGACATTGTTCTGCATTCACTCCATCAATTGTTCTTTTGCATTTGTCACCCCAAATGGGACGGGTATGCCCAGACGTGGGTCCCATGCTCTCCATGCCACTGGACTCAAGCTATCCTGGCTGATGAGGGGTGAAACCCCGAAACTGGTCCTAGGATGCTTGTTCCCAGTCCAGGGAGGACCTGGCCTGGCAGTTCGGGCTGGACTGTTCCCATGAGGCAAAGGGTCAAGACTGATTTGCATATGGCTGGGTTTAAACTGGAATGGCATGGTGAGCAAAAAAACGATGGATTTAGGCCCAGATCTCTGTACTGGGGTGAATGTATGACATTGTTCTGCATTCTGTCCATCAATTGTTCTTTTTGCATTTGTCATCCCGAGTGGGACTGGTATGCCCAGACATGGGTCCCGTGCTCTCCATGCCACTGGACTCAAGCTATCCTGGCTGATGAGGGTGAAACCCCGAAACTGGTCCTAGGATGCTTGTTCCCAGTCCAGGGAGGATCTGGCCTGGCAGTTCGGGCTGGACTGTTCCCATGAGGCACAGGGTCAAGACTAATTTGCATATGGCTGGGTTTAAACTGGAATGGCACGGTGAGCAAAAAAACAATGGATTTAGGCCCAGATCTCTGTACTGGGGTGAATGTATGACATTGTTCTGCATTCTGTCCATCAATTGTTCTTTTTGCATTTGTCACCCCGAGTGGGACTGGTATGCCCAGACATGGGTCCCATGCTCTCCATGCCACTGGACTCAAGCTATCCTGGCTGATGAGGGGTGAAACCCCGAAACCAGTCCTAGGATGCTTGTTTCCTGTCCAGGGAGGACCTGTTCTGGCAGTTTGGGCTGTATTTTTCCCCTGAGGCACAGGTTCAAGACTGATTTGCATATGGCTGGGTTCAAACTGGAATGGAATGGTGAGAAAAAATGATGGATTTAGGCCCAGAGATCTGTACTGGGGTGAATGAATGACATTATTCTGCATTCTGTTCATCAATTGTTCTTTTTGCATTGGTCACCCCGAGTGGGACGGGTATGCACAGATGTGTGTCCCGTGCTCTCCATGCCACTGGACTCAAGCTATCCTGTCTGATGAGGGGTGAAACCCCAAAACCGGTCCTAGGATGCTTGTTTCCAGTCCAGGGAGGACCTGGCCTGGCAGTTTGTGCTGGACTGGTCTCATGAAAAAAAAAAAACAAAGGGGATGATGGACGGAGTGTTGAACATTGCAAGCACTCACCCCCAGTCAACTGATCTGGGTTTAATCCATCATCATTCTTTAGCTCACTCCGCCACCCCAGTTCAGACATGGTCATATGCAAATCAGTCTGACCCTGTGCCTCATGGGAACAGTCCAGCCCGAACTGCCAAGCCATGTCTTCCTGGACCGGAAACAAGCAACCTGGGACCGGTTTCAGGTTCATAACCCTCATCAGCCAGGCTATCTTGAATCCAGTGGCAAAGTGAGCAAGGGACCCACGTCTGGGAATACCCTGCCAACTTAGGGCGAACTTAGCAAAACCAAAGGGGATGATGGACGGAGTGTTAAACATTGCAAGCAGTCACCCCCAGTCATCTGATCTGGGTTTAATCCATCAACATTCTTTAGCTCACTCCGCCTCCCAGTTTCAGACATGGGCATATGCAAATCAGTCTGACCCTGTGCCTCATGGGAACAGTCCAGCCCAAACTGCCAAGCCATGTCTTCCCTGGACCGGAAACAAGCATCCTGGGACCCTTTTCGGGTTCATAACCCTCATCAGCCAGGCTATCTTGAATCCAGTGGCAAAGTGAGCAAGGGACCCACGTCTGGGCATACCCTGCCAACTTAGGGTGAACTTAGCAAAACCAAAGGGGATGATGGACGGAGTGTTGAACATTGCAAGCACTCACCCCCACTCAACTGATCTGGGCTTAATCCATCATCATTCTTTAGCTCACTCCGCCACCCCAGTTCAGACATGGCCATATGCAAATCAGTCTGACCCTGTGCCTCATGGGAACAGTCCAGCCTGAACTGCGAAGCCATGTCTTCCCTGGTTCGGAAACAAGCATCCTGGGACCGGTTTTGGGTTTATAACCCTCATCAGCCAGGCTATCTTGAATCCAGTGGCAAAGTGAGCAAGGGACCCACGTCTGGGCATACCCTGCCAACTTAGGGCGAACTTAGCAAAACCAAAGGGGATGATGGACGGAGTGTTGAACATTGCAAGCACTCACCCCCAGTCAACTGATCTGGGTTTAATCCATCATCATTCTTTAGCTCACTCCGCCATCCCAGTTCAGACATGGCCATATGCAAATCAATCTGACTCTGTGCCTCATGGGAACAGTCCAGCCCGATCTGCCAAGCCATGTCTTCCCTGGACCGGCAACAAGCATCCTGGGACCGGTTTCGGGTTCATACCCCTCATCAGCCAGGCTATCTTGAATCCACTGGCAAAGTGAGCAAGGGACCCATGTCGGGGCATACCCTGCCAACTTAGGGCGAACTTAGCAAAACCAAAGGGGATGATGGACGGAGTGTTGAACATTGCAAGCACTCACCCACAGTCAACTGATCTGGGTTTAATCCATCATCATTCTTTAGCTCACTCCGCCACCCCAGTTCAGACATGACCATATGCAAATCAGTCTGACCCTGTGCCTCATGGGAACAGTCCAGACCGAACTGCCAAGCCATGTCTTCCCTGGACCGGAAACAAGTATCCTGGGACCGGTTTCGGGTTCATAACCCACATCAGCCAGGCTATCTTGAAACCAGTGGCAAAGTGAGCAAGGGACCCACGTCTGGGCATACCCTGCCAACTTAGGGCGAATTTAGCAAAACCAAAGGGGATGATGGATGGAGTGTTGAACATTGCAAGCACTCACCCCCAGTCAACTGATCTGGGTTTAATCCATCATCATTCTTTAGCTCACTCCGCCATCCCAGTTCAGACATGGCCATATATAAATCAGTCTGACTCTGTGCCTCATGGGAACAGTCCAGCCCGAACTGCCAAGCCATGTCTTCCCTGGACCGGAAACAAGCATCCTGGGACCGGTTTCGGGTTCATAACCCTCATCAGCCATGCTATCTTGAATCCACTGGCAAAGTGAGCAAGGGACCCATGTCTGCGCATACCCTGCCAACTTAGGGCGAACTTAGCAAAACCAAAGGGGATGATGGACGGAGTGTTGAACATTGCAAGCACTCACCCCCAGTCAACTGATCTGGGTTTAATCCATCATCATTCTTTAGCTCACTCCGCTCACTCCCAGTTCAGACATGGCCATATGCAAATCAGTCTAACCCTGTGCCTCATGGGAACAGTCCAGCCCGAACTGCCAAGCCATGTCTTCCTGGACCGGAAACAAGCATCCTGGGACCGGTTTCGGGTTCATAACCCTCATCAGCCAGGCTTTCTTGAATCCAGTGGCAAAGTGAGCAAGGACCCACGCTCTGGGCATACCCTGCCAACTTAGGGCGAACTTAGCAAAACTAAGGGGATGATGGATGGAGTGTTGAACATTGCAAGCACTCACCCCCAGTCAACTGTTCTGGGTTTAATCCATCATCATTCTTTAGCTCACTTCCGTCCATCAATTGTGTGTCTTTGCTTTCTCGCCCTAAGTGCGCCAGGTATGCCCAGATGTGTGTCCTGGGCTCACTGTGCCACTGGAATCAAGCTATCCTGGCTGAAGAGGGTGAAATCCGAAACCGGTCCTAGGATGCTTGTTTCCGGTCCAGGGAGGACCTGGCTTGGCAGTTTGGGCTGGACTGTTCCCATGAGGGACAGGGTCAAGACTGATTTGCATATGGCCAGGTCTAAACTGGGGTGGCATGGTGAGAAAAAATGATGGATTTAACCCAGATCTCTTGACTGGGAGTGAATGCTTTGATTTGTTCTGCATTCCGTCCATCAATTGTATGTCTTTTGGACTGGTCCCATGAGGCACAGAGTCCAGACTGATTTGCATATGGCTGGGTTCAAACTGGAATGGCATAGTGAGCAAAAAAATGATGGATTTAGGCCCAGATCTCTGTACTGGGGTGAATGTATGACATTGTTCTGCATTCTGTCCATCAATTGTTCATTTTACTCATATGCTCCTAGCAGCCAGACTCACATTTTCCTGTTGGTTAGAGACTTTCCAAACCCTTCTGCTAAACATATGGTCGGTTCACAGGTGGTCAGTTTCTGCCATGGAAAAGTCAAATGCAATAGTCCATGACTAATGTAAAAATTCAAAAAACTCTGGGCACTCTTTTGCATAAATAATTAAGGATGCCACAGAACGGGCCAAAATCACAAAGCAGCAGTTATCTTCTGAATTTAAAAAGAAAGATGAAGATACAACTATACGACCACCTGTTCATGGTCCAAAAATGTAATGTTAAATCTTAAGCAGGCAGCAACATAAAAGGGGGATAATTGTACAATGAAATGTATGTCCCTGTGGTGGCTCGTAACTTTTGGAAAGTGGTGGGCGTAACAGTTATGGGGAGTTTGACTTTGACTTAGCAAGTGAACCCAACTGACATAAGGGCAGTTGGGTGGGGAGCGGCAGATTCTCCCCTGAGAAAATTTTTGAAAGAAGAAGGGCAAAGGGTTCATTTTAAAGCTAATTTTGTTGAAGAATTTCTTGAAAAAGCAAGAAGAATATAGACTACATATAGGATGCACATGCCCCTGACTTGCCTCTTAGTTCACTAAGGGTATTTTTTTTTTTTTTTGTGTCCTCATATTTGACAAAGGCTATGAGCGAGATCTTCCTGAAGGTCTGCGAGATCTGGACGCCAAGTACCTTCCAAGATCTATGCTGAGAGGAGTGAGTGCCTTTTCCACTCACAGTTGATAAAGAATCTGGTGGTATCCACCACAGATCTCGTCAACCCATTGAGCTGGTCTTAATCCTTAGACAACAAAACAAAAAAGAAAAAAAGAAAAAGAAACAAAACAACAAAAACAATGATGTCATGCATGCAACTAGCAGGAATCAAGAGAAACAAAGGGGGCCCACATTTTTTCTTTCTTAGCTGAACCCAATTGGCAGTCTGATCTCGCTATATGTCTTGCAAAGTTTATCCAGCTCACACATGTAGGGGAAGGTCAGAGACCCATTTCACACAAATTTCCCTGCGCGCAATTGTCATTAAGGTAAATAATAGAGATCTGATGTTTTTCCCCCAGTTATTTTTATCCACCCCAAATATAACCAAGGGAAGGCTTACCTCAAAATTTCAACCCAGGATTTTTTCTAATACATTACCCACTTCTTGCCAGAAGATCTGGATGACTGGACAGTGCCAAAAGAGATGTCTGCCTTTTCCAATTGACATTTCGCACAGTATCTTCTTATTGTGCCACCCATCTTGGCAAGTTTCTTGGGGGACCAGTAGGCTCTGTAAAGGGTGAACAAGTGATTCCTCCTAAGTGGAGCCGAAGTTACTGAGGCCCAAATTGTAGCAGCTGATACTTGCCATAAGTTTTGGATACCACAGCCCGGCATGTCCAGCTTTCAGATTTCTTCGGCTAGGATCCCAACTTTATCATCTCCTTGAGCTAATACCCAGTACCACTTGGAGACCTCCTTCTTATAATTTTGTGTTTTTAATAAGTCTTTCTCTGCCTCTGACTCCATCCCAAGGTTTGGCTGCGTTCATGACCAGCTGACCAACTGGTAGTACTTAAATCTGGATAACTTAAAATTTGTTTTCTGGCTTAGTTTGGCCCATGTTAACATTGTGCCTTCCTCCATAAGTTGGCCCCATCTTAAAAACCCTGAGTTTACCAAAGGCAGAGCAAAACTATCCATCATACATGGTGGTGTTCCTGGGGAGTTCCAGTTTGGAGCCATAGAACTATAGTAAGGAATCCCTAGAATTTTTTTAACCTGGATCCAAACTTTACAGGCTGCCGTTAGCGCCTTAAATAAAAAAAAATTAAAGAATTTTACATGGGCAAATTTAAACAAAAAACCTTTGCTTCCTTCTGCCAGGTTGCTTATTATAGCTCTATATCTCATTGGGATATCCTTAGGAGTCATCAGTAATCGCCTAGAGTTTTTCAAAAAGAAAGCCCAATAATACAGTTGAAAGTCAGGGAGTGCTATGCCTCCTCCAGTTTTTCTTCCTAAGTTTTTTCCAGGATATTCTCACACTTTTATTATTCCATATAAAACTGCTAAGTTGCCCATGAAGATTTTTAAATCAGGCAGGCTTAAAAGCAGAGGGAGAGTGTTAAATATAAATGTAAATTTAGGGAGAATTGTCATTTTGACTAAATTTGCTCTTCATAAAATAGAAAGTAGCAGGAGATCCCAGTTTTTCAAAAGCTTTTTAGTTTCGTGCATAAGTCGAGTGAAGTTTACCAATGCCATGTGTTCCAGATCTTTTGTTACTCGCATGCCTAGATATCTAAGCTCAGTCCTATCTAGATGTTTAAGGTGCACAGGGATGGGATTGTTCCATGACATAGTCTCAGTCTTGTCTTCATTGATTAGGTAGCCCGAGATTCGCCCAAAGCTGCCTGCTAACTCCATTACTACTACTACATTAGCTGTATAGACTACCAAATCACCTGTGTAAAGAGCTTCTTTTATATGCCACTCCCCATATTGAAAAGGAAGTATTCTTGGGTCCGCTCTTATTTTCCTTGCCAGAGGTTCCAAATACAAGTTAAATAGTAGCGGTGAAAGTGGGCAACCTTGTTGTGTTCCCCTCTTTATCCGAAAGTAAGGGGTTAAGTGACCGTTAATTAATAATTTTGCTGTGGGAGAAGCATATATGCCTTCAATAGCTTGAAGAAAGTTTCCTACCAGACCATTTTGCTTAAGCACCTCGTATAGATAGGGCCAACTCACTCTGTTGAATGCCTTGGCGGCATCGACCAGGATGATAGCTAGGGGAGTCCCTGTTACTGAGGCAACATCTATTTCACACACCAGATCTCGTGTAAGGTCCGAGAGTTGCCTTCCTTCATGAACCCCTTTTGATTTATGCCTATTATATCTCCGGCAATCTTATCTAGTCGTCTGGCCAGAATCTGTGAATATATTTTGTAATCTGCGTTTAGGAGCGAGATAGACCTGTAGGATTCACATTTTTTTTAATCCTTGTCCGGCTTGAGAATTAAGGTAATTACTGCTTCGCTCCGAGTGGCAGGAATCAGCGTCTGACTTAAATATATAGAATTAAGCATTTCTTTAAAGAATGGAATGATTTCCTTTTCCAAGATTTTATATACTTCATTCGGTAGACTATCAGGTCCCGGGCCTTTTCATTCTTTAATTTCTTGATAACTCCCCCTATTTCTTTCCCTTGAATTTTCTTTTCTTGGTTAAGAGCTGTCTGCTGAATTGTGTCTAGGAAGGGAAGTTTATCCTGCATTAACCACTCACCTATTTCTGCTAATGTCCCTTCTACATCATCGGTGTATAAATCTTGAAAGAAGTTTGCAAAAACTTCTCCTATTGCCCCTGATTCCGTACCCTTGGATCCTTCCTTGTTTATTACTCCCTTTAACTCATTGCTAACCAGGTCCTGCCTGGCTTTCATTGCTAACATCTTCCCGCAACCTTCCCCAAATTCGTGGTTTGCTAGCCGGCTTACCTCCCATCTCTGTTTCACTAACCCCTCTAAAAAATCAGATAAGATGCTCTTTGCTTCTATCAGCTTGTTTTGCAGTCGCTCTATTATAGGGGCTTGAGAAGGTTCCCTTTCTGCTATTTCACACTGAATCTGGCTAATGTTTTGTTCTATATTCCCTTATTTTACTCTTCCCCATTTTATGTTTATAAGCAGCTAAGTTAATTAGTTTCCCCCGCAGGAACGCTTTAAAAGCATCCCATACAATATATTGTGGGGCCGTGCCAACATTCTGCTGAAAGAAAAACAATGTTTCCTCTTTCGAAGATTTTACTATTTCTGGATCTCGCAATAAGGTTCTATCTAAAGTCCACCCAGTCTGAGCAGGTGGGGAATTAACTGATATCACCAAAAAGACCGCTGCGTGGTCAGATAAATGTAAAGGTCGATGAGTTATCTTAAGGGAGTTGTTGTTGAGTTTCCGGTCTATTAACAAAAGTCAATTCTCGATGCGTGGGCCAGTTTTTATTTTGGAAAGTGTACCTTCTCTCCTGTCCTGCTTTTAGCCTCCAACTATCTACCAAAGCTAGATTTTTTATCAAAAAGTGGGCAAACTCCCTCATTTTGGGGGAGTTTACTGCTGGCCTAGAAGTTGATTTATCCAGGGCAGGGTCCAGCAGGGTATTAAAATCTCCTCCCAAAATGATATGATATTTTGTCTCAAGAAGATGTTGATATAGTTCCTTAAATGGTGCTGGATCGTCAATATTTGGACCATAATAGGATACAAAGGTATATCCTATGTTATGAATTTTAGCAAAACTTATTGCCCTCCTACCCCCAGAGTCCACCTTCAAACTTTCTATCCTGAACTGGTCCGACTTTTTATATCTGCCACTCCCTTCACATTACAAGACTGATTAGTGCACACCAGATGCGAAAACAGTAAGCACTACGCCGGGGAAACATGGCGGCCTGCTGAACGCGCCGGCCGCGAGCTCTGAAGCCTCCGCCTGAAATGCCACCTACCTGAATGGAATCGTAGCCCTTTACTTCTCCCCAATGTCGTGCTCTTTTTCTGCGCCTGTCCTCGCCGTTTTTGTCTCGCCCCCTTTGTCGGATTAAGGGCAGGACGATGTGGCCTGTGTCCCCGGTGGCGTAGCTGCGGGGGAGGTGTAGAGCCAAACATGGGTCTCCCGAGCTCCGACGCGATCGGCGTGCGGCAGCTCGGATAGCTTCCAGGGTGTCGGGGGCAGAGCCAGCACCTGCTTTCCCCCAGCAGACTTCTTTCCAGAACCCTTGCAAGAACCTTGGGAGGGAGTAAAGAGAATTTTGATATAATTTATGACCCCCAAAAAGAAATCACAAACATCGCACATAAGCAGGAAAACAAAATCTCATGCATCTAGAAAAGGACTAGATCTGACAGCTAAGTCATTTAAAAAAGGAGGAACAACAGCTGACTCAGAGGAAAATAAGCTAAACTCTCTAATTCCTGCTACTTCTAAAACTGTAGAAAAAATGAGATATACATTAAGGAATACAAAATTTGGTGGAGGGGAATCACAGAGTAACGTTGTGGTTCAGAATCCAGGCACCAACACAAAAGCTGGGTTAGGGATTACGATCACTAAGGGGCATATTCACAAAGACTTATCGCTGAGTTATGGCCACCTTAACCATCAAAAGTGGAGATAGATTTAACGCCCCATTCATAAGCGGGTGCAAACTGCAGACATCGACAGTATTTCCACGATAACTGCAGCAAAATTTATCTCCACGGGTGACACCACCAACTAACCCTAATGAGATGCAGAGTAGGCGTTCCCGTGCAAAAACACACGAAAACACCACTACACCACTTTCACAACGAACTGCCAGATCTGCGATGCGAACCAAAAACAGGCAATAAGCTGCGGTAGCAGCAGGAATTTAACACCTGCCTTCTGCTGGTGTTAAGCAGGACGACTACCTGCAGTACGAAAGGGAGCCCAGCACATAGCCACATCGGAAGACCCACAGATGCCATGGAGCCAATGATCATGAAGCTCGGAGACCCAAGAGGGCCACAGCACCCACCGCCCCCACTCCCAGGCCCCACCCTCCCAGACCCCCCCAGACAAACACATACCGTGCACGACACAAGAGCCACAAAAAGCACATGATGTCGCACAATGACAAAAACAAACACACATGTGTGGTCAGAAGAACGAGAAACAGTCACTCATCATTGAAGTAACAACCAAAAACTTTATTGAAACACAGCACAAAACACCAATGCGGAAGACTCCTGTCGGGTCCATCCGGGACAATCTTGATGTCACAGCCTGGAAAATAAAGCTCAAAATCAGAACGTGTGTCATGCGCACATCAAAGGAGCGAGACACAGAGAAACAGAGAAGGAAAGAAAGGCAGAGAGAGAAAGAGAGAGAAGGAAAGGAAGGGAGAGAGAGAGAAAGAAGGAAAGGAAGGGAGAGAGAGAGAGAAGGAAAGGAAAGGAAGAGGGAGAGGAGAGAGAGAGAGAGAAGGAAAGGAAGGGAGAGAGAGAGAGAAGGAAAGGAAGAGGGAGAGAGGAGAGAGCAAGGAAGGAAGGGAGGGAGAGAGAGAGAGAGGGAGAAGGAAAGGAAGGGAGAGAGAGAGAGAGAGAAGGAAAGGAAGGGAGAGAGAGAGAGCGAGAGAAGGAAAGGAAGGGAGAGAGAGAGAGAAGGAAAGGAAGGGAGAGAGAGAGAGAGAGAGGGAGGGACACTGCCGTCCCCGCGCACCCAGGCACCACTGCTCACCTGCTGCCACTGGTGTGTCTCCAACCACGTGCCGGTATACACTGCAAGCCATCAGGTCTGCAATCTGTAATCAAGGCCAGAGTCAATCATGGCAGAGTCCATTTCACTGTACACTGCAACAACGCCTGTCTGTCCCTGCGCACACATGTAGCCGCACCCTACCCCCTCCTGCCGGCCAGCGCTGGCTGTCCGCCCGTGCACACCCAGGCCCCATTGCTCACCTGCCGCCAACGGTGTGTCCACCAGTGAGCACACCACGTGCCCGTGCAAGCTCCAGGCCCCAGTCCCACCACAATGGCATGCTCCACATCATGCGGACCCACACCGCAGCCCATCAGGTCCCACACATGACGCTGAGTCCTGAGGCATCAATGGCAGAGACCACATCAGTGCACACGTCATCATCGCAGGCTGCACACCCACTCAGCAATTTCGGTGCCGCTAACCCTGTGCAACCCCAGTCAGCGCCATGTTGTGGTAGGCCCGTGATGGCCGTATGGCTTCGGGTGCCACTAACCCTGTGCAACCCCAGTCAGCGCCACGTGGTGGTAGGCCCATGACGGCCGCATGGCATCGGGTGCCACTAACCCTGTGCGCAACAACTTTTGGGCCCTTCATGATTGAGCCCCGTGGAACGTCCATCACCCAGTCACCTCCGGCAGTAGGGAATATGACGTTGCCAGCCCCTTATATTGACGGGGTCACATGGCCTGTGACGCCTGTGCCGGATGGGTGTGGTGTGTGTGCAAACCTGCCCTCAGGGAGTGGCCGTGACATGCTGACAACTAGACCAGTGACCTGCAGACCACTAGCGTGTAAACCTGCGACATGTAGCTATGTGCCCCCCCCTCGGAGCGTAAGCAGAGTGGTCTGGCCTGGTTATGCAGGACCAGTGCAGTGCTTGCAACAATGACTCGGGAGCTCTGGGCGTGGTTCAGTCCATGTCTGGACAAGGAAGTGACTAATGCGTGTGTCCCTATTTTAGTGTCTACGGCACCAGGAACGCAATCGGCAATGTAGCACACTGTGACTGGAATCCCACTAGATGAGCATCATTGACGTTAGGGGAATCACTGACCCTACATTCATCCACACATTCATACTTGTATAATGAACGACATGACACAGCAGTGCATTTCAGAATGTTTAATGCACATCCAGTGGAGTTTTGCAGCTGGAGCAGTACAGGGCCATGCCAACCCCACTTCCCAAATGGGCCCGTGTAGGGCCAGCCAGAGTCCATCGGGGAATGACAAGTACAGCGGATGAGGAAGAGTACAGTCCGCAGTCTGGTTGCCGTGTCATTGGTCAACAAACAGGATATGGCAGTCCATGTCGTGGTCCAAGGTGAGTGCATCAGCGTGTATCGGGGGTCAGTGGAAGGTCATGGGGCCATGTGCGGCACCAAGCAGCAACAGGCCAGGTGGTGGAAATGAATGCTAGTGCCTCCTTCTGATCTCAATCCCATCCACGTCCTCGGATGTGTGCCCTGCCTCACCTGTGGGTGTTGCAGTTCCGGCTGCAGCACTGTGTGCCACTGACACATCAGGGGCTGGAGGTGGATTGTCGGCCGCACTGTGTGGCAGTGACACATCAGGGGCTGGAGTGGAAATGTCGGAGGCACTGTGAGGCACTGACACACCAGTGGGCGGAGTTGTGGATGGTGTAGGAGCAGCAGCATTCATCTGCGCCACGCCTTGTGGCAGCAATGGCATGATGAGGATCTGCAGGGCATGTTAGATCCCAGCTACATTTTGCTGATGTGCAGCGGTGGCTGCCATCCTTTCCGCCTCCATCCGCACCATGTCCTCCATGAGCCTCCGCATGTGTGCCAGCTCATGGCTGAGATCGCTGGAGCCACTCTGAGTGAACAGGTGTTCTTGTCTCCGAGTCATGACTCCAGTGATGTCAGCCAGGGCTCGTTGGAGACCATGGAGCGGTCTGTGGGTGTCCGTTAGGGACTGGAGGTGGTCCCTGATGGGACTCAGACACCCATGTATCGCGTCAAGTTTGGTAGCTGCGAGGTCGAACCCCACCCACACCTGCTCAGCCATCTCCTCTGGCTCCTCCAACACACGGCGTTGGAAGGCCATGTGTTGTTCGTGGGGTCCTGGGAGACAGCTTGGGTTGTGGGTGCCTCCTGCTGGGTGGTTTGTGAAGTGGGTGGGGTCTCCTCGATGCAGCTGGGCTGCCCTGATCCTGGAGGTGATTGGCGGATGAGTTCCATGATGTCTTGGAGGGTTTCGGTGTCGATTCTGGGGGTGTCCTCCTCGTCATCAGTGAAGAGTGGCTGGGACTGCTCTGCAGGAGGTGTTGACGGTGCCTCTGCGCTGTGAAGGGGAGATGCTGTGTTACATTGTGTCCACATGTATGTAGCCGCATGGTACATGTTCACATTCAGACAGCATGGCAATGTACATTGTGACAGTCTGTAGATCAGGGCCATGATCCAGAGTCATGGTGGGTGTGCACTGTGCTCTGCTCGATTGTGCATGTGTGCAATTGTGGCCATCTCTCCCGTCCCCCTAGTACCTAATGGTTACTCACCCTGTTGCTGTTGTGTTGTGTCATTTCGAGCAGTGTCCGCTCCCCCAACTCCTGCCACGGTATCCACACTGATGACTGTCGACACCAGCTCCTCCATGTCATCCAGCTCCGGCTGTGGCACTGGGCTCCCACCTCCAATCTGCATTGCTGCCTTCTGGTTGCCTGCGAGTTTCTCCTTGGTTTTCCGCTTGATGTCAATCCATCGCCTCTTGACCTCGTCCATTGACCTCTTGTGCTCTCCGACGGCATTCACCTTGTCCAGGATGGAACGCCATATTCCATTATTGGTGCCCAATGACACGTTGGAGGTGACGAACAGTTCTTGATGGTGTTCCATCACCTCCGTGACTCAGGATCTTGTCTCTCCTGCGGACCGAACCACCTCTTCCTCTTCTCTTCTTGTCCTTGCCCTTCCCTGTCCCCGAGGTCCCAGGCTGGTCGTCCAGGGTGCTTGTGGGGATCCGCCTCATCCTCTGCGCCTCGCTCCGGATGCCTCCATGGTGCTTCGGTGTTGGTTATTTTGTGTTTGTGTGTTTTTTCTCCTTTTGTAGTGATTTTCCCGCCTGCCGTGTGTGTATTGCAGGACTGGTGCTGCTTATCGCTGATTTCCTCATCGCGGTTTGGCCCATCACATGTTTTTTTGTGGTGGGGTTTGGGTTTTTATCACCGTCGCGGGTGTTGTATCGCGGACATTGTCCGCGTTTTCGGGAGACTATCGCATGGTACTGCCGAGTTGTGAATTCCACGTTAACACGGGGTTATTTTCCCGCAATAGACAGCGATGTGTGAAGTTGCGTTATAATTTTCTGGGGATGTTTAGCGCACGTTCTTGTGAATATCCCCCTAAGGGTATTGTTGTAAGGGGAAGGCTGAATGTTTCTAGTAGGTTTATGTTTAAAAACTTCTACTTTAAATAAACGACACTCAATGCAGTGTTATGATCATTCTAATGAAGTGAGGTGAAACGCCTAAGCATGTTAAAAAATACACTTTTTTGATTTTTGAAAAGGCTACGTGACATGCTGTGGATAGTTTAACTTTGTATTTATTTGTATTGTAATTGGCAATTACTCTACTGATGCGGCGTTGAAGCACTTTACAGCTTCACAGAAAATAAATATGCAAGCATATCATATGGGTCAGCAGGTTTCATAGGGCATATTTGTTTTAGAGTTATGATGCACAGTTTATCCAAACATTGATAAACGTACAGCAAAACAGTGCACAATGCATGGCTATGGAAGTCGAGATATGTGTTGGATCACAGCTGCTTACCCACAAAGCAAACATAAACAATCAGTGCAATGCCTCCCTAAATACAAAAAGTACCAGCCCTATTGCAAAGTCCTGGATTATGTACATAAACATAGTTTGTGTTAATACTCACTTATTCCCAGAATTAACCCTTCAGCATCTCTGCAAACAATCTTACACAGGCTTAGAACAAGTACACGCCAAGGAGTACAAGAAAGGGTGGAGCATTAGAGACACATTACTATGACCCAAACGCAGCACTGAACACATAGGCAGATATGGTTAAGCTGTCTGCAAGGACTCTATGGATCATAATCTGTGAGTGAGTACTGTGAAAAATAAAATGGAAACTTACCATTTCAAACAATAAAAGTGCGTGAGAACCAGCTACACATCAGCTACCTGCCAGCGAGTCACATTAGTGAAGACTGGGGTAAAATATAAACGCAGCCATTCATAGAGCATTTCAGTGTCTCTTCGAATACTTTCTGAGTTGTGGAATTACAATGATGTTTGGAAGTGCCTCACCTTTTTTATAGATACATTAATCCATTTCTTTCAAATCCACTGGAATAAGCCAGCTTTTTAGTTTTCATCATATTACATCACTAATACACGAAGACCAGTGCTTTGTTATTCTTCGTGCCGGTTGGTTAAGACACAAGTTCTCCACAGATTGCTTCAGTCGTACGCCCTGATTCATATTTACTGAAGGATCTCCCTCAGGTACTATCACCTTTAAGAAAATATTCTTATCACAGTTTCCAAGTCAAACCCTTGGACCTCATGCACACAGCAAGCATATCTCGCAGACTCCATTTCAATGGCTCCGAAAAAAAGGAAGCCGCAGGAAGTGATGCACAACATTTTTTGTTCCTTGTTCTGTCTGTAACAATGCTAAATTAGTAAGAAGAAACTGTGTACGTGCACCACAAATATTTAAAGCAGCACTTTGAATTTAAGCACATCGAAGTGGCCCTTAAGTTGCTTCTCTGTGCTACCTGTTCTTGGAATAATTATTAGCCACACAGACGAGGCTTGCGAACCAGACACTGTTAATTTCTTCAGATAGTCACACTTGACACATGACTGCCTGACTGTGTAGTCATCCGTTACGAGATCGTATGCAGTATTTCACTTCAGAAATGAACACGAGGCCTAGAACAAGTTATATGCAGACTGACACAACGGAGGCTTGGGGTGTCGTCGCAGCTGTATGTACTTTTTGTAGTTTTAAAACACGAAACGATTTAGTAGACACAGCTCGACCTCAGCGTCTGCTCTCAGAAAAAAAGCACTAAACGCTGTTTGATTCTCCCTGCCAGCTTTATATCCTGTGATTCTGGGCAAATCGCTTAACCTCCCTGGGGCCTATAACATCTGATCTTGTGTAATGTAGCCAGGGTGCTCATGTAATGCGTGTAATGCGTGGCAATATCTGCTTTGAGAAAGGGCTCCTGCTCAGCGTCAGCAACATAAAGTGGAAGCACACACACAGAGGAATGAAGAGAGCACCTACAGACCGCCCCTCTCATGATGACTATTAAATTGTTACCACCCATCACCTCCTTCTCCTTATCAGCCTGCCTCGCCCCCTGCCATTGAAATGAATGGAGTTCTGTGAACTTCTCCCAGGACCATTGTGTAAGCGCCTCCACAGCAACCTTATCCATTGCATTTTAACTCTGCACACCCTCTGCCATGATGTCACTGCTGTAGCTTGTACCTGCAGTTCGAAGAAGACCTCGCCCAGCTGGCACATGCACAGTAGAATGTCTGCAAAGTACATTATAGCGGCCCCATTATAAATACGAGAGCAGCAAGTCGTCATTTCTTTTGAGCAGCTTGGCTTTTTTAGGTTGAGCCCCGACAGCGCTTTCCACTGTCTGCCAGACCTGTTGTATCTCTCTATGGGCTTTTAGCACACCTTCCAGTTGCTAATGGTTGTTATGTGTGGCATTTAAAAATGCTGGCTTATTATTGGTGCATCTGTCGAAATGTCCTTCCTTTGTGTGATGAGTTCCCTCTCTAGAGATTTCCCTCAGACAAGGTTTTTGTTGGCCATCACACTGATCAGCTGTGATGGCCTCTCCTCCCTCCTTCCGTTTTGTTGATTTATAGCTGGTTCTTGCCTGCACTCAGCGTGGCCACCTGCATTCCTGAAATACCAGCAGCAACTGGGATGGCTGGCTCCCGATAGCGCCCTGCTTGTTTTCTCTTGTAACGGAAGTCTTCTGTTCCGCATTACATATAAGGGGGGGCAAACCTTTGCAGTGGCACCTAGATGCTTGCAGCCAATCATGTAGAAGGAAACAGTCTAGTAGAGGTGGAAAGCGTAACAACCTTGGATTGGTTACTGATGGTCGTTTTTTTCTCTCTTCGTTGGTAAAAAAGTTTTGATTTCACTGTCTGGGCAGCTATCCATTTGCACACCTAGGAACAAGTGCATGCTTGCTTTTCACTCCTACCCTGATTTCTGCTTCAAATGTGGCAACAATGTGGGATCATGTTTGTAAAATGTACCTAGGGTCTTACCTTTACAGTATGAAACTCAACTCCTAGCCATTATTCCTTTGAAATATTGTGGGTAGTGGCAAGGTGAGTATTCATAAATGTGCATCGTGAATCACACATATGATTGATGGAAACTTTTGCTTCACTTTTTCCGGACCCTCTGTTTTTGACTATCATTGAGTAGGGAAAGTAAAACGGTATCAAATTACATCATTCATTAGAGTGAAACAGAGCTGAAACATTGCATTGTTGTGTATTGATAGTGTTGGCGCACTCTGCATTGTGTGTAGTATGGAAAGAAAGAAATGAGTTCTAACGCAATCGTAATCTGCAGCTGATAATACATTTTTCTAGTGATGATACACCCTACACCGCTGGTCGTCAACGTGTGACCTTAGAAACAAGCCAAAAGGAGGAGTTGTGGCAAAGCACGTTTTCCATATTGGGTCACCCATTTTAATTTTATTATTATTACCTTTTGGTTAAGCATGTGCAAACTTGCTTAACGTAGCATTGAAAGTCCGTTGCTATTCTGACCACATCCGCTTTAAACCCAACGTTGATGTTTTTGAACATTTTTAAGAATGTTTTATTGGCTGCCAAGACCTATTGGGCTTTATTTGGGACTCCTCATTGTGGATAGTTGACATGATTGATGAGTAGTCCTGCTTGCTGGAATCTAATCTCAAACCATTTCAAAGCTATTTTTAACAAACAATAGGAAATGGTCAACTATGTAATTCGTATCATTAAACAAATTCCAGTCAAACCTATTTACAACAGACATCGATTATTGGCGATTGCCTTTTTTGTTTTTGTATGTATTGCGTTAGTTAAATAAGAGGCCACACATAAGTCATAGCAACACACGTCAAATCGCTTCATCTGGCATTGTAGAATATTTTGGTGAAATAAAGGTTGGAAATGAAAAGGTAGTAGAATCAGTAGAATTTGAAGTCAGCTATAGTTAGAAGTTGTAAGAGACTGCTATTGAAGGTGTATGTTTTCATGGTTATGTTGACGGATTTAAGAAGGAGAGGGAGGATTGTAGGCCCAACACTTCTTGCTGATGCAAAGGTGGTTGTGTTTACAGGGGAAGTTACCATGATAGAGCTGGGATATGGAACCTGAGAGTGTAAAACGCACAGTGATTGTACAAGTCATGGGTGAGGTGTAGATGTGCTTGGTTCATTGTTCATTCAGGTGTTTCTAAGGAGATAATTATACCCTGCACAGTCCTTCATTTTACATGAGTCTCCTCTACATATGGCAGAACAGGACCAAGATCATCCAGTGGCTCTATCCTATCTTCTGAACAGGCTCCCAGGTTATACTTTAGAACACCCCATCTCTCAGGAGCGCATCCAAATTTCCGCCTTATCTTTGGTGGCTAGATGCTCCATCGAAACCGCCACCTTCCATGATGACTGGAAAAACGCCAAGATCAACCCTCTGCTGAAGAAACCATCTGCCGACCGGACAGAGCTCAAGAACTTCAAACCCTTCTCCCTCTTTTGCTTTCCAGCCAAGGTAATCGAGAAGGCCATCAACGCCCTACTCTCCGAGTTCATCGAAGAGAACTACGTCCTGGCCACCTTCCAATGCAGCTTTCGAAACAATCACAGCACAGAGACCGCACTCCTTGCTGCCACCGATGACATCCACTCCCTCCTCGACTGGGGCGAAACCACAGCCCTCATCCTACTGGACCTCTTGGCCGCCTTTGACACCATCTCCCACCGCACCCTATTCACGAGACTCCACAATGCCAGCATCCATGACAAGGCACTGCATTGGATCCTCTCCTTCCTGACTGGCTGAACACAGCAAGTCGGACCAAACCTGTTCCTCTCAGAACCTACAGAGATCAGCTGTGGAGTGCCCCAGGGCTCATCCCTGAGCCCAACCCTCTTCAACATCTTAATGGACCCCCTCGCAGCCATCATCAGAAGCCATGGACTCAACATTGTCTCCTACGCAGATGACACCAAGCTGATCATCTCCCTCACCAACAAACTCACAGCTGCCAGAATTAACTTTCACAATGGAATGAAGGCTGTCGCTATGTGGATGAAAAACAACTGCCTCAAGCTCAACTCGGAAAAGACCGAAGTACTATCCTGGGATCCACCCTCTTAGCCCAGGACAACTCCTGGTGGCCCGCCGCACCTGGAACCCCTCCCACCCCTATGGACCATGCACGCAACCTTGGCATCATACTGGACTCCACGCTCACAATGAACCGCCAAATCAACACAGTATCCTCATCCTGCTTCCACATGCTCCTCCTGCTTCGAAAGACTTTCAGATGGATCCCCACAGAATCCAGAAAGATGGTCGCCCACACACTCATCACCAGCAGACTTGACTACAGCAATGCACTCTATGCCGGCATCACCCAGAAACAGCTCAGGAAACTACAGAACATTCAAACGCTGCAGCCACATGACACAAAACCTCCGTCAATTCCAGTGGCTCCCAATCAACAAGAGAATCACCTTCAAGCTTCTCACACAGGACTACAAGGCTCTCCACGACGCATAACCAGAATATCTGAACCACCGCCTCACTTTCCACACACTTGCCAGACAACTCTGCTCCACCCAACTCGACTTGGCCTCCGTCCCACAGATCCACAAGACCAGAACCGGAAGAAGATCCTTCTCTTACCTCGCTGCCAAGACCTGGAACACCCTGCCCCTCCACCTCAGGCACTATGTGTCGTTGACCCAATTCAGGAAGGACCTCAAGACCTGGCTCTGCGACTGAACCACCGCACCGAGACGGATCAGCAGGCCTGCCTCCCTTCAGCACCTTGAGATCCTCACAGGTGAGTAGCTGTGCTATACAAACCCCTAATTGATTGATTGAAGTTCATGTTTGTTCTACTGCTTATCCTCAATTTATAATATGCCGCAAATGGAGGTAACTTCAAAAGAACTAAAATTCTAAGATGCCATCCACAGTCAAATATAATTTTTATGGGTACTGCCGTGAAGTAGAATATTTTAGTTATTTTCCCTCATTGTCAGATGAGGCTTTCTGGTGTATACAGTAGAGTGTTTATACTTTACACTGCTCAAGCAGGCACCTAATTGTGCAATTATATGCCCACACTGTGTATCGATTAAACGTTGTATCTTTGCTCTGTGTGGGAACATAATTAATTACCTTTTAGTATTATCAGCAACCAGTGACAATGCTGGTTTTGCATGTCTGAGAGAAAACTGCACATGAACATGACGTATAAGACCCCAAGCTGTTCGTTTGAAATTACACCCCCTGTAACATTGGCTTTCTTCCAACCCGGTTTACATTAGCATTAGTAATTGTCTTTGACTGCACATGATTTGTCAGTCCTCAGGGTTTACTGACTGTAGCATCATGTGTTTAACAGTGTGCACTGATTCTATAACTGACCACATCATGCTTGGGTTCATCTTAGCACAGGGTGCAATGATTTTGTCTTCACTAGAATGCTCTGGTTTTATGGATGTTCCATAATGCTTACCTTGTAGTTTCATTTTCCCGACGGGGTGAAAATATCATTACATTTCAGTGGAGGTATGGTATGCAGCAGTGAAATTTAAAATCCTAGTGCATCTAGCAAGCCACCAAAGACCCTTCAGTTCCTGGTTGGGTCGCATTAACATACTTAAGACAAATGAGCTCCTGCAATACCTTTATCTCTTCCAGTTACTTCAACTTCTTTTCAATTGAATAAACTTAGGGACTTATAACAAGGCATATTGAGATTCATGTTAACGTTTTGGTAGGCATGAGGAGATTAAGTGATTTGCCTAGAATCACAAGATATATTTCTCTCTCTTTACTCTACCACACAATTATCTCTCCAACTTTAACAACCTACCTCTGAACACGCTCTCTCTCTCTTTCTATCTTTCTCTGTTTCTCTCTTTCGCTTTCTCTCTTTCTCTGTTTCTCTGTCTCTCTCTCTCTAATGCTACCTTTCTATAACACTCTTTCACTCTTATCTCATCTTTCTCTCTCTTCACTCTACCTCTCACTTATATACGCAAATAACTCTGTCTCTAAATAGCGTGTCTCTCTTGCTTTCTATCACTTTCGCACTTGTCTGCTCTCTCTCACTAATACGTAAAAAACATTTCCATTACAACACCAATAGCTCTCACTAAAAAAAGTGAGACCTATTGCATTGCAAATGCTTATTTTCTTCCGTTCCTGCTCTCCCCTGAGGGTTGCAGGGTGATGCCCCTTTTGCCTATTAACACCAGCCACCCCTTGAATGTCCTATGAATGTAAATTGAATATAGTATAGCGTATGTAGGTTCATAGAGAACATGTGTTTCACTTTAAAAATAACATATATTTATATTGGCTCTTTTCTACAAAAATGTTTAAATATATTCATGAAAAAAAACACCTGCAATTATTCTTCTAGACTCAGAAAAGGCATTCACCCTAGTGAGCCAGAGGTTCTTTTTTTTGTTTTTTCAATGTATAATATTCCTCCACAGCTCACAAGTTTAATGGTGAGCAGTCAAAATATTGATTTTGTTATATCGACCTACACTAATATCGAGTTTTTAATATCGTAGGGACAGAATATCGATGTCAAGAATATCGATGACCAGAATATCGACCTTAAGGTAAGTAATATCGTTTTTTTTATATCAAAGTAAGTAATATCGAAGTAAGTAATATCGAAGTAATATTGTTAGCAAAAATATCGTTGTTAATAATATCGATATTTATATTAGTGTTATGTATTTTAGTATGTATTTTATATGTATGTTTAACAATTTTTGTAATGTATTTTTATTATTTTTAAATATATGTATTAAATGTTTAGAAATTAGTAATTTTTATAAAGTAAATTTTGCGTTTTAGTATCAGAGCTGGTTGTGGGTTTATAGGGGAATAGGGTGGGAAGTAATTTAATTATAATTAATTAATTAATATGTTTTTATTTATTGTTATTGATTATTAATTTATTGGTAATTAATTGGTAATTCATTTTAATTGGTTAATTTATCATTATATTAAATATAATTAAAAAATATATATTGTTATTGTTAATTTATTGTAAATTAATTATTAATTGGTAATTAATTTGTATTAATTGATTAATTGATAGTTAAATTAATTTTGTTAATTTTTATGTGCTGTCGGGTTGTGGGTTTATAGGGGAATAGGGTGGGAAGTAATTTAATTATAATTAATTAATGATTTTTTTATTTATTGTTATTGATAATTAATGTATTGTGAATTAATTATTAATTGGTAATTAATTTTTATTAATTGATTAATTTATAATTATATTAATTATAATTAATTTATTATTATTTTTTATTTATTGTTATTGTTAAATAATTTATTGTTAATTTATTATTCATTGGTAATTAATTTTTATTAATTGATTAATTGATAATTACATGAATTGTGTTCTTTTTATGTGTAGCGGGTTGTGTGTTTATGGGGGAATAGGGTGGGAAGTAATTTAATGTTATTTAAGTAAATATTAATTTAATTTTATTGGTATTTATTATTAATTTTTTAGTTAATTAATTATTAATATGTTATTTATTTTACCAAAATTATTTAATTAATAAGTATGTTAATTTAACCCCTACGCTATCCTACATTTTCCACACTGTTACACTCACTGGAGTTGTAATAGTAATTTTAACCCCTATGCTATCCAACACTTTCCCTACTGTTGCACTCACTGGAGTGGGAATAGTAATTTTAACCCCTACGCTATCCAACACTTTCCCTACTGTTGCACTCACTGGAGTGGGAATAGTAGTCAACGTGGGAATAGTAATTTTAACCCCTACGCTATCCAACACTTTCCCTACTGTTGCACTCACCGGAGTGGGAATAGTAATTTTTACCCCTACGCTATCCAACATTGTCCCTACTGTTGCACTCACTGGAGTGGAAATAGTAATTTTAACCCCTACGCTATCCAACACTTTCCCTACTGTTGCACTCACTGGAGTGGGAATAGTCATTTTTACCCCTACGCTATCCAACACTTTCCCTACTGTTGCACTCCCTGGAGTGGGAATAGTAATTTTAACCCCTACGCTATCCAACACTTTGCCTACTGTTGCACTCCCTGGAGTGGGAATAGTAATTTTAACCCCTACGCTATCCAACACTTTGCCTACTGTTGCACTCACTGGAGTGGGAATAGTAATTTGTACCCCTACGCTATCCAACACTTTTCCTACTGTTGCACTCACGGGAGTGGGAATAGTAATTTTAACCCCTACGCTATCCAACATTTTCCCTACTGTTGCACTGTTTGGAGTTGGAATAGTACATTTATTACCTCCGCTATCTAATATTTTTTGTAATATTTTAGTTAATGTAGTATATAATTAATTTTAAAAAGATTAAAAATAATGTTAATTTTTTTAATTTGTCATATATAGATATTTAATTTGTATTTATATCATTGTTTTATGTGTATCGATGTATTTATAATTTATAGATATCTAAATTTTTTTATAAGTTATTAAAATAATTATTAAAAATTATTAGTAAGTATATATATTATATATTATATGTATATGTTTAATATATTTTTACATTACATATATATTACTTATAATGTTTAAACATTTTAAAGTATTTTTAACTATGTTTATTTTAATTATATGTATTATTTACTTTATTTTACATTATTTTTTTAACTTAAATAAAAAACGATATTTTTAACAATGATATTGTTGACATCGATATTTTTTCCCCGATATTTTTGTACTTACCATAATGTAGATAGGATGTCGATATTCTTGACTTCGATATTCTTGCGTCGATATTTCTGTAGGTCGATATTCTGACCTTCGATATTTTGTCAGTGATTCCTCAGGAACAGCAAAGACCTCACCGTGACTGTGTGCACATGTCTCTGATCGTTGCTGCCGAAGTAAAGGGTAACCGACTCTGTCATCGAGTCCGTACGAGGATTCCGTGTCCTGAAATCACGGCCGAGAGTAACGCCTCGCTTCGCAACGCAACACTGGCTTTGCTACACGCTGCAAGGATGACACCAACTCCGTCGCTGCCCGGCCGGAACATCGACCGGCTCCGTCGCCGCACCGTGACTTGCCAGCACCACAGCGAACACCGTCTCACCCTTCAACGCAAGCCCTGGTCTCACAGACTCCGTCAACGAGCCGCTGCCTGCACCGAATTGTGAGGACATCGTCCACCGCAACGCTCCGCTTCACAACGCGACCGCAAAGTTTGCCCCGACCGACTCGCACCGACTTGTTGGTCGCAACAAAAAGGTACTGTGCCCGAGTCTGTCGACGCTTTAGCTGGCCCGTATCGACGCGGTCGGCTGGAATTGTTAGACTTTGTCGTATCCAGTATCGCGGTAGCCCCAGGAGGAGCTACCAAGTCGGAAGGACTGTGTTTTATTGATTTTCCTGCGATTTAAAGGTTATTTTGCATAAGCACTATTTTTCAAGAGTATTATATGTTGGATTTTTATCGTATTAGGTCTTGTTGGTTTAGATAAAGATTTACTATTTTTCTAAAACTGGCGTGGTGTCCACTTGTAGTGTTTTCACTGTATTACTGTTTGTGTTCACAAATTCTTTACACACTGTCTCTGAGATAAGCCTGTCTGCTCATGCCACGCTACCATGGGGTTGAGCAGGGTTTTTTTTAGAAGTGTATCCTTCTTACCCTGACTAAAAGCAAGGGTTCCTATTTGGACAAAAGTAACTACCTCTGCCAACTAGAGACCCCCATTTCTAACATTGGTGGTCAGCGGTGAGGATCCTGGACTTGCATTTGTGATTTACATACAGTGATTGGTGTACACAACTAGCATAGTGCAGACCATTACGTGACCACATACTTTTACTGAACTTTTCCCTTGGATTGTTTTTTTCTGCAAAGTAAAGAACTGCCAATTTTGTCATCATGACCAAGCCAGCATCCATTGCATCCATTAATATCGAATTTGAGGAAGATAGGGTGGAAACCTACACTGTGTCTCAACTGAAAGCTATCTGCAAGAAATTTAAAGTCTCTGTGAAAAGCCTCACTAGAAAGGATGAATACCAAAAGGCGCTGAGGGCCTGGTTGGAATCCAGAAATGCCAGTGGGCAAGATGAGGAGCCTCTGGTGGAGGCAGAGAATGTGGACTAGCAACAGGAGGGGCAATTGAATCTGCCAGGAGGGAGGGTACCTTCCGTGGATGGCAGCAGTGTTTCTCAAAGGGGTCTGTCTCCAGAGGAGTTGGAGGACAGAGAGAGAGATAGGGTGCATGAGAGGGAGCTTGCTAAGCTCAGGCTGGGGAAGGAGGGTGACATAGAAAAGAAGAAGTTGGAGTTGGAAAAGCAGAAATTTGCCATGGAGGAAACGATGATGCTTTTAGAGCATGAGAGGGGGTTGAGGGAGTTGGATCTGAAAGCAAAGAGTTTAGAGATCATCCCTCTGGTGGCAGCACACCATCAGTGTCTGGGGAAGGAAAGGTATACATTCCCAAAGATGTTATTAAGGATTTTATGAAGCATGAGGACATTGGTCAGTGGTTCAAGGCCTATGAAGTAGCAATGAAGTCCCACAGAGTCCCTGAGAGAAATTGGGGAGCAGGGCTTGTGGGGCCGCTTTCTTAGTGAAGGAAGGGAGACACTGCTAGCCTTGCCCACTGAGGATCAGATGTCCTATGCCCCCATGAAGGAAGCCTTAGTAGCCAGGTATGGGTTGACCCCAGAGATTTATAGGCATAAATTTAGAAACTGTAGGAAGCTGGAGTCAAGTACATGGGTGGAGTATGTGTTCTATTTTTGCAGAGCACTGGATGGTTGGGTGAAGGATAGCAAGGTGAATGATTTGCAGGGGCTCTATGATTTGGTTGCATGGGAGCACTTGTCAGATAATTGTTTTCCAGAGCTAGCACCTGATTACAGTAAGCTGACTGATCCCAGAATGCTTGCTGTGGAGGCGGACCGCTGGGTCAGCACCAGGGTCCAAAAGGGTCGTGTGGGAGACTCCGCCAAAGGTGGGCAGGGTCCCCAGCAGAAGAGTGGGGGGGAAAGGGTAAACAGAAGGAGTTCCAAAAAGGGCCCCAAAGTAATCCCCAAGGGAACCAAGGTAAGGGTTCCCAGCCTCCCACTGAGAAGAAGCCATGGATCCCGACAGGTAAGCCTGTTCAGAGGGGTTCCAAGGCGTGTTATGGTTGTGGTCAGGTGGGCCACTTCCAAAGGGATCCTAGGTGTCCCAAAAATGTCACCACCGCACCCACTGGTGCACCGTCCCGGCAAATGGCTAGTGTAGCCTTGGGGGAGGAGTCGGGTGCCCAGGATGGGTGGGGTCCCACAGAGATTTCCCTGGTCTCTTTAGGAGACAGTGAGATGGTCCCAAGAGCTCATCTGCCTGATAACACTAAAAAGTACAGGCAGTGGGTGACCATCAATAGCCATAGTGTGGAGGCTCTGAGAGAAACCGGAGCCAGTGTGACAGCTGTCAGTTGTCGGCTGGTGTCTGAAGAGCAGGTGGTCCCCAACGCATTCTACCCAGTAGTTGCCGCTGACAATTCAGAGTGCCTCTGCAAAGTGACACAGGTTCCCTTTGAGTGGGGGGGGGTCTCAGGTACCTTGAAAGTAGCTGTAAGGTCAGCCATGCCTGTTGACTGCCTGCTAGGCAATGATTTGGAGAGCTCCCCTTGGGCGAAGGTGGAGCGGAGGTCTCATTCAGAGATGTTGGGTCTGCCTGAGTGGGCATGTGTGACCACTCAGTCAATGGCAGCCGATGAGGGCATTCAAGAGGACCTGGAGCCTGAAAGAGTGGCCCAGGTGCCTGCCAGAAAGAGAAGAGGCAGGGGGCGTGGGAAACCGGCCCCCGAAATTCCCACGGTCCAGGAGGAGGCAAACCTTGAGGGGGATGCCCTGGAGCCTACAGGGGAACAATTGGCTGAACTGGGGGACCTGCCCCCATTGGCAGCAAGAAGGATGGCCCACCAGGGAGGAGTTCTGCCAGGAGCAGCAGACGTGCCCTTCTCTTATTGGTTTGGGGCAGCAGGCTGAAAACCAGGCAGCAGGTGAACAGTCTGGATCACATTGGATATACTGGGAGAATGGTCTCCTGTATAGCGAGCCTAAGATTGCTGAGCCTGGGTCAGCCCGTGTGCTGGTGGTACCCCAGCGCTTCAGAGCCTTCCTACTGGGTCTGGCTCATGATGTCCCTTGGCAGGACATTTGGGGCAAGACAAGACCTTTGAAAGGCTTGTCACCCACTTTTACAGGCCCCAGATGCGCAAGCACTCTGATACTCATTGTAGGTCTTGCCAGACTTGCCAGGCAAGTGGCAAGAGTGGGAGGAAGTGTAAGGCTCTTCTCCAACCTTTCCCTGTAGTCAGCACCCCCTTTGAGAGGGTGGGTATTGACATTGTGGGGCCTCTGGATCCCAAGACAGCCATGGGCAACAGGTTTATCCTGGTCTTGGTGGACCATGCCACCCGGTACCCAGAAGCCATCCCTCTCCGGACTATGACGGCCCCCATGGTGGATCGAGCGTTGATGGGTAATTTCTCCCGTGTGGGGTTCCCCAGAGAGGTGGTGTCCGACCGAGGTACCAACTTCATATCTAAGTATATGAAGTTCCTGTGGCAGGAGTGCGGTGTAACATACAAGTTCACCACTCCTTACCACCCCCAAGGTAATGGGCTGGTTGAGAGATTCAACCGGACCCTGAAGGGCATGATTATGGGTCTTGGTGAGCCCATGAGGCGCAAGTGGGACGTCCTCTTACCCAGCCTTTTGTTTGCTTACAGAGAGGTGCCCCAGAAGTCCTTAGGGTTCAGTACCTTTGAGCTGCTGTACGGCCACCCTGTAAGAGGACCTCTGAGTCTGGTGAAAGAAGGCTGGGAGAAAGCTCCCAGTAAACCTCCCCAGTATGTATATAGCTACATGCTGGCCTTCAGAAACCAGACTAAACGCTTCAGGCAACTCGCTCAGGCAAACCTGGAAGACAGCCAGGAGCAAATGAAACGTTGGTATGATCAGAATGCCACTCTGATCGAGTTTCAGCCTGGACAAAATGTTTGGGTCATGGCCCCAGTGGAGCCTTGTGGGCTCCAGGATAAGTGGACCGGACCATTTGAGGTGGTGGAGCGCAAGAGTAACGTCACCTACTTGGTGGACTAGCAGTCTCCTAGGAACCCCTTGCGGGTCCTGCAGGTGAACTGCCTGAAGCCCTACTTGGAGAAGTCCGGAGTGGGCATGCCCCTAGCAACAGATGCTGGGATGGAAGAGGAGACTGATCCTCTTCCTGACCTCCTGTCTGCAAAGGAACAAGATGGGTCAGTGGACGGTGTGAACCTCTCTCCCGCCCTGACCCCTGAACAGCAGAGTGAATGCCGCCAACTGTTGGGACAGTTTTCTGATTGTTCTCCCTGACTCCCGGTGTCACTCAGTGGTGTGTCCATGATGTGGACACTGGGGACAGTCCTCCAGTAAAACATAAGATTTACAGAGTGACTGACAGGGTCAGAGCTTGCATCAAGGAGGAGGTCTCCAAGATGTTAGCGCTTGGGGTGATTGAGCCCTCAAACAGCCCTTGGGCCAGCCCAGTGGTCTTGGTCCCAAAGGCTGCCACACCCGGTGCCACACCAGAACTCTGGTTCTGTGTGGACTACTGAGGGCTCAATTCGGTCACCAGGACTGATGTGCACCCCATCCCCAGAGCTGATGAGCTCATCGATCGGTTGGGGGCTGCCCGGTACCTCAGTACGTTTGACTTAACATCTGGGTACTGGAAGATCACCTTAACTGATGGGGCAAGAGAGAGGTCGGCATTTTCCACACCAGATGGGCACTACCAATTCCCAGTGATGCCCTTTGGGATGAAGAATGTCCCTGCCACCTTTCAGAGGTTGGTCAACCAGGTGGTGGTTGGGCTGGAAGATTTCAGTGCCGCATACCTGGGCGACATTGCAGTGTTCAGTGCCACTTGGGAGGAACATCTGCACCACCTCTGAGAAGTCTTGAAGGCGCTGCGGAGGGCAGGTCTCACGATCAAGGCAATCAAGTGCCAAATCGGGCATGGTTTTGTGGTGTACTTGGGACACCAGGTTGGGAGCGGCCAGGTGGCGCCCCTACAGCCCAAGATTGATACCATTCTGGCTTGGGAACCCCCCAAGACCCAGACAGAGGTGAGAGCCTTTTTAGGACTCACAGGGTATTACAGGAGATTTGTCAAGGGGTATGGCACCATGGTTGCCGCCCTTGACAGAGCTGACTTCCAGGAAGCAGCCCAAGAAAGTGAACTGGACCAGCCAGAAAGCCAGAAAGCTTTTGATGCCCTGAAATGTGCCATGTGCACGGCGCCCGTGCTTCAGGCGCCCAACTTCTCAAGGGAATTCATTGTGCAGACAGATGCTTCACAGCATGGTGTGAGGACTGTGCTCTCACAGCTGAATGAAGAGGGCCTAGACCAACCTGTAGCCTTCATTAGTAGGAGGTTACTTCCATGGGAACAGACGTGGAGTGCCATTGAGCATGAGGCATTGGCTGTGGTCTGGGCGCTGAAGAAGCTGAGGCCATACTTGTTTGGGACTCACTTCCGGGTCCATACAGACCACAGGCCCCTCAGATGGTTGATGCAGATGAGGGGTGAGAACCCAAAGCTGTTGAGGTGGTCCATTTCCCTACAGGGGATGGACTTTATGGTGGAACACCACCCTGGTACAGAACATGCCAATGCTTATGGTCTATCCTGATTTTTCCGCCTTAGTGAAGAGAACTCCCGAGAGGGTGGGTAGTTCTCCCCACATTTCAGCTGGAGGGGATACGTGTTAGACCTGGCACCATTGGCGTGGTTCTCCCCTGTATTTTTTGCCTTTGCCTCCTGTGTTTTTGCTCTGTGTTGGACTTCGTTTTGCTGGTCTAGATGCTTTGGGCATTTTGCCACTGCTGTTCAGTGCCAAAGTGCAAGTGTTCCCTTTGTAAATTGTTGTTATGGATTAGTGATTCCATGATTGGCATATTTTATTTACTTGTCAGACCCTAGTATAGTGCACTGTGTGTGCCCAGGGCCTGTAAATCAAATGTTGCTAGTGGGCTGCAGCACTGATTGTGCCACCCACAGAAGCAGCCTGTAAAATGTAACTCTGGCCTGCCACTGCAGAGCCTGTGTGCAGTCTGGGACTGCCATGTCGACTGGCAAGTGCACACACTTGCCAGTCCCTAAACCTTCCCTTTTCTACATATTAGTCACCCCTAAGTTAGGCCCCAGGTACCCCTGTGGGCAGGGTGCATTGTATGTGAAAGGTAGGACATGCCCTGATGTGTGTGGCATGTCCTGATAGTGAAATACTGCCAATTAGTTTTTCACTATTGCAAGGCTGCCTGTTCCCATAGGACAGAATGGGGAGTTTGTTTATAACATCTTATAAACATAACTGGCCCTGGGAACGAGGTAGGAGAATAAGGTTTAGTATGCCTGAACTCAGAATGTTAAAGTGCATCTTTTAGTGAGGGTGATTTTTACATTCTGTGTTTGAAAATACCACTTTTAGAAAGTAGGTATTTCCTTGCCTAACCATCCAGTGTGCCTCTGCTAGGTTTGTGTATTGCATGTCTGGCTTTTGGATGACAGGGGCTGGAGAGGGGCAGCGGCTCCAGACGTCTGATGAGTCAGGGCTGGGCTGAAAGTACCTGGGCTGCATTTAGAGTAGGGGGAGGAGATTTCCTTTCACCTGAATGGGCCTGGTCTGCCTTCAACAATGCTGTCTCCACCTCCTGCCAGGAAGCTGCACCAGTGAGGACAGAACTGGTTTTGGCCGGGTACAGACACTCTCTGCCTTCAGAGAACAAATGATTTTGGTGTATAAAAAGAGGGGCCCAGACCCCCGACTTTTAGATCACTTTTGGGAAATCAAGAGGAACCTTTGCCAAGCAGAAGAGCCGGAGAAGCTGAGGAGGATTACTGCCCCTGTGCTGTTTTGCTGTCTGGGGTGGCCTGCAGTGGCTACTTGCTGCCAAGGAAAGGAGAAAGGACTTTGCTGCTTGCTTTGTCCCCCTGCTTGAAGAAAAGTTCTCAAAGGGCTTGAACTGAGCTTGCCCCCTGTTCTAGAGGTCTCAGGAACAGCAAAGTCCTCACTGTGACTGCTTGAAGAAAAGTTGTCAAAGGGCTTGAACTGAGCTTGCCCCCTGTTCTAGAGGTCTCAGGAACAGCAAAGACCTCACCCTGACTGTGTGCACCATCTCTGATTGTCGCCGCAGAAGAAAAGGGTAACCGACTCTGTCGCAGGATTCCGTGTCCTGAAAGCACCGCCGAGAGTAATGCCTCGCTTCGCAACGCAACCCTGGTCTCACCGACTCCGTCAACGAGCCGCTGCTTGCACCACGTCCTGTAGGCACCGCACTCCGCAACGCTTCGCTACACGCTGCAAGGATGTCACCAACTCCGTCGCTGCCCGGCCGGAACATCGACCGGCTCCGTCGACGCATCATGACTTGCCAGCACCGCAGCGAGCACCGTCTCACCCGTCAACGCCAGCCCTGGTCTCACAGACTCCGTCAACGAGCCGCTGCCTGCACCGAATCGTGAGAACATCGTCCGCCGCAACGCTCCGTTTCACAATGCGACCGCAACGTTTGCCCTGACCGTTTTGCACCGACGTGTTGGTCGCAACAAGAAAGGTACTGTGCCCGGGTCTGTCAACGCTTTAGCTGGCCCGTATCGACGCGGTCTGCTGGAATTGTTAGACTCTGTCGTATTCAGTATTGCAGTAGCCCCAGGAGGAGCTACCGAGTCGGAAGGACTGTGTTTTATTGATTTTCCTGCGATTTAAAGGTTATTTTGCATAAGTACTATTTTTCAAGAGTATTGTATGTTGGATTTTTATCGTATTTGGTCTTGTTGGTTTAGATAAAGATTTACTATATTTCTAAAACTGGTGTGGTGTCCATTTGTAGTGTTTTCACTGTGTTACTGTATGTGTTCACACACTGCCTCTGAGATAAGCCTGTCTGCTCGTGCCAAGCTATCAAGGGGGTGAGCAGGGGTTATTTTTGAAGTGTATCCCCCTTACCCTGACTAGAAGCAGGGGTCCCTATTTGGACAAAGGTACCTACCTCTGCCAACTAGAGACCCCCATTTCTAACACTTACAAAGTGAATGAGCAATAAAAATGCCTTTGAATCTTGTTAACTTGTCACATTTGCTCGGCTTTCAGAGACAGAGGTCAAGTGCATTACAGTTAGGTCGAGAAGATGTTTCAAGTTACTAGACCTGCAGGTCTAGTAAACTTTTTATGATTTTTCGAGCCCTACCCCTGCACAAATCTTGTGAGCCCTACTTCAGCATTGAGTCCCAATAGCACAGATGTCTTAGCTAGGCAGAGATCACAAAATCAGTTGAACATATGCCTTCATACCTGGCTGCCATCTGTAATGAGAAGAAAGTGATTCATGCAGGGTTTTGTACAGACATTTAAAAAGCATGCGGTGTGAAAGTGGGGTAGCTTATAAGCTTCTTTACATATGTTGTCTCACCTATAAAAGGTATACACAAACTTAGTAACGTGTTTAGAAAGATGCTGAGACTCACAAGGGTGGCATGACAGAAGTCAGCCTTTCATTTTGGCGAAGGCCTGGCATTGTGAGCTCTGACTCTCTAATGAAACTGATATAGAAAAGTGAGGTTTAAAGTATGTTGGCAGATGTATTAATCTCTATCCTAGTTCATATAAGTCTCTGCAAATGTACACTTTAAGTAGGTCATAAATAGTGAGGTGTGTGCTTTAAACTGAAAGCGTACTCTGTCAAGTTTGAATGTCTGACTGCTATCATGACTTCTACTTGTAGTCTGGCATGTGTGGTGCAGCTGATGACACTAAGTTAAAAACTAAGCAGTCTTTCATACTCCTGCACAAATCTTGTCAGAGGCACTTCAGTCCCAGAGCATAGATCTGTTCGCTAGGTAGGCGTCACAGAAGCACTCAAACACTCAGTTGCATACTGGCCTACCGTGTATAAGGAGCAGAAAGTGATCCATGCAGCTTCTTTTACAAACACTTAGAGAGAGTGCGGTGTGAAACAGAGGTAGTTTAATATCTATAGGCTTCTTTACATGTGTTATCTTACCCCTAAAAGGCACAGACACAGTTATTGAAGTGTTTAGAAATATGCTGAGATTCACAAGAGAGGCATGACAGGAGTCACCCTTTCATTTTGGTGTAGGCCTGGGAACTGTGAGCTCTGAGTCTGTAAAGAAAGTGGTAGAGAAAAGTGAGGTTTAAAACATGTTGGTAGAAGTATTAACCTCTATACCAGTCCATATAAGTCTCTGCAAAGGTATATTTCAAGTAGGCTGCAGATGGCGAGGTTTGTGCTTTAAATTAAAAGCGTACTGTGTGAAGCTTGAATGTCTAACTGCTACAATGTCTCAGGTATATCTGCACTTCTACGTGTAGTTTGATACGTGTGGTGCAGGTGATCAGTGTAACTTAAAAACTATACAGACTATTATAACCCCTGCAAAAGTCTTGTTACAGCTATTTCAGCATTTAGTCCCAGAAGCACAGATGTCTTAGCTAGGCAGGCATCATTATAACACTTGAACACACACCTTCATACCCAGCTGGGCTGTGTAA
Source organism: Calotriton arnoldi (assembly GCA_963921515.1). Classification (NCBI taxonomy): domain Eukaryota; kingdom Metazoa; phylum Chordata; class Amphibia; order Caudata; family Salamandridae; genus Calotriton; species Calotriton arnoldi. The sequence goes on from CAWUFW010004360.1 coordinate 450,173, forward strand.
TGAGCAAACAATGATTCATGCAGCTTCTTGTACAGACAATTAGAAAGCATACAGTGTGAAACAAGGGTAGTGTAGTGGGTACAGGCTTGTTTGCATGCATTATCTTGCCTCTAGAAAGGCAGTGACACAGTTATTGAGGTCTCTACAAACATGGTGACATTGACAAGAGTGGCATAGCAGGAGTCGGCCTTTCATTTTTGCTTAGGCCTGACATTGCGACTTCTGTCTCTCTAATGAAACTGGTAGAGAAATGTGAGGTTTAAAACATGTTGCCAAATGAATGAACCTCTATCCTAGTCCATATAAGTCTCTGCAAAGGTACACTTCAAGTAGGCCGTAGATAGTGAGGTGTGGGCTTTAAACTGAAAGCGTACTCTCTTAAGTTTGAATGTCTGACCTGTACCTTGTTTTAGGTATGTCTGCACTTCAACATGTAGTCTGATATGTGTGGTACAGCAGATCAGCCTAACTTAAAAACTATACAGCGTATTATACCCCTGCTCAAATCTTGTGAGAGCTACTTCAGCATTCAGTCCCAAAAGCACAAAGCAGTTAGCTATGCAGGCATCGCGAAATCGGTTGAACACACATGTTCATACCAGGCTGCTCTCTTTAAGGAGTAGAAAGTGATTCATGCAGACTTTTGCACAGACATTTAAAAAGCATCCGGTGTGAAACTGAGGTACTGTTTCACCTATAAGCTTCTTTACATATTCATCTCACCTCCAAAAGGCCCACACACACTCATTAGGATCTTTAGAAAGATGCTGTGACTCAGAAGAATGGCATGAAAGGGGTCGACGTTTAATTTTGGCTTAGGTCTGCCATTGTGAGGTCTGACTCTGTAATGAAAGTGGTCGAGAAAAGTGAGGTTTAAAGCATGTTATGCATTAACCTCTATCCTAGTTCATAGCAGTCTCTGCAAATATACACTTCAAGTAGGCCATAGTGAGATGTGTGCTTTAAACTGAAAGTGTACTCTGTCAAGTTTGAATATCTGACTGCTATCATGTCTCAGGTATGTCTGTACTTCTACTTGTAGTCTGGCATGTGTGGTGCAGCTGATGACCCTAAGTTAAAAACTATGTAGTCTTTCATACTCCTGTACATATCTTGTCAGAGGTACTTCAGCATTCAGTCCCAGGAGCACAGCTCTCTTAGCTAGGCAGACCTCATGGAAGCACTTGAACACACAGCTTCATACCCGTCTGGCCTGTATAATGAGCAGAAAATTTGTAGAGCATGGAGTGTGAAACAGAGGTAATCTAGTACCTATAGGCTTCTTTACATGTGTCATCGTGCTCCTAAAAAGGCACTGACACACTCATTGAGGTCTCTAGATAGATGCTGACACTCAGAAGAGTGGCATGACGGGAGACAGCCTTTCATTTTGGCTTAGAACTGGCATTGAGAGCTCTGCCTCTCTAATGAAAGTGGTAGAGAAAAGTGAGCTTTAAAACATGTTGCTAGATGTATTTACCTGTATCCTACTCCATATAAGTCTGTGCAATGGTACACTGCAAGTATATTGTACCAAGATTTGTGCAGTGGTATAATAGTCTGTATAGTTTTTAAATTACACTGATCACCTGTACCACACGTATCAAACTACATGTAGAAGTGCAGATATACCTGAGACATGGTAGCAGTTAGACATTCAAACTTCACACAGTAGACTTTCAATTTAAAGCACTAACCTCACCATCTGCAGCCTACATGAAATATACCTTTCCAGAGACTTATATGGACTGGGATAGAGGTTAATACATCTACCAACATGTTTTAAACCTCACTTTTCTCTACCACTTTCTTTACAAACTCACAATACCAGGCCGACGCCAAAATAAAAAGCTGACTCCTGTCATGCCACTCTTGTGGATCTCAAAAGACACACAATTGATGGACGGAATGCAGAACAAATCAAAACATTCACCCCCAGTCAAGAGATCTGGGTTAAATCCATCATTCTTTTGCTCACCATGCCACCCCAGTTTAGACCTGGCCATATGCAAATCAGTCTGGACCCTGTGCCTCATGGGAACAGTCCAGCCCGAACTGCCAAGCCAGGTCCTCCTGGACCGGAAACAAGCATCCTAGGACCGGTTTCGGGGTTTCACCCCTCTTCAGCCAGGATAGCTTGATTCCAGTGGCACAGTAAGCCCGGGACCCACGTCTGGGCATACCCGGCGCACTTAGGGCGAGGAAGCAAAAGACACACAATTGATGGACGAGCAAAAAAACGATGGATTTAGGCCCAGATCTCTGTACTGGGGTGAATGTATGACATTGTTCTGCATTCTGTCCATCAATTGTTGTTTTTGCATTTGTCACCCCGAGTGGGACGGGTATGCCCAGACGTGGGTCCCGTGCTCTCCATGCCACTGGAGTCAAGCTATCCTGGCTGATGAGGGCTGAAAGCCCGAAAGCGGTCCTAGGATGCTTGTTTTCAGTCCAGGGAGGACCTGGCCTGGCAGTTCGGGCTGGACTGTTCCCATTGGGCACAGGGTCAAGACTGATTTGCATATGGCTGGGTCCAAACTGGAATGGCATGGTGAGCAAAAAAACGATGGATTTAGGCCCAGATCTCTGTACTGGGGTGAATGTATGACATTGTTCTGCATTCTGTCCATCAATTGTTGTTTTTGCAACTCCTAGATTCAAGCGCAAGAGAATGGGTAGCTCACGCTTTTCTATGCTAGGCCCCAAAGTTTGGAACTCTCTACTGATCGATATTAGACTAACGCCGGACTACATTGGGTTCAGGAAGAAACTGAAAACTTGGCTGTTCACCCAAGCTTATTGCTAGATCTTAACTCGGGACAGCTTCCAACCTCCAATTAGCGCCAAGAGATCTTCGGTGTACGTGCGCTCAACAAATTCCCTAAACATAAACATATGTTTGATCTGTGTGCATGCCAACGACCACAGCCATGACAGCCATGATACATACATCCTCTCCATTTGAAAGAAATCATAGGAAACACTATTGAATTATTTAAAATGAAAGAAGCAAAAGGAGCTCCCATGAGTATATGGGAAAAAAGTTTAGAAGCTTGCTGTTTTCCACAGCTATTCCCCACTGGAGATTTGATGACCGAGCTGTACAGATTCCAGCATCAGAATACCAATCAAAAAGACTGTACTCTGAAGATCCAAGATTTCGGCAGTGCATTCCATTTATATTTCATCTTCTGTTTCAGAGTGATTTTTCTGCACTTTCATATGCGGTGAACCATATATTAAAAACAGGAGTTCATCTTCAACATGTTTCTGCAAAAGTGTTCATGGAAAAAGTTGAACAAAGAGATGAAAATTTGGAATCTCAGTTAATCAATTTGATGGCGCGCCAACATGGCACCAATGAATATTGGTATCGCCGTCATGGTGAACTTAAATGCATGTTAAGAAACCTAGATACACCTACTTCGTTTATAACACTTAGTTGTGCTGAATATGCGTGTGATGATTTACTTGAATTCCTACGAGAAGCAAATTCAAATGTAAAAAACATTGAATTGAAGACAGCTGGAGAACTCTGTTACTTGGATCCTGCAAATGTCTGCACGTATTTTAACTGTAGGATTCAAGCAATGATGTAATTGATCTTCAAGAAAAGCATTCCAGGGGGGCGTGGCCAGCAGCCGGTTAAGATGGCAGTAATCTGTAAGAGCTGTGCTAGCCGCCAGTAGAAAGCCCCATATTATCCATCACAATCCTGACATTTGGAGAGCACCTTTGAGGGAGGAGAGGTCTGTGAGTGAAGTGGTGACCCCTCTGACGAGCTACGGGCCGGACAGAAAGCGACGGACCAAGGACTCAGACGGCGGCCGCGGGAGCTCGAGCCGGCAAAATGTCGCCGTCCTGTCAGGCCTGAAAACAGCGGAGTCCCGGTTCGCGGGCTGGAGTACGTGATACGGCCTGGGACAGCAGCCGCGGCCGAATATCCAGTGTGCGCGAGGAACTATTGTGGGCCCCCCCCGCATGTGATCTCGGGGGCGGCAAGAACAGTAATGCACGCCGGCTGAGAGGCGCGGCCTAACAGGCCGTCGGTGCTGCGGTGGCAGAGATGCTCCGCGAGAGGCCCGATACTGTTGGAGGTAGATTGGCCAGCGGGGCACACATTGCCGGTGGAGCTGGAGCCGGGGTGCCGGCCCCCTCCCTCTCCCCCCTCCTTCTCTACTGATCAGAGCGGCCGCGGGCGCAGTGTATGCAGGTACGCGCCTAAGCGGGAAGGTCTGATCTGGCCTAGGGTGGAGGCGGAGGAAACGGGGACTCCAAAATTCTGGACCTCGAGTGTGAAAGGACTGCGAGTGAAGAGGTGCCTGCCCGACCGGTGAGCCTGAGAGGCGGGTGATGGTGACTCCCCTGGGCCTTTGCAGGCGATTAGAGGCCCAACAGCTGCACCGGTGACTCGCGGAGTGGACCAGAGCCCGAACCTGACATTGAGTAGGCCACAGTCACAGTGGGACGGTAGTGGGCCCTGGCAGAGGGAAGGTTGGGCCTGCCCGAGGTGGTCATACTATCAGGTGATCCTGAGGAGCCCCGGTTGGTGCTGGCGAGACGCAGGGGCTCCCCAGAGGAGTTGTGGCAAAGTTTCCCCGAGAGGCGCCAGTGGAGAGCCTTGCGCCCAAGAGTCAGAGTGGGATGGACGGGACAGCATTGCCCCTCCCGGTGATTCCGACTCGGGGCACCAGGGCCAAGGGGGAGGCCGTTCCGCTGAAAACATTGCAAGGCTGCCGGATGGGGCATACAAAGGGAGTAGGATCGGGTCAAACGAACTAAATCGACAAATACACCGTCAATATGGGCCGTGAAGATGGCGCAGCAGAGGGAAACCGATGAACAAAGGGGAAGATCAAGCCCCGAACCCCTCACTAAAGGATATAATGCGGGCAATATCGGAGTTGTGTGTGACTCTGGAACCGAAGTTGGACTCGGCCACAGAAGAAGTCAACCTGCTCAGAGCAGACTTCAGGAAGATGGTGGACAAGATCACTTCGGCGGAATCCAGCATTGGTGGACTACAAGTCACGACTAAGCGCCTGGAAGAGCAAGTCTTGAAATTGACCAAGAATCAGGTGGACATCCTGGCCCGGCTGGATGACCAAGAGGGCAGAGCACGTCGTAACAACATTCGAGTGGTGGGGGTGCCTGAGGGTATGGAGGGAACGTCGGTGGACCTCTTCTTAGAGGACCTTATCCTAAATAAACTGAAGCCGAAACGCCTATCAAAGTTTTTCTCCGTCAAGAGGTCGCACCGCGCCCTGGGACCGTGCCCTCGACCGGGAGCTCATCGTACGATAATCGCGTGTATGCTCAACTACAGAGATAGGGACGCAATCCTACAAGCGGTGTGCCGACATGGGGATCTGCAATATGAAAATGCCACAATCCGATTCTTTCCTGACTTCACGCTCCAGGTACAGCACCAACGACACACTTTTGATGCGGTGAAGAGGGCCCTGCGCGATCAAAACATCAAGTACATGATGCTATTTCCAGCAAAGTTGAAAATCATCGCGGAGGGTAAGACCTTCTTTTTCAACTCGCCGGAAGAGGCGAGCGACTGGCTAGAGGGCTGGAGAACAGTTGGGCGGAAAGGAGCCAGGGCCCAACCGTACGTCATCAAGGAGCGAGAGGGAGAGTGGGATCCCGAGAACCCAACACAGTGACAAAGACCAGATAAGTGAACAGTTGGGGGCACCATGACTGTCAAGGACGATCTTCTACCCATGGGGGAGTGGGTGGGGGTTAAGTCGAGTCTGTTATCAAACTGAGGCAAAGTGACTTTTACACTCTGGAGGGCAGTTGCAGAGACTTTGAAACTGGGAAAGCTGGCGGATGCTGGACTGGGGACATACGCACAGAGATGCACTCATAAAGGGAACTGGGGCAGTGTTTATCCGCTTGCTACATGAGGTACCTTAAGGCTGGAGGTTGGCTCGCGCCCCTCACTATTTGTTACCATTACACAGTTAGGGCGACAGGCACTCTGCATGCTGGGGAGGCGGGGGTTTTCTACTCACCGAGCAGGGTTGCAGGGGGGGGGGGTTGGGGTATTGTTCAATTTCTGTTACTTGTTTTGATGTTTCCAGTTCAAGACCAAAAGCGACGTATCATGCATGCAAGAATGGTGGGGAACGGGGAGGGGGATGCAGCAACGGATTTTGGGGACCATGGCTATGACAGTAGATAGCCCAGCGCAAATACAGGCCTGGACCTGGAATGTGAATGGTCTGGGAAATAAAATCAAGCGCACACTTGTCCTACAGCACATTAAGAGGCACTCCCCGGACGTCATAATGATGCAGGAGACACACCTTAGAGGGAACAAATACAAAGCATTAGATCGCTTCGGATATAGATTAGTGGTGCACTCAGGGTATACTTCCGACGCCAGAGGAGTGGGAATACTGATGCAGACTGCATGCCCGTTCACTATAGAGGGGGTCTGGTCCGACGAAGCTGGCTGCTGTGTGGCGGTGGCAGGGGGATGGGAGGGACAAATCATAAACCTCTGCTCGTTTTATGCACCCCCGAGGCTCCAAAAGATCGTCTTCCCAACGATTAGCAAAATCCTCATAGGGCTCCCTGTGGGCACTCTCTTGGTAGGGGGCGATGCAAACGCAGTTTTAGATCCGGAACTGGACCGCTCGAGTACACCGATGAAGCAGGGGGGTGAGAGACTCCTCTCCAGTTTCTTGACCGCTCTGGGGCTGGTGGACAACTGGCGGGCGCAAAACCCCCAACAGCAACAATACACATACTACTCAGCGCGCCACGGCTCGTTCTCTAGAATAGACTACTATTTACGCAGAGCGATAAGGTGGGGGATTTTTTAGCACCTACGCACATGGCCAGGGGTATCTCCGACCATTCCCCGGTGGGAGTCACTATTCAGGGTCCACACATCAACAAGGGGGCGTTCCCGAGGATAGACCCATGGTGGTTGAGGGACACAGTGCTGAGAGACAAACTCTGGGAGGGAACGGATTTGTATTTCCACGAGAACGCTGGATCGGTAGACTCACACCAAACAATCTGGGAGGCTTACAAAACGGTAATGAGGGGTCAAGCCCAGGCGCGTATAGGGGGCCAAAAGAAGGAGGAGGCAATGCACATAAGGTCCTTAGAGCAGGAAATACTTCAGATTGAGGAGGAGGTTACGTCGCGAGAGGTTGCAGAGCTGTGACATGCTTTGGCCCTGCATCAGTGCGAACTAAAAGCGGCGGCCGAAGGTGCGGCATGTGCGCACGCTCTGGCACTGCAACATCGTGTTTATGATGTGGGGGACAAGGCGTCCAGGCTGCTGGCCTGGCTGGAGAAGCGCGATAGAGAGCGGTGGCCTGTATTGAGGATAAGGACGGCACACTCCAAGCGTCTAGTGTAGACATCGCGGAGGCGTTTGTGTCTTACTACGAGGGTGTTTATACGCCAGTGAGTACGAGATATGAATGGGACTGCAATGAGTTACTGAGAGATTTCTCATTGTCAGTAGTGTCTGCTGAGGCTTGTGAGGCCTTGGAGGCCGAGATAACGGAGGAAGAGCTGTCGAGGGCATTGGGGTCTTTAAAAGCGGGTAAGGCGGTAGGCCCGAATGGCCTCCCAGTTGAGCTATACAAGGGCCTGGCTTCCAGAATAGCGCCACCACTACGTAGTATGTTGCTAGAGGCGCAGGAAGAGGGCCAATTGCCCACTGATCAGCGAGTGGCCACTATTGTGCTTATACACAAGTCAGGCAGGCCCCCAGATCAATGCAGCTCGTACCGGCCAATTTCCCTGCTCAATGTCGAGGTAAAGGTGTTTGCCAAGGCCTTGGCAAATAGGCTGATACCTGTCATTACCAAGTTAATTCACAGGGACAAATCAGGCTTTATGCCCAACAGAAGCACCCGACATAACCTACGCAGATTGTATGGAGTGCTGCACATGACAAGGGACCCCTCCGGTCAGCAAACAGCTCTAATGTTGCTTCATTCCTCCATGGCCTTTGACAGTATTGAATGGCCCTACTTGTTTGCAGTGCTAACTAGGCTGGGCTTTGGCCCCAACTTCTGCAAATGGGTGAGACTGCTCTATCAAGGCCCGATGGCTCAGGTGCGAGTTAATGGTGTGCTGGCAAAATGGTTCCTTTTACGGAGGGACACGAGGCAGGGTTGCCCCCTGTCTCCCTTATTGTTTGCTTTGGCTTTGGAGCCGCTGGCGCACTGGATCAGGAAGGGCCCTATGATATGGGGCATTGAGGCACCGGGGGGCTGGGAAGATCGCATATCGTTGTATGCCGACGATGTTCTGCTATATCTCGCGAGGCCCTATCACTCTATCGCGAGGGTACTTCATATTTTTGAGCTATTTGGGAGGTGCTAGACCTGGCATCCTTGGCGTGGGTCTCCCTTCCATTTTTTGATGATGCCTCCAATGTTATTGATCTGTTTTTGCTGGTTTAGATGCTTTGGGCACTGTGCCACTGCTATTCAGTGCCACAGTGCAAGTGCTCCCTATGATAAATTGTGTTATGTATTAGTGACTCCATGATTGGATGATTGGTTTACTTGTCAGTCCCTAGTACAGTGCACTGAGTGTGCCCAGGGCTTGTAAATCCAATGCTGCTGGTGGGCTTGCAGCACTGGTTGTGCCACCCACAGAAGCAGCTTGTAAAATGTGTCTCAGGCCTGCCATTGCAGAGCTTGTGTGCAGCCTAGGGCTGCCATGTCGACTTGGTGAGTGCACCCACTTACCAGTCCCTAAACCTTCCCTTTACTGCAGGTTGGTCACCCCTAAAGAAGGTCCTAGGGCAGGGTGCATTGTAAGTATATGGTAGGACATGCCCTGGTGTGTGTGGCATGCCCTAATAGTGAATTACAGCCATTTTCGTTTTTCACTATTGCAAGGCTAACTGTTCCCCATAGGCCAGACTGGGCAGTTTGATTATTACACCTTATAATCCTAACTGACCCAGGGAACATGGTAGAAAACGAATTTAGTATGCCTGAACTCAGGATGATAAAATACATCTTTTAGTGAAGTTGGTTTTAACATTCTGTGTTTGAAAATACCACTTTTAGAAAGTAGGTATTTTCTTGCCTAACTATCCAAGCCTGCCTCTGCTAGGTTGTGTATTCCTTGTCTGGGTTTGTGAGTGACAGGGGCTGGGGGACTCCAGGAGACAGGGTGAGTCAGCACAGGGCTGAATAGAGAGATCTGCATCCAGAGTGGAGGGAGGAGTTGCACCTGGGTCTGAATAGGGCTGTGCCTGCCTTCCACAATGCTGGCTCCACCTCCGGCCGGGCGGCTGAGCACTCTGCCCCACATTCTGAAAGGAAAGAAGGAGTCCTGTAAACAAAGTGCTCCAGGACTGACCAGAACTGGTTTTGGACTAGGCAAAGGCCTCTCTGCCTTCAGAGAACAAAGAGAAAAGGTGTATAAAAAGGGGACCCAGACCCCTAGGAAATTAGATCACTTTTGGGAAACAAGAAGAAACCTTTGCTGAGGAGCGGAACAAGAAGAAACTGAGGAGAAGACTATCCCTAAGCTAGAGGGATCTGCCTGCAGTGGTTGCCTGCCTGCCTGCCTGCCAAAGAAAGGAGAAGGGAACTTTGTGTGTACTTTCATCAACTTGTGAAGGATCTCCAAGGGCTTGATTTCAGAGCTTGCCTCCTGCTGAAGTCTCAGGGACAACAGACTTCACCCACCAACTCTCCTGTATTCCCTTGCTGGGAATCTGGACCTTCTGACACACTTGATTGTCGCTGGGAGCTGGAAGCGCGACTCAAGACGAAGAAGCGGGTCGCCGCAGCCGCTGTTTCTCGCATCGCCGGAGAAGCGTGTCGACGTCGCAGCAGACGCCGGCGCATCCCCGAAGAAGTGCGCCGCTGACACCCTTGCATCATTCAAAGCACCTCGCAGCACCGGAGAAAAGTGCCGCCGTCGCATCAGACGCCGTCGCATCCCCGGGGCAGAGCATCGACCTCGCATCAGACGCCGACGCATCGCAACACGCGGCGCCCCGCATCCCAGGAGAAGATCGTCGACCTCGCATCAGACGCCTTCGCATCGCCAGGGAAGTGTGTCGCAGGGCCAGTCGCGGCTCCAAAGATTCATTGAAATCGCCGCACGGCCGTCGGGCATGCACGCATCACCCCTTCATTGTCGCAACCTCAAGAAGACGCCACTTTGTTTCTTTGCACCAGATCTTCAACGCATCACCGTCCTTGCGTGTAAGGGACTACCGCATCACCTTCCCTGCAACACTTTCGTTGCCTTGCGTTACGCATCTTAAGGTACATTGAACTCAAAGTGTCGCATTTCCATTTTAAGTGCCTCAAGCTAATTCTACCATTTTTAAAGTACAGTATTGTGGATTATTTTTGTCGTTTATGGTCTTGTGGTAAATCTATATAAAAGATACTTATTTTTATAATACAACCTGTGTGGTGTCCATTTGTAGTGTTGTCACTGGATTACCGCGTGGTTACCCTCAACTGTATGTGTTCACAAATGCTTTACACACTGCCTCTGAACTAAGCCTGTCTGCTCGTGCCAAGCTACCAAGGGGGTGAGCAGGGGTTATTTCAGGAGTGTACCCCCTTACCCTGACTAGAAGCAAGGGTCCCTATTTGGACAAAGGTACCTACCTCTGCCAACTAGAGACCCCCAGTTCTAACATTGGTGGTCAGCGGTGGGGATTCTGGACTTGCATTTGTGACTCATGTACAGTGATTGGTGAACACTACCTAGTGAGTGCAGACCAAAACGCAACCACATACTTTTGGTAGATATTCTTTTTTGGGACTTTCTATTTTTGCTAAAAACTGCCAAGTTTAATCACCATGGATACAGCAACATCCATAGTATCTGTTGATAATGATTGGGAAGAGGAGAAACTAGAATGCTACACCGTTAACCAGCTCAAGCACTTCTGCAGAAGGTTCAAAGTTTCTACGACCGGAATCACCAAGAAGGATGATTTCCAAAAGGCGCTGAGGGCCTGGGTTGAAGCAAGGAATACCCCTGAGAATGAGGAGGGGGCTGAGAATGCAGATGAGCAGCTGGATGGGCCAGTGGGTCCAGGGAGAGGAGAGCATCTTCCCCCGTAGGTAGCAGTGTTTCTGCCAGAGGTCTGTCCCCAGAAGAGCTGGAGGACAGAGAAAAGAGTAGGATGCATGAGATGGAGCTGACCAAGCTCAAGTTAAAGGGGCAGTTGGAATTTGAATTGCAATCTAGAAAGTTGGCCTTAGAAGAGAAAAGAATGGATCATGAGCATGAAAAAAGTTTGAGGGAGATGGAGTTTAGAGCCAAGAAGTTAGAGATTACTCCCTCTGGTGGCAGCACACCGTCAGTGCCTGTTGAGGCTAGGGTGTATATTCCTAAGGATGTGGTCAAGGAGTTTTTTTAAGAATGATGATATTGGGCAATGGTTCAAGGCCTATGAGGTAGCCATGACTTCCCACCGGGTCCCTGAGAAGGAGCGGGGTTGTGGGGTCGGTTCCTTAGTGAGGGGCGGGATACTTTGTTGGACTTGCCCTCTGAAGTCTATAATTCCTACAGCCACATGAAGAATGCATTGATGACCAGGTATGGGTTGACTCCTGAACTCTATAGGCAGAGGTTCAGGAACTGTAAGAAGATTGAAGGCAGTACCTGGGTTGAGAATGTGACCTTTTTTTGCAGAGCCTTGGATGGTTGGGTAAAGGGTAGTAAAGCCAATGATTTTCAGGCGCTCTTTGATTTGATTGCATGGGAGCACTTGTCCAGTAATTGTTTTCCTGAGCTACGCCAGCACCTGATTGACAGTAGGCTGACTAACCCTAGGCAGCTTGCTGAGGAGGCGGACCGCTGGGTGAGCACCCGGGTCCACAAGGGTCACGTGGGAGACTCCGCCAAGGGTGGCCAGGGTCCCCAGCAGAGGAGTGGGGGGGACAAGGGTAAACAGAGGGAGTTCCAGAAAGGGCCCCAAAGTAAACCCCAAGGGAACCAAGGGAAAGGTTCCCAGCCTCCCCCTGAGAATAAGCACGGGGCCCCGACAGGTCTCCCTGTTCATAGGGGACCCCTGGTGTGCTACAAGTGTGGCACCCTAGGCCACAGGGCCAATGATCCCCAGTGCTCTTTGTTTGGAAAGCCAGCACCCCCTGGTGCAGTCCCCCGGCAGTTGGCTAGTGTAGCCCTGGGGAGGAGATGGGTGCCCAAGGTGGGCGGGATCCCGTAGTATTGTCCCTTGTCTCATTAGGAGACTCTGAGATGGTCTCTAGGACCCAACTGCCTGAGAACACTAAGAAGTACAGGCAGTGGGTGACCATCAATGGCCATAGGGTGGAGGCTCTGAGAGACACAGGAGCCAGTGTGACAGCTGTCAAGTGTCACCTGGTGTCTAAAGAGCAGGTGGTCCCTGATGCATTCTACCCAGTTGTTGCCGCTGACAACACAGAGAGCCACTGCAAGGTGGCTCAGGTTCCCTTTGAGTGGGGGGGGGGGTCTCTGGTACTCTTCAAGTAGCTGTGAGGCCAGCCATGCCTGTTGACTGTTTGTTAGGGAACGATTTGGAGAGCTCCCCTTGGGCTAAGGTGGAGCGGAGTGCTCATTTGGAGATGTTGGGCTTGCCTGATTGGGCGTGTGTGACCACCCGGTCCATGGCAGCCAGAGGTGTTCAAGAGGACCTGGAGCCTGAGAGGGAGGCCCAGGTGCCTGCCGGAGAGAGAAGAGGCAGGGGGCACGGGAAACCGGCCCCTGAAGTTCCCACGGTCCAGGAGGCAGACCCTGAGGGGGATGCCCTGGAGCCTACAGGGGAACAGGTAGCTGAACTGGGGGACCTACCTGAGCTGACCCATTGGCAGCAAGATTGAGGACCCTCCAGGGAGGAGTTCTGCGAGGAGCAGAACAAGTGCCCTTCTCTTGTGGGTCTGAGGCAACAGGCCACAGACCAGGCAGCAGGTGATCAGTCTGGATCACATTGGATCTACTGGGAGAATGGTCTCCTGTACAGCGAGCCTAAGGTTGCTGAGCCTGGGTCAGCCCGTGTGCTGGTGGTACCCCAGCGCTTCAGAGCCTTCCTACTGGGTTTGGCTCATGATGTGCCTTTAGCAGGACATCTGGGGCAGGACAAGACCTTTGAAAGGCTTGTCACGCATTTCTTTTGGCCCCAGATGCGCAGGAGTGCCGCCACTCACTGCAGGACCTGTCAGACTTGCCAGGCAAGTGGAAAGAGTGGGAGGAAGCAGAAGGCTCCTCTCCAGCCATTCCGTGTAGTCAGCACCCCCTTTGAACGGGTGGGTATTGACATTGTGGGGCCAACGGACCCCAAGACAGCCATGGGCAACAGGTTCATCCTGGTCTTGGTGGACCATGCCACCCGGTACCCTGAAGCCGTCCCTCTGAGGACAGTGACGGCCCCCGTGGTGGGACGGGCACTGATGGGAATTTTCTCCCATGTGGGGTTCACTCAAGAGGTGGTGTCTGACAGAGGTACTAACTTTATATCCAAGTATATGAAGTCCCTGTGGCAGGAGTGCGGTGTAACGTACAAGTTCACCACTCCTTACCACCCCCAAGGAAATGGGTTGGTTGAGAGATTCAACCGGACCCTGAAGGGCATGATTATGGGTCTGGAAGAACCCATGAGGCGTAAGTGGGATGTCCTCTTGCCATGCCTTCTTTTTGCATACCGTGAGGTGCCACAGAAGTCTCTAGGGTTCAGCCCCTTTGAGCTTCTGTATGGTCACCCAGTGAGAGGACCTCTGAGTTTGGTCAAGGAAGGCTGGGAGCAATCTCCCAGGAAACCTCCCCAGGATGTATATAGCTACATGCTGGCCTTCAGGAACCAAACTAGGCGTTTCAGGCAACTTGCTGAGGCAAATCTGGAAGCCAGCCAGGAGGAAATGAAGCGGTGGTACGACCAGAATGCCACTCTGGTTGAGCTTCAACCTGGTCAGAAAGTGTGGGTCATGGCCCCAGTGGAGCCCTGTGAGCTCCAGGATAAGTGGACCGGACCCTTTGAGGTGGTGGAGCGCAAGAGTCCTGTTACCTACCTGGTGGACATGCGGTCTCCCAGAAACCCCTTGCGGGTCCCTGCACGTCAACCGCCTGAAGCCACACTTGGAGAGGTCCCAAGTGGGCATGCTCTTAGCTACAGATGCTGGGATGGAGGAGGAGACCGAGCCTCTTCCTGACCTCCTGTCAGCCCAAGAGCAAGATGGATCAGTGGAGGGTGTGAACCTCTCTCCTCCCTGACACCTGAGCAGCAAGGTGACTGTCGCCAACTGTTGGGGCAGTTTCCTGACCTGTTCTCCCTGGTTCCTAGTGTCACTGACTGGTGCGTCCATGATGTGGACACTGGGGACAGTCTTCCTGTCAAGCACAAGGCTTACAGGGTGACTGACAGGGTGAGAGCTTGCATCAAGGAGGAGGTCTCCAAGATGTTTGCATTGGGGGTAATTGAGTCCTCTCACAGCCCTTGGGCCAGCCCAGTGGTCTTGGTCCCAAAGGCTGCCGCGCCTGGTGCCACACCCGAACTCCGGTTCTGTGTGGACTACCGAGGACTCCATTCCGTCACCAGGACTGACGCACACCCCATCTCCAGAGCTGATGAGCTCATAGATCGGTTAGGGGCTGCCCGCTACCTCAGTACGTTTGACTTAACGTCTGGGTACTGGCAGATTGCCTTGACGGAGAGGTCAGCATTCTCTACACCAGATGGGCACTACCAATTCCGGGTGATGCCCTTTGGGATGAAGAATACCCCTGCCACCTTTCAGAGGTTGGTCAACCAGGTGCTGGTTGGACTGGAAGAGTTCAGTGCCGCCTACCTGGATGACATCGCAGTGTTCAGAACCAGTTGGGAAGAACATCTGCGCCACCTCTGGGAAGTGTTGATGGCGCTGCGGAGGGCAGGCCTCACGATCAAGGCGAGTAAGTGCCAGATCGGGCAGGGTTCCGTGGTGTACTTGGGACACCAGGTTGGGAGCGGCCAGGTGGCGCCCCTACAGCCCAAGATAGATACCATTCTGGCTTGGGAGCCCCCCAAGACCCAGACAGCGGTGAGAGCCTTCCTAGGACTCACCGGGTATTACAGGAGATTTGTCAAGGGGTATGGCAGCATTGTTGCACCCTTGACAGAGCTGACTTCCAGGAAGCAGCCCAAGAGAGTGATTTGGACTGACACCTGTCAACAAGCTTCCGTAGAAATTGTAGTGACATAAGAGATTATAAACAACAAGCCTCTGATCTTAGCACCAAATTACGGCAGCGTGGTTACCCTCAACGTATCACTGATAAAGCAAACAAACGGGCTCGCAATCAGAATTGGGAGGGCCTTATTGAAGCACAGAATCATGTGCCTACCTCCATCCCACTCACGTGCGTCACCACCTATAACGCTGTCTCACACGAGGTGTCTGACATCATAAAAAAACATTGGCAGATTCTAAAGACAGGCAATCTGAATTGGGAACTTCCGCTGATGTCTCACAGAAAGGCTAGATCAATTAAGGACGCCTTGGTTTCCACACGACCAAACCCCCGAAAGAAACCCCCTAACACAATTCTTAATGCGTGGGGACTCCCTAATGTCGTGGGCCACTATCCGTGTGGAGACTGTAGCGTGTGCCATATAACCATGACTACCAAAAGTCTTAACTTGGAACCGGGCAAGACTTGGCACTTAAGGACACACCACGAACTGTAACACAGCTCATGTCGTATATCGCATCACATGTCCTTGTAACCTTACGTACATTGGGATGACCAATCGGAAAGTCAAGACTAGAATTTGCGAGCATCGCAGTACGATTAGATGCAAGAAGACGACCACAAGAATGACAAGCCATTTCCTTGAAGCTGGTCACACCACTAATGACATTAGTTGGGTAGTTATCGAGGCTTTGGATCCTAACGTGTCTAACATACAAAATCGTCTATTGGAGAAAGAACAAAGATGGGTTTATCGCCTATCCAGTCATCTGATAGGACTCAACGATAACATTCCCTGGCAAAGCCTCAGGAGACAATAGATTTTTACACATTACACCCTATACCAGCGCAGGATATTTACTGAGCAGTCTCTATACCCAGTGTTGTTTGTTAAAGCAATATGCCCAAACGCGCATTCTGTGCAACACTTTTTTCATTTACATCATTATTATTTAATTATCCCTTTTTTTTCCTCTTCAGGTTAAACACTGAGCACATTCTATGCCCAGTGCTGTCTGTCAGTTCATTTATTTATTTTTGCGCACTACTTTCCTATGCTCTTTCTGAGTAATACCCTCCTCGTTATTATTTTCTGTTTGTTTCTCATTGCCGCCGTGTTATCACACACCACGGCTCCTTTGCACCAGTATTGTGGATTTTGACAACTTAGTTATGGCTGCCATTGCCATCCCGCTCGCTTTTAGATCACGGGCTTTCCAATATGGCCGCCACTCTTTTGCCCGTTACTCTCAGACGAGTTGTTTTTTGTAACGTCATCCCCTTACGTGGTGCCGTCACTTCCCAGCTGGGTGCCCCAAGGTTTGGATTTAACACGGCTCTCCCAGCGCGTCCCTCACCAGCCGGGACATTGGGAGACCGCAGTAGGTTGTATTACGGGAATCCTCATGGAACCAAGTAAGGTTGTGTTTCTTTGGACCATGGGCGATTCGCCCTCTGCGACCCACGGCTTTTTACTAAAAGCCATTTTTTTCTTTACAGATTGGTATACCGGAAGAAACCCCTCCTATGCCCTGATTAGCTGCCCATTTGTCCTCTTCATTGTAATTATGATTCTTTGGATTTACGCTGCCACAGTTGTTTCTACCTCTTTTAAAACATGCTATTTTGCCTACTCGTAACTTATGCATTTTTAAGGCGTTCGTTTGGCTGCATATGTAACTCACTACCTGCGTGCCACTTTGCATCATTTAATCAGCACTTTACATGTAGCGCGTATTTATCACCCGCTTTCCGTAATATATTAGCATTGGCTTCCATTACATACGGCCACTCGCCTCACGATGCTCCCATGTGACCATCTAATTTACGCCTCAGCGTGGGTATATGATCCGCATAGTGTACTATTCGTTTCACGGTGCTCCTATTTGATCATTCAGCCTTATGCTCTTGCCAAGCATGCTGCAGATATGTGCATGCTGAACCATCATTACTCTATCACTATCACGGTGGTGGTAAGGTTGACTTTTACGGCATGTTTGAGATTGCAATTTTGTGTTGCTTTGGAAGATTGCATTTTATGTTGCTCAATACTACATGTCTTGTTTTGTCTATCTCTTTCTCCTCAACAGGCTTTTGAACGGTGTCAGTGAGTATACCGACACCTGGTCCACACACCTTAGCGCGTGTGTTGGTACTTCACTTTTCACGTGGCTTTCACTTTGCCACTCACGTTTTGACTCTCGGTCCTGAAGAAAGCCCATGTGAATTTTTTAACGGGCTGAAACATGTAGACCACATCACCCAACAACTACAGATTATTACTTCTTGTTAGTTGCCATCACATAGCTTTTAACCATACCCTGAGCCGCCACTAATAAATTTACCTGGCAAGGATTCTCAGAGGTATTTTTAACATTCACATCACACATTCACACCACACCTGCTCCGCTGTAATCAGGCGTCGTAGCACAACCGGGCGGCATTAGGCCACCCGGTTGGGACCCCAATGATGAAGCATGACACCAACCAGGTTGGTATGTGAGGGGTCTTTTAAATACACGTAATGGGTCCTTGGACTTACCACACTTAGTGATTGATAGATTCACACTATAACAGGGTCCGTCCACATTGTTTTTTTGCAACTTTACCCAGGGGATTAGGACGTACCCTAAAATCCTCGCTCTCTCTTTTGTTTTTCGTAACAAGCTTTTGACACCTTGAAGACAGCCATGTGCACGGCGCCCGTGCTCCTGGCCCCCAACTTCTCCAAAGAGTTTATCGTTCAGACAGATGCTTCAGAGCATGGTGTGGGGGCTGTTTTGTCACAGATGAATGAGGAGGGCCTAGACCAACCTGTAGCCTTCCTTAGTAGGAGGTTACTTCCACGGGAACAGAGGTGGAGTGCTATTGAGCGTGAGGCATTTGCTGTGGTCTGGGCGCTGAAGAAGCTGAGACCAAACCTGTTTGGGACTCACTTCCGGGTTCAGACAGACCACAGGCCCCTCAGATGGTTGATGCAGATGAGGGGTGAGAATCCAAAGCTGTTGAGGTGGTCCCTTTCCCTACAGGAGATGGACTTCACGGTGGAACACCGCCCTGGTACAGAACACGCCAATGCTGATGGTCTGTCCAGATTTTTCCGCCTTAGTGCAGAGAACTTCCTAGAGGTAGGATAGTTCTCCCCACATTTCAGCTGGAGGCGACACGTGTTAGACCTGGCATCCTTGGCGTGGGTCTCCTTCCATTTTTTGATGATGCCTCCAATGTTATTGATCTGTTTTTGCTGGTTTAGATGCTTTGGGCACTGTGCCACTGCTATTCAGTGCCACAGTGCAAGTGCTCCCTATGATAAATTGTGTTATGTATTAGTGACTCCATGATTGGATGATTGGTTTACTTGTCAGTCCCTAGTACAGTGCACTGAGTGTGCCCAGGGCTTGTAAATCCAATGCTGCTGGTGGGCTTGCAGCACTGGTTGTGCCACCCACAGAAGCAGCTTGTAAAATGTGTCTCAGGCCTGCCATTGCAGAGCTTGTGTGCAGCCTAGGGCTGCCATGTCGACTTGGTGAGTGCACCCACTTACCAGTCCCTAAACCTTCCCTTTACTGCAGGTTGGTCACCCCTAAAGAAGGCCCTAGGACAGGGTGCAATGTAAGTATAAGGTATGACATGCCCTGGTGTGTGTGGCATGTCCTAATAGTGAATTACAGCCATTTTCGTTTTTCACTATTGCAAGGCTACCTGTTCCCCATAGGCCAGACTGGGCAGTTTGATTATTTACACCTTATAATCCTAACTGACCCAGGGAACATGGTAGAAAAACGAATTTAGTATGCCTGAACTCAGGATGATAAAATACATCTTTTAGTGAAGTTGGTTTTAACATTCTGTGTTTGAAAATACCACTTTTAGAAA
Source organism: Calotriton arnoldi (assembly GCA_963921515.1). Taxonomy (NCBI): domain Eukaryota; kingdom Metazoa; phylum Chordata; class Amphibia; order Caudata; family Salamandridae; genus Calotriton; species Calotriton arnoldi. The sequence continues at coordinate 469,229 of CAWUFW010004360.1, forward strand.
GTATGTATTTTCTTGCCTAACTATCCAAGCCTGTCTCTGCTAGGTTGTGTATTCCTTGTCTGGGTTTGTGAGTGACAGGGGCTGGGGGACTCCAGGAGACAGGGTGAGTCAGCACAGGGCTGAATAGAGAGATCTGCATCCAGAGTGGAGGGAGGAGTTGCACCTGGGTCTGAATAGGGCTGTGCCTGCCTTCCACAATGCTGGCTCCACCTCCTGCCGGGCGGCTGAGCACTCTGCCCCACATTCTGAAAGGAAAGAAGGAGTCCTGTAAACAAAGTGCTCCAGGACTGACCAGAACTGGTTTTGGACTAGGCAAAGGCCTCTCTGCCTTCAGAGAACAAAGAGAAAAGGTGTATAAAAAGGGGACCCAGACCCCTAGGAAATTAGATCACTTTTGTGAAACAAGAAGAAACCTTTGCTGAGGAGCGGAACCAAGAAGAAACTGAGGAGAAGACTATCCCTAAGCTAGAGGGATCTGCCTGCAGTGGTTGCCTGCCTGCCAAAGAAAGGAGAAGGGAACTTTGTGTGTACTTTCATCAACTTGTGAAGGATCTCCAAGGGCTTGATTTCAGAGCTTGCCTCCTGCTGAAGTCTCAGGGACAACAGACTTCACCCACCAGCTCCCCTGTATTCCCTTGCTGGGAATCTGGACCTTCTGACACACTTGCGTGTCGCTGGGAGCTGGAAGCACGACTCAAGACGAAGAAGCGTGTCACCGCAGCCGCTGTTTCTAGCATCGCCGGAGAAGAGTGTCGGCGTCGCAGCAGACGCCGGCGCATCCCCGAAGAAGCGCGCCGCTGACACCCTTGCATCCTTCCAAGCGCCTCGCAGCACCGGAGAAAAGTGTCGCCGTCGCATCAGACGCCGTCGCATCCCCGGGGCAGAGCATCGACCTCGCATCAGACGCCGACGCATCGCAACACGAGGCACCCGCATCCCAGGAGAAGATCGTCGACCCCGCATCAGACGCCGTCGCATCGCCAGGGAAGCGTGTCGCAGGGCCTGTCGCGGCTCCAAAGATTCATCGAAATCGCCGCACGGCCGTCGGGCGTGCACGCATCTCCCTTTCGTTGTCGCAACCTCAAGAAGACGCCACTTTGTTTCTTTGCACCAGATCTTCAACGCATCACCGTCCTTGAGTGTAAGGGACTACCGCATCACCTTCCCTGCAACACTTTCGTTGCCTTGCGTTACGCATCTTAAGGTACATTGAACTCAAAGTGTTGCATTTCCATTTTAAGAGACTCAAGCTAATTCTACCATCTTTAAAGTACAGTATTGTGGATTATTTTTGTCGTTTATGATCTTGTGGTAAATCTATATAAAAGATACTTATTTTTATAATACAACCTGTGTGGTGTCCATTTGTAGTGTTGTCACTGGATTACTGTATGTGTTCACAAATGCTTTACACACTGCCTCTGAACTAAGCCTGTCTGCTCGTGCCAAGCTACCAAGGGGGTGAGCAGGGGTTATTTCAGGAGTGTACCCCCTTACCCTGACTAGAAGCAAGGGTCCCTATTTGGACAAAAGGTACCTACCTCTGCCAACTAGAGACCCCCAGTTCTAACAGGAGGTATTTGGGGTACACTATAAACTGAGCAAAATCAGTGGTGTTCCTGCTGTCGGGCCTCCCCCGAGATTGCCAGTGAAGTGTGCAGCACCAATAGTCACGGAGGGCTTCAAATATCTGGGCATTCAGATTGTCCGGGACCAACAGCTGTTCCTGGAGAGGAATCTTACCCCCAGCTGGAGAGACTCCACATGGACGTGCAAAATTGGCGAGCCCTGCCGCTGTCCATCGTGGGCAGAGCGGCTCTTTTTAAGATGATGGCCCTACTGCGCCTGTTGTACATTCTGCAAAACACCCCCTGCCCCGTCACACCGACGGTCCTCAAAAAGATCGCCCAAGATACCCGGGAATTGCTATGGCAGGCAGGTACACCTAGACTAGCAATTTATAAGCTGCAAAGAAGGGTGTATGATGGAGGCCTGGCTGTCCCGGATGTTCGGCTCTATTACTGGACATGGCAGCAGTTAGTGGTAAGTGATTGGATATACGTGGATAGAGACGAGCCAGAGTACAAGGTAGATTGGGATGCCATGCTGGCAGGTAACTGTGAACCGCTGTTGTACGCGCGGAAGCCTGACACCCACCCACCCACCCCCAAATGGCCTGCGCACACCACGGTAGTGGTGGCATGTTGGAGGGAGGCAAATCGGGCACTAGGGTGGCAGAACAAATTGACCAGCAGGACACCCCTTTGGCCGGGTGATGGGTTAAAGGAGGTGGTCTTGCTACGAGGCTTTACAGGTTGGAAGAATATAGGAATCAAATGTTTGGGAGACGTGTGGCGGGGTGGGGCTCCACTTCCGTTTGAAGACCTGTAGCAGGAGTTTGACCTGGCTGAGACCCAGAGATTTCACTACCTGAGACTCACACATGCGCAGACACATCTGCATCGAGGTACGTCCATTCCCGACCATTCCCCCCTAGAAGATAGACTACTCATTGATCCCATTCCTGAAAAAGCAACTTCAACAATATACCGTAAGCTTATGAATAACTTGTCTGATCCGCTGATAGTCCCGAGGGCTGCTTGGACCGACGACCTGGGAAACATAGATGATGAGAAGTGGCTAGAAGCACTCCAGGGCCCACGGGAAATAGCGATACGTGTACGATTCCGACTTGTCCAGCTCAGGATATTGCATCACTCCTAATACCACTCTATGCTTCTATACAAGTTTGGAAGGGCACTGTCACCACAGTGCATCAGGGGCTGCCAGCGGGAGGGCACTTTCCTCCACATTCTTTGGGAATGCCCTAGGATTGCGCAGTTTTGGCACAGTGTTACGGCAATAATGGCCAGAGTAGCAGGAACCGACGTTCCACTAGACGCAAAGTGGCTTCTGCTTATAATTAAGGGAGAGACCGACTGGCCAAGATATGTAAACATCAAGCTTACGCTGGCAGCAGGGATAGCGAAGCGAAATATAGCCAAGGGTTGGAGGGCGCCACATCCCCCTTTAGTGACGGAGTGGGAGAAGGACTTGGACTGGTGTCAGAGGGTGGAGGAAACGGTGTACAAAAGCAGAGGGTGTGCCAAGAAATGGGAGAAGGTGTGGGCACCATGGCGTGCTTATAGGGGTTATTAGAGAGCCATGACGGAGCCAGAGGGAGGTTAGCTGAGCACAGAGGGGTGACTGCTTAATTGTAATCCTTCCCCGAATACTACACATTGTTGGTGGTTGGGCCGGGTGCCCTTTGGTTTACGAGGTTCTCCACCCCCCCCCATATCCCTGTTGTCCTAAATTACGATGTCTGAATGCAAACGTAACTCAAAAATGTGCATGCTTTTGCAAACATGATTGTACTGTCTAATGAGCTTGTTCAATAAAAAAAGAGTTGTTTAAAAAAAAAAAGAAAAGCATTTCACCTCTTGGAGAGGTAACTGATTTCTTTTGGTGAAAAGAGTACCAAGCAAGAGGTGCTCCTCATATACACATGCTATTATGGATAAAAAATGCACCAAAAATGGGAACAGATAGTGATGAAGCTGTTTTGTCTTTCAACGAACAGTATGTTACATGTGCCATTCCAAGAGGAGAAAACAGCTTGAGACAACAAGTTCTCACGGATTCATAGTCATAGTGTCGTGTAGTTCCTATATGACCTATACAGGATCTGCGTGTTTGGAGAACATAGACTGTAGGACTGGTGGCAGACTGATTCCGTGCAGCCCCATGGGTATGTTAGCCTGTCTGTATCAGCTAGCTCACAGTGCCACTATAATCTCCTCTTACCAAGGAGAGAATAGATTCTGGCAACCTCAGAACATGACAACCCTGATCCCTCAGGACCGTGGAAACAATGTACTACCTTTCGCTCAGTTACTCATGCTTACTTAGTTTGTCTCAGAGAGATACACCGAATAAAACAAGCTGGGTATTTTCAATAATCATTTACTGAACAGTTGTTATTCTGGTGTAAAATAGATGTGCTGCAACAACCGTTAGACAGTACAAGATATAAATGATTAAAAGTACTATGAAAGTAAAAGGATGGTATAGTTCTACCATCGTACTAAAATCATGAATACATTCAAGTATATAAAACACATGATAAAAGATGCGTACTCCTACAATGCCTCCCTATCTAGATGAACCTAAGTGTACCTAGCATGGGTGTAGGTGTTAAGCCAAGAATCCCTCTAGGATCTAGTCAACCCCATTACCTTAAGTGAGACTGTGGGACCCCATCCTGGTCTCGAGCTGGACACCCCGCGAGGGATGTTAGACCACTGCGAACTGGAGTGTCTGCATGCAGGAACCTCAGCGTCTCTGGTCAGTGTGTCGGCCGGGAAGTCTCGGTCTCCTCTAGCTATCTTAGCAAGATGTGATGTATATATACCCATAGGTCTCCCCAGGGGTCCTACCTTGCTGTGTTACTGTGTCGGCCTAAGTATGACGTCAGGCCTGAACTTTGTACATAGATTTTATACAGGAGATGGTAGTCCTGCTGTGCTTCCAAGAACCCTCATGCATAATGTATGAGATTTCGAACTAGGGTTAATCCGCGTTCTGAATGCAGTGTAATATCTAGGTAAAAGGTCAGTCCCTGTAAACCGTGACAAGTGTAATGTAGGGGGAGAATATAGGTGAAGGGTAACGAGTTTACCGAGGCCTATATGGATTGTTTGTGCAGTCGGAGTGTTTTTCAGTGGAATAATGTGGTGGGTTGAATCCTCATCCCAACCTACATGGTTTTTGTATAATGCTGGAGCTTGGGCTACCGCCCACTCCCGTGCATATGTATATTTTAAGCGTTTTGGAACGTGGTCGGAAAATGCTGGTAAAATTACAGTTTCTCCCCTAGGTCAATCCATGACGAATGCTGGCGGCCAATCTTGTTCAGCTAACAAAATATCATAGCCAAGCGTCGTTTTCCCAAAAGAGACCTCTAACTGCCCTACATTTGTCTCCCTCCATCTGGAGCGTCATTTCATACAATTTATGTGGGGCACTTACCCTAGTATCAGGTGTTTCCACCGTGATATAATCATTCAAGTCCGCTGTCACCAGAAATTCCATCAGGTTCTGGCGAGCTATTGTTACTTCTGCCGCACTGTCTAGCATTGTCAGAGCCCATTCCCCGTTCAGTAGTCGAGTCCTCAGAAATCTGGGCATGTCTGATCTTTAGACCTGCAACCTTCTTTTTGAACTGTGGTTTTTGTTTTGTTTTATCTTCTTTTTTGGAAGTATAGTCTTGAGCGTGCTGCTTGTCTCTGGACTTTGTACGCTCTTCTTGTCTGTCTGACCGTCCTTCCCTCTCTGAGTTTTTCGATGAACCCTGAAAGGAACGAGAGGAACGTGTATAAGTATCCTGATACCTGCCAGGTTTCCTAATGTTATCCCTATTCCTAAGGTTATACCTCCTTTCGGAGGGCTCCTATGGAGATCTACCTCTGGATTGAGATCTCTTTTCTTTAACATTTTGTTTTTTATTATTGTCCCACTTCTTTTTAGAAGAGGTAGGTGTCTGCTTGAAAGTCTCCTTCTCGGGACTACCCATGAGTTGTGGTTTTAACGCTTTCTCACCCAAACTGTCCCTGCCTAATTCTGCATACGCAGTTTCAATTATTTTTTGAAGTTCCTGCTCCTGTTGTAAAGGACTGAACTCCCTTAGGCGTTGGCGGATGGCCACTGATGCTGCTTCCCCTTTAATATTCGCCAGTATTATTGCTGATACCTGGGCATAGTTACCTAGTAGCTTCATCCCTAGGTTCAGAGCAGGCTCTGCTTCGTACTAATTTTGTATTTGTCTAAATATGTCTGGTACTACTGCTAATGACGGGATACCATGAGTTCTGGTATATATGGCAGCGAAAACTGTACCCCAGGAGGTACAGTCCTCTAGTTGTGGTGTGTTAGAAATGGGGGTCTCTAGTTGGCAGAGGTAGGTACCTTTGACCAAATAGGGACCCTTGCTTCTAGTCAGGGTAAGGGGGATACACACTTTAGATAACCCCTGCTCACCCCTTGGTAGCTTGGCACGAGCAGACAGGCTTATCTCAAAGGCAATGTGTAAAGTATTTGTACCAACACTCACAGTAACACAGTGAAAACACGGCAAAAGGACACCACACCAGTTTAGAAAAATAAAATATCTTTATCTAAACTAAACAAGACCAAAACGACAAAAATCCAACATACTCAGTTATAAATATGACTTTCAAAAGGTTTCAAGAAAACATAGAAAACTATGGATGCGTGAGTTTTCACCAAAGTACCTGTAGTTGCGTCAAAGTTCACCAAGCCAAACAGCCGCAGCGTCGGAAAACAAAGAGATGCGACTCCTGAGACCCTGAGGAGGCGATGCGACAGTCCCGCTGCACGCAGAGGAAGGGTTGCGCCGAATCCGGTCTGTATGGGGAGTGATGCGTCGACTCTTCGTGCCGGTTCCGGTCCGCAGGTGATGCTTCGGGGAAGCATGTGGCACAGGTACAATGCGTGGATCTTCAGGGTGCGTCGGCGATCGATGCGGCGGCGTTGCGCGGCGTCGGTCCTCTTCAGCCGCGATCCCTCGATGCGTCGATTCTTGCCGCGACAACAGGTGCTGCGACGGCTTTCGCAGCGGCACAGCGATGCGTGGAAATTCTTCTTGCGCCGTGAAGATGCGTCAGCAAAACAGCAGCAAGAAGGGCGATGCATTGATTTCTGTAGCCCCAGCGAATCCCATTGAAGTCCCTCTAAGTTGTAGATAAAATGTATCTTGCCATTGGAAATAGCTATGGTAAAGACAAAAATGCAGCATGCCAGTAAAAAAACTTGGTGGGCCTTTATGTCAGATTGTTTTAACAATGCCCATTCCACCGCCTCCATACCTTCCTGATGGGGAATTGATGTATACAATGCCATCACGTCGATTGTGCATAATATCCAGACTTGCAAGCCCTCTGTTGGCACACCTTCCAATTTGTTTAAAAAAATGTGTGGTGTCCTTAATGTAGGTAATCCATGTTTGTACAAACGGCTGTAGAAATCTATCCAAATATTTTCCTATTGGTTCGAATACTGAATTGCATCCTGACACAATGTGTCTAAATGGCAGATTATGCAAGTTTTGTGGACTTTGGGAAGCATGTATAGTTGGGGTCTCCTTCGGAAAGCTGTGGTTAAAAAAGATTTAGTAGCTGATGAGATCCATCCTGAATCTTCTGCTTTCTCCAGTATCGTTATCAAAACCCTTGAAATTTCAACAATAGGATCAGAGTCTAGTTGCATATACGTCACTTTGTCATTGACATGTTCCTCCACCATGGATGTGTAAAACAATTGGTCATCAGTACCAGTCCACCACTTTTATCCGCCGGTTGGAACACCAGCTCAGTGTTAATCGCTAGTGTCTGCAACGTGTTTTTCTCACTGCTGATTAAATTCTGTTTGCGTTTCTGTATGTATTCGAGTTTGTTCAAATCATTTCTTACCAGTGTTTCAAACGTGTCCAGTAATTTATACGATGTTGGTGCCTGAAATGTACCTGTAGGTTTAAATTCTATAAACTCGCTCTGGTTTAAAGTGCCCTGAGGGGGTAAAATGTTGGTAAAAATGTGACTTAATCTTAATGTTCTCATGAACCTAAAGAGAGATACCTCACTTTCTAGTAGGTTGGTGTTATATGTGCTTACAAATGATGTTCCTTTTTCCAATACTTTCATTTGTTCTTCCGTCAATGTCACCAATATGTTAATAACTAAACTTTATCTTGACTCCGGAAGTTCTTTCTTTGTTTTTCCTCTCCTTGTTTTCCTTTTGAAGTTGCTATTTTTGTGGATGTCGTTGTATTCGGTGGTTGTCCTGAGTCATGTCCCGTAGATAAAAAGAAGACTGATTGGAAGAAGATGCTGTCTCGATGTTTTGTGACATTGATGTAGTCTTCTGTTGCTGCATGCTTGCTAGCGGAACTCTTGATGGATCTGTGTCTTTATCTGATGCAATACCTCCACTAACAGTAAAATCAGATCTAAAGAACATTTATTCAGAATGGAGTACCATTTCTCCATGAACTCTTTGTTGTATTGGAACCTGTACAACATCGGTTTTATTGACAGTCTTAACCCGTGTGGAATCCTTTTTACTTTGTGGTACTGAATTAATGTGGATGCATGAAGAGGCTCATTCAGTTCTCTTGTCATTAAATACTCCAGCTGGCAAAGTTGTTGCGTAGTTGAACCTCCCTGTGCATTGAATGGTGCTGTTTCCTGTATTAATCCATACATTTCTGTAGCCTGTTCTGGTGTGTATGCCTTGGTGTTTACCCTGTTCTCTGTCAAGCTAGAAATAGATTCAAATGACTTTTTTGAGTTATTGTGCACTCTGTGTTGCTCTATTTAAATTGAAAAAACGTGCATGCCTCAGTGGGTATGTATGTTGTCGAACCTACACAAACTGTAACCATCAATACTGCCACAGATGTTTCGTTGGACCCCACGAGCACTGCGTTCGAGTATATTACAAACAGTAATCAGACTTAAACCTTTATAATCATAATTTTCACTAAACGTGTAACTTTTTATCTTTTTGAAAACATATAATCCATCTCGTTAAGACACAAATACTTTTTTGTGTTCAAATACACAGACCACTCCTGCAGTCTACCATTTAGCTTATGACAACACTTTGTACGCCGATATATCATATTGCTCCATACAATACATCAAAAATTGTTGTAGATACAATCGTTTACATGATTAAATAGCCCAATGCATTTCGGGATGCACTCCCTTCTTCAGGGGTTGACGATCGCGACTGGAAATAAAACAGACATAAACATACGTGAAATGACATGAAGGTCCGCTGCCTTCACAACAAGCAGCTGTAGGATATTTTGCTAATTCAGTAGCATTAACGTTATGATAAGAGTGAGTTGCTATATGAACTTAAATATAGAAATGAAGTAAAGGTACCAGTGCACAAAATGCCCGACAGATTCCAAAGAACTCCTGCTGTAAAGGAAACCTTCGCCCTGTGTGCCCATGCTTCCTTGTGAATAAAACAAAAACTCTTAAGCCAACTAACAAGGTGTTAACTCTGCCAGTGCACCCAATCGACTGTGTGTTTTTATGGGCAACCCTACTAATGAACCCTATTCCCACCCGTGATACTTAATAACACAGACTGAAATCAAATCCGCACTTACTCATTCCTCAAATGTGCTTGCACACCGTGTTGACGATGCCTGCACAAAAACATAGCCAAACATCACCTTGCGACATCCTATACTGGTATCATGAATAAACTGTTCTTAGGTTGTGCATGAGAAAGCACACCTTACCCGTTCTGGTTCAAGTATTTGATCCACAGATTCCTAGAAACTTCCTCTGTATAATGAGATACATTGCGTTCACTCAGTTTCAAGTAAATGCCCTAATACACGCAATGATATTCTATGTCAGCAAGCGACCACTTCGGTAAGTAACCTAATATCTACAGTCACAAGGCATCCACTATTGTATCCGAGTGTTCGTCAACAAAATCCGCCTCCTTGTCGAGAGATCGTGACGCAATCTGCCGCTTCTTAATTTATAAAACAGGCTCCTGCTCATGAACACCAAAATAGGTCTCAGTCCTCCCTTGTATAGTTACTGTTTAAAGCGTTGCTTAGCCGTCATATTAGAGCGGACTGATCTCACAGATTATAGGATATTATCACAACCACCTACCTCTGATAAGACAAAAACTGCAACCCATCTGATAACTACCTATTGACTGCTATGTTCCTGTGTGTAAAAAAACTGCCCCTGTGCGGTGTTACTGGATGGATACGCCTTACCCACCATCTTAATCGCCATCTTGGAACAGACTAATCTCATTTCTTATTGATCAGTATCTTATTACACTGTATATGACGTAAAGTGGACCAGATTTCTGCATTGACTGTCACCACCGATGTATCTATATGAATGAACCTCCCTTGCCTCAGAGGAGTATCATTGTGTTGATATCGTTTACTAATGCCTACATCTAACTGTGTTTACTTGAGAGACACCCTGTGATGTTATGAATATGTGATTGCTCTATGGGTTATTAAAAGTGCTCTAATATTGAAATTGAAGATGAGAATGAAAAGTGATTACGCTGTTAATGTGAAGATAAAGAATGTTCAAGACATTATTGGAAACATTTGTCAACACACTGTTCAAATACTTCATTTTAAAGAAAGCAACTCATATCAATTTTATCGTTCAGCCCTTTGGGCTCCATGGTGTTAAGGCGTTTTATCCAGTAGGGTATTGGCCAGGGCGCGCCAGGTCTCTCCCCTCCCCGTTGGCCCGCACACTAGCGTATTTACCTAGGTATGTAGCTTCGCGTTGAGCGAGATCTTGGTATTCCTGCATTAGTGTAGCTCTTCTGCGTAAATGAGTCAGATGGTCCCCTGTGAGCATCTCAGTGTCGAGTAACCTCAGCGCCTTCTCCACTCGTGCCAGGTCCTGCAGTATTCATCTAAGCACCACTGAGTGTTTGGCAATGCACACCCCTCTTATGTATGGTTTGAATGCGTCCCATAATGTCGAGTACTTCTGCACCGGGCCCTTATTATGTTGGAAATACTCAGCGATTGCGTCGCACGCTTCACTTCTGAAGACCTCGTCTAGTAATGCACTCGTAGGAAAGCACCAGGGTGCTCGTGTCAGCGAGCCCTCAGGCAACTTTAAATTGAGTAGTACAGGAGTATGGTCTGACAGAGTTCGGGGAGGTGTACAATATCGACTAGTGCGAACAATAAATTAGGCGTGAGGTACCAATGGTCAATGCGGGACCAGGTTCCTTGTGTTGCAGAGTAAAAGGAATATTCTTTAACGCTTGGATATTTGTGACACCATGCATCAATTAAAAAATGGGACTTTGTCATTGTGGTCAAGGCCTGCAAGGAATGTGGCTTCATTGCAGAGCCCATGTCTGTAGTGTCAAGCAGCTGGTTCAGGGAGAGGTTAAAGTCCCCACCCATGAGCACAGTGGGAGTGTGTAGTCGAGTGAGGTGCACAGATATGCACGAGTATACTTCGGGGGAGTCCTTGTTTGGCGCATAAATGTTTACTAACAGTAGAGGAGTAGTAGCTAGTGTGCCTGCCACTATTAGATAACGACCCCCAGGGTCAGCGATCACTTCTGCATTGTGAAAGGTATAGACCTGTGTTCTAGGATACACCCCCCCCCCCCGGAATATGCACTGTAGTTTGCTTCTGCTTGGGGCACAAATCGATTTTTGCAAAGTGGGGTGTAGTGCCTGGGGAGCAGTGGGTCTCCTGGAGGAAAGCAACCTTCACTTCGTGCCTGGTTAAATAGGATAGTACTTGTCGGCCCTTCCAGAGTTAGAGAGCCTCCAAATATTCCAGGCAATGCATTTCAGTGAAAGCCGCTCTATAGTTTTAGTAGCACACATGGACGCTGGAGCTAGTGTGCCGGGAGGAAAAGTATGCACAGATCGCCTTCCCAAAGTGAGGCAACCCGGGGGTATAAGACACCATCTACATTTCGTGCGGATAGACACCAGTTGAATAAGAGATAACACAGAGAACAAAACAGTGCAATAGCCCCTATTCCCCCCTCCCACTTCCGGCAGTGTAACAGATACTACCAGAGAATCCCCATAAACATATCCCTATCAAAGAACAAAAACAATTAGTCTGAGTCATTCTTGGGGGGGAAGGCAACACTCAAAGGGAAGCACCTATTGACCATGGTTATGCACCAATTAGTAATGGCCTGATGAGTAGTGAGTTTGAAGTGCTCACGCAGTCTTCAATGCCGTCAACAGTACAATATCGTGGATACACCCATCTGGTGAAGTGCGTCATTGCGCCTCTGCCAGCCCGGTGAGAAAATAAAGAGGTCGTACATCAATTCGCAACAACTCCAAAGTAATGTGGGTCAATAAATTTCCGGGTGCCACCGGCCATAGAGCAGTGGTATGCGGTTGATGAATGAGCAGAGGCAGAATCGTCAGTCGCCATGTTCATGTTAGTCAATGCAGTGCGATGCCACTTACAAAATTGGGCAGTCTAATCTGCTGTTTCAAATATGTTCACCTTGCAGTTGTATTGTATGCACAGTTTAGCTGGGTATAGCATTGAATATTTCACATTGGCTTTACTTAAGATTTTCTTAACCTTTGTGAATGTGCGCCTAGCTTCCTGCACAATTGGGGTATAGTCTAGATAGATTGCTAATGCCATACCTTGGTACTTCAATGAGCCTTTCTCTCGAGCGAGCCGCAGTGCAGTGTCACAATCCGGATAATTGATTAATTTGGCGATTATCATCCGAGGGGGGGCACCAGGGACCGGCCACGGTCCGAGGACTCTGTGCGCCCTCTCTATGGCAAATGTGGTTGTGAAGACATCTCGACTGAATAGGTCAGCGAGGAGTCGCTCCACATAACCGCTCATGCGCCCCCGTATTGGTGGTCTCCAGAACTCCTGATGTGCGTAAATTGTTTCTACGTGATCTCGCCTCCAAGCCTTCCGCTTCTGCCGCTGTTTAAGCTGCTTCTCCAGTTTGTCTAGCCGTTTGTAGCTGAAGGAGCCTGCCCTCCATATCAGAAATACGTTGTTCAGCCGCTTCTCTTGCTGGTCAAGACGCTTAGCAGCTATATTATCTTGGCGGGTGTCCACCCCTCCGAATCCCTCCTTCAGTTTGTCAAGTATTGCCACAGTTCCCTCAGCTGTTGCTGTGTCTGCGCATGTTGTGTGTGTGTGTAAGTGTCCCTACCTGGCTCACCCCACCCATCTAGGGGTCTTGGACAAGTCAAACGACAAAGGGAACTGGCGAGGAACTGTGCGCCCCATCACAGCAATCACCCACACCGGGGGCCTCGGCTAGAGCTTCAGTAGTCAGGCAGACCTTTGGTACTTCGCCAATGTGTAATGTGGCTTCTCCTATGATGGCGGCTATACCCTGTTCAGTAGGCACTCGTACCACCACAGCGCTAGAATTGGGCGTTTTAGCTCCAACAAAGTCAAACTTCTACCCGTTTTGTTATGCTCACTGGAATAATTAGTGCTGCGCGTGGTTATGCGGGCATGGCGGTATCTGTGTTACCTATTTATCAAGCAATGGCGCGCGGCGGTCTTTCACCCACGCCATCAAAGCCAGGGCCCGAGGTATTTCCCCCGAGGTTCAGGGGGGACAACCCGTGCTTGAAGCGCATCCGGAATGCCCCACCATGGGCTCACGGGTGCCCTCCAGAATTGTTCATGTTGCTGATGGACCCCGCCTGCGTTTCGGAGCTAACGGCACGCACCGCAGCCTGATCGCTCGGCAGGCCCCGCCACACCCAGCACGGGTCGGAGGCAGTAGCAGAGCACGATCTGCGCCCGACTCACCAGCACTTCAGGGCTCCTGTTCCCGGCGCGGCAGCATCCTGGTGCTGTCCGCCATGCCTCTCCCTGCGGCGGTCAGCATACACCGGAAGGGGTTTGTGCCAGCGGGCCTCGATTTCTGTACAGCCGGCCCCGCCCTCAGGTTCACCCGTGTACCCTGTCTCCGCGGGGCCTCCGAGGGCCGCGTCAGGCCAGTTGCCGCCGGCCACGTCTCCACTGCACTCGACTCCGCACGGCCCACGCCGGTTTCAGCTACTTGCCGGGGTGTTCTGCATGGCTCACCAGGTGGATGGAGGCATTTGGAAATGTTGTGGCGATGCTAGGCCTTCAGATGGTGCGATTTTCGGAGCTTCAGGTTTGAGCGACCATCTTGGTCCTTAGCCAGGCTATGCCCCCTCAAGATGGGCTTTTATTTTGGCTTAGGTGTGGCATTGTAAAGTCTACGTTTGTAATGAAACTGGTATAAAAATTTGACTGCTACCATGTCTCGGATATGTCTCTACATGCATGTGTAGTCTGACACGTGCTCTGCAGCTGATGACCATAACTTAAAAACTATAGTCTATCATACCCCTGCACAAATCTTGTCAGAGCTACTTCAGCATTCAGTCCCAGAAGCACAGATCTCTTAGCTAGGTAGACCTCATGGAAGCACTGGAACACACAGCCTCATACCCGGCTGCCCTGTATAATGAGCAGAAAGTGACCCAGGCAGCTTCTTCTACACACATTTAGAGAGCATGAGGTGTGAAACAGAGGTAGTCTAGTACCTATAGGCTTCTTTACATGTGTAAATTTGCCCCTAAAAAGGCACCGACACTCATTGAGGTCTCTAGAAAGATGCTGACACTCAGAAGAGTGGCATGACGGGAGACAGCCTTTCATTTTGGCTTAGAACTGGCATTGAGAGCTCTGCCTCTCTAATGAAAGTGGTAGAGAAAAGTGAGCTTTAATACATGTTGCTAGATGTATTAACTTTTATCCTAGTCCATATAAGTCTCTGCAATGGTACACTGCAAGTAGATCATACATAGTGAGGTGTATGCTTTAAACTGAAAGCGTACTCTGTCAAGTTTGAATATCCGAAAGCTACCATTCCTCAGATATGTCTGCACTTCTGCGTGTAGACACGTGTTGTGCAGCTGATGACCCTATTTTAAAAAATATACAGTCTATCATACCCCTGCAAACATTTGTTAGTTACTTCAGCTTTCAGTCCCATAACCACAGATCTCTTAGCTAGGCAGGAGTCACGGAAGCACTTGAACTCACAGCTTTATATGTGGCTGCCCTGTATAATGAACAGCAAGTGATGCATGCAGCTTCTACTACGCACATTTGGAGAGCATACGGTGTGAAACAGATGTAGTCTACTACCTATAGACTTCTTTACGTGTGTTCTTGTCCCCTAAAAGGCACTGACATACTCATTGATCTCTTTAGGAAGATACTGAGACTTACAAGAGTGGCATGACAGGAGTCAGCCTTTCATTTAAGGTTAGGCCTGGCATTGAGAGCTCTGCCTCTCCAATGAAACTGGTAGAGAAAAGCAAGCATTAAAACATGTTCAAGATGTATTAACCTCTATACCAAACCATATAACTCTCTGCAAAGGTACACTGCAAGAAGGCTGTAGATAGTCATGTGCATCCTTGAAATTGAAAGTGTATTCTGTTAAGTTTCAATATCTGACTCCTACCATGTCTGAAGTATTTTTGCACTTTTACATGTACTTTACATATGTGGTGCAGCTGATAACCCTAACTTAAAAATCATATGGTCTATCATAACCCTAGAGAAATATTGACAGAGGTACACCACCTTTCAGTCTCCGTACCACACCCAGGCACTATCCATGCACGCACCCAATCATTGACGCACTAAACTTGCAGTAATTGAATTACCCACACACTGCCTTGCAGTCATCCAATCACTAAGGCACTACCTACGTACTTATGACATCACCCAGGCACTACCTATGCACTCATCCAGTCACCCAAGCACTACTTCTGCACTTATCTATTCACCCCGGTACTCCCCATGCACTCATCCAATGTCCCAGGCACTACCCATGCACTCATCTATCCACCCAGGTACTACCCATGCACTCATCCAATCACCCAAGAACTACCCATGCAGTCATCTATTCACACAGGTACTACCCATCCAGTGTCCCAGGCACTAGCCATGCACCCATGCAATCCACAGGCACTACTTATGCACTCATCCACTCTGGTAGTATCCATACACTCATCCAATCACTCACGCACCACCTATGCAGTCATCCATCCACACAGGCACTACTCATGTACTCATCCAATCACCCAGGCACTACTCATGCACTCATTAATTCACCCAGGCAGTACTTATACCCTCATCAACCCACTGATACACAACTCATACACTTATTCAATCACCCAGGCCCTAGTTATACACTCTTACAATCACTCAAAAAAATACCGATTTATTCATTACTAATGTAGTCATACAACACATATAACACTTTGTCTATCTTCAACCAAATAGGCGGTTCTAAAAAGAACGATTTTTTATTTATTTAATTTTTTTGTGTTTTTTAACTCTTATTTATTTTTGGGTGTTTATTAGAATGTTATTTTCAAAAACAACTTAACATGCTGCATTTATGCAGCGAAAACATTTTGCAATAGAAACGTTGGTGCAAAGAAAAAAAAAAACCTAACATTTGTGGTTTCTCACACTTTCAATAATTGCTTCAATTGACTGCTCCCCAGCACATACAACAGTTTTGCACTTTATGCAGAGGTGTTCCACTGCAGCAAACTCAGGCACAGTTATTAGAGTCTCCGATGTCAAAGCAGAACCCAAAGATGTGCTGGGTCCGGCATTTTCTCCACCCTCAGGTTGCTCTCTTAGTTCACGTTGTCGCTGCTCTCTTGCGAGACGATTGGGATGCATTGTTTGAAGATGCTTCACCAGTGAAGATGTCCCACAAGGGTATTTCTTCTCAGAGCCGTGAGATAGAACCTTTTCACACAAAGTGCCTGTTACTTTTCGTGCACTGACTTTTTTCTCTCCCTCCGGAATAGAAAAAAAAAGGTCCACACTATGCTCTCTTTCCTCTTCTTCACTGGTTCCTCCTGCTCCTCCACATCTTCAACCTCATCTGCAGGTGGAATTACAGATGCCATTTTTGGTAAAGATGAAAAACACAAAAAAAAAAAATGTTAGAGGAAGAGAAAACACAAAAGGTGTTCATCCAAGAGAAGCTTCAGAAAGAAAGAAGAAATTGGGTATAACTATGTTTTTTAGAACTACATAATTTACGCTGGAGTCGCGAACCTGGAAATAGGTGCGCAGTGGTATGCTGAACCGTCGCGGCTCCCATAAATTTATCACAACAGCTCAAATATTCAAAATATTTAAATTAATGTCAGTTTTATAACTATTTCTATAAAACACATACGAGTAATTTAAAATGTATATACTATATATCATGTATTTTAATTGCAAAAAAAAAAAAAACACATCTGGAAGTCGCGCATCCGTCACGCACCCTACGTGGACATGGAAATATGGCGGCACGCTGCCTGGATTCGTGCACCCACCGGGACAGGTATGCGACCGGTACGCGACTCCTACAGATTCTTTTTAAAAAAACATAAATAATTAAATATAGATAATAGAAAGGTTGAAGCAATTACCTTAGCTTGTTCAAATGTTTTTTTAACATTTTTAAAGGTATGTTAATACCTACTGTAACTTCTACAGAGAGCAATTCTTCAGGGTGCAACCCTATTTCTCTACCACTGTGCAAATGTGAGTACTAGTAAAAGAACCTTAGAAATTCACTGAAAAAAACAAAGGTTACAGGGACGTTATAGTTCGGGTCAGATTTTAGTCATACAAAACCAGAGAAATTCAGCAGTTCTCGTTACCCGAGTTAAATATAACTCACTCCCCGCAATGCACTGCTTATGACCTCACATATTACATCACTGATGACATGGTCAGTGACATCACTGATGACATCATCCAGAGCATCTCCGACGCACCCACTCACACCCCTATAGAATCTTTTATACATCCACTCCCACACAACCATCACAAACCCATACCAGTACTTACATACCCACTCACTGATTCATAGATCTACACACACACATTCACTCACCCATACAGCCACTGAAACTCACACACTGAGTGAGTCACCCATAGAACTACTCACACACCTTGACACTCACCCATACAGTCAATCACACATTTACTTACTCATCCAAACAGTTACACACACATCCACTTACTTACTCATACAACTAGTACACGTATTCACTCACCTATACAGTTAGTGACAGAAGCATGCACTCATCCATATAGCCACTCTCACATTCACTCACTCATGCATAGTCACTCAAATACCCCGTCACTCACCTATACTGCCTTTCACATACCCAGTTACTCACCCATACTGACACAAGCACTCTATCACCAACAGAGCCATACACTCAACCATACAGCTTCTCACACACGCAGTCACTACCCCACACAGCCTCTGACTCACTCATCCATACACGCAGTCACACACCTCCTCACACACAAACAACCATGGAGGTAGTCAGACAACCAATCAATCACCCATATAGCCATTCATGTACCCACTAACACACTCATACACCCACTTAGACATCATCTGACAGATACACTCATTTACACAACCAGTCACTCATCTATACATTCACTGAGACACCTAATCACTCACTTATACACCCACTGATTCACCAATACACCTTAGTATATATATTTAACACTCGTAAACGTTTTCAAAACAGTCACTGGATGATGTCATCAGTGATGTCGCAGACCATGTCATGAGTGATGTAATATGTTAGGTCATGAGCAGTGCATTGCAGGGGCGCGAGTTAGTTAACTCAGGTAACTATAATGGCTGAATTTTCTGGTTTTGTATGAGTAAAATCTGACCCTAACTATAACGTCCCTGTAACCTTTGGTTTTTTAGTGAAGTTCTAAGGTTTTTTTAAATTATATTTGCTAACTATAAGGTCCCTGTAATCTGTTTTTTTTCCAGTGTACACACAAACACGTCTCAGGAGATTATCAAGCTAGGGCCATATTACAGAAAGTGCCCAGGTGGTGCTCTGTACGCCCCCGGGGCACTTTGGAATTACAGAAGGGGCTGCAGACGTTTGTGTGGCCCCATCTGTAAATCTGATAGAGCTAGCACACATGTAGTGCCAGCACTATCGTGGGAGGGCGCTCCCTTATTTGCATGGGGCCACGGTAAACACTTTGACTCTGCACCCGTGCTGTATTAGGACGTGGGCGCAGAGGCAAACATACCCTTGGGAATTGCACTGAAAGTATGTCACAAAAAGGTGGTGTACTGTCAATGCACCCTGAGGATAGCTCTTTCGAGGGACGAAAGTGGGTCCCATCGACTGACCAGATATTCTCCTGCAGGTGGGTGCAGTCAATCACTGCACCCATCTGCAAGGGGATCTGTAATTCCTCTTGAAAGTGCAGGCGGTTTTCCGCCTGTACTGTGAAACACAGAGCAGCTTTTAAACAGCTGCTGCGTATTTCACTTGAATGCCCTACTGCCAGGGCAGCGTAAGTTCATGGCTGCCTGAGGGTAGCGCATTCATCACAATAAGGTGCATTTTCCCTGTCTGCGACTAGCGCACCTGTTTAAAGTTGTCCCTGTTGCTCAAACAGGAAAAAATGCGCCCTTTAAGTAATAAGGGCCCTGTTGTTTTATTACATAACAAAAACTTGCTCATCCTGTCCACGGCATAAACCTTCAAAGCTCAAATTACAAAATGTCTGCTCTGTTTTTAGTCACACATAAATTAAATCTGTTATAGTGAACAAAACCAAATAATCCGCCAGTGAATAGTGCCTTTGTTAGAGACTTGTGAGTGGGAGGTACAGACTTATTAAATGCATGTATGCTTTACTGCAGTAATTGACTGGTACAACCACAAACTATTACGGCAATAGTATCAGTCAGTCAAACTCATACAGAAAACAATTGCAAGCCACTCAGAAAAGCACTTTGTCAGAACAATGAATGAGATTCATGGTGCCAGTAATAATGCGATCTATAGATATCAAGTCAACAACAATGTGCATGCTACACACTTGTCATAGAAGCCTGAAGCAGGAACCAAAAAACCCAAGATCCTGATGGACAAAAAATATGTGGATACCTAACCTATGAGATTTTCGCCTGTGCTTGCGTGCATTTTTATGTCTATTTATTGCATTGTCATTTTGCTAGTGTAGAATTGTATTTATGTGTTGTACAATTATGCAGTTGAAAAGGCAATGACGTTGTGCAATAGCATATTTTATTCCCCATGGGGCAAAGATTTTATCCCACTGATAAATCCTTTCTTCAAGAACCCAAAAAAGTTTGGTAGAGTTCCGTTCCCCTCTTAATCCTGTAATAACATTTACTCCTGCCCTTGACAGAAGTAAATCTCCAACAACTTCCAAGGTAGCAAAGAGTTGCAGGGGAGTTTATAAATAACACAAACTTGGGTGTTTGTGGATGTTTACAAAATTTCAAGGGTATCATGCCTTGGAATGCCCTCTCCTTACCATTGCTTGGGATTTACTCCTGTGCAATATAGGGTCGGATTGGTAACGGGGGCACTCGGGCAATGCCCGAGGGGCCTGTATCCGAATTCCAGCTGTGGGCTGCTTTTCTGAGCAGCCTGGGGGCCGAATTGGGCGGTTTCTGTGTGGTTCGGATACCGCCAGCGGCCCAGTGGGTGTCTGAGTGGCCTTTTTGGAGGTAGATGGGCGTCCATTACCTCCCTTTTATCAACAGGCAGAGGTGTCACTCCCTTTCTCTCGCTGGGCCGGTCCATTAATATATGCAGATTGGGCAGTGGGCCTAAGCAAAAGTGGCCTCACTTGTTTTCAGGTGTGTTTCACCAGTGTAAACTAATCCATGCATTTTTTTTTAACCCCCTCCTTTTTAGGTCTCGCCTACGCAGTGCGCATGCGCTGAATAGGAAAAAGACCTTTAGCCATCGATTCGGTTTTTGTCCCAAAAACGTGCACGCGTTCCATTGCCTTCAATGGCAACGCGTGCACGTTTGGCGATTCCCTTGCGGGAGCGAGCTTGACACCATATGTTTGTAATTAACTTACAAACACATGGTGCCCCTGGCTCGCTCCCGCAAGGGAACGCTTTTTTGCCTTGCAAAAGGCAGCGCTGTATTTGTACTTGAGTTCGGCACTTCTTCAAGCTTGAAATCCGGCCCAGTTTTTTTTGTTTTCGTTCTTTAAGCTGCAAGCACAGAAGCAAAACATTTGTTTTCCTAGCTGAACATGTGAGTTTAGACCTGGGGAACTGTGAACAATTGAAAAAATGGAATGCGTTTATTGCATAAAAATGTGTTGCTGCGGGGTTTTTAAAGACGGACTGAATTCCACAAGCTATGCTCTGCTGCCACCTTCTGGTCAATTTTATAACAGGCCAGTCCTTCTCCCTTCTCGTCTTTTGGACCTGATATTTCATCCTCAAAGCTTTGCTGGTGCTTGCACCAGACTCACCGGGGGTGTATCTTCCACTGGTGCAGTAGGTGCAGTGGCGCCGGGGCACGGAGGCATGATAGGCCCCCTGAAACCTGATTATTGCTGCATTTTACGGTTAACACAGCGGCCAGTGGGACCTATTACTTCCTTGCACTGAGACCCATGAACTGGCTACGGTTTGGGGCTGATCGTCGTTTAGGAGTCGGTCTTCCAAGAGCCCCCCCCCAACCTCCCCCGCCCCCAAGAGCGTCATACTGACCTTTAATACTGCAGTTTTAGATGGCAGCTACCAGGGAACATTAATGACCCTCGGAGTAAAAAACATTGTTTTTGTTTTTGAGAACTCACTCCTGCAAAAATGCCTTGCTAAAACCCCTGCTTTGATATGTGTTTAATCAGCCCATCCTGTGCTGCAAGGTAGCTGAGTGGTCTGAGCGCCTGCTGCAGAAAGGTGTTTGCACCGAAATTCAAAGAAAAGCAAAACGGTCGCACTGAAACTATTTCCGCAACATTCAAATATAATGTTTCAAGCTTCTGCGTAGTTGAACATTAGTTTACTTTTAACTTTTTTATTCTTGTCCCAGTACGGAATGCAAGGTGGTCATTTATAAAGTTATGATTATTCAATGTTTTTATTGTATTTTACGTTTGAGTAACGGTACTTTTAAAATTCGATTATAATGTCTTTTCAGAACGGAGTATGTTGATTGTTGACTAATTAGATTGCGCATGCAATGTTTTTGATTAACGAATGAATAGATGATGGATAGCGAATCAAACAGAAATAGCAAACATTAAAACTTTTCATTGGTCCATTTGATGTAATCTTCAGGAGACAGTTATCAGAATTCCACCTAGCTGACGTCAAAATGAGTTCCATGATCTGGTGCCAATAAATAGTACCGATTGTCTCACTCATAATTACTTATTAGTCTGGGCACTTTACAATAAGTAATTTTTAGCTTCCCTGTGCCATTCCAAGCAAGGACCGACCTTATGCAAACCTGCCTTGACTCCACGCCTAAAGTAACTGCCCAGTCCTTGCGTCAGGACGCTTCCCACGTGAACAGGAACACAATTAACCCTTCCACGTGTTGTAGCGTTCTTGCCTCATCAGCGAGTCCACGTGGCGTAGACGCCTCTGAGCCACACCTGGGCACAGATCCCGGAAATGAATGCTTGGCTCACTTAGCTATCTTACAAGTAACAGAAAAGTAACGCAGGTGTATGACTGTATGCGCTACTTACATGTTCAAAATTAAAGTAATTCTGTAGCAGCCACATTCTCAGGCTGTTGTAGGCACTAAGTACAGAACTGCCTTAATCTTCTACTATTTTAAGGAGCAGCTCGTTAGAGTCTATGAAGTGGCTCGCGCTGCTTTACAAATACTTATAAACATATATTTACTGTAAAGTCACGCCGGTCACAATACAGCGCCGGGTTCGGCCTGCATGAAAACAGCTGGTGTAATCGACGGCACTTTTTGCTACATTTTGTTTTTAGGATGGGATTCTGCAGAAGGCATTGGGCAAGGGTGCCGTTGGGATGTGGCGGACACAGCACATGTCAGGGACACGAGGGACATTGCGCCCCAGGCCCCCATCCACATAGTGCATGTTTAATTTAGGCGCGCTGGTATCTGCGAAGACGCCTATTCCCTAACAAGCTGCTCTGAGTGACATCACGAGACAGCCAGATCAAAGCTGGTGTTGTCAGAGATGTCACTTGTCACTGCAAGGTAGCGTCAGCCGCAGCTCTTAATGACCAGGGAGGGGCACGTGCTCGGAACCTGCGCAGGCCCCAGTGGGCATTTGTCCCGGAGCACAGGGGAACATGGTGCAAGGCGGCAGCACTCTGAAAAATATCCAAACGAAGCCTTTATAGCGCGCATACACTCAAGGTTTCTTGGCGCTGCCAAAACATGCTGGGAAAGCATTTTAGTACAACTGGGAAATTAAACCCCAGCATTACAGAAGTTGGGGCTAGAAAACAAAGGGATTCGGATCTCTTCGGCACAGCATACTAGGATAGATGCTTCTCAGGCGAAGAAGGGACAGTGAGTTCCAGATTGTAGGGTCCAAGGGGATCTTCACAGTCATTTATGAGTGAGGAGGAGGAGTCTGCTAGGACCACTTCATGCACTCATAAATGGCAATTCACAAAGGTATGGGTGGTGCTCTGTTCATTATGGTTTGTAACAACAATGGTTCCAGACGGAAATACTCAATTACAGCATAAATTGACAAAAACGAAATAAAATGAATGGAAATAAGGGAAGAAACGGTGCCAGATGACAGAATTAGGCAAAAAAAAGTCAAAGTCATTATTCAGTAATATTATACAAACATAAAACAATGGCTTCCAACGTCACACCAGACAAACACATACAAGCAATATTCAGTGTAAAACAAGAAAAACAGGCAGAGGGTATCACAATCAGCTGATTGGTTCACCATTAGCGGAACCTAGCAGTCAACGTTTTATCCCATCTGCCAATCGAGCGTTGACGGCATTTCGACCACTGTGATTTAGTGGGTCATCATCAGGACAAACAAATTTGGAGCACAAAGACAAAAATAGTGCTGGCCTCAATGCAAAACTCCCTACTATCCGGAAAGCATCTCGGGGAGACGTTTTGATAGATTAAATCCTTGCCCAGTTTCCTGTGCCTTTGGCTCAGCCCTTGAGGTTCCTGTGCGACAGGCACCAGGACCACGTGCCAGTCACCATAAACTGTTCCCATGCCGCTCTCCTGTTTTCTCGCTTACTGCCTCCCGAGCACCCGTCACAGGACCTACTTAATGGCCAAGCAACCCTCAAACACTTGCAAGCAGCCAACCACTGGCTTTTGGCCTGCACTGCATGCAGTTGATCTCAAAGGTCCTGGCTGCACTCAGGTAGACTTACTGACTTTGCCAAAGAGTCACAACACCAAAATATAATAAGTAAACCTATTATCATCATCTTTCTACAAAAATCACAAATATTTTTAATTTAGTGTATAGTTCAGTAAATCACGCAAAGCAATGTTAAATAATAGTGATTATAAAAAAAATCATGTTTTAATAAAATGAAATGTCTGTGAGTCTTTCTTTTAACATTGTTTTTATTATTGCATTTTGTGTGCTGAAAAATGTTAAAAGAAAGACTCAGACATATTGTTTTCTTTTTTTTAATATAAACCAACATGTTTCTGAGTCTTTCTTTTAACATTTTTCAGCCCAAAAAATACAATCATAAAAACAACCACAAAAGGGCTTGCACTCCAGGTGAAAAGCATTGAGCTCCAACAAGGAGTGCTTTAAAAAAATATGGCAAGCTCACTTTAGGTCATGGATTTAATGACCCAGGGGGCCGCTGGACTCCCTGCAGCCCCCAACAACATTGAAAAAAGGTTTGGTGGGGCCCCTCATTATGCAACGGGCATCCCTAAGCTAAGAAAATATAACAAATAAAGCCCTTGTGGGGCATTATGGGGAGCTCCCTCAAAGGAGCAGTGATTAATAAATGAGCAGCCCCTGCTGCTCATTTATTATTGGCGTTTAGAAAAATATATATTTATTGTGGGTGCCGCACTGCGGGATAGTTTATGACCTGTTTCTCATTCAGTGGGTGTGAATTTCCTGTGCTAAGGCTATCGTCCTAGTATGAGTCTCTACGAGGTTAACCCACTCCCTTGAGTCTATGTGGCACTCCTGCTTGTTTGCCATTCTTCTCTCTAAATGATTAACAACGTCCCACAACCTTTAGTATTCTTTGCATGTGCCGCTTCTTTCAGCTTCACCCACAGGGTATTCTGTGCTGCTTGTTCCTTTATTCATAGCAGGTGCTTATACTCTCACCTAAGGGCCTGAATGAGCCGTTCCCTAGCTATTTTACAACAACGCTGGTTTAAAACCTGCAAAACTTTGCACTTCATGTTATAGCATTAATTGTCATACCAGCTGGGGCAATTGTGCATGTTTAAGCTCCTCTCCATTGTTAATACTGGCTGAGACCACAGGAGTTTTAGTTAATGCATCATTAGATCATACATAAGCAATACATCAAGGTTAGCGTTGCCTGGGGAATTAAGAAAGGAAGATCCATATCCTATCATAATTGCACTAAATACAGGAAATTCATTGAGCTATTTCTCTTCATTCCATCGAATGTTTCTCCCATTGTTGAGGGGGAGAGTCTCAGGCCCGCACTCCGTCTGGCTTTTCATACTAGCTCATGGTTGGGTTCTAGCAGTGGCCTTTATACTAGCTATAAGGGGTTCATGATCACTTTCCACCCTCTTAGTAACTTCCATATCCTCTACATTTCCACAACATTCTAAGTTTACTAGGATGTAATCAATTTGTGATGCCTTTCTGCCATTCTTATAAGTCACCTTAGCTGGGCTGTCAAGAGGGAGTGCGTCCATCCAAAAAACAAAACCAGTAGTTTATGAGACAAGATGAAAAAGGCTTCCCTTTCTTGGTGGCCTTTGTCATGCACATCACTGGTTTGGGGGGACCTATCCAATAATCCTCAGCCAGCACCTCTTCATTGACGATATAGTCTGGAGGGTAAGTGTTAAAATCCCTGCATGCCAGTTCTAAATAAGTACCGCCTCTTGCCCTCCCTTTCTCCCTTATACTTTGAATATACTCAACAAAATTCCCCTGTATCGCCTGTACCTAAGGGGACCACCTAGGTGGAATATATACATTCAAGACATCAATAATACTGACTTCTTTGGTGGCTGTAGTGAGCCTAACATGCAATAAATACATTGGAGGAAAGCCGTTTTTAGGTCTCGCCTACGCAGCGCGCATGTGCTGCGTAGGAGACCTTTAGCCGTCGTTCTGCTCTTTTTCGAAGCACACACTTGTGCTTGTGGCAGCATCCACCTTGCGGGAGCGAGCAGGAGCGCGCCACAAGCATGAGTATGTGCTTCGAAAAAGAGCAGACTGCTCTCCCAAGCGCGCGCTGCATGCCTTTTTTTTAAACTTTTAGCGCGAGGCGCCCGCGCTTGTTTTCCCTTCTTACTCCATTTGCACTGCTGCCCGCCGGGGTTTCCTGCATACACATCACCAGAAACATAGTCTGGTCCATGGCCTTTCCCCCATGTCACAACAAAAGAAACATGCTGCCACATTATCCAATAAAAATGTGTTGTACCCGGTAAAAACCTTAACAGCAGCAATGTGCCCTGCTTCATCTCTAAGATGCTTTTCGCTCCTAGGTTTGCGACATGATGAACCAGTATTGGGTAAAGCCAATAGACATGGCAATAAAGTGCACATGTAAAGCTTTACAGGCATTCACAAATGCTGTTTGCACGTGTTACCACATTAACGCCAGATGTTTCAGAAGTGAAGGCATAGTGGTACTGCAAGAATGCAAGGCATATCGCCACTGAAGCTGTTGATCACTGCTGAAGTCCAGGCTTTCTGCACATTAACTCAGCACCTGAGTGATCACCCCTATTATCACCTGTGTCCGTGTGTCCTGTAGAAAACGTTTGCCCTCATCACCGTCCACCTCAGGC
The DNA here is from genome assembly GCA_963921515.1 of Calotriton arnoldi. Taxonomy (NCBI): domain Eukaryota; kingdom Metazoa; phylum Chordata; class Amphibia; order Caudata; family Salamandridae; genus Calotriton; species Calotriton arnoldi. The sequence goes on from CAWUFW010004360.1 coordinate 495,681, forward strand.
AATGATCGCAGTACACTACAGCTAGGCCATGAAAGAAGCTCTCTTACTGAGTGCTGTGCTATCATGGTGCTCCTCAGATGTAACAGATGGGTGGAAATTGGCTAGGCTTACCAGTAGTATGGATGGCAGTGCTGCTTGAGGTAGAGTATACATACTGCTTAGACTAAAATAGGAGGGAACACTATGCTGTCATGTGTTTGATAGAGAGGCATAGCACATGAGTCCCCAGACATTGGAGCTGCTGTGTATGTGCAGTAGGTGTGCTGGAACCATACGAGGAAGCAGCTCGTATCTGTGCTTCAGAAAAGCTATTGAGAGGGGAGGTCTTGTGCCATGTTTGGTGTGGGCGGCGCTGGTCTCCATATCGGTAAGAGAGCAGCAGTGATCCTAGAGCAGCAACTCCACCTCCTCTCTAACCACTGGCCGAAAAAATATTGCTGCAACAAATCATGTAACCATAGCAACCATGGATGAAGGCCCAAATGCACTGCGTTTCTTCCATCTATGTTTCTGCAGGGGCTCCTTGCTCGTTGGTGGGACATCTACACACTCATCCACTGTGGCTAATCATAAAACTGCAAAGCTCAATTCGCCCGGGGGGCGAAAGGAGGTGCTGATGGCAGGGCAGACAGGGGTGGGGTTTCACTCACTGTCTGTGGGTGCCACTGGTTAAGAATTGCAAGAGGAACTAGCTTTTCTTTACCTTTGCATCAATGTAAAAGCAATATGCTTAATGTTGAAGTGCACAAAAACACTCTTGTATTCTCTGTTTTTGCTATCACGAGTCTAAGAAACAGCTAAAGCTGTCTTAGGCCAGACCTAACAAGCATTGGCATAACCAATAGGTCTCGCCTTTGGGACCTTATAAGTGTTTAGCCATGCAACCGTTGATGTTATTGCACCAAGGATATTGTGCTGCATAACTTAATACTTATAAGGTCCTAAAGGCGAGACCTATTGGCTATGCCAATGCTTGTTTTTATAACATTTCGCGAAGCATTTTTCGGAAAAGTAATATGCAAATGTGGGCCAATTTTTTTAGCGTGCCCGGGCCGATTTTTAATCCTAATCCAACTCTGCTGCAATATTATAATACACACACATTTAATCAGCCTACACTATTACATGGAAGAGAAATAGAATAGATCAAAGTTGTGTTAAAACACCATGGGGCCGTTTCAATAATCTTTACAGTATGGTGGAAAGGTATGAATTGTAGTCCATACACAAAAGGTTTCTACTGATTTTCGACTTTCTAGGGACCTCATGCTTGTTCTCGGTTACGTTGGACACAGACCTTTTAAAAATAAACATATATACTGCCAAATCATTGGCTAAAAACCCCCGCCTCGACCCCGCTCCCTAAAAGAAGGTTATGCATGATGATCCCCTTAAATCCAACTTCCGCTAGACATTGATACGGTTTCTTGTACATGTACACTGGATGTACAACCATGATGTATTCACAATGCAAAACTGAGGACATGGTATTGGTTTTACTGTCGATCTTGCTCCACACTAAAGTCAGCGCCTGTAGCTCTCGGAGAGGCGATGCGCGTTAGTGGAAAAAGTAAAAAATTAAATTACCTGCGATTTAGGGCTAAAATGGCGGCGTGGCTCGAGTCCCGTTGCTATAGGGACCTCCCCTCCCGGATCCTTGCAGGGGCTGCCGGTGCCTCGGTTCGCCGGTCCCTCCCTCCGTGCGCTTCTGCTCACAACTGGGGCGGGCTCTCCCGCAGCTCCCTCCGCGGAATATGGCGGAGACCAGGGCGGGGGAGGACAGCGAGCCGGAGGAAGAGGCAGCAGAGACGGCTGTTGATGTCGCTGGGTCCCTGGGGCCAGGCGGGGATGCCCTGGTTCCTGCGATCGAAGACTTGCAGGTGAGGAGTGTGTAGACAGCGCAACGATGCTGCTTCCGGGGTGGGTTTTAGGGTCGGAGCCTCGAGGCAGAAAATGGCGCAGCTGCTATCTAACGAGAAGTGTACACAAACCGGAGGGGGCACTTGATTGATGTACGCAGCGGCCAGCTATGCAGTACGGGAACCTGTTACACTGGGAAACTGTGATGTACCCCGTGTTGTACACTGTTAGGAAAACATAAGAGCTATTCAAAAGAATGTGGAGGTAAAATGAGATGTTTTTCAAAACATAGACATAAAATAGGGGTGAATTTTACATAATTCCCTGTTAAAAAAGATAAGAAATTAACCGAGTAACTTTGTCATACATAGTAAAAACGAAGGGGTGAGTTTGTATTTCAAAGCGTCAAAAAACAAGAATCTGGGACCTCTGCTAGTCCAAATCTAGCCACCACCTACAGGATTTTAGATTCGCGTGTCAAATAGGAAAGTTCCACGGAACATTAAGAGTGAGATTGAAGGCATATAATGGTCGTTTTAGATCGACTGTTCCTTTACATTTTTTGCTACTCAGACATGCCAATAGACCCGATTCAGGCGGGAGACTACCGATTTTTTTCAAGCAAAAAATGGGTTTATTTTAGCTGTCTCCCGCCTGAAATTGCATTTTCTGCAATAGAAGTGATTACGCTAAATTGCACACCTAATGTTCCCTACTAAGTATAGCGTAAGCGATCGATCTTTTATTTACCTAAAGTGGTTGAGGGGAGGAAACAACTCAGACAGATATCAGCAAAGTCGTCATGCCTGAAAAGACCACCAACTCCAAAGGGCAGTTTGAATATTTATTATAAGGCCAAAAACAATTGGATGTAAATACATCTCAATAGCAAAGTATAGAGGTACAGAAAAATTAATACAGAGCCAAGTTTCCGAATATAAGTAATTCGGCCCAAAAGACAGATGATTATAAATTCCAAAATCACAACGCAACACAGAATAGATGCGATATTCAGCTCTCGACTCATTGAAAGAAATCAAAATCTTTCCCTACACTGCTCTACATGAGGGCACTTCCTATCTCTCTTCTATCATTCCCCAACGGTGTCAGTACGTGTCGACTTCCTAAGAAGTACTCACGTCAAATGGGTCGTTTTAGCTTATGGCTATGGAGCTTGCTCTAAGATGCTCCTTCTCCTCCGAAAGCTAGCAGAAGTCTGGTCTCGCTGTCCCTGCGCATCATACAAAAGATGGGATTCAACCCACAATACGTCATTCTTCTTAAAACTGTCCATTGCACCTCTATGCAGTAGCTTTTTTCCTTTCATGGCACAAATTTAATTAATGGAATCTTCTTTCCAGTGGCCTTGGCTTCCAGACAGACCAGATACGCAAGGCATCCTCCCTTCTTGCTTCCCAGCCATCTTCAAAGACATTCCGGGTCTCTCCTTAACTCTGAAAATAACGATGTGTATTCCTTCACCTGCAGTAGGATGAGAACATTCTAACTTTGAACACAACAACATTTAATTATTTATTTCTCAAGAGCAAGGAGAATTGAAACCTACAGCTTTGGGCCTACAATTCAGGCAACTTAAACTAACCACAATTACGGTATACAGAAATAATGTCGTCCTGCACATTATGCATGAAGGAATCATAATACATACAAAGTTCTACTTAAATGCTTTCACTAATTTTTAACATCAGATGATTCAAATAAATGTTTCTTAATAGTCGTAAAACACTGCAAACAATACGAATACATGAGAGTGCGTTTAAACCATGAGTATAGTGCACTCATACAAAATAGAGTGCTATCAGCGCTCTATCAGATCCCCCTCTTATGACTAGTGTCATAACACCAACTTTCTATTCTTCTGTAGTTTTTCTCCTTTTAGAAGAGACCGACCTAAACAGAAGCTGTAGCTTGCCGTCCCTGTCTGAATCGTTCTAACCCTTTAAGGTGCTGGTAATGACTGTCCTGCAGTCAATCAAGTTGACACTCTCGCTTTTTCGAAACAGTCTCCTCATGTCGTGCCCTTTGCCATTTGTAAGCTTTGATGGCTCCCAGTAGAACAATTATACAAATGACAGCTATTATAATAGGCTTCAAGATATATCCCATTATTCCTTGTCCCAAACTTCCAAACCAACTGCCTATCTTGCCAAATCCTTTCCCCACTTGTTCCTAGAGTCCTTCAGCAGCCATCTCACGTAACTCTTGGCAGGGCCGGCGATAGGCATGGGCAGTGTGGGCAGCTGCCCAGGGCCTCGCGCTCAGCTGAAAGACAGGGGGCCCCGCTTCACTGTGAAATGAAACACTTTCACAGATTGCCCACCTGCTCCTCCAGGGCCCCCTCCCCACACAATCACAATACACATGCGAGACGTCTCGAGTTGACCTTGCTGGTCAGGGCGTGTTGGCATTCCTGGGGGTGCAGGGGTGGGGGGAAGGGACAAACAGAGTGGGGAAGGCACAGCAGCCAGGCCAGCAGTTATGGTTCACAGTGTCAGGGGCGGGGCAGCACCTCTGTTAAGTACCAGCCATTCACTTTCTGCATTTTGTTGTTAGGTGACAGAAAGCCCCTTTGTTTCCAGGACCAGCCAGACACAGGTAAGGTGAGGTGGGTGAGGGGAGTAGCCAGATCAACTGGCTTTTGTTAACTTTTGCATCACCCATTTTTTTTAATGGGAATGTGTATTTAAAATGTATGTAGAACTGCCGGTGCTAGGGCAGTGTTTTACGAAATGCCTTGTTACTGCTTCAAGGCCCAGGGGAGGGGGCCCCCTTTCCCTGGGCCTCTAAACACTAGAGCAAGCTGCAAGGTCCAGGTGTGGGGGCCCCCTTCCCTGGGCCTTGTAGCCAGTACTCCCTCTTTCCTTTATTTGTTCACCTGTGAAATGAATCCAAAAAATAAAAACACTTTTGCTTGAAAGGTCGTCTTTTTTCTGACATTTTTCACTTCCAAAGTGCAGCCTTGGGATGGAGAGAAATAAAAGGTTCAAAATGTTAAAAATAACTAAAGCAAGACAGAGGGGGTCGAAAAGGGGCCAGATTGATTTTATTCACACCCAAAACACATTAGTGCCACTTTACAGAGTTTGCCAGTGAAGTGCTACTTTTGTTTTCTTGTCTTTCTCTGAACAGCATTGTTTTCCCCGGGTGGGGAAGTGCACCATTCCTGGATGTACTGCAATACCTGCTTGATGGGCGGATTGGAAAACAAAATGCATACCGCGGCTCCGTATTCACGAATGGGGTCTTTTTAAACCATACTGCTTACGTTTTGGAAGGATATAAGCAATGGACATTGAAACTGGTCCCTTCCGGCCCTGTAGTCATGGCCTTAACTTTTCATGCAAAAGCACTCATTGATTTCTGAATAATAAGTGCAAAAGCGTTAAGGTAACCATGTTGTTCCTGCTTACATTTCACATGCTTTTACTTAATCTTACATTCCTTATGAGTGTTTGCTTTTTCCAGGATGTTGTCACTTTTTTTTTTAGGCAGCATATTGCTCTTGTCTAGTGCCTAATTTGAATTGAATCGCCTCCAGGTGTTTATAGCGGGGCGCAATTCGGTTGTAGTTGAAGGCAGTGCGAGTTTCTCTCAGTGGGGCAGTATGGTGTTCAGTGGGGGAGAGGATGTGGCACTATGGTCAGAGCTGCCGAATTAGGAACTGGGGAACCAGGTTCAGCCTTCATGACCAGTCCACCAGACCACTCTCCTGAGAGAGCACATTTCCATGCTAGACCTTAGAAGGCCCCGAAAGACCTTAGAAGAATGGTGTCTGAGCACCAGCAGGTGGACCATAGCGGTGGCAAGTGTGGGTTAACCTTGAAACCCCTATTGAAGCTCACCTCGAGTCTTTTGGGCAGGCCTACGAAGCAGCACACCCTGGAGCAACGGTGACTCTGTCATTGAGGTCACAGGACCCTTGAGCAGGAAGGCTCTAGGGCGGTGCGGCCGATGAGATCGCACTGAGCGCTGACTTGGGTGGGGGCGTCATGTTTGCGAGTATATTATGTTTCTAAAAGTACTTGCTGCCTCATTCCTGGCCTCCAGCAATTTTCGGCAACAATAAAAATGTCATGATAACTCCGGTGATTAATGTTCTTCCTAGAGAGAGAGATGGAGTTTTGTCAAGTGGAAGTTTTGACTTGTGGAAAGGTAGCACAGAGGGTTAATGTGCCTGCTGAAAAGAACATGTACCATGCAGATCACTAAGTCCACATAATGTAAATAGGCCAGTGGGTTACTGCTTTTGTCAGAGAGATCCTATTGTTACTTGCAGTTTATAAGTCAAAATCCTAACATAGAACAATGAGCTATTAACTGTCATCTAAGAGCTGCATGCAAACTGCAAGGTATAAATTACAGCGTTATGGTTTTTTCCCCAGTCTTTGATTATCCTAATGTTGCAAAAAGGGTTCATTTGGGCAGAAATCAATTCTGGTTATTAAAGAGAACCCCCAACCATGGTATTACGTTCTAAATTCAGAGTTTGTGTTTCTCCAGATCAATCACTATTAAACGATACTGCCTACTAGTATGATTGTCATGCGACTCCTAGTCCATTGTCTTATGTAACATTACCTATTGTGATTTACACACGTATGATTGATTGTCTCTGTGTAATGTGTGATATAAAGTTCTCTGACACCCTACACTGGTATCACTGGCGCTGTAAATCAAATTAAATGCATCTGAGCGAGAATGTGGTTATGGAGACTTGAGGGGCACTGTTAAAGGGTGGTAGTGAGGGAATCCGTGGCAGAGCGAGTCATTGGGGGGCACCAACATTGTCACACAGGGCTCCACCAGCGCTAAAGCCGGCCACTTTTACTTCCTACAGTTCTAACACCAAATCAAAAACGTTGATTTGAAAACCCCTTGAATCTAAAGCATACCTTCAAGTCAATGTATGATTTAGCAGTGGTCTCGGTTGTTCTAAGTCTTTTCTTATTTATGTACAATCTTTATTTGTTTGCAATGGTGTCTTGTAATTTTGTACTATATGTGTTGTGTTTTTGCACTTAACATAATTCTGGCGAGTAAAGAGCCCACACACAAAAAAAGATTGTCCTACGTCTCTTAGCATGTGCGTGTGGGATACTGGTGAGAGGATTTAAGTTAAAACAAATTACGAAGTATTAATGTCATCCTAAGGTAGCACAATAATGGCACAGAAAGATAAGGGAGCCTTTTGAAATTTGCAATTATATCCATGGTGTGAGAGGTTTTCTCTTGTGTCATTTTATATTTTGAATGATCCCGCCCCTCATTACCTCAACAGGATCTCCCCCCCTTTATGAGGCAGAACTGGAAATTGTATCATGCACTTATCTGGAAACAATCAGTTAACGAGGAGTAAATAATATACATCTTTGTGAGACCTGCACCTCCATCCAATGTGACAAATGTAATCCATTTGATACAGTTTTAAAATATATGGACTTATTTCATTTGTATATTCATCTTTTTGTCCATGTTACTGATATCCACGTTAGGTCTCTTCAGTGATGCCAAATAAGATCAATAGTCCTGCGAAGTCACTTCTTGTGATGTTACCAAGGGCGGAGGAGCGTCGCCCCACTGCTTTCTTGCAGTGCGAGAAGCAGAAACACAAAATGCTAAAACTACCATTTTATGTTTCTGCTTCTCGCACTGCCTGAAAGCAGAAGTGTTTGGTTGGGGGCGGGCGGGTCTGCTTTCGGGCAGGGGAGGAGTGCCTTGCCCACTGCTAAGGGCGCTGACTGTTTGGTCGGCCCTCCGGGGCCGACCAAACCAGTCAGGCGCACTCTGGCCTTTCTCCATGTAGGCTGCTGCAGCCTACATGGAGAAAATGGCCTCCCCATAGGCGCCTGGCTGGTCGGCGTCCCGACCAATCACAACGCTGCCATTGCAGCGTTGTGATTGGCTTAGGGGAGGGAGGCTGCCTGCTTCCTGTTCCTGCCAGATGCAGGAAAGCAGGAGAGCAGGTCAGGAGCAGAGACGATGCGAGACCCAGGAAGGTATGTTTATTTTATTTTTAAATTAACCCCCCCACGAACCCCTGCGAGAACCCCTGCGAACCCCCGTGAGACCCCCCACCCGCGAGTCATGCCGGCCGCGACTGGATGTTACATGCAAATAAGAGGGGCCTCACATCTTCCCTTTCGCCCGGGGCCCCAGAAGTTCTAGGACCGGCCCTGACTCTTGGTGTATATCTGAAATATTGTTGATATATTTCCTTATATCCCGACTGTTGTCAGGAATATAAGTACAGCACTGTTGAACTTTCAATAATTTGCAGACTCCTCCAGCTTTTGCTAGCAGCACATCTAGGGCAAGACGGTTTTGCAAAACCATAGCCCTTATCGAAACCATCTCCCCATCTACAAGTAATAAAATCTGAGCTGTATTTATTGAGAGCTTATCTACTAATGTTGCCAGCTTTCTGATTTTCAAATCATTCAGAATCACACCCATACTCGGTATCGTAGCCCCAAATATGTCTCCAATCACTTCTCCTGCACTCACACCACGTTTTCCTCTGTGAGTTCCTTTTCTTTCTAGGGGTCATAAATCATTCACATGAAAAATCTTGGGAAATACCACAGCCAAATAACAAGTGCCATACCAATTTTTGGGCAACTTCACATGGCATTCTTTCCACACACAAAATACACATTGGGCACTATTGTTATTTTGTCCAATAATGCTTTTCTAATTGATTCTTCGATCAAGAAGACGTGCTCACAATCACTTTCACCCACAAATATCTTATCGTAGTATGTGGTCAGGTGTCTAATACACAACTTCCCCTTCTGCTGGAAATCTAATGCTATGGGTCCAAAACTCCCCTTTGCTTTATGATCTAATTCTTCTTTAGTCCATGGGGTAACCTTGTGCTTTGGATCTGGTCTAAATAGAGTCTGTCTATGCCGATCTTGTATCTGATCTATAAATTTCTTTTCAATGTCAGTTAACATACAGGTTAAATTGTGTCTATGGGCATAGGACGTATCTAAAGTAATGGTAGGCACGAAATACTTTGACATTCGCTCTACTTCCTTATAATAATCATATTTATTCATGTATTTAAGAACTGGGACTTCCGAGAGTACCACATCATAATTTGAGAAATAGTACTCGAAGTGTGCCTTGCTATAAAACATGCTCAACAACACACTACATGTAATGCCATAGGTCAAAGGCAAATGATGGTATTGAATGCCTTCTTCTACTGAAGCTGGTAATTGCATACACACATAACAATCTTTCGCTTCCATGGTATCCACATACTCCTACAATAATCGAGCATATGCATTCAAAGTGAAATCACCCTTTGACAAATCAACATGTAATCTACGACTGGTTTCCTTAATCATTTCTAGATCCCTTGCGGATGCATCCTCATCTATCTCAGAGATTGGTGTAGTGAGTGTTGCCTGTACCCTATTCTGTCCGACATCCTGAGATCCAACTAGAGATACAACAATCACCACAGTTATAACAATAAGCACCACTACAATGAGGGTGCCAATGATGCACTTCTGTTTGCGTGTTGATTTTTCGGACACCATGGTTTCTACTGATCTGTTCCGAAGCACAAAAGGGAAAACACAGTCTTTTTCTGTTTTCTTTGTTTTAACAATGTCTTCCTCACGTCTCTCCTCCCATGCAATTAATGTCAAAGTTCATTCGATTGATACTAAACCTATTGAAGAGATGTAGTCCGCCCTATTCCTCACTCCATCATCTACTAGAAAGTTCCTAATTTTAAATCTTCGTAAACTGGGGTCTAAGTTATCTTCTTTCTAAGGCCTAATGCTTTCTTTGGTTATAATTCAAGCTTCATCGTTAATGATATTTGATCCAAGTATTTCGAGGACAAATTGCAAAATCTCCGCACAAATTTCTCCTAATTCTTGCGCGGTGAGCTGTCGGCCAAATGAAGGGAAGATAACCTGATTGAGGATCAGGAAACGCAATCCACTCAGCTTTGGAGGATTTGGAACTTGCAGAGTTAGCTTTCCAAACGCTTCTACGCCTGGGACCAGCAACTGTATTTCAATCGAGAGGGTGTCCCCTCCGTAGCTCACCGTACCAGCTCCCAACCTCCCGGACTTCGCTGGGCTCTGCATCTGCAGCCAGGTACGACCACTCAGGAGTTGCGTATCTTCGAGACGCTATTCTTTCTCTTCTGGAGCATCTCAGACCATCCGGTCTTTCTTCAGTGTCACTTTGGTCTGATTCAGATGTTTCAGGAATCGGAGCGAGATCTTTCTCGGATGCAAGCCTTATATTCAGCCTTTCTTTTCTTGCTGGCCACTTTTCCGCTCTGGCATCTGCTCTCCTCTCTTCCTCTTGATCTGATCCTACTGCAATAGACCGCTCACCTTGATCTGGTGCAAAGTTCACATCTGCAAGATCATCTATTTCAGGATCTGGACTCAATTCAGGAGCACTCAGCTCTCGTCTCTCGTGCTCACTTGGCTGTTCCGTTTCATCCGAAACTCTTACAGCTGAGCCTGTGCCTTCGTCGTTGTCTGTGGCAGGTCCACGCACGCTTCTCGAAACCAGGAGACTTTCTTCCTCTGCAGCCGCTTGAACTCAGCGGGTGTGGGAAGCGTGTATCCAGTTCGGGAATCCTCCACACTTCACAGCGGTACTTGTGACCAATATCACCTGATATGGTCCTCGCCAGCGAGCATCAAGACAACTCTTCCTCACGTGCTTGCGAACTAGTACCCAATCACCTGGATTAAGATCATGCAGCAGGTCTCTCGAGGTGGATGCAGTCGCAGCCTCGACCTGGTGGGATACAGAAGTAACCACATCAGCCAGTCCCTTACAATAATCCAACACTAAATCATCAGTGATGTTTATCAATGCTGTAGCTGGCACCATAGGCAAACGCATACCTCTTCCGGTCAAAATTTCGTGGGGAGAAAGCCCTGTTCTCCTATCAGGGGTGCTACGCAGACTCATAAGCACCAGAGGCAGGGCATCTGGCCATTTCAATGAAGTTGAGGAACACACCTTTGCCACTCTCGACTTGATGGTGCCATTAACCTGCTCTACAAGACCTGAAGCCTCCGGCCTGTAGCTACAATGCAGTCTCTGATCAATGTTCACAGCAGAGCACAACAATTTCATGATTTCACTGTGGAAATGAGTTCCTCTATCTGTCTCCACTGATGTCGGAAATCCATATCTCGGGATCAATTCTCTTAACAACAACTTAGCTACTGTGAGACTGTCACATCGTCTAGTTGGATATGCTTCCACCCAACGCGAAAAGATACACACCACCACCAAAACGTATCTCAACCTATTGCACCTCGGCATTTCAATAAAGTCCAATTGTATCCTATTGAAGGGACCTCCAGATCTTCCAATGTGACTCAATGCAACCAGAGTTTTCTTTCCAACATTCATTTGTTGACAAGTAACACACCTGTGGCATACCGTTTCAGCCCACACACGAAAGCGTGGATTAAACCACGTCTGCCTAAACACTCGCACCATAGCATCTCTTCCCAGATGAACTGCTCCGTGGATTTGCCTTGCCATTGGGCTCAGTAGACAATTGGGTAATACTGCTCTCTCATCTGTGGACACCCAAATGCCATCGTCTCTTCTTTTTGTGCAACCTGCTCTGACCCATGAAGCAGCTTCCTCTTCTGGGACTTCATCCTGCAACCGCTTCACCTCATCCCAAGTATCGGCTATAGCTAACATCAGGCTGAGCTCGGTCTCTTCTGTGCTCTCGCCTATATATTCTCCATTGAAAATACAAGCATGTTCAGCGCAAAATCGTGCTACTTCATCTGCATAATTGTTGCCCTTATTGACAAAGTCTTCTCCCTTTCCGTGAGCTGCACATTTAACGACTGCTATCTCTTTGGGCTTCTGCAAAGCTTCCAATAGTTGGCGCACATACTCGCCGTTACGTATAGGTGACCCTGAGGACGTTAGAAACCCCCTCTGTGACCATAACTGCCCAAAGTCATGAACTCAGTCGAATCTCAGCTGCAATGATACAGGCACGTGTCAAAGCAACAATTTCGGCCACCTGAGCAGAGAATACTCTATTTAAACAGGCAGCTTCCACTACTCCCATGATGGTGCACACAGCAAACGCTGCTCTCAAATACCCTTCATTGTCTCTTAAGCATGAACCATCAACAAAAAGGATCAAATCAGATTGGGGCAAAGGTTCATCGACAATGTCAGGTCTGGGTTTGGTAGATAGGTCAGTAACATCTAGGCAGTCATGCTCTTCACAATCCTCATCTCCTTCCTCTGCCGGAACAGGTAACAATGTAGCAGGGTTCAGGGTGGTACAACGTCTCAGGGTAACATTTTCAGCGGCCAAGATAACCTGCTCATACTTGGTAAGTCTGTTGTTGGTCAGATACTGTGTTTTTGTTCTCGTCATCAATAATTCTACTGAATGGGGCACATGAACAATGAGCGGATAACCCATCACTATGCTTTCACATATTTCAATGCTGACACCGGTTGCAGCAACGGATTTCAGACATCCGGGCAACACAGAAGCTACAGGATCTAATGTAGCTGAGAAGTAAGCTACTGGTCTACGGGCACCCCCATGTGTCTGTACAAGGACTGCTAACGCACATCCCTCCTTTTCACAGCAAAAGAGCGAAAACGCTTTGTTATAATCTGGCATTCCGAGAGCTGGAGCACGACAGATGCTTTCTTTCAGCTCACGGAAGGCTTTCAAGCACACTTCAACCCATGGTACCGGATCACTAACATCCTTTCGAGTCAGTTTCAACAGAGGCTTTGCTTGCAAGGAAAAATTTGGGATCCACTGTCGACAATAGCTGACCATTCCCAAAAACATGCAGACTTCTTTTTGTGTTTTCGGAGTTCCCATTTGCAGAATTGTCTCTATGCGATCTGGTGACACCCTTCGTTTTCCTTTCTCAATCCGGTGACCTAGGTACTGAACTTCAGACAAACAATACTGCAATTTGTTTGGAGACACTTTGTGTCCATTCTCTGCCAAATGATTCAGCAACGCCAGTGTCAATCCTGCAAGCATCCTCAGTCTCTGAGGCGACCAAAAGGTCTTCTATATATTGCACTAAGACTGAGTCTTGGGGCATCACCAGTCCCTCAAGATTCTTTTTCAGACTTTGACTAAAAATGGAGGGGCTTTCTGTATACCCCTGAGGAATTCTTTCCCATGTTAACACACGATTGTCCATCCTAAACGCAAATAAAAACTGACTTTCTTCATGCAATGGTATGGAGAAAAATGCATGACACAAATCTATCACTGTAAACCATTCTGCTTTGCATGGTATCTGGAATAGAATAATAGCTGGATTCAGTACCACAGGACAACATGGGATCACAATTTCATTAACCCGACGCAGATCCTGCACTATTCTGTACTTGCCACTTGGCTTCTGCAGTCCCATGATAGGTGAGTTGCAGGGACTTCCTCTTATCTCCTTAAGAATACCTTGGGCAATCATAGTCTCAATCACAGGTCTTATTCCGGCCACGGTTTCTGGAGTCAATTTATATTGTGGCGTTCGTGGGAATTCAACATTGGGTTTGACCTGTATCTTAACTGGCTCAACCCCTCTCATCAGACCTACATCCTCGCCCGTAAAATCCCACACTTTCGGATCAACTGAGTCTCTCAAGTCATGTGGCAATTCTGCTGTTGTGAGCACCACAAACATTTCTGCACACAGACTCATGTTAGCCATTTTAAAATCAGCATCGTCATCATATGTTTGCAATTCCACACCTCTCAGAGTGCACGATATAGTACAATTGAGCTTGCACAGAAGGTCTCGTCCCAAAAGACAGACCGGACTTGAATTGCACACTACAAATTGGTGTTTATCCCGAAATGGTCCTATTCTCACGGGTAATTCGTTTGTCAATGGATTGGTCATTTTCTGATTAACCCCCACTACTTGAATCGATTGTCCCGAAAGAGTTAAATTTGGGACTACTTCAGTTCTCACCGTGGAGCGAGCAGCTCCAGTGTCTAATAAGAAGGTAACAGGATATCCATTCACATCTGCATCTACAAACGGCCCACTCTGATCTACTTCTAGGATCGCATCTAAGGTGCATTCCTCGTGCACCCCCCTCTGGCACTCTTGTAAATCTTGATTTTGATCAAATCTATCTTGTATTTCAAAATAAGGCATCTGATGGTATAACTGATTATGCATGGGTATCCTAGGAGGTTGAGGTACTTGCACTTACGGCTCATATCCTCCTCCATACATAGACCTGGGTCTTGTCACAGTATTGACAGTCTCGGACAGCTGTCCCTCACCTTCCATCTGTATCTGATTTGCTAGATTCGATCTACACTCGCGCTTCCAATGCCCGATTTTGTGACAATAATGGCAGGCAGTGACCCTTTTCTGTTGGGCCACCCACTCACTTGCACCTGGATCCATTCCTCTTCCTCTACCCTGACCAGGTTGGGTCACCATCTGTTGTCCCATTCCTCTTCCACCTCCTCTACCTCTACCTATGGCTCCTCCAATCCCTTGCGTCATATCAGCGTTTCTTAACTGCACCAACATCAACTTGTCCTTCAATTTCTTCTGTGTCAACTCCACTTGATCACTGCAATATTTAGCATAACGCAGAATCTCGTCCACCGACTTATTCTGCCAACATATCAAGTGTTGCTGTATCATCAAACTAATATCAGATTTCAGTCCCAACACAAACTTCGAGACAAACTGTCCCATATCTTTCTGTTCAATTGTATCCAATCCACTATGCTGCTTAAAAGCTAACAACAATCTTTCGTAATAATCATGTACTGATTCCTTAGAGTCTTGAGTGGTGCGATCAATCTTCAACCAATCAACAGTCTGAGGAGCTACCTTCGATTGCAGCCATGTAATCACTTGCTCGTATTTTCTCATTACATCAGGTGAAGGACCATGAGTCACTGAATCTCTAGGTGGCTCTGCAGTAGGCCACTCAATGGCAATCTTACATGCCGCCCACAAATCCGCCGGCACTACTATATCAAACAAGGTGTTTAAATCAATCCACAATACTTTCGAAATCTTTACAAACCGATCTATTTACTTGTACCACTCAGCAGGTTTTTCCCTCAGCCGAGGAAAATCATTCGTAAATGCTGCTAAATCACCCCTGCTCCATGGCACATGTACATACCCTCCATTCTGTACCTCCCTGAGGGGGAAATTTCCTGCAGCTCGCGTCCCTCAACCCGGAGGCGGAGTATTTCCTATTCCAGTCTGGAAGCTTTTCTTTTTGGCCCATCTTTCTTTCCATCTGTCTAATTCTTTCCATGTCCGCATCCCTATCACTAGTTCTCTAATTTGTGCTTTCAATCCAATCGTTCGCTTCTCTTCCAAATCCTTATCTGTGTAATTTAATCTACAAGAACCCTGTCAGCTTTGTCTTTGACAAATCAACCTCCTACTTTTGTGCCAAAAGCAACAATGCATCATAAGCTCGTTTGGCCTTCCTTGTCATGTCCTTTGCTACGAACAGTAGTTCGCTCGCGTCATACGTCTCAATTCTGATCAGGGGTAGATTACCTTCAATCACCTCATCTAGTTCTGCCTTTAATCGTACCACATCTAGCATTGGCGCTTTTATTGCACTTTTTAACACTTTCTGAATTTCCTCGTTTTTTGTATCTTCCCTGTCACAGCTTTGGGTTCTCCTAGGAACTGCACCCTCTTCTATCTTTGAAGCTGGGCGTCTATCTCTTTCCAAGCTTTGACTTCTCCAATGATCACCTGCACAAATAACCTGTGGCTCAAACAGCACTCTGGGAGCTTCTTGCCTCTTGCTTGTTTCTTCCCTCGGCATCATTGACTCTCTCACTGGTTGAACCCACATTCGAAGGTCAGACCTAGAATTCGCTAGAGCTCCTCTCCGTCTTCGTTCTGACCCACTATCTTCTCTTGATGGATCAGCTGTAGCTGGCAGTGGAGCACTAGATTCCACTGGTATCCGACTTAACCCAGTCTCAATCATTGCGAGGCTCCCTCCAGACATTGTCTCTTCCCCTTCACTTATTTGCTGTTGACTGTCATCAGTTCTTTCTCTAGGAGTATATATCGGAACCACCGGCCCTATTGTGACTGGTACCGACAAAGCATCTGGTAACTGCATGTTTCCTGCAGGTTGTACTGGCTCAGGGTTTGGATACCTCATTCCTCCAGACCTTCCCGGAATGTGTACCATTGTAATCTTGCCTCTTACTCCTGCCGATTGTTCCTCTGAACCCAGTTGTCCCACACCTAAAAGCTCTTCTGATGGGCGCGACCTCTCTGTCTCTGATCTAGAGTCGCACGGTGGAGGACGGTCCGCTAGCAATCTATCGAGGAAGCTGTCATCTGTATCACTGTCCTCCTCTGTCGTCTTTATCCCTTCAGCCCCCTCTCTTAACGTACGAAATGGGTACACGTGTTCTCCCTCTATGGTATCTACTCCATCTTTTCAACTGGGCATCCCATCTAGCATCATGATATGCCTTCATTGCTTCCCTTATTCTTCCTTGTGAAGCCTCTCTCCTTTTTGCTAGAGCAGCTCTCATCCATGCATCTAATGCCTCAAATTGTGTGGGTCTAGGGGGAGGTTTCAGTGCATTCATCATCCCCCTCAGCTGGGTCAGCACTTCCATACGAAAAGACCCATAACGAGGGAAAGCCAATTCACCCTCTTTCTCTGTAAGTTTGTGCCAATTCTGAAGCCACACTATAGTATGTAGTCCTACATTCATTGCCATGTAATGTGCCGGTGTGTCTTCTGGCGGAGCTTCTTCTCCTACCCGAGTCACTACCCCTGTGTCACCTCTACACAAATCTCGCAATACCCTAAAGCATCTCATTGTAGAATCGATCAATTGCAAGCCCAAAATACGCTATTCCACTGCAAACGAACTTCCACCAATCCCAGCGCTGCGTTGCACCAACCAACCTATCGCAGCGCACCCAGACGTCACTTCTCACTCCTTGCAGCGGCTCACCCGCCTTTACAATTTCACCGCAAACTCGCTTACACACATTCGTACCACAAGTAACTGTATATCCAAAAGTTATTAAACCAAGTAACTGTTCCTACACAATTACAATAACTTACAGTCACATAAAACAAGTAATTGTCTGTCACTAAAGATCGATAGAACACTCTCACAAGAACATTCAGCCGTTATGACCCCCGACCTGCGATGGTCACTCAATCGCCATAGTCCACCCCCGGTACCTGAGGCTTTCTACCGCGACCTATTCCTCATTCACACAAAGTTCCCTAACACAAGTGGATTGTCGATAGCGCTTCACAACACCCACGCTTGATCAGACAATTACAATACAAAACTATCCCGGGATCTTGGACTTCTCTTGAGTCCGCTCACCAAAACTTCCTGTTCCGCACGTGTCCGGACCAGTAAACCAAAAACCACATTCACTCAACATACATCCCAACTCCGCAAGACATCACCCACTTACTCATCACCGCAATCTAACACCACAATTCCTTTCATACTTACGCCACCACTGTTTCCGCCGCACCATCAACGTCCGCCAGTCTCCGCCGTCTTCCGCTCCACTTCAGGGCTCTTCAACCTTACTCCTGATTACTCCCCTCACCTTAGAGGTAAACCACTTTAAAGGTAAACCATCCTCTGCTACCATTTGATTACGCTAAATTGCACACCTAATGTTCCCTACTAAGTATAGCGTAAGCGATCGATCTTTTATTTACCTAAAGTGGTTGAGGGAGGAAACAACTCAGACAGATATCAGCAAAGTCGTCATGCCTGAAAAGACCACCAACTCCAAAGTGCAGTTTGAATATTTATTATAAGGCCAAAAACAATTGGATGTAAATACATCTCAATAGCAAAGTATAGAGGTACAGAAAAATTAATACAGAGCCAAGTTTCCGAATATAAGTAATTCGGCCCAAAAGACAGATGATTATAAATTCCAAAATCACAACGCAACACAGAATAGATGCGATATTCAGCTCTCGACTCATTGAAAGAAATCAACATCTTTCCCTACACTGCTCTACATGTGGGCCCTTCCTGTCTCTCTTCTATCATTCCCCAACGGTGTCAGCACGTGTCGACTTCCTAAGAAGTACTCACGTCAAATGAGTCGTTTTAGCTTATGGCTATGGAGCTTGCTCTAAGATGCTCCTTCTCCTCCGAAAGCTAGCAGAAGTCTGGTCTCGCTGTCCCTGCGCATCATACAAAAGATGGGATTCAACCCATAATACGTCATTCTTCTTAAAACTTTCCATTGCACCTCTATGCAGTAGCTTTTTTCCTTTCATGGCACAAATTTAATTAATGATATCTTCTTTCCAGTGGCCTTGGCTTCCAGACAGACCAGATACGCAAGGCATCCTCCCTTCTTGCTTCCCAGCCATCTTCAAAGACATTCCGGGTCTCTCCTTAACTCTGAAAATAACGATATGTATTCTTTCCCCTGCAGTAGGATGAGAACATTCTAACTTCGAACACAACAACATTTAATTATTTATTTTTCAAGAGCAAGGAGAATTGAAACCTACGGCTTTGGGCCTACAATTCAGGCAACTTAAACTAACCACAATTACGGTGTACAGAAGTAATGTCGTCCTGCACATTATGCATGAAGGAATCATAATACATACAAAGTTCTACTTAAATGCGTTCACAAATTTTTAACATCAAATGATTCAAATAAATGTTTCTTAATAGTCGTAAAACACTGCAAACAATACGAATACATGAGTGCGTTTAAACCATGAGTATAGTGCACACATACAAAATAGAGTGCTATCAGCGCTCTATCAGAAGTCAATGGGGAAATTACATTCTCCCGATTTCTATTTTAAAATCTCCCACTTCCCTGCCCTAAAATGTTGGCATGTCTGCTACATATCAACCCGTAAGTATGGTTGCCACCTGTCCCGGGGGCCAATACTGGCTATATGTTCATGTAGGATTTATAAAGGCCCGGACATGATTCTTTAGTAGAACTTTAAGTAAAGTCCTCTTTATTCATTTTTACCATGGCCTTTCTTTCGTTGTTTAATTCAATTATCAGTCTGTGGTCAATAGGGCAGATGTAGAACACATTTTGAAGTGTATTGTTCTTACATTTGCTGTTTAAATTTGTCTGAACCTCTTTCAGAGGGCTACGGGGCACCCAGGGGCTACTACCATGGTGGTTGAGGACTTTTACATCTGATGTCCTTGGCCCGACTTACTATAGATCTTGAGCAACTGGGCCAAGTACCCCTTCTGCACTTGACTCTCACTGGCAGCTGTGAAAGAGCAGTTAAAACCTCCCTGTGAGGGTAAGGCATGGGAGTGTGGAGAGTGCAGATACAGGTAAGTGAACATGACCCCTAATTCAAAGTGCACGCAATTCGAACAATAAATCCATGTCCAGTCCTATACCTATTTTTATAAGAAAAGGAAGTATTTTATTTCTAACTGTACACATTCAAAAGGATAACAACATTCATGAGCAATAAGTCAATACCTTGAGGTCGGGGCAGTAGTATTTGTCAGGCAAATCCCTGACCCTGCTCTTTCGCTGTTGGCTGCATCCAAAGAATGGTTACTAGTAGGGTGTACTCGAGTTCCCCTATGACTCTTGGGAATTATTCAAGTGTCTATAGTACCGCAGTACCTTCAGGAGCAAATCCCACGTGGACCTAAAGGCCCGGTTCAAGTTTTACCCGTTCCTGCAGCACAGAAGCGTTCGCTGTTGCAGCGGATGCCCTGAGCACGGGCACTTGTGAATTCTAATTCTGCTAGGAGAAGTTGAGCTGCTCGCAGTACATATGGCAGCAACCGGCAGGCACAGGCTCACTCTCCTGAGCATCATCTCCCCAAAGATTGGAGCACCTTCCAGATTGCAAGGACGCAGTAAGTCACTTTCTCCCCGGTGGGGGGGATATGGGTGGAATTTCATCCTTTGGCTCCTGACTGGAGCACAGGGAGGGTGCATCATCCTCCTCGGTATTCTTCTGGTCCTCGAGAGTGACTCAGGGCAGATCTCGTGATGCGGCTCGACCCGCTGGTCACAGCCATTCTCCAGTCCCTGGCAATGGCCCGAACTCTTTGGTAATTTGGTCCTGGCAGCCCCTTCTGGCACATGGGGTTGCCTCTGTACCTTCGAATGCAATGTAGACTGCTCCGGAGCAATCATCCACACCATGAAGACCCCTCCTGGCATACAAGATTCACAAATCCTGACACCCTGGGCAGACAGTTACTTCTACGGGGCCCCCCTCTGACATACTGGGTCACCACAACGAGGCAGTGTGGGCTTGGCTCTCCACACACAGCGCTTGATGCACCCTCAGTCTACACGTCCCTTTTTTTGGCATGCAGGGGTCGCCGAACGGGCTATGACCCGATCGGTGCACAGTCAAACCCTCACACCTCATGCAGGGAATCCTCATGGTAGGACTCCCTCTTGGATCTCACTCCCTCCAGTGCTCCCCTCTTCTTCACAGGGCACAATGGTTTTGGCAAGCAGGCAGGGGCTGGTGCTCCAGTCTCCAGGGATGGTTGTCTTGGGTTCCCTGGGTGAAGAGCAGGGATACTAGCATTCCTTGGCCCCAGTCCTGGTCACAGGTCTTGCAGAACTTACCCTTCTGAAGCAGCCTGTCTGACCACTTTGCAGATGGCAAAGTTTGGGGCCTCAACCTCCCCTTCTTATAGTCCATTTCCAGACACCAAAATGTGATTTAGGGTCTGGGTCTTTGAAGTTTTATGTTGGGTTTCTTCTTCTTCTGAAGTATACACTTCTCTTTTTCTTCTTTACTCTCGAAAGGATGTCTGTCACAGCAGGCAAGACAACGAAGCTGATTGACCCACAACACAATTCATGGGAGCAACCAGAGTTTACACCTGGATGTCGGCCACAGTGATATGTGCATCAAAGGGTTAAGCCCGGGCTCCCAACCCTACTCTTTATGATTTCCTTATCAGCCCCTTCTCCTTCCTAAAATGTGTCCAGTCAGCTTTCATTTCTCCCTCCTTTCCCCCAGAGTGTGTCCCACCCAGCTCACAAGAATGCAGCAATACACAAATCTTTCTTGGAGGATTCCTCTACTTCTCCTGTCTTCACCAGGCTAGCATAGGCTTCCCAAAATGGAACCCTGGGTCCTCCCATATAATGTACCAGTTCAGGCACACTTGCACTCCGTGTACATTGACAACACACATTTTATCCAGCACTGTTATCTCCATGCTTTGTGCCATTACAGACACTCATATATTCAACACACACATTCAGTCTGCCTGCACTGTCAGTACTGTAGCTTTTCTTCATTGTACCAGGGTGTGCTGTTTACAAACACACACTGCCAGCACACACACTCGTCATGTACGTGTGGCACAACCCTTCATGTATTGTTCTAAACGCAAGCACACATACAGCAGCACATGCTTTAATTGCACATGCATTGGACAGCACTACCTCTCACCAGTGACGGCTAGTGACATTTGGAAGTGGTGAGGCGTAGCAGTTGAGTATGACTTTATGTGAGCGAGCGACGCGAGCAAGCCTAATGGACAAACGTGGTGTCCAGGGTAGGTCCTCCTCTCGCTTAAATTTTTTTTTTAAAAATTGGTAAATGGTGCATTTTAAGCAAATTAATTTGATAAAGCAAGGCTTATAAAGCAGTGGGCACGCATAGTGTTGAAATATTAAACACGTTAAAAACTGTACCATATCTTACTGCATTAATATGTTAAACAGTTACTGTAATGTGCAAATTGTACAGCGCAACAACTTCAGACCTTTAAAGTGTGTGCTTCCCTTGCCCAGTGTCTTGCATTGCATGTGGCATCAACTTTGGAAAAAAAAGCTGTAACCAGGCTTTGGGAAGCATCCACAGCTGCTGACTGCAATCAGTCCTATAGAAAGATGTGCAGACAAGTCTTTAAGTGGGGGCTCTCTAAAAGGAACATGTAAAATACATTCCTGTGATTCCCAGTGGGCCACCTCATCGGTATTTTGGTTTCTATATGAGATGTAATAGTATCCAGATATATAATACAACAACTGACATACACCTAAAACTGGTCAATACAATGGGTTTTGTAAATGGTTGTTAGCTGCTTAAGATAAATGAGTAACAATGATAGCGCCATGCGTCATGGAAGCCACACACTCCTTCTCTCAGCTATGTGTCAAAATACAAAATAGGCAAAGAGCAAGTACTATTTTTGAAACACAGACTGACGGATATAATATTCTTAACAACATTCTGTGAACAAAAAAGATCGGATTTTTCAAGATTCAAAACCACACATAAGTATATTGTTTCACTAGAAAATGATGCATGACCTTTGGCCTGAACAAGGGAGTGGTCCTAGTCTGAAGAAAATATTCATTGCAGATGTGCAGAGATCAGGGGGGGTCAATAAAATTCAGTATGATATAGCAAGCACTGGAAAGGACTCACTCATGCTATTCCAACACGTGCTGGGCTCAGGATGCAGTTACAATAACATACTGCATGTCATGTCTGAAAATATCAATGATCCGGCATATCTTTACCAGTGCTGTTAGAAGAATAACACATGCTGCATCGGAGGCCTGTCAGGCAGCAAGCGTAGGGTCTAGAGCCTACTGGGAGAGTACATGGTATTAACTGAAAGAATGGTGAATGGAAAACTTGGGAGCAACATATATTCTAATGAAAGAAAGCGAGGACCTCATCTCCCAGAATGCACTATGCTGACCATCTGCTGATAGAGAGGTATTTGGGAGCACCAGCAGTTCTTATGAAAAGAACTGCTAATGCTATTCAACACATACAGTTACAATAAATGTAAGAGCATTACAATGCCGACCTGTCAACTTCCCTGTCATGTTTGTGACAGATCCATTTTTTCCACCAATAACAGAAGGGAAGCAGGGACTTGTAGTTTCATCTTCCACTTTGTAGGTGTGTTCAGTGACCAGGACTGGCGACAGGTTAGCCTCACGACACTGGGCCGCTTGAGAGCTATGAATTAAGGGCAGCAGTGGTTGATAGGGTATTGTTGCTTGCAGACTTATGGCCTGCTTTACTACCTTTTTGTTTTTCTTAAATCCATCTCATTGCTGATCTTTAAAAGTGAGTAGAGTTTTACATTTTGATACTTTTAACTGCCACTGGTCCTTATCATACAGCAAGCTCGAGTATTCAATAAAGAAATTTAGTAGCCAATGCGTTTTTAGAGCATGAACAGGTGTGTGAAACCACTTCAACTATCCATGTAATGTGTTGAAATGACCCCACGTAATAAACAGAGAGAGGGCGCAGTGAAGATAGAAGCCTGCCACTTGGTTGCCCCAAGCATTGCTAGCAACTCGCAAGACAATACAAAATTGGGCAAAATGGTTTGAGAGATTATTAAAAAAGCCAGTGCGCTTTATATCTGGGTCAGTTGTAAAACATAAAGAATGCATTAGCAAATTCAGCAAGTGTTTCACTTTTTCTGTTTTCTTAGAATGTCCGACACAGTCATGACAGCGCAGATGAAATGCGATCCACGGCCTCCGAACCCCCTCCCGCCCCGGTCGGTACCCCAAGGCCTTTCATACCTTTCATACATGTTGGAGCCGAAAATGTGGGTCAATGTGTTTAAGCAGGGCCGAGGCTAAACCGGCTGAGGCAGCAGGAAGGCACTTTTAAAAACAAAAATGAGCAGGCACACTCACCGTCCAGTCACAGCCTTAACTGTTGACTTCACTGTTCTCTAACTCGGCCCTATCCCACGACTCCTACGCCAATTCTGGTGCTGCTCCACTGATGTAAACAGCAGGAGAGCAGCGCAAAGATTGGTTCGGTCAGAGGCTGCCAACGCTCCTCTGGAGACTTGGGGGCTCTGGATGTAATCCACCCCAGGCTCCTATCATTGCAGGTTGGTGAGGGTTCAAGTGTGCATGTCGGGCTGGGCAGAGCAAAGCACCTGTCCAACCCGACATGCGTGCTTCAGCCCAACGGGTCCCGGGTTGTCACACTCACTCAACAACCACCATTCAAGCTCCACCCCCTCACCCACGTCTGGCTCCGCCCACCCCCACCTGACTCTACAATACGAAATGGCAAAGTTCACCGGGCCATGTCGCACACTGCTGTGGCAAATAAATGGGAAATTAATAATTTAATATGGGATCCAGGGGCAGGTGGGCAACGCCCCCACGCCCTCATAAAGAAACCGCCACTGCCTCTCACATGTACTACACAGTACTGCACTTCCTAGGCACACATACAGCGAGCGCAGAGTCACTACTCCTAAGTAGCATAGCACTCCACAGCAAGGGATCCCGGTTTGAGTCTTGGTGGTGCAACATCCTGTGATTCTGGGCAAATCACTTAATCTCTCTGGGTGATAAGTTGTGCTATATAAATGTGTTGCAAGACGAAAAAGCAGAACGAGGCAAAACCTTATAAAAAAATAGTTCCACCAAAGCGGATGTTAACAGTATTTCAGCCACGGGAACCGGATAAGGGAAGCAGACGGGGGAAAAAGCATTGGTAAATGCAGGAAAATATGCTACAGCCAATAGAAATGGAGGAAAAGTATGTGGCTAGCACAGGAAGCAATGAAAAGCCAGGAAAGACAGTAGGCGGGATGTAAGTCCCTTTTAAGTTAATATTAAAAACAATAGATTTCACAAGCACAGCGCAAGCGAAACCGAAAAATGTAGTGCCTAAAAAAGCGAACAGTGTAAGCTAACAAACACGCCTCGCAACAGACAGCACATGCACTGTCTAGTATGCGATACCGAAAAAGCATGCAGTGAAGGTTCATAAAACACAGTCTGAATTAAATCCAAGGTGACGTACAACACGTTACAAATAGCTAAATAAATTCATGAATAAATAAATACATAAATAAATGACCATCGCCGTCTGCTGGAGATTTTTGTGTCAAAGCACCACTTTCCAAATTTATTTGTCAAAATATCGTAGGCTGCACAGGCAGTTTCAAGGAAGAACTCATGAAATATTTCAGCATTTCAGGGTCTGACACAGTCACCCAAAAACATAATTTCTCCTCAGCAGCAAATCATGTATGTGTCTATAAGAAATTCGTGTACCAGTCTCTCTGGACCATACTGCTGAGGGCCCAACAATTAATCCACCATCAAAAGCATCCCCTGACAACCAAGTTACTAGGGAGTTTCCTGTGTGTCCTGTAAGGCTAGTCAAGCCCTGCCCATGACTGGTATGGGAAGACGCTCTGACATCATACTCGTGCAATAAATCAGTGAAACCACACTTTAGAGCTGCATGTCTAGAATGCCACTGAAACCTGTTGCATGACCTTGTGGCTTTTTGAAGGCAGTGCACAACAACAAAACAACAGAGAGCGCAGCCATGCTGTGCCGATCGACAGAAGACCTCCATATATCTCTGAAGTGTCCAGTCTGATTCCGGTGTTAGAAGACCAGGGCTTCAAAAATCCACTAGCATTGTCGAGCAAGATTTATTCAGGACAAGCTAAGCTATTTTAAGGGACTACTCACCATTTCTGGCAAGTTGAAAATCATCTATCTTCAGTCACAGAACAAAAAGTAAATGTAGGAAGACAAACTGACTTTTGACCTCTGTCTCTGAAAGCAGAGCAAATGTGACAAGATAACAAGATTTAAAGGCATCTTTATTGCTGACAAAGTGAAAGAGCAATAAAAATGCCTTTAAATCTTGTTACATTTGTTGGCTTTCAGAGACCGAGCTCAAAAGTCAATTTGTCTTCCTACATTTATTTTTCTTTCTGTGACTTAAGTTAGAGGATTTTGTAAAGTGAACTGTGTGACAACTGAACTGTGCAAAGCATGTTAAATGAAAGGCTGTATGATGTCAGGCTTTTTTTCTAACACAACCCTGAAATAGCTAAGGGAACTGTTCAAACATTTCAAATATATTTCACTAGTTATGTACACCCATTTTTGTAATTCTGTGGTGAAAAAAATATTTGTATAGGATCAAAGCAAATTAGAACACTTTGCTTGGTGATGTGCAAATTTTAAATATGTTTGCTGAAACCCATTTTCCAAACATTGTTTATGCATTATTATCAGTAAAACTGCATGTTAGTTGGAAAGTTTTGTGGCCATTTCAATGAAAATATGTTATCTGTAAATGGCAGTGCACTACCACATCATCCTTTGGTAATATATTTATGAAAAGTGAGTTTTTAAACATGAAATGGGATTATTACTGCTCCTGCCCAGATGACAATGCTATTAGTGAACTGAGAGGCAAACTTATATATGTGGGCTCGATTTGTGTTATATATGGAGCAAACATTTAGTCTAGTAAATAAGATTTTTTTTTGTACAGCAGAAATAGTGAACTTGCATATTTGAAGGTGCTCTCTTATGTGATAATAAAGAAAAAGGTAGCTCCATAAGACAAAATATTTGCCTAGGATCACACAATTTGAGACCACTTGACGGGTCAAGTAAATTACAGTTAGGTTTAGTAGATTATTAAAGTTACTAGACCTGCAGGTCTTGTAGCATTTTTATGATTTTTCGAGCCTTGGAGACCCTCACAAAATGTTGATGGAGAGAGGTGGTATACGCCACCGGGGCTTGTACCAGTACATGCCTTATAAATTAGAGCAGAAAGCTATACCCCGTTTCTCTTTCAGGTGGCAGAAGCAGTGCGTGACCTAGCAGACAGCTTGACCAGTGTGTCTGCGCGCCTAGCGATTTTTCTTATTTTTAAATGGGAGCAGGCTACCGACTCGGTGCATGGCAGGCCACTTCAGACACACAGGCACAAGAACTGTCTGACATGCATTATACGTGTGCTATTTGTTCTCTGTTGCTGCTTTCTCACAAGTATGATTTTCTCCCTCCGCCCCTCGCAGAGACACATTACAGCTGCTGCCCTCACAAAAACATTTAACATTCTCCTGAAAACATTTATGGAGAACAAACGGTGAATGCAGTTTTTAATCCAGCGGATTAAGGAGCTGGGATTTAAAGTTTTTAACAGACTGCCTTTTCTTTCAACTTTTCCTTATTTCTAAATAGTTTGTACTTCCAGGTGTACCCCGGTAATGTGTGGCACCCAGGGCTTTCAGTGGACCTTAGACGAGGTAGGAATTAACAAGTATCACAGGAGTGGAGAGGATGTGGTGCAGCGGGCAGAGCTGCTGACTTGAGAGATGGGGATCCCGGTTCGAGTCTCGGCGGCACAACATCCTGTGATTCTGGGCATATCACGTAATCTCTCCGGCTGATAAGTTGCACTGTATAAATCTGCTGCAAGACAAAAAAGCAGAAAGAGGCAAAATGTTATGAAAAAATAGTTCCACCAAAGCGGATGTTTACGGTATTTCGGCTACGGGAAACTCATAAGAGAAGCAGACGAGGAACAAGCATTGTAAATGCAGGGAAATATGCTACAGCTAATAGAAATGGAGCAAAAGTAAGTGGCAAGCACAGGAACTAATGAAAAGCCAGGAATTAAAGGAGGCGGGATGTGATCCCCTTTTAAGTTTATATTAAAAACAACAGATTTCACAAGCATAGCGCAAGCGCTGTGCAGGCAAAACCTAAAAAAGACCTGTTTACTAACCGTGATCACTATGCGATATGCTGCCACCACCGCGGTTGTGCTCCTTAACTCTAGTTGAAGGATATAACCTTCCACCACAATGAAGGTAGCGCTTTGAGCGCCCCTCTGGGTCCAACAAGACTGCAATCCATGAAACTGGCCTATGTCAGACATTACACCAAGTGCGGCCACTTGCAACAACATCAAACAAATGGGGCAGTATATTGCTGATGCATCATCAGACAAGTGTGTTCGCTTGGTTTTTGCCAGCACCATCTTACAGTTTAGTGAAGAAGTAAGAGCAGTGAAACAACTTGGAAGCAGAACAACTATGTTAGAACATAAACAGCAGGCCACTCAGCAAGTTACTATATGGTCTGGGTGCAGGGGCAAAAGCATTTCCATGTCATTAAACACAAAAAAACGCAGCAACACAAAAATAAGTTCTTTTTAAAAAAACAGGGGCTAAAATAGCAAAGCATGCTTTTTGGGACTAAAAATATGTTTGCCTTTAGCCAATGTGCTTTTTCATTTGATGAGGGCAATGCAGCTTCCCTAACAATAATATTTTGTAAACACCATGACAAAACAAGCATTGCCAAAACCAGAAAGCTGCACCTCACACTATACAAATTGGCTTTGCCAATGCTTGTTTTGATGTTATAGAACATTGTTTCCCCTCAAGAAGTGCCCAGGCCAAATCCTCCCCCCCTTACACATATTGGAAATTCTAAAGGTACCCAGAGTTTGTGGATTTCCCATGGGGCAGGTTGGGGTCGGGAGAGGGGGGATAGGGTGGCACTGAAAAATTAGGCAAAATATAGCACCAAAAAAATTAAATGACAAAAAAGTGCTGTGTAAGAAAGTGTCATTTTGTTCTTCTAAAAATGACATCTACAAAAAGTTACTGTGCTAAGATCACAATCTTCTCAGCTTCCATGAACAAGCACAGTTGTAAAAAAAATCAATTTTACCACAGTTTTTCTGAGTTTTAGTCCATTTTTTCTATTTTTTGTTTCTATCTACTTTCAGTTTACAGTGGAAAAAGATGTGAACTTAAAAATATTAATTTCTGAAAAGATCTGTATTTTACAAGGGGTCATTTGTGTAGATTGCTTGTGGTTTAGCCAAAAAAATCACTGTTGATGTAAAAAATAGTGTAAAAAAGGAAAAAAAATAGAAATAGCTGACAGTGTTTACATCTGTCATTTTTTTGCAGTAATGGCTGATTTACAAAAGTAACATACCGTTAGGTCTTTCTGACCCTTCTGGCAGCAGGTATAAATAGTGGTTTTTGGCTATCCAAAAACATGCAATACCCAGAGCACCCCTCTGAGCTGCAGCTTATAATGATCTAACATTGTGTAGCAACTACGCTTCAATTCATATAGTAAAATCAAATGGATGAAAAATTAATAGGAAGGAAACATATTTATTTTTTAAATGTGCCCAAGATACTGTGTTTAGGAAAAGTTGTGCTCTGTACAACTCTGAATTTAGGGTTACCCTTTCTATAACATGATACAAGGGCATCTTGCTAAATGTGCCCTTTTTTATACACTGGCTTATATTTGGAAGCCAAAATGTCAGTTTTCTTCAGACAAATTCAATTGATAATAACAAATGTTCTACTATTCTCTGTTCCCACACTTCTCCGGATAAAAATGGTTCCCCGTTTGTGTGGCTGGGACTAGCGTCTCCGACAGGAAAGGTCCTAGATGCAATATGGAGATATCAAAATTTCACCATCAAAATCGACCCATTGTGGCAATGTGGGTAGCAGCGATATTTGGGCCTGCCCACCACCCATGGAAACCTACCAAACCCAGGGATATCTGGAAACTATACAACCTGGGGAGTTAAGGGTGGTGTGACTTGCGTGGATCCCACTACATTTTCTTGCCCAGAATGACTACCAAATCTAACACTTTGGCTAAAAACATACATTTCCTGCCATTTCTGTAAGTGAAAGTTTGGGGGCCCACGAAATTCCTATGACCCAGTGTTTAAGCAGGTCTCCTGGTAAAAAGAGCACCCCACTCCTGTGGCTCAGCCTAACATAGTGACAGGAACAAATGAAATCAGGGAGCATGCAAAGACCATATTGATTTTGTTTGGTCACAGATTTCATCAGTTCCTGTTGCGGGTGCTAGGTCCAGCTACACAAGTGAGGTATCCGGGGGCAGGAAGGGGGGCAGATTGGGGATAACACTTCCCATCTGCCCCCAGAGAGGCAGAAAGTTTGTATTGCACAAATTGGGTTGGGGGCGTGCTCAATTCCAGGATGAGCTGCCCCAACCCCATTTTTGTTTAATATTCTCAGACTGGCATACTGGAGGTAGAACTCTCTAATAAACCTTGGGGCCCAGAAAGACTGACTGAATTGTCCCTTTTGGTAGTGGAGGCATGGCTCAATGCCTGGGTGAGCTGCCTTCACCCCATTTCTTTTGGTCAATTATTCCCTGATGTATAGTTGGATTTCTCTCCCTATCTGACTGAGGGGGCAGAAGCACTATTTTGTCCCTTGGGGATACACTTGCTCCTCCTCCAAACAAACTCCCTGGTGTCTAATGGGTGGATCCCTGCTTGGGGATCGTGGTCCTAGAGCGATCATCAAACAGGGTTTCTCTTGGTAGAGGTCCTGCTGGAAAGGGGCCATTGTCCCCTTTACAGCAGTCACTGAGCCATAGAGCACTGATCAAATTTAAAATAGACAACACATTGTGGTGTAATCTGCTCTCACTTCTATTACCAGGAACATCACATACTATACGTGCTGCTCGTCACCATAACAAAAAAACAATCTTGGGACGCGAGGAGTGCTTTTCCTATGTGTTTAGACTGATTTTTTTTATTTTTAAGAACAAACTTTATTGATATTTTCGTTGTCCTCATGATAACCTCGAACAATAATGTAAATGTACATGACATGAAATAATTTTGACTATCATGAGCCACATCATACAATATATGTAAAAAAGAAAACAAACTGCAATAAAGGGAACAAAACAAAATTAACCATAATAAGAAAACGGCTGCGTTGCAAAGCATTAGAGTAGTATCTCTATAGCATGACCAGGTTTCAAGTGACAGGTTGGCTAGTCTAGTCACTTCTGACATATAATGACAATGCATAGACACCCGTTTTAGCTGTGGGGCAGAACCTCCAACACTGGAGATGTGGGCGATGATGGCAGTATCAAGACAATTCCTCTATAGTCTGCTCAGCGCTGCCATATACGTATGTGTTTGTGTGGGCATCCACGAGCCTTAAAGACCGGATCCTCCAATCCCATGCAGAAATCTAATCCGTGCTTCCAAGCTACCAATGGGGGTGGCGCGGGTGCCTTCCATAGTCGGGCTTTGTCACGCTTGGTAATAGTCAGGCCAAGAAACAATAAATGGCGTTTATATCTGTTGCCCCCTATGCCTTCCACAATATGTAGCAGCGCTAGGCGGGGTGTGTTTGGTATAACCCACCCCAGTACCTCAGCCAAACAGCCTCGCACACCCTTTCCGAATTTATCTAGGGTCGGGCATGACCATACTGTACGAATAAAAGTAGCCTCTTCCACTCCACAGCGAAGGCACTCTGGGGAAGCAACAAGACCTGCCCTATGAAGTCACAATCGAGTGAAGTAAATTCTGTGTAAGTATTTCAGCTGTATAAGTCGTAGTCTCGAGGAGATAGCAGCCCCACGAGGGGATTCCAGTGCCTCCTCCAGTCATCATTGTCTAAGGGACCGAGATCTGTTTGCCAGGCTTCCCTAAGGGATTCCAGTGTTGGCGCACTGTGGGTGACTAATGTTTGATATATTTTAGAAATTTTGCGGTCAATCAGATCACCGATTAGGAGCTTTCCCTCTAGTGATTAAATTCAGGGAGGGTGGAAATCTCCCTAAGGTGAGGAGTAATAGCATGGCGGAACTGAAGATACTTCTAAAACCTAGAGTGTGGGATGGAGTATTCTTTCTGAAGGATTTGAGTGTTTTGACTGATTTTTAAAGAGAAAATCTTTTTGGTACAAGAAGAAGGATTTTCTCAAACAATGCGGTGGATGAATTGTTAATATCTACCACAGTAAAGAGGTAATGCAGTGGATGTCAAAGGGAATGTATACCAAACTCACCCTTCTGAGTGGGGTGCCGTGCTGGGGTATCCTTCCTTGTGACACAACTGGTATGGAACCATGGCTGTTGTGTGCTATTTCCAGTTGAAGACCAAGCTCAGGCAGCATAAAACCACTCACCCGTAAGGAAGGCGTAGCTATGCTCTTATGTCTGAAATGCCATCAGACAACAGGGCCCAATCAGGAATAACTTCGTAAGGGCATAAGAATAGTGAACCAGATCATTATACACACTGTTGAGCAACCCGGATTTCGGAAAAATCTATGCCACACTGGAGCATACCGTAACCATAATGAGGCAGACAGCATACTGTAGTCCTTGACTGTTTTTATCTGAAGACGATGTAAATAAACATGCATATATTTGTGGATACTGCTGAAAAAGAGCATTTTTCTTCAGTGCCTAATTACAGAACCATCTGGTTTAGTTTGTTTAGTTTAGTTTGTGAGCTTATATAGCGCTTGAATCACCCC
Organism: Calotriton arnoldi; assembly: GCA_963921515.1. NCBI lineage: Eukaryota > Metazoa > Chordata > Amphibia > Caudata > Salamandridae > Calotriton > Calotriton arnoldi. Next base: position 527,722 of record CAWUFW010004360.1, read on the forward strand.
CTGAGGGGTATCTCAGCGCTCATGGACTTGCAAAAGAGAGTTGTCACGGTGGGCTGGTTTAGAAGAGGGCAGTTTTCAAAGCCTTCCTAAATTTCAAGTGGTCTGGGCATTGCCTTAACGCTATGGGAAGTTGGTTCCATAAGGAGGGCGCCTGATATGAAAAGGCCTTTCCTCCTGTCCGTACTTTCTTGACCATGGGAATTTTGAGCAAAGATTTTGAGCTGGATCGAAGGTCTCTTTGGGGGATATAGTGATGGAGCCTCTCAGCTAAATAGGTGGGTCCCTTTCCCCATATTGCCTTGTGTGTCAGGCAGCAGATCTTAAACTTCACTCGTTTACGCACAGGTAACCAGTGGAGTTGTTGTAAAAGAGGGAGTGAAGCTGATCTGTAAGGGGCGTTTAAGAGTAAACGTGCTGCAGTATTTTGTACCACCTGAAAGCGGTTCAGAGAAGACTCGTTAGCCGCGATCAATAAGGCATTACAGTAATCTAATTTACTCAGCACCAGGGTTCGGCTGAGGGTCTTTCGTAAGGAGTCGGGGAGATAAGGAAAAACTCTTCTTAGCAGGCCCAACACATGAAAGCATGAGCCAACGGTGTGTGTTACATGCTCTTTCATAGTTAAAGTCTGTTCGAGACGCACCCCTAAGTTCTTTGCCGCTGTTTTTGGTGCTGGAGCTATTCCTAGCTCTATAGGCCACCAGTCTGGTGTCCACAGTAGTGGGGCCTCTCCAAAGAGCATGATTTCAGTCTTTCCGGCATTCAGCTGCAAGAAGTTGTTTCTCATCCATTGTGAGATGGCCAGCATGCCGGAAGAGAAGGAAGCTTGGGCTGTCTGAGAGGTCTTATTGAAGGAGAAGGTAAGTTGGGTGTCATCTGCATAGGATATCGGGATAAACCCGTAGTTCCTCAGTAGTGAGGCCAAGGGGGCTATGTAGATGTTGAACATGGTTGGGCTTAAGCATGAGCCTTGAGGCACTCCCTTGGTCAGTTCTTTCGTATTAGACCGGTATGGTCCCAGGTTAACGGTCTGGGTACGATTAGAGAGGAAACTGGTCATCCACTGAAGTGCCACTCCCCCAATCCCGGCTTCCCTCAATCTCCCGAGCAAAGTCTGGTGGTCGACCGTATCGAATGCGGCGGAGAGATCTAATAACACAAGGAGGGTAGGTTGACCATTATCTAGTGCGAGCCTGATGTTATCAGTAACGGCCACCAGGGCAGTTTCCATGCTATGTTTTGGCCGGAAGCCCGATTGAGATGGCTCTAGGTAGCCGGCCGATTCGATATGGTCAGATAGATGTTTATTAACATGTTTTTCCAGAACTTTGCTCAGAAAAGGTAAGAGGGAGATAGGGCGGAGATTTGAGAGATCTTCCAAGGGAGCTTTGGTGTTTTTTCGGATTGGGATAATCTGAGCCGCCTTCCATGGTAAGGGTAGGTGGCCTTCCTTCAGTGATCGATTCAATAGAGAAAAGATGGGATCTGACAGCAATTTGGCAAGAGAGGCTGAAGTTCTTGCAGGTAAGACATCGAGAGGCGAGCCAGATTTTACCTTACACATTAATGTTTCTGTCTCTTCCCGAGATAAAAGGGGGAAATTCAGCAGTGATTTTGCCATTGTGCTAGGAGGGGATACTGTTATGGGGTCAGCCAGCAGTGGACAGCTTGTCGTGGTAATCTTATAGATGGTGTCGATCTTCTGTATAAAAAAATCACTTATTTTATCGCAGAGAGACTGAGAAAAGTTTTCTTCCAAGTCACAGGCTTTGGGGCTTGTAAAGGCTTTCAGAATCTGGTACAGGGCTTTGGGGGTGTTCTCTGCTTGGCTTAATTGTTGAGCTATATGAGTTTTTCGGGTCTGCTTAATGTTTTTATGATAAAGAGTGAGGGCTGACCTGTATTGCTCTTTATCATCTATAAGATGTGTTCGACGCCATCTTATTTCTAGATTTTTACATTGGCTTTTTTCCTTGTGAAGTTCAGGAGTGAACCAGGCTGCCCGGGTTTGTCTGGATTTATTCGATCGTGTTTTCAGTGGGGCGATCAGTTCGATAGCGGCTAAGGCTGTTTTATTAAAATGGGCTAGACTCTCTTCAATATTACTAAGTGCAATGCCCCCGGGTGAAGTAAAAACCGTTGAAAAAGTTTCTGGATTGATTTTATGCCATTGTCTATACGGAGATTGATTATGTAGGGCAGGCGGTTCTTGTTCTCTGGGTCCCTGCACTTGAAAATCAATGAGTGCGTGATCAGACCAACTTGAAGGCTTAGGGGCTTCACAAGTGAGGAGAGGTGAATTAGAGAAGATAATGTCTAGGGTGTGTCCTGCTGTGTGAGTTGGACCATCATTAATTTTTGTAAGATTCAGTGTGGCTAGGTCAGCTAAAAAAGACGATGTTTCTGCCTTGTCATGGCATTCACTGTGTATATTGAAGTCTCCCAGCAGCATAAAGTTGCTGGAAGAGATCACATAAGGGGCTATCGGCTCCATAGGTTGAAGAGAGAATTCGGCAATGGGGCCTGGAGGGCGGTATACCAGTGCCCCTTTCCAGCTATTTTGTGGCGAAAGATCCATCCTAAAAATCAGGATTTCGATCTTCTCGTTGCTACGCTGCTCTAGAGTTGTAATTTTCACTCAATCACTATGGATGATAGCTATCCCTCCTCCCATTTTGATCTGCCTGTCGAGTCTTTGAATCCTGTAACCCTCTGGTATAGCGATGGTGATTGCGGGGGTGCTGATGGATTTTAGCCATGTCTCTGTTACAAAACCTACATCTGGTGTTTCTGAGCTAAGTAGGTCCCATATCTCAGTCGCATTGTTTGGGAAGTGATCTCACATTTCCCAGGAAGCCTTTCCAGCTTTGCCTGGGGGAGATGGGTATACTCTCGTGATTCAAATCCATGTCTGCTACTTTCTTGGCGCCTAATAAATTAGTATCTGTGCCAAGTTTGCTTGACACTTTGGGGTCATCTGGTCTAGGTGCTGCTAAGACTAAATTTATGCTCTGATACCTGCAGTATAAGCAGGAGAAGAAACCTTCCATATAGTTTAGGTGTTGCGCCCCGTCACTATAACATGAATGGCATGGGTAATGGCAGTTTTCCCCAATATGTAGAAGATCTGTCTTGGAGTATCTAAGATTGGGGCAAGTACCTGGGTCTGGCTGTAAACGGGCAGGGTGCCTGGCTCCTGGCGACGGTTGGGAGCGGACGGGCGCATACGGGCTTGCCTTTGGCGCGCCCGCTGCGCGCTCCGTATTCCATCCGTTTTATGGTGGAATTTGAAAGGCTAGAGCGCCGACCTCCTCCCTGCCGGAAGTACCTCCCTCCACTCAAACGGGAAAACCCGCGGTGGACCGGGGAGAACGGCTCGATGGGGGGAGGGGGCAAGCGAGTCTACACAGGTATGCCTGAGTGTAGTGATTATAATCACGATTGCACGTTTTTAAAATAAAGCGAAACAGTAAAACCAACGCCGCAGTTAAAAATGCATATAAGAATATCCGTTTTTGGCAGTAAGCAGTATACAGTTATATCAGCCCAGTTTAGCAAAGGTAAAGTAGAGGAGCTGCCAGCAGCTAGCGCACTGTACACAACTTACTTGTGCGCGTCCAGTGCAGCATAGACTTTGTTTTTTGCCAAAATGATAGCTGTTCAGCAGTGTGAATAATCATTTTCAATGGTTGTTGGTACTCGTTGGGTCTAGCGTGAGCCAGCGCGCAAGTGCTGCTCTGCGAAGAACTGTGGTAGTTCAGTACGGAGAGAAGCCACGCCCACTCCCCCACCCTTATTTTTCATTGGCTTGTGTGTTTGTCCTTTGTAAATGCTGTCTTCTGATTCATTATGAGGCTTGTTAGTCCCTCCTTATAAGGGCCATGTCGTCATTTGTATCCTCCGATGGCTACTGGCCCCTTTACTTTCAGTGTTACACGGTACGTGTTATTTAGACTGTGAGCACTACTTACTTTAATGAGGTTCTCCTACTCCCCACCCCCCCTCCTTCCCGTTGTCCGTGCCTTCTCACCCCTCCCCGCCTGCACTCCCGTTGTCTGTGCCTTCTCGCCCCCTTCTCCCCCTGCCCCCCGCCCGCACTCCCGTTGTCCGTGCCTTCTCACTCCTGTTGTCCGTGCTGTGGCGATCTGGACATATGTTAACTTCATTTCCTAATATGCGTGTAACCATGGTAAATTGTCTACCTAAAGTAGTAATTCATTCATGTGTGCGTACGTGAAAGTACCCTGAGCGGGGACTGTGTGTGATGCTCGTGTCGATGTGAGTGAAGCCCTCAGCACAAGCATATTTGTGCGTGCCGTGACAGTCTTGGCCCCGGGCCCTCCTCCCGCGCCTGTTTCAGGCCCTCGACCCCCGCAGCGCTGGTATTGGAGACTGGGAACAGCTGAAACTGGAACCCGAGCTCGGTGGCTCTCCTCCATCATTAGCATAGGCCCTGCCACCATACCGACAGAGTGAGCGAGGGGAGGCGGGCGGCGGACAGGCAGCCAGTGGCCGGGCTCAGGGAACGCCAGGGTGCCTACAAGGCTCCGAGCAGGGGGCAGCGGCAGAGCAGAGGATCCATGGAGGAGTGGAACCGGCGCTGAGCGGGGATCACAGGAGGACTGGTGAGACGCACATAGACCCCGTCACCAAGTGGAGCCCGTCGCAAGTCGTGGACTGGATGAAAGGTAGGAGGAAGGATGAGCCACTGTGCTGTGGAGCCGGGGAGAGCGAGCAGGCGGGGGCGTGCTACCAGCTGTGTGCCCCTGATGCCAGCAGGCCCCTTTCTTTTCGCCAGGCACTGAAGCCACCAGGTTCTGGCAGCGCTCCCTTCAGAGACGCTTGCTGCTCGGGTGGCGGGTATCTTTATTTACAACTGTTTGTTAAATTGCTTGCCAAAAAAAGCCTGGATAGGCGGGGTCTCCCGCTGAGCGCTAGCAGGGCCGGACTGGGAACCGAAACCAGCCCTGGCAAACTGCTCGGCCGCCGGGAGGAGGGGTGCGGCCGAGCTGTTTGCTAGGGCCGGTTTCGGCCGATTTTTGTTATAGGGGGCCGATATTGTCAGCCCCGGTAACAAAAACGGCCCCCAAGGGGCCCAAAACCGGCCCCCACCCTAGCGGCCCACCGGGGAAACGCCCGGTGCCTGCTACGGCCAGTCCGGCCCTGAGCTCTAGTGTTGCACAATGTGCCTCGCGCCCCCTTTTCAAACACCTCAAGTTTCAGTAATCTCTTAGAGGGCTTTGTGACCCCATTGGCTTAAATGCAGTTTAGAGCCTGTAAATCGTGTTGCTTCGTGAATAAACCAAGCCTCAGTATTCACTTGTGAAGATTCTGCTGTTCACAGTCACCTACTGGTTAACAAAAAAACAAAGCCTTGTTACTTGCTTTTCAGCTGCCGGGTGCTTGCATCTGCAGCTTCCCTCTCTCTGGAGTATTTCTGCCCTTTGTAGTTGATGTTAATAAGACTGCCGTGTGTTGCACATCTGCCTATGGCCATGCCCATTTATTTACATGCTCCATGACCGGGTCTTGCTGTCTGTAGCATGTGATCTTGTGTCGGTGGTCGCATTTTAGCATAAAAAAACAAACATGGAGTAATGGAAATAGTTTCATGTGTGCTTCTGGGCTTTTTAGCAGTTATTTGTCTTGGTGCCAAAAGTGGTTGGTGCTTGAGACATACCCAGTTCATCAAGAGTGGGGTGGGGCATATACAGTGCATTTCATTTAGAAGAAGCGTTTTCCTGAAACATTCTAATTCAAATGTCACATTTTTGTCAAAGGGTGCATTTTGTAGGAAAGATGGGCAGTTACTATTGACAACTCTAATTATCTAGTTGAGTCGCATTGCATTCTAAATGGACCTATGTGCTGCGGGGTGCAATCCTCACGGGGGCATGCCCAGCCCTCGTTACGAATTGGTTTCCCACCCATAGTCCAACAATGTCTTGTTTGTCCAGAAATCTCAGGGTATCATCTGCTACCTTAACAGGCAGCAGTTTCTGTGCCTCTTGGTTGACTGACTGGAACCAAACCTTAAATTATATTTTATGGTTCAAGCAAACTAATCTTTGTGGAAGTTGAATGATTCATACACATGTTCTCATGTAACCTCCCAACTCTTTTTCCTCGAAGCTGTCCCGATGACCTACGCACTTCATGTACTGTTTATATCGTAAGGCTAAAATCACAGGTTTGGAGAGTAGGGTGTTTTCCGAAGTTCGACAAACCGGGGCAGCAATTGGAAGCAGAGGGCTTGTGTTTTCCAGGTCATACACCGGTTGCTCTTCCAATCTGGGTTTTGTCTTTGCTTTCTGGCACTTGGAGTCCTGATGTGTGCAGGCTAGCTCAGGTTTTTTTTTACAGTGGCATAATGCATTTGTCCAAATGTAAACACGTAAGATGGGCTAACCCCCCCCCCCCCCTCACTCTATTGGGTAGCGTATAGCAGCCTTATTTGGGGTTCACCGAGTCCTCAGACCACTGAACTCTGGCGCCATTGCACCTGTTACACAATTGATAACTTCTTCCCTGGTGAGTTAAAGTGATCGCTGCTGACTGAAACGCTAATGGGCAGAGGAGTTTGAATCCTGTTAAGACCGGCCCAGCCTCCAATCTTCTGAGTCTGTAAACAGGATAAGTAAATTGGGTGCCATAAAGCTATGTACTACTAACATAAATTAATTACAGCGCTTAGAAACGATATATGAAAACGTGTTATTTTGAAATGGAGCCACCAGGGCTACAAATCCCAGACTGCAATAAAAACAAGCATTTGCAATGCAATAGGCCTCGCATTTACGCGAGTTTAAGCTATTGACATTGTAAATGACAATGCCTTTTATTTATTTATGCTTTAAAAAGCAACAAAAAAAAAGGCATTGTCGTTTACAATGCCAATAGCTCAAACTCTCATCATTGCGAGACCTATTGCATTGCAAATGCTTGTTTTTCTATGCCGGCACCACAGACTGAATTTTTCTGTTTCAAAATAAATGGGGAGGCGAGGAGAACCTGCGTTGATGGCTTTATGGTGAAACAAAAAGAATTTATATATTTACCTTTAAATCTTAATCGAATTAAATTCCTGGTGGATATACTATTATCTGGTGTCCTGCCAATTCTTAACCTGCAGCCCTCTAGTTATGCGCTTCGTTGAAGTCAGTTTCTGCTTTTATGCAGATGATACCTTTGAGAAATCTAGGTCTTAGGGTCCCAGGGCAGTCAAAGGTAATGGGCCTCATGTTTACCTCTGGTGTCCTGGGACCCCATATTGTGGACCCCAAACTGGTAACCAAATTCTCTTTTAGCATTTAACTCTCAGACTAGTTCAGTAGAGAAGTGCAAGTCTTTCTCTGGGGAGTTGCTGTGAGCTAGACACTCTGAACCCCGCAATGCAGCAAACAAAATGCAAATCACTTTCCAGCGTTTAACATTTTATAAAAAGTACATTATTGCACACAGAACCAAATACTGGGCACAAATTTTCAGTCTGGCAGGCGAAAATGCTTGTGGGGATACCCTCTAAAGGGCCTTACACACTACAGGGGGTACAACAAAGAAAGGTCACAAAGGTCAGCCACCTACATGTGGCCTGGACTCCTATGCTAGAGGCAACTCTAATGGTTTGCACACCAGCAGGCGCTAACTCCAAAAATGACATTACTCCCTCCTGCGCCTAAACATTATGAGATGTGCCTAATGGCTTAGTCAAGCCTGTCATCCTATAATCAACTGGCAGAAGGGAAGTCCCTCGATAAAAGAAGTGTTTCAATAATGTGATAACATTGTAGAATGATACCAAAATATGTAATAGTTTTAACTTTTATTGCTCATATAAAAGTCCTGGAAAGTCTCATTTCTATCTTATAAGGCTGCCTAACAACCACAGAGGACCCAATGACCAAGTTCCATGCACATCTGGGTCTCTGGTTAAAAGGCCTAACTCCGGGAGTGCTTCAAATCAATGGAACGCTCTCCCACGGTCACTCTTTGGGCCAAAAGAGACTGAAGATGCTGCCATTTGAAATTACTGGTGGGAGGAGCGCACCACTGTTCCTGGGTGCCCCCTTTCCCTCCCAGTGCAACACTCTCTCTTCTGCGATGTTCCTGCCTTCCTGGTGCACCAATCACCAGATCTTAGAGGTCGTCACAAGGGCAAGTCTTCAGCCATGGATGGTACACAATTGCACTTTCTGCTTTGCTGGTCCCCAAGGGGGACCCACCACTCAGGGGCTCGCTGGGGGGTATTTGATAAACCCCTGAGTGTGTTGCTGGTTTTTCTGGGCTTCATGGCTGCTGGATTTTCTGCATGTAAGCGGCTGGCTTTTGTAAAGATCTTTCCTTCCCCAGTAGCCATACGTCCCTAGCTGGCTCGTACAGGTCGTGTGTGATCATACACAAATCTGGCTTACCAGGTCATGAATTAGCAATATAATAGGATCATACACAAGAAATACTTCAAAACGAGAGGTCCGGCATCAAAAGCAGCCCTGGAGCCCCGAACACTTTGGGTGGCGATAATCTCCCTCGGTAGGGTCCACAGTGCTTCGGTGAAATCCAAATTTGAACACAAGATCTGAGTCAATTGCTGGCACTTAAGTACCGTATTTTATCAACTCTTTTATTCCATTAGAAAGTGTGGGTTTTTTCCCCCTTTTTAATCTGTATTGCAATGGTTTTAGTTAACTTATGCAAATAAACTTATTCATTCATTCAGAAGTCATTGAGTTTCCAGTTTTGGGCTATTGGTGACATGCTTAAATCTGGAGTGTCAAACCTAGGCCTCCTGGCCTCTAACATGTTGTTGGTGATTATAAAATACTGGTACCATTCTCTGGCACTGCTGCTTCTCCCCTCCAGCAGCAGTAGGCTGGAAAGAGCTTGGAATCTGCCCTACTGTCTTAGCTCCTGGTAGTCTCCTGACCCTGTAGACAGACTACACTTTATGCCTGCACTCCCCAGACCATAGCCTCCTGGTCAATTGCAGGGTTCAGCTGTGGCCAGTAGAAGCCAGTGAGATCTCCTCTAGGGGTACCCACCACAGCACCAGTCCACAAAAGTTCCAGGAAATCCTTCCATTCAGGGTCCCCAGCAACTCCACCCTCTGCTGTCTGTCTGTGGTAGAGCCAGTGCCACTTGCTCTGGAGATGGAGTCTAAGGCATACAATCCCAGATTTCACTCCAGACAGGAGTTTATTGGCTAGCCAGTCCTTCCTTCCTTCTTCTGTGGTCCATCTTTCTCCCCGAGTATGGTACTGTGCAGGGTTAACAACGGAGGTGAAGAGTTGTAGAACCTGGACAGCCTACCCATTCCAGAGATGCCATATTATCACTTCACCTTTAACTGATATTTCCTTAAAGCAGCCCACAGGCTGACTCACCTCCCTGCATAGCATTCTGTGATTTGTAAAGATAGCAGATTCAAGAGGTGGTCTGAAAAACCGCTTCTCTTGGCTTTGTTCCATCTTTACTGAGAGTACAACTGTTTTTCTCCCTCCTAGTGTGCCTGGTGCTAGAGTCGTGTCTGTCCACCCTTTATCCCTGTGACAAAGACATGCCCAGGTTTGTCAGTGAATGCCAGCCAATGACTTGATGAACATTCCTCCTCTGCCCGTTTCCTCTCCAAGGAGAAGGGTATGTCTTCCCAAATGGGTGTATTGTCCACTGGAGGCAATTAACAGCTGGCTGGTCAAGAGAGTAAATATTTCGATGAAGCAAGTTAATTTAAATCCTGAATCTCATCAGGGCTGGATTAGGAAAATAATACAATTTTCAAAGTGCATGAAGGAATGCTTATATGACCAAATGCATATTTTCCTTTACATTTGGGACCCAGGGAAACATAGAAAATGTCATGTCAAAGGCTTTTCAATGTGGAGCCAATCTAAAACTGTATTTTAACTAGTTTTCACACGAAGTGTAACAACAATTAAGAACTACTTACTGACAGTTTACTCAAAAAGAAAAGGGACATTTCTTACTGTATTCCTAATTAAATTATAAGCCTGCGTAGGCCATAACCAGTCTATTCAACCTGTGCGCAGATATTGGGCTTTGTCAGTCAGACAGTCTCCCTCGCTGAGCCTGCACAGGTGTCTATATGTGTGTGCAGCAGCTGACCTTATTTTAAATGGCAAGAATTGTTGGTTACAGCTGAAACCATTAGAAGAACCTTAGAGACTCATGGAAGAGAACAAAAAACCAGGAGGTCCAAAATCAAAATATCAGGTGGGGGGTGTTCTGCGAGTCACAATACCCAGATCATTTTTGGACACTACCATAGTGATTCCTCTCTTCCACCCACTCTAACAACTGTACTTGTCTTCACTGGCCAGATGAACAAAAAGTTCTTGTAATTCAATGTTCACAAATGTAAGTTCCTCCTTACAGGAGAACACAGACATTCTTGATCCTCTTCCTTTGCCCTTCATGTTTCTGCCTCTGCACTAACCTTGGCTAAATTGGCAAGCATTTGGCAATCACATCTGATGATTCACTGTCCCTCACAAATTAGACTAATTTCATGGTCTCCTCCTGCTTCATTCAGCTTTAGCTTCTTCTTTGGAAGTTTTTCCCTCTTCTCTTCTGATCCTTTCATCAAATTGTGGACTAATTAATGTCTTGTACTTAATGCTACTTCTCTCTCCTTAACAACGTCAGAGATTCAAAAACCTTATGGTCCGCTTGAGTTGCTTTCAAGGTTAGGTTTGTTTAGCTTTTTCTTGAGATGACACCTCACCCTCAATCAGGCCTCTTTGACACTTTGGTCAGCTACTAAACCCCTCCTTACTGCTCTGCTTTCAAGTGTTCCTGCCTAACAGCCCACCTTTCCATTTTCTTAGCTGTGGAACGTACTCCTTCTCAGTATCTGGACCCTTGCCATCTTAGCGTCTGTAAGGAAATGCCCTTTTTGCATGTTCACCCTGACATTTTTGGACTGATGCTGCTGGTTTTTCGACTGAGAGAGTGCACTGAGGCCTGCTAACCAGACCTCAGTGCCAGTGTTCTAACCCCTTTACAAAAGATATGTTAAATTGGATATACCCAATTGGCAAGTACTGACTTGACTTCAAATAACTTTACTAGGGTGTAAATGCATCCTTAAAAGTACACATCCAAAAGAAAAACATAAAATATTACCATGCAATAAATACAATATAAAGGCAATCTCATAATTGTGAAATACAGTACAATACAATAAAACGCATACATATACGGCCATGTCAGATATAATGGGATAATACATTACTCAAAGTGCATTGTGCTTCGTGACCGCACAGAGGTAGTCAAAAGGAGCCAACATAATAACATGACATAATCGGCAATTGTTGTAAAAAATTAAAAGCTGGGCTAGACTATCTAATATTCTGAGATTTAATAAAATGGATTCTAAATTGTTTAGTGCACTTTTTATAAAACTCACAAAAAAAGTAAAGTGCAACATTGTCACAGGCACAGCGGCTGGTGCCAAGATTCTTATTATAGCCCAACGGAAAGCACAATAGGTACTGAACTGTGTCCGCCCTAAAGTGGAATAACAAACAACGTTCCCAGCAGCCACGTGCACTAAGCAGATAGTTGGTAGACTATCTAGTCTCAGCTCAGATAGGTTGCAAGAGTAGGCTTGAGTTTTTCCACATTGAGTCTAAGGGATTGGGCTTGGTTATGTAACAACCGTAGCACATGCTTTTTATTTATGCTACTGCTTGAGCCCATGTCTGAAAAAACATGAGACAGCCTAATCTCTTGAGAACAATTTTCTTCACGTATGCTATCCATGGGATGGTGAGGCCTTTATCACATGGAAGGTAGTCAATAATCTATCCAGTCAGGGACACCACCTCGGTTCTTTAAACAGATACCCACAACAGGGGGGCAGTGCTCTGATGCGATCACCCAAATAAATCCGGCCCAGCTCCTCGTGACAAATGAGATGGGAAGAGGATAAAGAGGCAGAGATGGTTTTCCTCCATCTGAATGGCTTCGTAATTTGCGAGGCCCCATATCTCTGACCTACTTATAAGTCCCTAGTATATGGTACCCAGGGTACCAAGGACATGTAAGACAGAGTATCCACACAGGCCTGCAGCACTGCTTGTGCCACCCTGAGTGTGACAAAGGACAAATGGATCCCAGCCTGCCACTGCAGACTGGAAGGGCAGTGTTTACACTGCTAGTTCGATTTTGCCATTACAACTAATGGCAAAGCCACCACTTCTCTTAATGGTATATGTAAGTCTCCCCTAAGGAAGGCCTATAGAGCCCTATGGCAGGGGGCTGTATATTATTAAGTAGGACATATATTTTTTATGTCTTAACAGCGACACTGATAAATTGTCATTTGGCTGCGAAAAGGTTAGTAACCCCATTGGCTAACATAGGGTTACCGACTGGCACCACAGCCTGGCAAACCTCTTAATGGGACTACCTAACTGGGTCATGTAAGGTATCAAATTAATCGTGGCATTAAACCTGACCCGATGCTCGGGTCGAATTTAATATCGCCATTAAAGTTAAGCAACTTTTCGAAAGTTGCCACTTTTCTCTAGCTAGTCCAGCGGCCCCACAAACACCCTAGCACACAGATATGTTTCTGCCCGCCTGGAGAGATGTGTAAATGACTCCCAGCCTCAGGAACAAAGACAGTTGCTGCAGAGTGATGTTACCTCCTCTCCCAGGTTGGCCATTCATGGGTGTTAGCCCAAAAAGCGAGCTTCAAAGGGGAAGCTGCCTTTGATTGGCCGACAACGACAACATCCCTGAGCAGGATGCCTTTTGTTCCTGTAGACCAGTTGTAGACCAAGTCAGAGACGGATTTATCACCCTTGCCAATGCTCACCTTCTCTGTTCAACTTGATATTCTGTCTCCATATCTCATCCCTATTTTCCTATGCTCATCATTCTCCCCTACCTACCCTCTCCACTCCGAAAGCAAAGGTCTTAATTGACAAGTTAAAACAATATAAGTATTGTTAAAGTTAATTGACGTACAAACAAAAGTATCAACTTTGTGAATTAATATTTTTCTAGTTTTATTATTTGCCAACTCAGTCGCATGCATTCTCATGATTTTGGAAGAAGGAAGGGCTTAGACAGACGTTCTGTGATGCCATCATGTCATGCTCATGCTTTTGCAAATTCATGGGGACATATATGGTATAGGCCATGCTATACCCTATAGACTACTGTTAGACCTGTCAGACTTAGGGTGGTGTTTACTGTTAGACTTGTCAGCTTTAGGGTGGTCTTCCCCCAAACGATTTGCTTTACTGCTCCATATTTTTCTGATCTCGTTTTTGTTTGCCTTAGGACTCTGTGCACGTTACCACTGCTAGCCAGTGCTAAAGTGTGTATGCTCACTCCGTAAAACATGATCACATTGGCTTATCCCCAATTGGCATATTTAATTTACTTATAAGTCCCTAGTAAAGAGGTACTGCATGTACTCAGGGCCTGTAAATTAAATGTACTATGGAGCCTTCAACACTTGTTGTGCCACTCAATTAAGTAACCTTGCAAACCCGCATCAAGCCTGCCGTTGTAGCCACACCTAGGGTAGGCCCTAAATAGCTGAGCACAGATTACTTTAGGATTGCTTGTGACTTCACCCCGAGAAGGATTGTGGTTGCTGCAGGAGAAGGGTTTCACCTTCTACAACCAGTAACCCAATTTCTTGCAATCACGTTATCGTTGTTGCATACCATACTGTAGCTATGCAATGTAAGACCACAATGTGCATTCCTATTGTAATCTTGGTTTAAGTTTGACATTTATAATTTGTACCTTTATGTGAAACTTGTGTTTAGTTTTTTGGAAACTATAATAAAAAGCAAACAAACCCATAGAAGTGCAATCTTTGCTAACACGGATAACGGGTATGGGGCTATTGGCTGCATAAAGAGGGAGTGAGAGGATGAGAAGGAGGAGGAGAAGCAGAAAGAGGAGGTTGAGATGGAGAAAACGAATCAGGAGGCGGACAGAGAGAATAGGCAGGTGGAAAGAGACAGAGAAGTAGGAGGCAGAGATAGAAAGTTCAGGCAGAAATAGGAGGCTGATTCGAGGTGCCTGAGTGAAAGAGGATGAGAATGTGAAGAGAAGGAGAGAGTGGAGAGGGAGATGGCGAGAGGAGGAGTGAGGAGGTGGAAGCAGAGAGAGGAGGTAGAGTTGTGCATAAGAGGGATGGAGAGAGGAGAAGGAGGCAGAAAGGGAAGGGGTATGCTTAAAGAGAACAAGGAAGATGTACAGAAAAAAGTGAGATGGAGAGAGGTATTTGAGGTGGGAAACAGGTGGTATAGACATCGAATGGAGAGTTAGTGAGTCAGAAAATCTATACACCATGCACACACTACTCAGTACTGCGTTGTCCCTATATGGCACTCGCCCCAGGCACACATACACCCAGCTCAGACATGCCACTCTGCGCTACACAGCAGTTCACACCATTCTGATGTAGCCAAGGGTAAGTTAAGCACACAGCAGTGGCACTTTAAACAAGCATTGGCATAGCCAATAGGTCTCGCCTTTGGGACCTTATAAGTGTTTAGCCATGCAACAGTTAATGTTGCAGTAAGGATATTGTGCTGCATAACTAAATACTTATAAGGTCCCAAAGGCGAGACCTATTGGCTATGCCAATGCTTGTTTTTTTAGTTCTAAATATGTTTATTAGCATTTTTAAGTGCATGAAAGTAACACAAAACGTGGATACATGCAGGCTTTGAGAGAACATGGGAGCACAGTAATCACAAAATCACATCAATGGGAATATTGGGAATGTCAAGGGTTAAGATGTGAGTCATATTTTAACACGACACAAGGGAGGCAGGCCCGAAAAACACATAATCGCTATAATTGAGGTATTTGTAGCGTTTTTAATGTGGCGACATTCAAAGAAAGATTGACACATAGAATTGCTTGATTCGCTTAACGCTTCCTTTCCATGGAAACGTGAGGACACTTTGTGTTGACAATATCGCGTTGCTGAATGAGGTCAAGCCGGAGATGTGCCCTTTCCCTCGCCTTCCTGTATCCCAAGTCACTTCCGGTTTGTTTAGAATCCCCGGATGTGACTTCAGCTGCCAGAAATGTTCAAAGATACCATTCTAAGCACAACTTGCAGTTCGGGAAGTGTGTGTTTTAATAAGGGGACGGGGCATGTGTAACAAAATGTAGCATACAAAATTAATTTGATATATTTAACTAGTCTTTTTTCAAGATGTTGACGCTGAAGAAATATCAGGTGAGAGACCTTGTAATTATAGTAAGCAAAATAGGGAGGTGGGGTGAAGGGGAGAGTTATAAAAATGTAACTACACGCACAAAGAAAAGCCGATTCCCAAACTTGGGCAGTCGAAAGTGAAAGTAGAAACATCGGCAAGGCAGTAGGGCAAGTTTGAAAATCTACCGTTCCGAGTAAAAAGTGCGGTTTGTTGAATGTTGATATGTAGTTGTGGATAAGCTACAAATAAATCAACAGGAACTGTTTGCAACTTTGTCATTCGGTGCAGAGAGCAGTAAAGCGATCTGTACACATAACAAATTATAACATTTGGTATATGAACAGGGCTATAAATAAAATAAATTGATCAAAATCAATTATGGTCCCTTTAATGCCCACTACCACTGAACCCACAATTGTGTTTCCATAAAAATGGCAAACTGACCCTCTTAGATACTTGAGGATTATGTATCGTAGAGACATCTACATCATCCTCGCAAATAACTATGCCAAATGGACACCATTAGAGATATTGTTAACAGATGGCATAAGATTAGAGTTGCAGGGAAGATAGCACTGACGAAAATTGTGATTCTACCAAAACGTTTATACCTCTTTTATAACATTCCCCTTCTGTTAACTAGGACAGTCTTTTGACCAGCTACATTTGCTTATAATCATATTGGCATGGGCGAGAAGACAGCCACAGATTAGTTGGGCCAAACTCCAAAAACCTTATGAGCAAGGTGGGTTTGGAGCATCAAACTCTGAAGTGTACTATTTAGTGGCGCAGGTTCAATTTGCGCATCGCTGGATTAATAATTACAGACAAGCCCCGCATTATGACTTAGAAAGAGACCAAACTGCCCTAATACTTATCCAGGCAGCCCTGTACCAAGAACACATCAATGCCTAGTCATGAGATCCATAGAGTTAAATGCAGAACTTGGTATGGTCACATTTGGCCTCATTAAGTTCTGGTAGTCTATTCCCTCAGACCCCCAATTTCACACCGCCTATTTACTCAAACAGAGCATAATCCAAAATTATTGCAACAGCTGTGCAAGAAAAACTTGGAGATATATATATTTTAATTGGTGCACGATGTCCAGAGCAGGGCATTAGTCTAGCAGTCCGGACGGGGGAAATGTCTTATTTGATGAAGCAAGCAGTGAAAACTTAAAGAGGACTAATATGGACTCAGCAAGGTAAAAACTCACTGTTCTGCTCAAACTGTGATTACAATCAGTATTTGGATTCTCCTCTAAATGAACACTGAAATATACATTTTAAGTGCTAAATGGAAAAAAGGATTAACCTAAGACGTGATGAACTATTGAATGAATGCAAATATATTTTAAAGCACTTTTGAATAACTCACGGTTTTACTAAACGGGGACAATTCAAGAGTATGTTTTCTATGACTGGGAACATGGCGGCCGGCGGTTGAGCGGGTCGGGAGCTCTCTCGGAATGTAGAACGGTGATGTCGAGGAAGTGAGGTGTTGCGAGTCACAACGAAACAGGGTCTCTTTGAGCGGGGTGCATTTTGGAGGGGGGTGTGGAGGAGCTTTTTTTCCCCCCTGTGGTGTGGAAGAATTCGTAGCGGTGAAAGACGCTTCGGCGGGAGGCAGCTGAAGCAGCCGTGAGGAGTCTCCCTCCAGCGGGAATCAGGAAGTGCTCGGAGGCGGTGTACTGCGGCAGGGTCTTCCCCGGGCGGCGAATGCAGGAGGGTGAAGGAATTCTCTCCCCTCCATGGGGGGCATACGCAGCAGGAGAAGTTAACTCGGCTGCGAAATCTTCGTAGGTAGGGGAGGGTGTGTGAAGGAGTGTTTCTGCCTCCCGTGTGGAGGGGTGCCCCAGCAGATAATTAAACGGACAGTTTTTTCCGAGCTCCTATTGACATACTGACCTGCTGAAAGGTCAAATTTCGCTGAGCCAGAGTGCCTAATTTTGCTAATGCAGAACAGAACGAGTACAGGATTTATTTCTGTTTAGCACACTGAACTGCTGAAATTGAGGTATATGCCGCAGGAGATGGATAAAACGGCAGTGAAGACTACCCCCCAACGTAGAGCTGGAGTGTGGGCGGAGGCGGCTGCAGGGCTTTCTTGGGACAGACGAGCCTTGGCTAGAATCTGTTTTCGGGGGGGGGGGGCATGTCGCACAACACCAGGCAAGCAGTAAGTTGGGTGTTGGTAGAGAGGAAGAACAGCAGGGAAACACCCCAGAGTCACAAAGAAATGTAAAAGATTTATGTCGTCAACAAAGAAGCATAACAAGCATTGGCCGCGCGGCCGTGAAACTGACACGGCCGCGAAAGTGAAAGTAATCGCGAGCGATAAAAGCCGCTGCGAGTTATCAGGGTGGGAAGCCAGATGGCGAGGGAAGCCATATGGCGCCTGATCGCGCGTGCACGCTCGCGTGAACGCAAGCTGGTCACCAGCAAAAGCCACTGCTGTTTGCACTTCCAAAACCCGCTTACTAAAACTGTCGCCGAGAGCAGCGCTAAGCGCTGGCTCAGGCGAGACCTAAAAATGAGTGAGCCTGTAGGCCTCACTCCAGTGACACAGGTTAAAAAGGACATGTTCACTCCTACTGATCACTGCATTGTATGCTGCCACCACTGCGCTCATGCCTCTTAACTCCTGGTAAGGCGGGTGCCTTCCACCACTATGATGTTAGCGCATTGGGTGCCCCTCCCGGTCCAACAAGACCACAGTCCGTGAGACAGGCCTATGTCATGGCGCACACAAATGATCCATGTTTACCTATGACAACAAAAATCAGCATTACAGGTCCAGACATAAGTAATGTTGGGCGCTCAGGGCAGGGGTGCATGTCCATTACCATGTAGAGGACTTTTCCGTCCCGACATATTTATATGTCGCTACTGTCCTCGTGTTATGAGTGTTAATGTGTTTTACAAAACCACAATCCCAGATAACCATTTCAATATGTTCCAATATGATCATCATCATGCATAAAAATAGGAAGTTCATTAAATGGGATAGAAAAACAATTGGTTGAGGGTTTGTCTGAACTGGTAAGTTAGATGCAGTAAGTCACAAGGTATACAGGTAGGGAGGTTGTCAGCTGAGTGAAGAACAAGGAGGTGAATTACCTAAATTCTAAGAAAAATAATTAGACACTATTTTCCCCCAAAAATCTTTCAAGTCGAAATAAAAATTACTTTACACGATCCAGGGCCAACATCCTTCTGACTGTGTGTAATCAGGAGTCAGTCATATTTAGTCCACAAGTCCTGCCAATGTATCATTAGGAGTTTTAATATTTCTGATTGGCTAGCAGTTGATTTTTACTGCTCCTCATGGATAGGGTCTTGTAATTTGATAGCCCCCAATCCCCTTAATCGATGTCCCTCATTTTTAGCACTCTGTTACAATTCTCTACTTTAAATAGTTATTGGTGTGAGTCTTTAAAGCCTGTATTTCTTTAATTGTATGGTTTTCGGTTGCGAATGTTACACAGCGTACCTCACCCACATTTGTCTGACTGGGTGTCTTGATGTTCAGGCCAATCTAACTAATGATGACAAATGACAATGACAAATGACAATGATGACCTTATGAAAAACAGATATGTGTATGTGAATCGCTCTGCTTTTTATGATTCCTTCTGCTTCGGCAGTCTGCGAGCTAAGTCACAGCTTTCATCAAGAATATACTTTCTTCCCCGTAGTTTGCTGGTTAGATTTGTTAGTGTTTGCAAAAGTTTCCTCTGAGAAAAATATGCAAATTGTTCTCTGGGTGTTTTTAGGTCTCGCCTGAGATGGCGCATGCGCTGTGGCTTGCAAGACTTTATATTTGCTTACAGAAGGCTTGGAGGCAGCTCATTGCATGCCATTGGTTGGCTTTATTGTCACTCATTTGCTGGCTTCTCTTCGGTCAATGTGTGCCTGCTTCAGTTCCTCTTCATGTGCTGTCCCTGCTCTAGAGAATGGTTTAAGTACCTCTTCCCTTGCCACAGTGTGTGTCTGCCACTGCTTGCATGCTTTCCAAGGTACTTTTGTTTTCTTTTTGGGTTTGCCTGCTTCGTCATCGTTGATCACTCCATCGTTGCTTGCTCCATGTATCAGTACTTTCCCAATCCCTCCGCTTCGTTGCTGTTGCCCTGTCCCTCCCACCCACTCCTGCGTTGTGATGCTTGTACCACCTTCCCACTCTCGCCTGTGTTGTTTTTCTTGCCCTGTCCCTTCTGCCCCCTGGTGCGTTGTTTCCCAGTCAACACTGGCTACATTATAGCACTTAAAAAAAAAAATCAACCATGCTGCACTGCAGCTGCGCTGCTGCACCACATGGCCAAAATGACAGAGCCAAATAGCTATTGTATTTGGCTTTGTCAGTGTGTTTTTCAAGCCATGTTGTACAGCAGCATGTCTGCCGTGCAGCATGGTTGAAAGTGAGAATGGCGCGGCCAGTGTTAACTACATCATATCGCTTTGTTTTCTTTCAGCCATGTGGTATGCTATACATCATTACTAAAAAAACATTGACAAAGCCAATGCATCTCACCTAGGAGAAACCTTTTGGCTTTGCCAATGTTTGTTCTCTGAGTAGTGGTTTTGAATGATGCGCTATATTTTCCTAATTTCCTTATCGGACTGGAATTGTGCTATTTGTTGGCAAGATTATTTAAACTAAAATAAGTTGGCCCACGAATATTGAGTTTGTCTCAGTGCTGGAGTAGATACAGCTAAAGGCTTATTATACCAAATGATCTGCTGTGGTATCACAGTTGTATCTAATGAATGTTCTTGTTGAAATAGGGAGAAGCTTTGTGTTGTGATGTTAGGAGATGAGAATTTGACAGTTGGGGATTGGGTTGCAATGTGGTGGCTGAGGCGTTATTTCTGGAGGACACTTGAATAAAGGCTGTGGAAATATCAATCGGATCAGTGTATGTTTTCACATTGGCGAAGAGCTGGTTTTACGATCTGTGGAGGAAGAGTTGTGAGGTGGTAAGTATTGTAAAGAAAAAGTTTGCTGGAAAGTGCTATAGATGTGGTGCTGTTGGTCACATGGCTCATTAGAAGTATTGTTCTTCTTGGAAGGTCACATGTAAGTTGTGTGGCATGAAAGGTCATTATGGGAAAAATCGAAGATCACAGAATAAGAAGAGTAACATGAAGGAGGTAGTGGTGGAAGATGTCTGTGAAGTATGATGATCTTCAGTGTGGAGAGAGAGTTCTACAGGTGCAAGATCAGAGTAAGAATGTGTCAATAGACTATGTGAATCAATGGGCTCAGAGTGAAAATGAAATGTTTGATTCAGGTGCAAACATTTCACTTGTGCCTAAAGTGTTTTATGAGCAACATCTACCAGACAAGGTCAAGTCAAGCAAACCAGATATTAGCCTGTTAGCCTATGGCGGTCAACCAATTAAACTGGTAGGTTATTTGCTTCGTGATTTGGAATTGAAAGATCGCATCACAGCAGAAAGGATCTATATTTTCTGGAAGGGTGACAGCATCATCAGCTGGTTTCACCAAAGAGACATGGTTTGATGTTCGACCTGAACAGTATGCTTTTCAATGTTTTGAGAGATACAGCAGCAGTGCCTGGTAATTCTGCTCAAGAGAGAGAGCAAAGTGAATTTGGTGCTAAAATAAGTCATGATTTTTCAGATGTATTTTGTGATAAACTAGGATGTTTGTAAAATTATTCCCACAGCATAGTGTTGAATGAAAATGCCTTTCCAGTGATCTGTAAAGTACAAGGACTTCCCTTTTCCATGAGGCAATAAATGGTGGAGGAATTGGACAGACTAAAAAGGAAGGGATCATTGAGAAGGGGAAGGCTACTGAGTGGGTTGCTGCAGTTTTGTTGGCATGCAAAGCATTTGCGTATGTAAGATTGAGTGTTGACCTGAGAGGTTTGAATAAATCGGGAGTTGTGGATAGACATCCGCTACCTAACGTAATGGAGATATTGTCCCAACTGAAAGATGCTGTTGCATTTTCAACCTTGGATCTCAGGTCAGCTTATCACCAGATTAGGCTTGATAGTCAATCCATGGATTTGACTGCTTTTATCACTCCTGTTGGAGTGTTTAGATTCGTGTGGATGCCTTTTGGACTGATTTGTGCAGCATCAGCTTTTTTGCAGGGCCATGAAGGGCATGTTAGATAGTATTTCCAGTGTGCATACGGACAACTGATATGGTGCTTTACAGGATGAACATGACTATCGGTTCAGGTGTGTTTTGGAAGGACTTAGGAACAGAGGTCTCATGCTTAACGATTCCTAATATAAGCTTAATTGTAAATAAATGGTTTATTTAGGTCACAGATCAACTAGAGAGTGTGTGAAACCCATTGAGGATTTAGTGGGAACTATTACCAAATTGCCTGTACCTGAAAGTGAAGATGAGTTAGTCAAATCCCTACGGATGGCGGAATATTATAGCATGTTTGCTCCTGTATTTGTTACTCTATTTGCTAGTTTCAAATGTAATATGAGGAAATTGTTAAAGAAGAGTATTCATTTTTCTTCATCATTGCAGTGTGATTTAGAGTTTGAGGATACTAAAAAATCCTTGTCAAACACTCCATCTTTACAGAGTTTTAGCACTACAGAGAAATCCATTCTGGTAACAGATGCCAGCTTTAAAGGGCTTGGAACTGTTCTAAAGCAAGGTGAAGGCAATAGTGAGACTGCAATAATCTTCATTTAAAGATGTATACGAGGTTCAGAACACAGATATTCAGTTATAGACAAAGAAGCTCTGTAGATTTTGAGCTATCAAAAAAAATTAAGAAATGTTTGTGGGGTACCAACTATGTGGTTAAAACAGATCACAAGCCTTTAAAATATGATTTTGGCAAGAAAGGGCTGAGTGCTATTTCTAGTAGAATTTGCAAATGGGTGATTTCTCTCCAGGAGTTCGATTTTCATGTTGACTACTTTCCAGTCAGGGGTGGGGGAATAGTGTGGCAGACCTCCTTTCAAGATTAATCTATTCTGAAACACTGGTGGATGAGGACATAATGGAGGATGTTTGGGATTTAGATGATTACAATGTCTGTGAGATCATGGATGGCATGGTAAGTGAATATGAGTGGAAGAATTATGTTGACTGTGATGTAAACTTGCAAGATCCTGCTAAGCTTATTAATTGTGGTTGGAAAACCAAACAGGATATAAGTCCAGAGTGTAAGAAGTTTTGAGAGGTTAGAACTGAACTGTCGGTGCGACTGGGTGTGAAGGGTGTTGAAGAAACGTTCAAGTTTTTATTAATGATTTCTCAAGTAAGAAGTAAATTGAGTTCAATATATGTTGTAATGCCTATAGTGCTTCTGAAATTGTGGTGGAGATGATGCACTGTTCCTTGTTTTAAAGCTGGGATAGTCAAATTTGGCACTGTAGCACTATAGACTAGCTTCAGTGTCTACCCAACCACCTCATCATCCGCATTTTGTCTGGAATCCTGAAGATGGTTAATCTTGCGCAATCCTCTACTTCTTACCAGTTCATTAGGAAGAACAGTGCTTAATTTAAGCTGGTGTTTGCCGGTGGGGGCACCGGCACTCATTTTTGGGGATCAGCCCTTATTATTCCTCTTTGGACATTCCTGAGAACAAGAGAAGGAAAAAACACAAAGTCAAAGAAGGAGGAAGAGAAAGACAGAAAGATTGTCACAAAGGGAGAAAGTAGGAACTGACAAAAGTGATATAAAAAGGTAGAGTGTGTGGTAGTGGATTGAAGAGTCCTGGGTGGTTCCAAGATTAGCAATGGTATTTGGCGCGCTGACATTTAAAAGCACTGGCCGTGTGCTTTTAAGCAAAGGGTTAGGCACTGGCTCTCATTCTTTTACAAATTAGGCACTGAGGAAAAATGTAGTATATGTCAAAAGTATCCTAAAGAGTGGGACTCGTATGAGGATCACACTGAAAATTTCTTTGGGGCCCTCAACAGTAATTTTCGGTCAATAGTATGTTTTTTGTTCGCCATTGACGTACTAATGGCCGGTAGTGTCATCATCGGCCCTTCTTCTTCTCCACCAGCAGGCAATCTCTCTGCTCGGAAAGACTGTGTGGGATCCGAATCAGAAAGTGATCTAATATTACCACCTACCCAACACCTCTATGATATTAATAAAACATGGATAGGGAGGGGTAAGATTAAAAACAAAAAGCAGACGTGTAGAGGAACATTCTAGGTGTCCCTCACATCAAACATATACTGTTGGTCTACATGTTTCAGCCATACTTGCGCCTCAGCGTGTCGCCGGCTTTTGTCAGGACCAATGGGATAAGTGGATCCCTTTGCTGTGCCAGATAAGACACTATCCCCTGGTTATAACTCTGTTACGACTGTTCACTTTTTGTAAGTGAGGTAGAAAGCATTGTTCCCCTCTTAATCTTTACCTAATTGGGCCCTATAGGTTGCAGGTGGGAGGCGGGTTATCTGCCCTTCTTGCGGCGCAATGACTCTGTACCAAATGGTGTCCCTCACGACCTCATACGATACTTGGTCCCACTCTTCATGATACTTTTGATAGATACTTCATTTGGAAGCAGAGTGGGAAATTGTTGTTCATAACTTCTCCCTCCCTGTGTTTGATATTGATAATTGAAGAGTGTAGTGTAGCCATTGATGAGGGAGGAGTTTGATGGTTCAGATGGAGTGGGTGGGACACTAGGCAACACTTTCTCTTGGAGCATTGCAGCAGCTGGTAGACCATCACACGGGTCAGTCAGCATGTCATGGTCATTGTCAACATGTCTGTATCCCCTCTGCTTGCCACTAGTTCATCGTTTACACTGATTAACATTTCCAGATTAATTGGGTGCTCTGTGAACTGCTGTTCTGGGAGCAGGGGCGTGACCACGGGAGATTACTTTAGTGGTGTGTTATTAGAAAACTGGCCTGTAAAGAAGTTGGTAATGGGATGGGTGAGAGAATGTAGAAATTGGTCAATACTTTTATTGTGCATGCAAATGGGTCATCTGATGCCAGCAGTATTTGACATTGTTGATCATAATATATTACTCGTTCACTTGTAGGACATTGGTTTTATTGGTTTAGTAGTTTCCTTTTTCAGATAAAAAAAAAAAATCATCTAATTGCCATCAGTCGGTTTCTCCCCTTCCTTACACTCTGAAACCTCAGCTGTGTCCTTTGGCTTTCCATGGAGTTCCTCAATTTCACCTAGCCCTTTTAAATATTTAGGCAAGGGCTCTGCCAGTTTCCAAAATTGCATTAATTTAGGTATACATGTATGTATTGTACTACAGTATTTTTAAAGCATTTACTTCCCCATTTAGGGCGCTGAAGTGCTAGTGTGGATGACATCCAAATTATTCTCAAAGTTGGGCAAATGTTGGGGCCTCTGCTCGGCCATTCCAACATAGCTTGCAAGATACCACAGACTGGAAGTCCTTTGATTAGATCAAACTTAATTCAGCAATTATCATTGTCTGTTGCACTCATGTCACTGGGGTCCACAACTTAGGTTTTAAGTTCAATTCTATGCTTACTTTGGTGTCACAAATAGACACAGTAATTTATTCATGTTTTTCAGCTCAGACATTTTAAGACTGTCTTGTATCATATTAGACGTGTGTTTAGCAATGGTTTGGTTTTCACTATGCCTTTGATTTCGGCGCTTCAAATGCATTATTAGCCACACTCAGCGTTAGAAAGCTTATCTTTTATTGAATTTTATATTTTTTGAATCTGTGAGATATTTTTAGGTCTGCTAATTTCCAGATGAGGCTACAAGGCTGCAAAATATTCTTCTTATTAATGTTCTTTATATGAGACCCTCTCTTAGTCCTATTTAGAAATGCTTAATGAAATATTTATATTTCTGAACTTTTCCCTTAGAAGGCCTTGATAGTGTACAGTAGTCTAATGTAATTTTAGTTGTTCCTATAGACATATTGCACATTAAAGATCGAGGGGCATGTAGAAGCCATACTATACAATATGGTGATTATAGAAAATGACTTACTACTTTATTTTATCTAGCTAGCACTGGCCAGATTATGTGAAGATGAGAAGAAACGCCAGCCAACCCACCATGACATGCCAATTGTGGTGGATGTTCACGCTGGGCATCCTGTTCACAGGTAAAAGTAACATAATGCTTTTGTTTTCCCTATAGGAGTGGTTCCTGTTTTCTAATTTGTTCATTTATTAATAATTTCCTTTTTGTAGTGTTACATGTGTTATGTTTGTTATTTTATGTTATCTAGTACTAGTATAACACAAAACCACTACTATGTGGCATTGTAGCACTCCACCTGTCCAAATTAATTCCAGGCAGACCTGTGTTTATTTTATAGAGGTATTTGTTTCTAGTATGATGTATATGGGAGGAGTTGGGTAATGTGTCCTAGGTCCTGATGAATGGTCCGGGCATGTCCCATGAAGCATGGCACTGCTAGTCTATGTGCTCATGTTTATAAGGCATGTGTGCTCATGTTTGTAGGGCATGCGCGAGAGAGAGAGAGAGTGATCACTCTTAAAACAGTTTTATTTTACTTGAAAAGTTGTTGAGTTCTTGTTAGAAATGGGATCTCTCGTTGGCAAGGGCTTGCACCTTTGTCCAAGTAGGGACCCTTCTTCCTAGTCAGGGTAAGGGTGTTACACTCGTGAAGTAACCCCTGCTCACCCTCGTGGTAGCTTGGCACGAGCAGTCAGGCTTAATTCAGAGGCAGTGTGTAAAGCATTTGCACATAACCAACAGTAATACAGTGTAAGCACTACAAACGGACACCACACCAGTTTAGAAAAATAACCAATATTTTATATACTCAAGACAAGACCAATTACGACAAAAATCCACAATACTATACTTTACGAATGAATACTTGATACGGTAACTTCTTCTTTGCAGGAATAGCACAAAAGCAAAGTTCGTACGAGTCGGTAGCTCCGTCCGAGCCTACCGTGATGCTGAAAACCACAGAGTCTAACAGTTCCAGCCGACCGCGTCGATACGGGCCAGCAGAGTCGTGAACAGACTCGGTTACAGTACCTTTCTCGTTGTGGCTGGTACGGAGTGTACGAGCCGGTCGGCGTTCGTCGCGGTTGCGGTGCAAGACGGAGCGATGCAAGGTGCGGTGTCCCTCGATGCGGTGCAGGCAGCGGCTCGATGAGCGTCGTGCAGACGGAGTCGGTGAGTCCAAGGCGTGCGATGCAGGGTGAGACGATGCTCGATGCGGTGCTGACAGGTTGCGATGCAGGCGACCAAGCCGGAGTGCGGGAGCTGGCGTCGGACAGCGGTGCGAGTCGGAGCGGTGCGTCGCAGACGTGCGAGCGGTGCCCCAAATGCGGTGCGGTCACGACTCTTGAGCCAGTTGCAGCGACCGCGTCGGTCGGGTCCGGTTGGTTCAGTGAAGCGATGCGATGCGAACTGCGGTGCCCACAGGTCACGGTGCAAGCAGCGGCTCGATGTTGGCGGCGTCGGATGTCGCCCACGGTGAGACCAGGGTTGCGATGCGAAGCGGGGCGATGCGGTCTGCGGTGCAAACAGGTCACCGGCCAGGGATGGATTCGGTTGACGGAGTCGGTTGCAGTTCCCTTCCTCTGTGGCGACTGAAACAGCGTTCCAGAAGCGGTACCCAGAGGCTTGTGAAGTCTTTGTAGTCCCTGAGACTTCTTAACAGGAGGCCAGCTCGGTTCCAGGCCCTTGGAGATACTCAGCACAAGTTTGTAGAAAGTTCAGTCCAGTCCTTTCACTGACCAAGGCAGAAGCAGCAGCTGCAGGCCAACCCAACAAAGCAACAACACAGCAAAGGGGCAGTACTCCTCCTGGCAGCTCTTCCAGCTCTTCGTCTTGGCAGGTTCCTTGATTCCAGCGAGATCTAAATTCATGGGGTCAGGGCCCCAATATTTATATCCCAAATTCCTTTGTTCTCTGAAGGCAGAGAGGCCTTTGCCTAGTCCAAACCAGTTCTGGAGCACTTTGTTGACAAGTCTCCGTCCCTTCTTTCAGTGAGTAGGCCAGGGACATCAGACGCACCACAGGAGGTGGAGCCAGCATTGTGGAGGGAAGGCACTGTCCTATTCAGGGCCCAGGTGCGACCCCTCCCACCCATCTACATGTAGATCTTGCTATTCAGCCCTGCGCTGACTCACCCTGTCTCCTGGCATCCCCCAGCCCCTGTCACTCACACTCCAGACAAGGAATACACAACCTCGCAGAGGCAGGCTTGGATGGTTAGACAAGAAAATACCCACTTTCTAAAAGTGGTATTTTCAAACACAGAATGTTAAAACCAACTTCACTAAAAGCTGCATTTTATCATTCTGAGTCCAGGCATACTAAACTCGAATTTCTACCATGTTCCCGGGGTCAGTTAGGATTATATACTGTAATAATAAAAACTGCCCGTTCTGGCCTAGGGGGAACAGGTAGCCTTGCAATAGTGAAAAACGAACTAGGCTGTAATTCACTATCAGGACATGCCGCACACACCCGGGCATGTCCTACCTTTCGCATACACCGCACCCTGCCCACAGGGGTACCTTGGGCCTACCTTAGGGGTGACTAACATGCAGCAAAGGGAAGGTTTAGGGACTTGCAAGTGTGTGCACTTGCCAAGTCGACATGGCAGCCCCAGGCTGCGCACAGGCTCTGCGATGGCAATCCCGAGTTACACTTTACGGGCTGTTTGCGTGGGTGGCACAATCCAGTGCTGCAGCCCACCAACAGCATTTGGTCTATAGGCCCTGGCACTCGCAGTGCACTTTACAAGGGACTGACACATAAACCAAATAGGCCAATCATGGAAACACCAATCCATAACACATTTTATACAGGAGCACTTGCACTTTCCCACTGGACCGCAGTGAGGAAAGTGCGCAGAATCATTACACCAGCAAAAACAGAGTCAAAACCGGGAGGTCAGAAAGCAAAAAGTCAGGGGAAACACGCCAAAAGATGCCAAGTCTAACAGTTCTTGTCTGGAAGATACATGCTTGTGGTTCACTTGTTTCATTGTTGATGAGTTTTTCCTTGTAGCTGCTTCGGTGGCGCAAAAATGAAAAAAAACAACCCTCTTTTCATGTCTTTTGAAAGGCAGGGTGGTTTCTAGTTTCCTTATCTGGTTTGGGAGGGGGTTCCATAGCTTTCTAGCTTTGACTGAGAAAGGGGTCCCTTAGAGTCTGAATTGGTAGAAGTGTGTCACTTTCACCTCGACGAGTGTGTTGGATTAGAGGGTTCTGTGTCTCTTCTGCAAAGTTGTATCAAGACAGACCAAAGGACTAAGTTCAGACAAATGGCAGAGGTAGATGTTGAAAAAAGGGGGATAGATGGTTGAGCCCTGCAAGGCACCAGTATTCAGGAGTTCGTTTTGTGGCGGTAAAAGGTGCTATTTGAGATGTGTGTCTGAGTGCATAGGAAAGAGGCTATCTAGTCTAATACTTTCCCTCTGATGCCCACATTCTCCAGTCTGATCAGGGGTGTTGGATGGTAGACCATGTCACAAGCAGCTCGGAGGTCAACTAGGATCAAGGCGGCAACTCCATTGTTTTTCATTTGTGTTTTTAGTTCGTTCATTGTAGTGAGAAGAATAGACTCTCTTGCTCTGGAAGGACAGATTACAGTCTGTGTATCGTAAGGGATTTTTATATCTGTGAATTTCTGCATTTGCATGTAAACTGCCTTTTCAACTAGTTTAGCCAAATAGCATTGGTTTATGATTGGTCTGTAGTATGCAGTGTTATATGGATCCAGGCCAAGTGTCTTTTTATAAGTTGTTTGATTGATGGAAATGTGAGCTCTTTGAGAATGATACCCATAGTAAACGATGTATTGGTACTGATTTCTGTAGCTTCTTCAATAGGATTGATTTAAAAGAAGATAGAAAGAGGGCATGGATCAGCTTGAGATCCTGATTTTGTTAGCTTTGTGATTCTAGTTATTCAAATTATTAGTCAGATAGTGGGTAGAACACAGAGAGAGTACTTCTTTTAGTTGTTTCGATTGTTTGCTGCTGATTTGGGATGCATTTTTTTTTATAGAACCTTTGATTTAATGATCATGTGTAGCTCTGTGGCATTTTTTACAAAGTGAATGGCCAGGGCATCACATAGTTATTGCAAAGGAGACAATTTATTTCTGTATGCTTTTGGGTCTTCAGATTCAGAGCAGGATGCAAAGGTGATGCAAGAGGAGCAATATATATTTTTTTCCTGTTCTAATGGTTGATCTGTAAATGTGGAGTTGACAAGTCTATCAGTTTCTACTCTACTGAACTAGGTTTTTCCTCCGTTTATGTTCAAGTGCTCTGTTATTGGCTTTGAGTTTTGCAAGCTACTAGGTGAAGAATTTTTCTCACCTGGTGCGATTCAAGTGTTTCTTTTTGCTAAGTAATTGTCGCATCAACAGCTGTTCAACAGTGATTTATCTAATGTTTGAATTGCTAATGACGTAGCTAAAGGCTTCACAAGTGGTATTCATGGTTGTAACTCGGGTTTCTGGTTTCAAGGGTGTCAATTTTCATTTTTTTCCAGGTACATTTTAGAGTTTTTGGAAGATGTCTTTTAGAGTTGCAAATTCCTAGAATATTATATTTAAGCGATCGCAAGACAGTAGCTCCATGTTAGTTGTAGAGAACTGAATGTGGTTATGTTCCGATGAAAATTCCATCATGGTTGTGTCTTGCAGAGTGTGGTGAGCTGATGATGAGCTGTCGGTTCCAAAGCTCTGAGGTCCACTAGTAGACCTTTTGTTGAGAATCAAGCTGGTTTCACAAGCCATGTATTGTAGTTGCCCAGATACATGACGTTTAGGTGCCTTAAACTGAAGCTGGAAACAGTTACAGAAATTTGTTGCTAGTGAAGTGCTTTGAGGAGGCAGGCAAAGGAATAACAAGAAGGATCTTGAGTCATTGGGAAATGGATGGTGTTTGATTAAGAAAGATTTATATTGTGGTGTTGAGTATCTAAGTAGGCGCGAAACATTTAGGGATTCCTTATGCGCAATGGCTTCGTCTTCCTCCATTTTGTTCAGGCAGCTTTTCATGATAATTTTATTTCCAGGCGGTGTTGCTTCAGGCTTGATGAGGATGTGTCGTCTGCTCTCCATGTTTCAGTTATGAATAGTTAGACTAATTGCCTGTATCTGATAAGGTCATGTACATGATGTTTATTCCTTGATATAGATCTTGCATTGATGAGCATGCATTTGTTTTTTTGTTTTTTGTTCTCAATAGGTGACCTGTTGGTTTTGGAAGAGTGGGGCTTTTCGGTACATGAGAGCTGCTTGTGTATTTACAATTTTGATGCTCTTGGGTATGTTGAGTTCTTTAGTCACCGGGGAGGTGAGTTGTAGATCTGATCCTTGCTATTGTTGAATCAGGTATTCAATTGGTGAAATCTTGGCTGCTTTCTTGATCAAAGTCCACTGAAGCTTGCCTGACCTACTCCATTTTCAATGTTTTGAAGAAGAGGTGGTACGATTGGACTGTAAGGGATAGCTTGAGAGCAATCTAGAGACTTGAACTTTGTATTCTGAGTGACTGGCCATCATGCTTGGCATTTAAAATATGACTTGCAGATAGTGTGTGGTTTGGACATCTTGAGATCTGTCAAAGGTAGGCAGTGTCTGACCAGCTTCTACAGATATGGTCCTTTGTCCAATAGGATTTCATTAGAACTTAATTCTGCCCTCCAGCAGAGAGGGGCTTGCTATTTACTGACACTTGAATGTTCATACCGTGCTCCAGTTCTGCATATTACATCTGTCTATTCACAGATTAACATATCCTGTCTTAAAGAATTTCTGGGACTAATGCTTGTTAATGTATTGTTGGAATTTATCATGCATTGAGAGACAATGCTTTCAAAAGAAGTCTGACTTATGTGGCTGTTGGCTCCTATTAGGTGCCCATTATTAGTGGTCTAGATTTGCCCCTATTCCCCAGAGTTACAGATCCCATGGATACTTTGGAGTTAGTGTTAATGTGGATTACAGGTAAAGCCTGGAGATTCCCCTGAGAAATGAGGAATTACCAGGGGAATTGGTAACGGGCCTGGAAGAGCAGGTACACTCTAGGGAGAACCAAGGCCACATAGTGGGACATCAACACAGTATGCCTGGCCCGCCCAGGCCCCAAGTCACTGACCTTACAGATCTAAAAAGAAGAAATAAAAAAAGGCTTTAGGAAATTGAGAACATCCAATGCTGCGCAGATAGCTTTTCACCCCTTTTTTTAATAAAACTTTCTGGCTCTTACTCTTGGATCTAATGATAAGGCTGTTTAACTCATTTACAAATCCAGCCGGGTAACCCAATCCATGGCGGAGGTGAACATCTTCATGATGCCTAAACCAGGGAAGGAATCGGCAGAGGGTTGATGTTCTAGATCAATCTCTCTTTTAAATACAGATGTCAAGATATTCATGAAAGTCTTGGTGACTAGACTGAATGACATCCTTCTGTGACTGATTCACCCAGACAAATGTGGTTTTGTTAAGTGGAGCTGGTGGCAATATTAAACAAATGCCATTCATAATAGATGTGGCATCTTGTTTCAACGGGAGACTACACTGCTTTTCCTTGATGACGAAAAGGCCTTTGATAGGGTTGACCAGAGTTTTCTGAGGGAGGCAATGAGTGTTTTCGGATGTGGGCATAAGTTCATGAACAAGGTATGGACAAGTTATGTGGCTTCAGAAGCAGAGTTTAGAGTCCATTGTGTGGAATCGGGAAGGATGGATGTGAGGAGAGGGGTGAGGCAGCAGTGCCTCACCTCCTTTCTCTTGTTCGCCCTTTACATGGAAGCCTGGGTACAACATGTTAGACTTAATCCAGCAATAGGAGGGATCCATCTTGACCCGATACCTTCAATCTTACAATCTTTGCAGACCATGCCTTGGTCTACCTGTTGGAGCTGAAACCATCACTCTTGGCATTATTGGCTGAAGTGGACACATTCAGCAAGGTGTCGGATTTCAAAATCAACATAACAAAATCTGAGATTTTGTGTCTTACAGTTCCCCGGACACACTTTGACTTTTTCAAGCGATGGTTCCTTCCAGATGGAATGTGAAGCTGATCAGGTGTCTAGGTCTTAATTTTACTCCCTTGTGCAGAGAGCTATTCACTGCTAATTACCTGCCACTGATCGGCTCCATTAAATAAGATTTAAAACAATTATATAATCCAAACCACTCCAGGGATATGTAACATTCATGAAGATGACTATTTTGTTGATGATTCTTTTGCTTTACCAAGTACTTTCAATCTTAGTGCCATTATAGACTTTGATTGACATCCCCAAAAATTTACAGACACTTTTGAGATTGAGAATAGGACTAAAGCAAAGCTTACATTATCTGAGATCAGGAGGATGGGGTTACATCTTACTTTAGAGCTACCTAATATATATATATATACAAAAACAGAAGCAGAGAACTCTGGGTAGTTCTCAAGTTTAGGTGGAAAGCAGCTCCAGTAAGAGCACTCTCAACACCAGCGACACTCTAAATTTGCTCACCTCAAATGTCTGCTTTTCTATCAAAGTTTTTAAGCATGGGATTAGCGCAGTGCTATCCACGCCGAGATAGAAAGGGACAAAGTCTTTTGCCATTTTTGCAGCAAAGTTTTTAAGCATAGGATTAGCACAGTGCTATCGTCACTCTATGCCTGCAAGGGTTTTGTTTTGATATATGGACAGCATTTACATGTCGCATTAGTGGATGTTTTCTATGTTCATGCATTAGTCAGGTGGGAAGGGCTTTTTAAGTGAAGTACTATAGTATACCAAATTAGATTGACAAAGGCCTCTTGAAGGCTGAAACGCGTCTCTCCTGGTGCTTGGGATTGAGGGCGACAACAACTAAATAAAGTAATGCCGAATCCTGAACCACTTGTGTCCGTGCTTCCTTCCATGGTGTCGCCGTGGGAGGTGGATTGTTTGGTTCATTTATTGCAGCGTGAGCGGTCGTCACGCTTACACGGACCACCAGTTGTTTGTGGCTCTCCCTTCAGACCGGTTGTCGGAGGAGCAGTACTGGAGTGCTATAGTGGGGGAGCCCCCAGTTGGTTGGCAGGAAGAGGAACGAGGATGACGGCGGTGGAAGATGTGGGTCTCGTAGTGCGGCGGTTTTTGCAACTGCCAGCACGGATCTGTGTTTTTGCCAGCAAGAAATGCCTTGCCCGGAAGACTGACACCAGCTGGTAATTGGGCACTGCAGACGCCAACGCCGATGCAGTGAGGTGGTTTTGACGCTATCAATTTTTGCTGATGGGTCCCCCTCAACCCCTAGGTTGTACTTTATTGAAAGTTATTTTATGTTGGCTGTTATTGCGGTGATTTGACATTTGCCTTTGCCTTGGAATGAGTTATTTTGAGACCCTGCAATATACAACTGTAGCTGCTTTCCCTGCTAATTATTTTACCACTCAGCGGCATTATGGGATATGGAGTCTTGATGGGATTAGGAGCATGTGCTCTATAGACTTGGAGTTGCAAGTATACTCTTCGTCTGCAATTATAACCCCGCCATTAGACCACAGTTATCCGGTCCCGGTGCACGATGAACACCAACGTTTTGATAGTTACATCATGGCAGGAAATAGCTTGATTTTGCAGTTGAGATCGGAGGTCATGCCTGTACAGACTTGGCATCTGCCCGGGTGAATTTTAAATGGCATCGACAGTGACTATGGGGCGTGAATCATAACGGCTGACAGCTTCTTTTTTACATATACTTTTTATTCATCATATTTAATGTTTAAAATGATAACAAAGGATTACAAGTTTGGTGATGTACCTTAAATGCCCGCATCAATCCCATCGTGACAAATGTTCTATGCGATTTTTATGACTCATTAATTTATGCTGTCTGCATTTTTCGGTATTATGAGCAAACTAAAATGTAAGCACTGTGCGTAATATTTATTTTTATTGTTATGCCTTACCTGTATTAGTGCCGATTTTCGGCTGTGGACAGCATTTACATGACGCATTTGGGCCGTTAGTGGATGTTTTGTATGTTCATGCATTAGTCGGGTGGGAAGGGCTTTTTAAGTGAAGTACTATAGTATACCAAATTAGATTGACAAAGGCCTCTTGAAGGCTGAAACGCGTCTCTCCTGGTGCTTGGGATTGAGGGCGACAACAACTAAATAAAGTGATGCCGAATCCTGAACCACTTGTGTCCGTGCTTCCTTCCATGGTGTCGCCGTGGGAGGTGGATTGCAAAGACGCCCGCACTCCAGGGTAAATCCAAGTTTTTTTTATTTTGCTGACGCGTTTCAACCACACTGGTCTTTGTCAAAGCATTGGAAACATTGTAACAGTGTGTCCTATTTACTATAGAGAAACACAGTTACCAAGTGCATAAACATAGGCCAAAGACTTTCACAATACAGTGGCAGCATGCTTCTCAGTTTTTAGAAAAAAGACTCCCAAAAATGAAATACAATTTAGTGCAAATTAAAAGCAAATCATAATGTATGCAACAATTGGAAAAGGATATTTTTTTTCAAACAAACCTTTCATAAAAAACTTTTTAACAAGTACTAAATATAAATACCTATTGTAATGCACTTCTCACAAAGCCCTTAAACAGTCCCAGGGGTATTAGTCTAGTGACTAAGTCAAGCGTAAGGTGGTACTGGTAGCCTAGCACGCCTCATCCTAGGAAGAGAGATGGACAGAGGATTCTACTGGTCAAGTGACCAACGAAAACAGAGAGGTTGCAGTGAAAGTCAAAAGCAAAACAGATTTTGTATTCCAACTTCCCAATGTACACCAGTTCATCAAGACACAGTTCAGGAGATAAGTGCTGGCCAAATTCCTAATATACGCAAGTCAAGGGCTATTGTATGGAGGAACTGCTTCAATACAAAGTTGCAAAGCAAAGAGTTGGTAATGCCCCGAGGAAGACATTTTAGTTCAAACAATATTCAAATTGCTCCTCATACGTAAAACAGACACAGAAGGAGAAGCTATTTCTTCACCATTCAAACAAACGGCATCCATGAGGGAAATCATTGGGAGCGGAACAGATAAGGAAAGAGAGATCGAAGACCAAGTGAGAGAGAGAGAAAGCACGGAATTTGTGAAGGAAATGGAAATGGATGCACAGGGAACCAGTAGAAATGAATTAAATTCTCCAATTGTCAACCCAAATGTACATGGAGCGCCTCATCCTGAATGAGGCCACCAGGGTGTTTGCTGTTGAGACGGATGATATATTGAGATTCAAGTCTTCTGAGGGCTCGTTCTCTGTCACCACCTCTTGTTTTGGCCAGAGCCCTGTCAATGCCAAAAAAGGAAATCTTAAGACCCTCAGTGTTAATGGGACCGTGCAAGGTATTACAATGTCTGGCCATTGGATATGTCAAATCATTGTTTCTAATGGCCCTGAGATGTTCTAGCACTCTCTTTTTGACAGGAAACATGGTACTCCCCACATATCTCAAAACACAGACACATACCATAACATACCCTACAAAATCACTATTGCAGTTAATGAATCGTTTGATTTTGTGTTCTTTCCCAC
Organism: Calotriton arnoldi; assembly: GCA_963921515.1. Classification (NCBI taxonomy): domain Eukaryota; kingdom Metazoa; phylum Chordata; class Amphibia; order Caudata; family Salamandridae; genus Calotriton; species Calotriton arnoldi. The sequence goes on from CAWUFW010004360.1 coordinate 563,431, forward strand.
CAGGTAAAGATACCACCCTCACATTGGTGCTATGTGTGCACACCTTGCATTTACCACACTTATGGAAGCCCGGAAGTTCCCTCAGCCAAGTGCCACCTTGAATGCGACCTGGCTCATTAAATGTGTGTACTAACATGTCCTTTAATGAATTGCTTCCTTGATATGTTATGTGAGGACTCGGGCTAACCAGTTTACCAATTGTGGGGTCCAACCTTACTAGATGCCAGTGTTTCCTAACTATGGCCTGTACTGTTGTGGAATTGGAATTAAAGGTTGTGATCAATCTGATTTCCTGTTTCGTTTCCCTATGTGATTTTGGGTTGAGCAAACTTTCTCTGTTAATCGTGCTCACTTTGAGTCTGGCAGTTTTCACTACCTTGTGTGTGTATCCTCTCTGATGGAATCTATTCACCATATTTTTCTCCTCTCTTGTGTAAGTTTCTGGTGTGCTACAGTTTCTCTTGGTCCTTAGGAGTTCCCCATAAGGGATACTCCTTTTCAGTTTCGTCGGATGGTGACTGTTGGCATGCAGGATACTATTTCCCACTGTTGCCTTCCTATGTAGGCTGGTCTGAATGGTTTCATTCTGGACTTCCACCAGTACGTCCAAGAAATGTATTCTGCTAGAACTGGTTTTACTCGTGAACTTGAGATTAAGTTCGTTGTTAGAGATCTTATCCAAAAATTAATCTAAACTCCTTTGTGGGCCATCCCAAATCTGAAAAATATTGTGTATATATCTCGTCCACCAAACCAGGTGTTGAGTGTATTCGTCAAAATCCTCTGACCAGATGCATTTAGACTCCCACCAGCCCATAAACATGCAAGCATAACTATATATATATCTCCAAGATCCTCGTCTACTTCACTCTCCTTCAGGGAGAATAACGAGTGTTGACCCAGGCTTTGTGCAAATTTATTCGTTTCGGCTGTAACCGGCCTTGAAAATAAATAAATATATATATATATATATAACATTGTGTGGAGAGGCACACTCATGACAGTTGTGTCTCCAGCTGAGGTGCCGCTTCGTGATGAGGTGGGAAGTAGGGGACTCAAGGACACTTATTCCCCCAGCATATCCGTTAAAGACTTCTGCTGCAGCTCGTGATATTCCAGCCAGGTGCATGATGGGACCGGTAGTTCGTGGCATGGGACTACTGGATGTCAGCACAACGAGTTGCAGCTGGGCCCTTCACTATTCAGGTGGGAGGAGCTCTATGAACATTAGAGGGGATTCTTTTCAATGGACTGAGGCATTTGAGAAAGGCTGTGCGCCGAAACCGGTCATGCCGAATTCTTGTGAATAAAGTGTCCAGACGAGCCCCGCTGTGTCCCTTTCTTCTTTCTTGAATGGGGGAAGCTGCTGTGATGTATTGCGTACAGCCTGTGGTGCGCTAAAAGGGACCCTTCCTGAAAGTGGTCGTGGAAAACACCGGCAAGTGGAAACTACGTGTGGAAGCTGAAGTTGTGTCCGAGGTATCGGAATTCCATGACCCCCTACTCACCTGAGGTTACCGATTTGCTGCCGCAGATTTGCGGTTCAACATTGTGTGGAGAGGCACATTCATGACAGTTGTGTCTCCAGCTGAGGTGCCGCTTCGTGATGAGGTGGGAAGTAGGGGACTCAAGGACACTTATTCCCCCAGCATATCCGTTAAAGACTTCTGCTGCAGCTCGTGATATTCCAGCCAGGTGCATGATGGGACCGGTAGTTCGTGGCATGGGACTACTGGATGTCAGCACAACGAGTTGCAGCTGGGCCCTTCACTATTCAGGTGGGAGGAGCTCTATGAACATTAGAGGGGATTCTTTTCAATGGACTGAGGCATTTGAGAAAGGCTGTGCGCCGAAACCGGTCATGCCGAATTCTTGTGAATAAAGTGTCCAGACGAGCCCCGCTGTGTCCCTTTCTTCTTTCTTGAATGGGGGAAGCTGCTGTGATGTATTGCGTACAGCCTGTGGTGCGCTAAAAGGGACCCTTCCTGAAAGTGGTCGTGGAAAACACCGGCAAGTGGAAACTACGTGTGGAAGCTGAAGTTGTGTCCGAGGTATCGGAATTCCATGACCCCCTACTCACCTGAGGTTACCGATTTGCTGCCGCAGATTTGCGGTTCAACATTGTGTGGAGAGGCACATTCATGACAGTTGTGTCTCCAGCTGAGGTGCCGCTTCGTGATGAGGTGGGAAGTAGGGGACTCAAGGACACTTATTCCCCCAGCATATCCGTTAAAGACTTCTGCTGCAGCTCGTGATATTCCAGCCAGGTGCATGATGGGACCGGTAGTTCGTGGCATGGGACTACTGGATGTCAGCACAACGAGTTGCAGCTGGGCCCTTCACTATTCAGGTGGGAGGAGCTCTATGAACATTAGAGGGGATTCTTTTCAATGGACTGAGGCATTTGAGAAAGGCTGTGCGCCGAAACCGGTCATGCCGAATTCTTGTGAATAAAGTGTCCAGACGAGCCCCGCTGTGTCCCTTTCTTCTTTCTTGAATGGGGGAAGCTGCTGTGATGTATTGCGTACAGCCTGTGGTGCGCTAAAAGGGACCCTTCCTGAAAGTGGTCGTGGAAAACACCGGCAAGTGGAAACTACGTGTGGAAGCTGAAGTTGTGTCCGAGGTATCGGAATTCCATGACCCCCTACTCACCTGAGGTTACCGATTTGCTGCCGCAGATTTGCGGTTCAACATTGTGTGGAGAGGCACATTCATGACAGTTGTGTCTCCAGCTGAGGTGCCGCTTCGTGATGAGGTGGGAAGTAGGGGACTCAAGGACACTTATTCCCCCAGCATATCCGTTAAAGACTTCTGCTGCAGCTCGTGATATTCCAGCCAGGTGCATGATGGGACCGGTAGTTCGTGGCATGGGACTACTGGATGTCAGCACAACGAGTTGCAGCTGGGCCCTTCACTATTCAGGTGGGAGGAGCTCTATGAACATTAGAGGGGATTCTTTTCAATGGACTGAGGCATTTGAGAAAGGCTGTGCGCCGAAACCGGTCATGCCGAATTCTTGTGAATAAAGTGTCCAGACGAGCCCCGCTGTGTCCCTTTCTTCTTTCTTGAATGGGGAAGCTGCTGTGATATATATATATATATATATATATATATATATATATATATATATATATATATATATATATATTCTAGAGAGGAGAAGACAAAGCAATGGTGCGACCTTGACCATGTTCTTTCATGGAGATCACCACGGGAATTAACGTTATTAGCACCAACACAGATGAAAGATTAAACCTGTGATGTCCGCACAACAACTACTGAATGCATATACACCAAATCACAGAAAAGTTCTAGCTTCATACCAATGTTGCTTGAATATGAAATACCTTGAAAAAACAAGAGGCATTTGGCAAAACAGGAACAGTTTGTTTAATTAAACAGTGCGGCCAGAGAACTGTCACAGACATAGGGTCTGAGGACAGTCTCAACTTACAATCGATCTGACATGGGCTTTTATACAATTCATTGAATGCCATAAATCGTTCTACTGATCCCTTTTTTGTAAAGAATGTGAACCCCTGTCTTTGGAGCTATAAATTAATGTATGAGGAATCCAGGTGGGCCTCAGCCTTGCCTGGATACAATGCGGCCAGTGGGTAAGGTGTCCAGATGCCTGGCATGGGGAGCGCATGATCACTGCGTGTATTGTGTGTGCTGTGTTCTGATTGGCTATGTGTTTCTAGCTTCATGTGGCATCTGACTTTATGGTGTTTTGGAAATGTGTGTACCCCTGCGGTATGTGTGCTTTATTGGAGCCAATCTGCCTGGACCATTGTGGTGTTGCTGCAACTATGTGTGGGATTGGACTGGGGTTTCCTGTTTGCGCGTTTGTCTTCCGGCTACGTGTCACCCCACCTGGGACTTGTCAATCAGTGACCTCAGGCCTGGGACTCAGATCCCGCCTTACTACGTATTTCTGAGTCGAGGTTGGCGTGGAGTCGTAACTGGCAAATTCGTCAATAAAGATGCAACTTCATTTTTATACATGAATGTATCGTTAGTCATATGACATTGACTTTCTTAGTATTAACACCAAGATTGATGCTGTAGTGGAAATCAAACATTCCTATGGCATTTAAAATGGGAAACATTGTTCCCCCATTCAGCACTAAGTTTGGAATTAAATATCTGAGCTTAATGCACCAGTGTGACTACTGCATTTGTTTTACATTTAGTCTGCATGGATTTAAACATAAAAGCAAATCAAACATGCAATTGAACCTTTGGTCAATGACTTTAAAATCTCAACTGTTACTGTAATGTTGCTATTGCCAATCCTGTATATATTATGCATATTTCTGGTTTGGTGCTTTTTGTTCTGGTAATGTTCCTACTTTCAGATGTGTTGATTTTAAATTCGTTTTTTTTTTAAACTATACCTAATTCTGTTGAAAAGTAATTGCATCCATACCTCATACTTCTTGATTCCATTTAACCTTTAAGGGTTGTAGAAAATGGATCAGAGCATTAAATAAAATATATTTTGCAAATGTTTAGCTAAGTAAGATAGGTCTAAACGACCTTTTGAAGTGCATTTATGCTCATCCCTGAATATTAGATAAACCTAACATTTAATACTACGCTTTCCTACAGTTCCATAATTGCCTTCTTCAGGGATCTAAAAGAAAAGGAAATAAGCAGCTTTGATGACGAATCTGAAAGGTATGTGAACAGATATATATCATAAACCCATTCTAAACACCATCAGCGTGCATAATTTCTATCATTTCTGCAAGTGTTTGTCAAAAACTTATTTAGCACACGTTCTGTGCTTCTGCTTTCTTAGATAATTCCTAGTTATCAGCTTGTTTTGTCCTGCCTTTCATGACATTCTTTTGCCTGAATTTAGTTAAAAATCAACCATGAGATGCAGAGAGGAGCTGCCATGATTTAAAATTTCACCTTAATTTAAGCCAGTGGTACATTGTGTGCTCTTTTGGTTGTAATCACAAACAACTTTTACGGTGGTGTCTTTTCATGTCTCGGTTCTTAAATTACACTCACCATGTGGTGCTAACCAAATATCAATGTTACTTTTCAGCTGCATTGTATAGAATGTATCAGATATATGGAACTTAAGTAATTAATATAACGGCGCATACAATATTCAGATTAGGAAGGGATCTCCTTTATTGAGATGCCCACCCCTACGACATTGTACAGAGATCTTTTTCCCCATAAATGTATTCATTCATTTATCAAGGATATCCATGAATCGTTGTGCTGAATATCCTACTTCTTTGTATGGGAGATTATTACAGTTCCTAACAGCTCCATTGGATACCTGGTTCCTCATTGTAACATGCCTGAATGTTTTTTTCACCGTTGCCTTTTGTATAAAAGAGGCTTCCCATTCTTACTGAGAAGTGACTCCTGAATATGTATAAATTAGTATTTTTCATTACAGGTTTTGTACATAACAACTGTGTGCAATAAATGATGAACAACTAGATGTTAGAAAGCCAGTAAGCCTCTTTATCGTCTTCTCAAGCCAACAGCAATAACTCCAACAAGTCTGGCAAGTTATGAATCAAACAAGAACAAGTGCTGAATTGCTGGGGGAGGGGGCGAAACACATGCTAATCACAGAGATGGAACTCACTTATTGGTCCTTATGGCTCTCATCTCTATTTGGGTAAGAGACATTTTTTCTATTCAAAAACTTATATTGAAATTTTCAACAGAGAATGAACAATATTCTTAAGAATCCACAGGAGAAGGAAATGCACAAAGGTCCAAGTAATATTTATCACTAAATTCAACACAATATAAACTATAATATTATGACCATCAGAATGTGAGAGAAATTCTTTTAGCAGCAAGCACTACTCACTAAATCTAAGCCAAATGAACTGTTGGAATTGCTTCAAAGGAAACTCTTCCAGAGCAATTGACTCATTCCCACCACTCACGAACAAAGGGAGCAAAACCATCTTCCAACAAGACGTAATGACTTTCACCCCTGCGACAATGAGTATATCAAGTAGAATCTTTTCTGATCGGAAATTTACAAACATTGGACTGAAACAGTCCCTCTTGCAGGGAGATGTTGCTGTGGATTTTGAAAATTAGCTTAACAATTCCTCACACTCAACCTGAAAACAATTTAACAATTAGGAATTTCATGATTGCGTGTTATACATTTCCAGTAGCTTTGAGATGACGAAGTTAACATTAACAGTAGCATGGAGTGGGGGCGTGGCTTGCCGTGCTGCGGAATGGCCGCTCAGTGAGTGAGCTCCGCCGGCCGAGACACTATCCTGTATAGATCCGCTCATCCTGGAGGGACGAAACTCTGCAATTTTTGCTGCCTGGTAGGCAGAACAGCTGCGGCACTAAGCGGGGAGATCCCCGGCTTGATTAATCGCCTGCCCGCCGAGATATCCGATCCGACGGACCACGAACGAGGATCGAGGAGTGCGCAGTGGTCTCTGGCGCGGCTGACCTCATCACCAGAGGCCGGGGCTGCATTGTGGGCCTGGGCGGTGCCGCCTGGGACATAGGGGGAGTCGGGCTGCGGTCAGCAGCGGAGCCGGGGGCCTGCCGTCTCCGCCGACTTGCGAGGGTAAATGCGCTGCCTACCCGCGATGTTGGATGCAAGAGAAGAGACGGCGGGGATTGTGTAGCCGGGCGCGGCCGCCGTGGCCATACGAGGCTGACTCTTTGAGGGAGGACCCAGCGGGATCACATGAGGCGTTGGCGATACCGAGGTGCGTGATGAGGTGGTGGTGAACTGGCGGCTGGCACGACTGCATGGTGCAGGTATACACCTGTGGTGATCCTTGCCTGGCGCCGATGGTGCGAGGAGGGCCTTCCGGCTCCGGCGGACGCCATCTTGCGGAGGCCTCGGACCGCGCGGGCCGGCGCTGGTGGAGGATTCCTGAGGCTGCTCTGATCTGCGTCGCGACCCACACAGGCGGTGACTGTAAGTGTTGACTTTGTGCGAGGCAGGATTGGTCCCGTGGGACACAGGGGTGTGCATCTGCCGCTTACGAACTTTGCACTGTTGTGAATTGTCGGTGGGCCGCCATCTTGGTTGCCCTGGCCTGTTTGGCGCCGCACCACATTGTGGCGACTGGGTCGGAGCTTCTGGGTGCGCAGCTCTGGGCCGCGGACCTGTCCAGCTGAACGTCACTGGCATAAGGTGCCGGAGTGGAGTGGCTTCTCACGCTGTGAAAGTTTGGCGAGCGGACCTTGTTGAATATTTGCCTAATGTACATTCAGATTGGGCGCCCCGTGAGTTGGTACTGACTGGAGGTCTCCCTTGGCACCCACTACATCAGTGGCGGTGATGCGCTGACAGGAGCTCCATTGGCGTGACTGCGTGCAGTACATTGCGGAGACCACTGGCCACACAGAGGTCATACAGAGGCATTCAGAGGGAGCGGGCTGCCTGCGTGGCTCGGGAGGCCTGGTCCTACCGTTTTGGAGTGGCGGCGGGCCTGCTGGCCCCTCTGGAGTTACTATAGGGGTGATAGCAACGCCGCCTAATCATGGGCAAACAGGATGCCAAGCAACCCAAAGTCAGCTTCGAGCAGCGCCGCTCGACCAGACAAATGGAGTCTGACTCTGAGTTGGCCACCGATGGGGCTCCCGAGGGCCCTCCGGCAGACCAAGATGAGGACATCCGTACACTCATGTTAGAAATGCGATCAAGTCTGCGCACCATCGACGCTAAATTAGATACTTTAACGTCCCAGATGGAATCGGTGAAAACTCAAGTAGGGGTTCACGAGCATAGACTGGACGTCCTTGAGAACAAACAGTCCGACTTCCATGACTTCCAGGTGGAAACAAAAGACCAACTGTCGCAGATGGATCGTCTCCTGTGTGTGATTAGGGCCAAGAACGAGGACTTGGAAGCCAGATCGCGTCGAAACAACCTACGCATCACGGGCATCCCGGAGACGACGGCGTTTACAAAGATGGAGATGTTTGTAGCGGACTTGCTACGTGACCTCTTTGCAGCGCACCTTTCACCGGTGTTCGTCGTGGAGAGGGCCCATCGCACTTTGGGAGCTAAACCACCAGTTGGAGCCCCTCCGCGGCCCATATTGGCAAGGTTATTGAATTACCAAGATCGAGATATGGTATTACGTCAGGCTCGTGGGATGGGGAAAATAACTCATCAGGGCAATTAAGTCGCCTTCTATCCGGACTTTACCCCAGCGGTACAAGCGGCCAGACGAGAATTTTTACCGGCTAAGAAGCTCCTTTTACAGGCACAGATTCCATATTCCTTGCTCTATCCAGCCAAACTTAAGGTGTCGCATGATGGTTCAGCTCATTTTTTCACGGGCGCCAAGTCTGCCCTGAAGTTTGCTAAACATGTTGGTGGAAAACGTAGCAAGCCCAGCCCCAGACCGGATGATGCAACTTCTCTCCAGCTAAGTGATAATGACTGATAAATGCGCTTCTGGGTGCTTTTGACTGTCAGACAGTTTCATTGTACTTTTCCCAAGATGGCAATGTTGTATGTTCTTGAAGGGAAACTGTGTGCTGTTTGACTATCTCTGCAAATGTTAAATGTTATGTTTCATTGTTCGATGTGGTCAATCGATCACTGTGGGAACATTTCAACTCTATTGGTCCTCGAAATGTAATATGTAATAGTGGCGTACGTCCACGGTCGGACTCTCTTTTTCTTCATCGCTTGGGCGTTTGTTGGATTCTTATGTAGGTCATGATGTCTCTGCTGCGGCGGGAGAGGTGGGGAACTGTCAGATTGTAACTACAGGATTGGTGGTGATGTTAGTGATCCTAGATCGTAAGCCGCACGATTCTTCTATTATGTTATGTTGCAGATTTTGACCTTCGCAGTTTCTTGGCCACCCTGCTACGGTAGGGCAGTGGGCCGGCACTCATTCGTCCCCATGGGAAAATTCCCTATACTATGCTGTTTTATGTTCTATGGGGGGGGGTTCATGCTTCAACCTGATTGGGGGTTGTTGTGGGTGGGGGAGTGGGGGAGGGGAGGGTTTTTATTGTTTTTGTTGTGTATTGCCAAGTAACAGAATGATGATTTTAGTTGAGACAAAGACGCACATTTGCTGGTCAAGCTTTAGCATTGATATACATGTGACCTTATTGTTGCACACGAGACGAAAGTGAACTGTTTGACATGGAACATTCGCGGACTAAACGACAGTAGGAAATCTAGGTTGGTGCATGCCTACCTTACCAGACATAACATAGATCTATGCCTGTTGCAAGAGACTCATCTCCGATCCCAGCCCTCTGCAAAACTTAGACACAGGCGCTGGGGTGCAGTATATGCATCAGTCTATTCCAACTACTCTAGAGGGGTGGCGGTGCTAATAAAGAGAGGCCTAGACTGGAGGGAAAGGGAAATACACACGGACCCAGAAGGGCGCTACATCATCTTGCTGGGACAGTTGGGGAATATCTTGATGACCATTGTGGTGGTATACGGACCTAACACAGACTCCCCCGATTTTTTTCAGGAATTGTGGGCCAAAGTTAGAGCCACTGGCTGCACCACGGTTTTGTGGGGAGGGGACTTCAATGCCATCCTACATGATGACATGGATAGACAGGGCACGGCAAGGACACACCATCCTGCGGCCAGCAGAGTGTTGAATTCCTTCTTAGCCGACGGGGACATGCTCGACATCTGGCGCCTACACAACCCACTGACCAAAGAGGGCACATGCTTCTCCGAACATCATCGCGCCTGGTCCCGGTTAGACTATTGGTTACTGTCTAGGGATATGGCGGGCTGGGTGGTGGGAGTCAAGCACTTATCGAGGACCATTTCGGACCATTCGCCATGCTTGTTGACACTGTCTCTCCCTAACACCACACGGGGGCAATTCTCCTGGAGGCTGCCCCAACATGCACTTTTAGACGAGGCATTCAAGAAGGAAATAAGAGTTGATATAACAGACTACTTTACGCTCAATACGGGGTCCGTCGACACTGAGGCTTCGCTGTGGGAAGCATTTAAGGTGGTCATTAGGGGACAGTGTATATCCAGGCAGGCAGGCGTGCTCAAGGCTATCAGAAACACCCTATCCACGTTAGAGGCGCAAATTAAAGGGCTGGAAACGAGAATACATATTGGTGGTGAATCAGCTCTTCTGGCTGACTTAAAGGTTAAATTGTTAGAATATGAAGAGGAGGCACAGAGGGAAGTGAGATTTCTGGGGAAATACGCGGAAGCACGTAGATATGGAGAGGGGGATAGACCTGGGCGCACTCTCGCCGGTATGCTCCGCACACCGCGTTCCATGGCCTATGTACCTGAACTAGTGGATAAAGAAGGACAAACGATTAGGGGACCCTTGGCTATTCTGAAGGAGTTCTCCTCTTTTTACGCCCATTTATATACAGCCACACAAACTGACTGTCCGGAAGGCTTGCAGGAGTTCTTAGATCCCCAGGCTTTGGTCTGGTTTAATGATTGACACAGAGATTATATGCATTTACCATTCACGGTTGAAGATATCACCGCTGTCATTAATGGCCTGCCCTTAGATAAGGCCCCTGGCTCAGACGGTTTGACGACCGCCTTTTATAAAACGTATGCGGAGGAACTCGCCCCCAGACTCTTAGCGGTGTATGAGGAAGCGCATGACACAGGCATACTGCCAGGGTCTATGCGCGAAGCTATCATCGTCACCTTGCTAAAGCCGGGAAAACTGGAAACCGACTTAGATTCTTATAGGCCTTTATCGCTAATTAATGTCGACGTTAAGATTTTGGCAAAATTGTTAGCGAACAGACTGAAACCTATGCTCCCTATTATAGCTTTACCAGATCAATCGGGCTTCATACCCGGGAGGGCCACCTCGCACAACCTTAGAACGGTTTTCTCGGTTCTACATTATTTGCACCCCGATGTACAGGCGGCGGCCGTTTTTCTGGATGCAACAAAGGCCTTCGATTCGCTTGAATGGCCTTATTTATTTAAGATTCTGGAACGGATGGGTTTCGGCCCACTGTTTCTTAAATGGATCCAATTGCTGTACACTGTACCAATGGCCAGAGTGCGGGTGAATAATATTGTCTCTGATCCATTCCGGATAACGCGTGGTACGAGGCAGGGTTGCCCGCTGTCGCCCCTATTATTCGCCATCGCAATGGAGCCGTTAGCGGCACGCATCAGGCAACACCACACAGACAAGGGTATAGGGTTCAGCGCGCGCAGTTTATTGATTTCGCTCTACGCGGACGACATCACGTTGTATATTCTCAACCCTGAACGTCATCTCGACACAGTGTTGAGAGAATTCATCAGATTCGGGGGCTCTCTGGTGTAACCATTAATTGGGCTAAATCTGTGATTTCCCCCCTAACCGACAACACCAGGGCAGTGACCTCGGAATTCCCGTTAAAATGGGAACAAGAAAAAGTGAAGTATTTGGGTATTTGGATTAGTCGAGACCTACAAGAAATTTGGAACTTGAATTACGGCAGGACCATTGTATGGTTGGAGGAAAAGGTAACTCTGTGGGCTAAACTCCCACTATCACTTGCAGGCAAAATCGCATTGGTCAAAATGATCATCCTGCCTAAATTTCTATATCTCTTTGTGAATTTACCAATTATACTCACCCAATCCTTCTTTAAAACACTGCGATCTTTATTGATATCGTTGGTATGGGCGGGAGGTAGGCCCGGGTATCATGGGAACTATTGTCGCTTCCGACAAAACAGGGTGGTCTGGGCGCTCCGGACATGAAACTTTACGCGCTATGTGCGCAGGCGCAATTCCTGCATTACTGGGTGCATCCGACGCCATTCCAACCTCACGTGGCAGTGGAGACGGACGTGGTGGCTCCTGTTCCTCTTAGGGTGGCGTTATATCAGCCCTATAGGCGTCCCAAAGAAGACATTGATACCCCGGAAACCCTAAGATGGGCCTGGGATGGACTGCGAAGAAGGGCAGGCGCTCGGATATTGTATGCTCCCTCTATTCCTCTGGTACAAAATCCCATGTTACCCAACATTAGGGATGAAATAAACAATAAAGTGGCACAAAAGATGTCCCTCCATACATTTGCGGATCTGTACCCTGAGGGAACGTTTAGAGGCCCTCCAGTAGCAGAGGAAGGGCAAACAGTGCACTTCGGTGAGTCATTTCTGTATCACAAAATACGGGCCGCCTGCAGGGAATTACATAGTGACTTCCCCTCCCAGCCAACCCCACTGAATGCTCTGGAAAATCTTTTGCGGGCACCATCTTCTCACAAGCTCATAACCAGACTGTACACGAATATGCAAACTGACGCCCCTGTGGCCACTTCTAACGCTCGACAAAAATGGACTGACGAAATATCACCCCTACTGTTTGACGACCAGTGGTCATACTGCTGTGCCCAAATGACCGAATTGTCACCCAATTATAAACTTAGGCTAATTCACTTCAAATTTCTACATCGCTATTACAGAACGCCCATTAGTCTACATAGAATGGGACTCAGAGAGGACGACTGTTGCTGGCGATGCGGGGCTGCTGCCGCCTCTTTTTTACACATGGCATGGGACTGCCCGGCCATCACTGAATATTGGTTTACAATTTTTGTAGCTATAAACCAGATTTTGGGGTTGTCACTGTCCCCATCCCCACTAATGGGCTTATTGGGATATGTAAGGGACACGCACATTAAAAAACGCAAACTACATGCACTACTGCTGCTCTTCGCTAAGCGTCAAATAGCCTTGCAATGGGGTAGGAGGAGAAAACCTACTATTAAAAACTGGATTAGAGAGGTCACATATGGTCAGACGCAACTGGCTACATTCTGGGAACTGATGCCACCCGCCTCTAGGCCTAGGGAAATCTGGGAGCCGTTTATTGATTGGGTCCGGGAGCAGGAAAGTGATCCTGTTGAGGGAGTCACCAATGGGAACGATCCGGGGCAGATAAGATGCTAAAAAGACTAAAGGCTTAAATGGAAATGATACTGTTCTTCTGTCTGGAATTTGATATGCACCATGAGATAGTCATTATCCTCCACTGTCAATTCAATCGCTGCTATGATTTTACGTCTACTTGTAAACACACACGTCTTTCTCTAAAGTGGTAGATACCGTTGCATTAGTGACGATGATGTTTCACGCAATTATACAATCTCCTGTAATATTGTTCATATGGCAAATACACTGTTTTTCTTTTTTTTTTTTGTTTCTTTAATGTGCAATTGTAACAAATTGAAAATCAATAAAGAAAATTAAAAAACAAAAAAACAAAAAAAAAAACAGTAGCATGGAGTCTTTGGGGGCTCCAAAAGGCTTTGCACAGTAGGGGATTTGATTTGACAATTGCAGAAGAGGCATAGATGACATTATTGACTTCGATCTAACATCTGACACCGAAGGCATGAAAACATATGCTTTCCTCTGTTTTCATGCCTTGGATGCTGCGTGCCCACCCCTATGTAGGTATCACATGATCCCCTAAATGCCAGGAAGGGTCTTGGCTAATTTAGTTTAACCAAAGAAGATTTCACTTGATTTCTGTAACTGCAACAAGAGGAGAAGATCATCACACTCCAAGTCAGATTTGTCATATATTATGGGTATTGCAGTATAAGCACCATCCGTTGGTATGTATGTATCCACACAGACCAAATACCTCTATCAGCCCAATATTTCCAAAAGGATGGCCTTCTTCGTAGAAGCTAGTTGGTAATAAAACGTCAGGAAAGCTAGGTTTTATTCAAGACTTTTGTAGTGGCCATGAGGACTGGAGCGTACTTAAGGGCCAGGTGCGAGTTCACTTTCAGTAGTATGCAAAGTGCCAGGGCAGCTGTCATCCACTCTTCAGTTTTTCCCCCAGCGCGAGGATGGGTGAGTTGGGTGACTCAAGCAGCCATTACAACTCATGATTTATCCGAAAGGATCAATAGTATGATTTAAAGTCTGGTATATTAAGGCCTCGTTTATCTTTGGCTGCTTTGAGTTTAGATAGTAGGATACAGGGCATTTTCTCTTCCAGAGAACACTGGTGTTGAGCTTCTATATTATTTTGAAGGGATTAATTGGAAGTTGTATTGTAGGAGTGCCAGATTATAAAAGATAATGGGGACTAGAAACATTTTGACAGTTTACCTCCATTGTCACCAGGACGGAAACAGACGGAACAACCCATGAATCAGCCACTTAGCCAAGAGTAGCAATCGTTTGGATTGTATGTGAATTGTCTCTTAGTAAGTGTTAGACCAGGCTGGGCTGAATAGACCTGGGCTGCATTTAGTAGTAGTGGGAGGAAATTTCCTTGCACCTGAATAGGCCTAGTCTGCCTTAAACAATGCTGTCTCCACTTCCTGCTAGGAGGCTGGGCCAGAGAGGGCAGAACTGGTTTGGACTAAGCACAGAGACTCTCTGCCATAAGAGAACAAAGGGACATGTGGTATACATATAGGGGCCCAGACCCCAGAACTTTAGAACTCTTTTGGACTCTGAAACATGCCAAGAATAAGAGCTGGAGAAGCTGTGAGGAGGAACTACCACTTTGCTTCTTTGCTTTGCTGTGTTGGCATGCATTGGCTGCTTCTGCCTTGGGCAGAGAAAGGTTTGGACTGGGCTTTCTACAATTTCTTTGTTTGAGTTTCTCCAAGAGCTTGAGATAGAGCTTGCCCCCCTGTTTAAAAAGTCTTGGGACAGCAAAGACTTCAAGTTCATCTGCTACCAGCACTGTGAACTGTGTGTTTTGTGCTGCAACAGAAGAAAAAGCAACCCGTCACCGTCACCAATGCCACTGCCGACTCTGTGTCCTGAAGGCACTGCAGAGGGCAGGAGCGCACTCCGCACCGCAACCCTTGTCCCACCGCCACCGAGCCACTGCTTGCACCGCAACCTGTGGGCACCGCACTTCGCACCGCCTTGCTTCACGCCGCCGCCCTGGTATTCCTGACGACGACACTCCACGCCGACATAGATGCCGCTGCTTGCACCGTGGTTCGAGGGCACTGCTCTTAAGTTAGAGGACACACCGCCCTCATTCCGCACCGCAGCCTTGGCCTACCGACACCGGCGCCATTGACTCCAGTTCATCAGCCGACGACAGCGCTTCAGCGACGCCGCTGCTTGCACCGCAACGAGCACCGCATCGCAGTCCTGGTCTCACCGCCGCCGCTGGACAACTGTCACCGAGCCGCTGCCTGCACCACGACCTGAGGGCACCTCACCGCTGCACTTTGCACCGCAGTGCCGACGCCGGCGCTTCCGACTTCATCCGCAAGGAGTTTGATCTGCAACGCATGTGACATCAAGGGCCCGACGACTCCTGCTCCGACCTCCGGAACCAACGCCGGCTCTTGGAGCTAAGCGAGAGGTCCCCGACACCCTGCATTTCTAAAGGTACTATTTTGCGGGTCCTCCTGACGCTGTAGCTGGCCTGCAGTGATGCGGTCAGCCAGAAATGTTTGGATTTGTTGTTCACAACGTTGTGATCGCTCCGGACGGAGCTATCGGCTTTAAGGAACTGTATTTTAAGTCTACTTTTGATTATTGATATTTCTAAGAACTGTATGGTGGATTTTTATCGTTTTTGGTCTTGTTTGCACATATAAAATATTGGATATTTTTCTAAAACTGGTATGGTGTCCTTATGTAGTGTTTTCACTGTATTACTGTTGGTTATGTGCAAATGCTTCACACACTGCCTCCGAGATAAGCCTGACTGCTCGTGCCAAGCTACCAAGGGGGTGAGCAGGGGTTAAGTTAGGAGTGTATTCCCCTTATCATGACTAGCAAGAAGGGTCCCTACTTGGACAGGCTAGCAACCTGCCAACCAGAGACCCTCATTTCTAACAGTAAGTAATACCAACTATGGAGTATTTGATAATTATACTTAAAAGGCTTCTAGAGAGTTTTCCAGGTTATTGATATGTATTATTAAATCACTGGTGTAGTCAATTTTGCAATAAGCGGTCTACTGTGATTCTGCTATCACCTGTAGTCTCTCAAGACAATGAGAAGGGGTTCAATAACTACTTTAAAATGTAGCTGCGATAGTGCCACTCTTGATCGCTTTAGAAATACTAGTTAACATAACATAATCCAAATCCACAATGCTTTCACCATCCAGTGCCAACAATGCAGCAACAGCGGGGTTGGAGCGAGCCACATGGATTACATGGTAAAATTACCTAGTGCTGTCTGCAGAGACTCACCCTTTCAAAACTTTCAAATGATCTGGGTCGAAGAACTGATTTGGTGACCCCAGTCAATCTTCCCGACAGGATCTAAGCAAATAGTTTGCAATCCTGAATAATGAGAGTGATGAGTAGATTACTGGTTTTCAGGATAACAATCATCGCATCACTAACTGACCCCTCATTGCAAATTGAGGTAAGACTTGGATCAAATTCATACAGGTCCTGTCAGAGAAAATGCTGCATGTGTACTGTGCAGTCCAGGGACTCTACCCATCTTCATTTTATGCATTATGTTAAGAATCTCTTCCAACATAATGGGTGCTTTCAATTGTGATCCGCATTGCTTCCACAGTCTTGGTTACTCTAGCGAATAAAAATATGTAGGAAGTAATCATCCATCTGTGAGTCAGATGCTTCCTACAATATTTAGCATAGTTTCTAAAATTACTCCTAATCCTTGAAGCAGATGTCCACAGTGCACCATCTGCACCTCTGATAGCTACAGCCTTCTGATCATTTTGTTTAGCTTGCATGTAACCTGCAACCTTTTTTTGACTAACTTACTGACACCAATTGTGCAATGATTTGGATGGGTTGTTGAGTGGGGCCCAACATATAGCTTCTCTAATCCCCTAATCTCAAGTTTATTTTGAATTTTGTGGGGAGAACCAAGACACACAATACAGCTTCCCCTGGTCATTGCTTAATACCACAGTATGGGTGATAGAACTGATGCACACTTCTAAATTTGTAATAAACAGCTGCTACACCATGCCTCCACAACGCAGTCCCATATTGCACCCTCGTCTCCCGTCCCATGAGGCTCATAGCTAACATTGACATTCATTCCAAATGTGCAGCTCGTGGTGAGCCACTTTTTGTGTCAGAGAAAGCCATTGCACATATCTCTGAAGCCCGCAAAGTCTTGGGCATCGTCAAGTGTAGCCCCTCTGTGTTCTTCTGTCTCCACATGTAGGTGGTAAAGGGTCGCCACATAGTGTCACATTTTGCAACTCAATCTCGAACAATTGCGGTGAGGTTTTCCATGTCATAGCTTGAACAGACCTTCAACTGGCTGTTTCCACATCTGGTCCACGCTCAAGTGCTCAGCTAACAGGAGATGAGAGAATATCTTCCCTTGGGGATTCGTCGTGGGGTAGAGTCTATCCGCCCGGGTCTCCCAGGAGGACCATAAGTGGATCATGTGGCAATGAATTGCTAGTGATGGAGTGTATCATGTGGAGGACCTTGCCCCAAAATGCTTGAATCTATAGGCACGTTCAAATCCGGCGTAGCTCTGAACCACTAAACATCTTGTGAAACTGGCCGGGTGTGCGGTACCAGTGTGTGAGTATTTTATAGGCGTTCTTTTTATAGCAAAGGCAGATAGGGGACTTGAAGGCCCTCTGCCAGATAGCTACTCATGTTTCGTCCGAAATTTCTATGGCTAGTTCCCTCTCCCATTCTGTCCCCTAAGCATGTTTTTTAGAGGGGTTGTGGGTGGGGGGAGTTTCAGAATGTTGCAGTATTGCCATGATATGCTTTTACAACTAATGTTAATGAGGTATAAGGCTTCAATAGGTGTTTTCTCCCTTTACATGGCTATGCGAGCTGGATTCCTTTCGGCCCAATGCAATGCCTGACTGAGCATATAGGTGTCCCGTCTGGTCAGTGTATCGTTCTCAATAAGATCCCCATTGTCCCAAAATCCACATCACTATAAAAGTCCCTCAAAGTGTGGAATTGCTCTGGTCCAGCTAAAGGAACATGGGTTTGACGCGTCCAGGGGGAAATCTAGGTTGTTGGCCAGGGGAGTTATTGGAAAGGGGTATGTTGGGAATGCCCATTTCCCCCTCACGACCCGCCAGTGGGCCAGGAGCATGGCAGTCAATGGCAGGGGGGAGCCCACCCAAGCCGCTTCGGGCAGCCACAAAAACCTGTCAAAGGGGACTGGTGAGAAAGCTTGTTCCAATTGTATCCAAGGGTTGCCGTTGGGTCATGATTCCAGTCAAGTGAGGGACTGAGTTGTGCGGCCAACATGTATGTAACTATGTCTGGGAAGCCCAAGCCCCCCTCGGCCATGGATCAGAACAGGGACGCCCTCGCCACCCTTGGGGATTTGCCCTCCCTCGCGAAGCTAAGCATTTTGTTGTGAATCGATGTCTCTGTCGTTTTAGGATAGGTAAGGGGGAGGGATTGAAGGATATAGAGTACCCGGGGCATGAAGTTCATTATAAGGCAGTTAAGCCGACCCAGCCAGGAAATCTCCAACTTGTCCCATCTATAAAATTCTTTAAAGAGGGTTGTGAGCAAAGGAGGGATATTGCTATTGTAGAAGGCGCTCGTACGAGTCAGGAGTTGGACTCCCAGGTATGTTATCACCGATGTGGCCGATTGAAAACCTCCCCTCTGAATGAGTTCCCTAAGACTGCCCTGTGGGGCTGCCTCCCTCAGACCCTGTGACTTGGAGTAATTGATTTTGAAACCTGATGTGGGAGGGTCCGCTGTCAAGACGGGGCCCGGCCGCTTCGCTATTGTTCTGGGGGCCTCTCCAGGCCAAAGTTAATGCACAGGGCGGGCCTGTTGCTGCTCGGGCCCGCCAGTGTCGCCGCTGTGCCCGATGTCCTCTCTGAGTCAGGAGGACCTCAAGGGCCGGCCCGCTACCTCTTCGAGGGCCTCTTGAGTCAGCACCACCCTGGGGCCACAGTGCACCCACTTGTCGCAGCTGGCCTAGATCTCCGCGAGTGTCACTTGTCATGCTCCTGACCCTCGCTGGGGTCTGCTGCCACCGGGATTGTGCTTCCTCTGCTTCGTGGGCCTTGCTATCGCCGAGGTCCCTCCATCCGCATGGACAATCGCTTTAGGGCATGGACTCAGGCAGCGCGCTTGGAGAGGAGCACCTCGCTGCCAGCAGCCGCCCAGCACCGCTGATCCTCCGTTAATTGGGGTGACATCTGCTCTGGGGGGGGGGTCAACAGTTCATCCTTCTCTCGACAGGCATGCAGGCATGGGAGGGCCATGTTGGAGGTTGCTCTTACCAGGATTCACCACATAAGGAGGGGGGAGTAGGGCTCTCACGTGGAGCTCAAGGTAGGCACGTCTTGCCCGTTCTCTTCTCCCTGGCCACGTCCCCCTAATCTCTTTTTTCAAAACAATTTATCTTAGAGTTTATTTATTTATTTATTTATAGAGCGCGACATTCATCCTATTGGATATCACGGCGCTGGGTTGCAGGGAAACGCATGGTTGAGGTAATACTGGGTGCTTAATCCTTGGGAAACAGCTGAGTTTTAAGGTTTTTCCTAAATGTTAGATAGTCCACAGTAAGACGCAGTGCTTGAGGTAGTTCATTCCAGTGCTTAGCTGCCAGATCTGAGAACGATCGGCCTCCTGCTCTCACTTTCTTTATGCGTTTAGGCCTGGCCAATGCTTGAGGACGTGACCTTAGACATCTCGTGGGGACGTAGAATTCGATTTTATTCTGAAGAATTCTAGGGCCGTGGCGGTACAGGGCCTTGTGTGCATGACTAAGCAACTTAAATCTTGCTCTTTGGCGCATGGGTAGCCAGTGTAGCTGTCTCATGCAGGCAGATGCTGTCTCATGCAGGCAGATGCTGAGCTTAAATTAGCTTTTTTTGCACACCAACTTGGCCGCCGCGTTCTGTACCACTTGTAGGCGTGAGAAAAGGTACTCTGCCATGCCTACAAACATTTCATTACCATAATCCAATTTGCTGATGAGTAAGGCCTGTGTGATTGTTTTCCTGCATTCTAGAGGGATCCAGGGGAAAAGCCTTCTTAAGAGCTTCAGAGTCGCAAATCCTCTGCCACATAGGACCCGCACATGATCCTGAATGGACAGAGTATTGTCGATAAATACACCCAAATGTTTTGCGCATGATTTGGGTGCTGGAGCATCTCCTAGGGATTGAGGCCACCACGTGGCATCCCAGATCAAATTGGCTCCTCCGAAGAGCAGGATTTCAGATTTTCCTGCTTTAACTTCAAGCAGTGTTCAGACATCCAGGTTGCCATCTCCGATAGGCAGTTATTTAGTTTTACTCTGGTGTCCTCATGCCTTTCTTCAATGGCTATCATCAGCTGTGTGTCATCCGCATAGGAGCAGATACCAAATCCCCATTTCCTGCTGATCACTGCCAAAGATGACACATAAAAGAGGTCAATTTAAAACAGTGAAATAAATCACAAAGAGGAAGGGGGACAAAGGGAGGGAGACCACAACGTGAGAGTAGGGAGAAGTAAATTAAACTATAATTCCGTAAGCAGTTTAATAAGCACTACAGTACATCATTATACAATGACCATGACACACAACGTGAGCACTGGGCGTGCTAGTGAAGGTGGACGGCGCAGTGACATAAGAGTGCGAAAAACAGCGTGAACGGCGAAAATAAGTAAATTAAAGGTGGTCAAAAAAATGCAGAATATATACAGTTTATATATACAAGATAGTCAGAAAATTAAATTTGACCACAGTAACGAAGGGATCACGATCTGCGATTTCTTCAGGGTGGCTTGTGAAGTCCAAGATGTAGGTCCAGGAGCGCGATGGCAAAGTAAGGGGGGTGGGAGGAGGGGAGCCTAGGAAGGAATCCAATACCAGCGCAATGGAGGGGGGAATGAATCACCGTGCCAGAGGAACGAAACCTCTGTGTAACAGGAGGGCGAGTAAAGCGTCCACATTCCATTCTTGGAATGTGGACACTTTACTCGCCCTCCTGTTACACAGAGGTTTCGTTCCTCTGGCACGGTGATTCATTCCCCCCTCCATTGCGCTGCGGACTCATTGGAGACCGCCCTGACTACGTTTAACATACAAAATTATCCTCACCGCCCACCAACCGGGCTGATATTGGATTCCTTCCTAGGCTCCCCTCCCCCCCCCCTTACTTTGCCATCGCGCTCCTGGACCTACATCTTGGACTTCACAAGCCACCCTGAAGAAATCGCAGATCGTGATCCCTTCGTGATGCCTCACGTCCACTTCTCTCTTTTTACTAGAGCACTACCGTCAAATTAATGACCATTGTCCTGATGATGACCTGCAATCATTCAGGTTGAAACGCCGTCGACTATCCAGCCTAGAACACAGGCGTTACTGTGGTCAAATGTAATTTTCTGACTATCTTGTATATATAAACTGTATATATTCTGCATTTTTTTGACCACCTTTAATTTACTTATTTTCGCCGTTCACGCTGTTTTTCGCACACTTATGTCACTGCGCCGTCCACCTTCACTAGCACGCCCAGTGCTCACGTTGTGTGTCATGGTCATTGTATAATGATGTACTGTAGTGCTTATTAAACTACTTACGGAATTATAGTTTAATTTACTTCTCCCTACTCTCACGTTGTGGTCTCCCTCCCTTTGTCCCCCTTCCTCTTTGTGATTTATTTCACTGTTTTAAATTGACCTCTTTTAATTATCCTCCAGTTGAGACATTGTTTTTTGTTGTAAACTGCGCCTGGTCTCACCTGGGCTAACGGGCCTTACTCCTGTTAATTGTTACTCTAAAGATGACACATAGGCATTAAAAAGCGTAGGACTCAGGGAGGCTCCCATTTGTACCGTTTGTGTTCTGTGGCTCAGGAAGGAGCTAAACCACTGAAGAGCTTTGGCATGGATACCCTTTTCATGGAGAATTTCCAGTAAAAGGTTGTGTGAGACCGTGTCGAACGCTGCTGACAGGTCCAACAGGATCAGGGCGACAGCCTTCCCCTGATAGGTCAGCGATCTAATGTCGTCTAGGACGGCTAGGAGAGTAGCTTCAGTGCTGTTAGTTGTTCTGAAGCCAGTTTGAGAGCAGTCCAGTAGCTCGTTGGACTCAAGGTAATTGGACAGTTGTCTGTTCACCAGTTTCTCCAGGACTTTGGAGAGGTATGGGAGTTGAGAGAGAGGCCGGTAGTTTTCCGTATTATGAACATCCGATCCAGCTTTCTTCAACAGGGGGGTCACTATAGCCTGTTTCCAAATCTCTGGAAATACTGCAGTGTCAAGAGATCTGTTAAACAGGTGAGTTACATATGGACATATTGTAGGTGTGATCCTGGAGAAAATAAAATGGGGGCAAGGGTCCAGGGGGGATCCTGATTTTACATCCTCCATGGCTTTGGCAACATCTTCCTCTGTAAATGAGGAGAGGTTACCCATGCATGCTAATGCATCTGGGTGGGGGGGCAGGTATTCCCAGTTAGTTGCAACTAACGGGGTATTAGTGCCAAATAAAGAATAGATGTTACTAATTTTATCAGCAAAAAGAAGCAGCAGGCCAACACACCAAAGCAAGCAGCAAAGTGGCAGTCTCTCCTGGCAGCTCAACAGCTCTTCTTCCTGGTAGAATGTCCTCACTTCCAGACTGTTCTGAGTATATGGTGTCAGAGGTCCAGTACTTATACCCATTTCATCCTTTGAAATAGGGAGACTTCAAAGAAAGGTCTTTGTTGTGCACAAGACCCCACCCTTCCCTGCCGTGGCTCCAGACACACTACGGGGGGGGTATTCAACTCTTTGTGTGGGGACAAGCACAGCCCTATTCAGGTGCAGATTTCAGCTCCTCCTTCTCTCTCTAGCTCAGGAGGACCCATCAGCCTAGCAATGACCCATCAGAATAAGCAGGGCACACCTCAGCTCCCTTTTTGTGTGACTGTCTAGAGGGAATGCACAAAGCTCAGCTGTGACCCAACCCAGATGTGTATTCCAGGGACAGGCAGAAGCACAGAATAGTTAAAGTAAGAAAATGCCAACTTTCTAAAAGTGACTTTTTTAGACCTACAATTTAAAAACCAACTTTACTAAAATGTGTTTTTCAAATTGTGAGTCCAGAGACATCAAACTTACTCTTCCTATCTTTTCAGTTTTTTCTCGTTATGCTTGTAAAGTGTTACAAGGCTGCTCCAATGTTAACCTATGGGTGAGATAGGCCATGCTGTAGTGCAAAACAAATGTGAGAGTATTTCACTACCAGGGCATGTAAAACTCCAAAGTTCATGTCCTACCTTTTAAATACACTGCACCCTGCCCTTGGGGCTACCAAGGGCCTACCTTAGGGGTGACTTATGTGTAATAAAAGGCAATGTTTGGGCCTGGCAAGTAGGTGAACTTGCCAGGTCAATAATGGCAGTTTAAAACTGCACTTTCCGGCTCTGCATTGGCAGGCCTGAGACTGGTTTGAAGGCCTACTCATGTGGGTCGCGCAAGCAGTGCTCGAGGCCCACTAGTAGCATTTGATCTACAGGCCCTGGGCACATGTAGTGCACTGTACTAGAGACGTATCAGTAAATACAATATGCCAATAAGGGAGAAACCAAATGCCATTACATTTTAGACACATAGCACATGCACTTTGGCACTGGTCAGCAGAAAGTCCTAAAGCCAGCAAAAACGAAGTTCAGCATACAGTCAAATACAGGAGGTCAGAAGGCTAAAATTCAGGGGAAACCATGCCAAAAGATGACAGGTTTAACAAACATATTGATATAAAATACAATAATAGGAATATGGATAAATGTATCTGCCCTGTCTGGTCCTTTTTATTTTTCATGTAAATCAAGAACAGAGCAAGCTAGGCATTTTCCCATTGTGTGAAATGAGGTGCCCAATTAGTGCCCTCTTAAGGTATCCACAAACAAGTTTGGGCTCAAATAGTAGATATCAAAAAACATGTCATGCCTGGTTTCTGACTCTGCAAAATTCCATGAATGCACAATTTCGTATGTACCTCTTCATTATTGTTTTTATTTGTGCATGAGTACTTCATTGAGCTCTGCTATTCAGTAGTAGTTTTACTACATGACTACAAATCACAATATGTTATTTGGGCTTTTAATGTGAAACTAGACTGTTTAGCCTCTGAAGAAATCCAAGCTTTGTGCTTGCAGGGTCATGGGGCTGAATGGTTGTTTGAAGAGGTGTCATTGGACGAGGGGCGCAGCACAGACGCACTGACTCACAATAGTATGAGAAAAGCCAATTAAGGAAAGCAGGTGCCCATTACCAAAACACTTAACCCTAGGCAAATGGCGTACAAACTATTAGGTACCTCAGTAATCACTATTCAACTAATCCTCTCCCCCCCCCACCCCTAAATACCACCTAGAAACCTTCCTGAGTATAACCACCTGTCACAGTATCTCTTCCTTGCTTCTTGAACTTTATTAACTTCTTGTCCTTGTAAACCTTCAACTTCCTGTTTTCTGAAAACTGCGGACCAACCCTGCCCCCCACCCCCCTAGTTCAAGCTGTTTCACCCACCCCAAAAGGCAATGCAAGTCTTGGCATCAAACATCTGGTTCAACTTCACCCTGGAAAAACCCTTTTGAAAGGTGCTTTTCTGCCCCCCAAACCTCTGCCTCTCTTTTGGGACCTACCGCTTCGTCCTGCCTTGTACATTTTAACTCCAAAAGCCTCTGCCAGTGCTTCCTGCCTTTGTATTAGATACAGGCCTATTCTCATAGGGAATAAATGGACTCCATCTGCCCAAAAGAACTACGGCTTATTATACTTTAGCTCTGGACTTCTAACTCTTCCCACGCCGCCTTCTCTGCAAAACTTCTATAATTCTCTGTTCAATTTCCACCCAGCCTTGTTTATTGCTGTCGGCGTATCTGCCCCTCTCCACTGACATCTCGAAATCAACTCTGTCCATAATATAAACATCCCTGTCCAATGCGTTAAAAATCTCCTTCAAATCTGCCTTTATTGCCTTTAACAACCCCAGGTCCTTTACCTTCAAGTAATTCATCCCTTACAAGTGACTATTCAGAACAATGGGTAACATTCCCCATCCAGTGTTTTCTATAGAAATGGAAGCAAGTGTAGTCACAGCATTCCTCCTTTCTCAAACCATTTTACCCTAATATTGGATTCTGCAAAACCAAGTTGAGCCCCATGCCTCCTTGTTGCTGCCTGCTTATATGCCCATTTTATAAAGGAGTGGCCACTATCCATATTGTCATGTTTCAATGCGACGTGCTCGAAATAGAGCCTAGGAAAAATAAACAGAACAACCAGTGTGCAAAAAGACAATTTCCCCCCTTGCTACACACTTAACGCCTGTAACAGTCTGACGACCACTGCCAAGGCCTTTATCCTACTCTTTCACCAACCTGGCCTATCCACCTCTGTTGTTTCCCTGATCCAAAATTTATCCATTCTGTGTTCCTTCACAGGAAACCCTATGTGCACCAGTGCCCTACGCAACACTGCCAAAAGCAGGAAGGACGTAATGTTGGATGAGTCCCTATGTCTGTAAACCATTCCTTACTTTTCTAAAACGTTCCACAAATATTGATGCTACCAGTAAACCGAACAGAAGAGCATTACCGGGTATGCTCTACATCCCCTTACCCCTCACTATTTGATCTGTTTTTGGCCTCTTTAGCGATAGTTCCACACAGTCTAGTTGTGCATCAACATCCTGACGCTCCAACCCTACTCTCTCCTACCGCCCAACAACTCGGATACTCTTAATGCCCCGAAGAAGATCCAAACCATCTAAAGGGAAAATAGCAGTGTTTTCATGTCATCTCTACAAAGCGATGGAAGCACACCTACCACCCTTCTGAACACCAGCCATCCTAGCGGCCCCCTCTGCTCCCTGCCTTTCCCCTTCTTCCTTGCTCAACCTTCAAGCATCCGACGTCCCCTGCCGAGGGGGCATATCCTCAACACAAAAGGCAGAAGAATACTATCCCTCCCAACTTACCCAATATGGTAAGCCATGACCAACCTTTGTCTACCATGTCCATTATAAACTTACCTACATCCTCTCTTCTCATCTATGTGTCTTCATCTGCCCCTCTCCTTCACGCCTCAGATTCCAGAAACCCTCTCCACACTTGTTTGGATGCCCTCCGCATAGTCAGCCAGGGACCCCACCACCAACTGCACGTTTCTCAGGCTCCTTTCTCCTACAGCTTCTGTGGCATTAGTGTCATTTCTGCGTCTGCTTCCTTGGCTAGCCCACAGAATCTCCTACAGTGCAAATGAGATAATGCATTGCAACACCAAAGCCACCACCAACAGAAAGTATTCCAGGAAGGCAATGCTTCTCTCACCATTCTTCCAAGTCTCCGACCATTGCTTCGCACACCAGCATCCCTGCCAGTATAAACCAAATCCTGCCCCTTCTGCAGCATGTGAGAAAAATTGATTGTTCCACTCTGTCTCGCCTCAAGCCCCAGAGTGAGATACAATTGAAATGCTCCCAAAATTACCTCCACATCTTCAAATCAACCCTAGCTCCTGCAAACACTCTCAGCGTGTGATGTGGAAGTGACAACCACAACAGCACCAAACCCATTCTCCCACAAAATGTCTGCAATGCACTGTCCACCCTACAGGCGGCGGTCAAATGCTTTAGCGAATCAAATCAAAGTAATCTTTATTCGGTTTCAAGCATTAAAACCATAAAAGCATACAATAGCATATAATAGAATGATAAAATTTAATAAAAACAGTCTTCCTGAGGACAAACTAAACAGGCGATGACTTCAACTAGGCGAAGATCCATAAATACTGGGGCCCCAATAACACACAAAAAATGCCAGATAAAAGAATCGCGCAAAAATAGCACAATGAATCTCAACTCATGCGATAAAAAATAGTCAGACAAATTGGGCATAATATTATTTAAAGTGCAAAGTGCCATTAGAAGGTAAAAAGAAGAAAAGCTGATTAATCACAGCTAGACCTAGGCCTTATTGCAGATTTTTAAAAGTTAAGCACATGAAAAACAGTGCTACCCATAAGCATTTGTAAGAAAATAAAAGCAGGGCGCACTTGCCTTAAATTCACCTTTTTCAGAATCGGGATTAAAAAGGACTTTCTGGGGTTAACTTAAAAACTACAAAACATCATAAAGTGGACCATATCCTGAGGAGATTGACCATCACTGCCACAGTACGGCAGACTTTGACCCTTACTCTGGCCCCTAGGATGTACGAGGAGATGATGGAAAAGGTCAAACCGAAACTTGGTCAGTAAAAATCTATCATATGTAATTATGAACCCGAGTAAGTACGGCTCAACTGTCAAAGTGGTTTTTAACATGATAAAGCGCCGTAAACTGGGCTTCATGAGTTCCTTCTTTTCCCTTGCCTTAGTCTGTTGCGCAAAGAAGTCCGCCTTTACAAGGTTCAAATCCCTCTTATTCATCTGATCAGGGTTGGTAAAAAGATCTCCTCTCCCTAGAATCGTTAAACTTCTCTCGATATATTTGAGCAAAGGCATCCTGGAGGCGTAGTCGAGGGCCAGGCAATCCTTTAAGATCACCTTGTTTAAAGGTATCCCCTTGTCAGCCCAGGTTTTCAACCAAAGAGACACAGGGTGATATGCTATCAGGTAGGTGATATATATATATATCATATCAAGCTCCTCATGTACAGTGAAAGAGGGGGTACCCTGAGGAATGGATAGAAGCCATCTCCCAAACCTCTTTTCCTCAATTTTAAGGTCATTTAGGATGGTATACCCCCAGATTTCACTGCCATATAGTGCTATTGAAATACATTTAGACCTTTAAAGCTCTCATAAGGCTCCCACCGGTCTTTTGCCCAATCTAGCAGCAAAGTTAAAAATAGCTGTGGACTCCCTGATTAGGTCATTTTTTTTCCGGGTAAGTTGAGGCCCTCATTTCATTTCATCATCTATCAATACCCCCAGGTAGGAGAAAGAGCTCGCCCTTGGGATCGAGGTAGACCCCATCTTGAAGGTGTAAGGCCTACTTGGACGGGATCCCACTTGCATGATGAAAGATTATTATCCTTCAGGTCCCTCTCCCCCATAAATTGAGCAAAAGAGTTTAAGAGCGTTTGCAGACCCCGTTCAGTCCTGGCCATCAGAACGGCGTTGTCTGCGTACAGCAGGACTGAGAGACAGAAGGGTCCTCCCCAAGTCATTAATGTATACATTAAATAAGAAGGGCCAAAATGCAACCCTGGCTGACCCCGCTCTTAATGCGGAACTGGTGTGAGCCCTTCTGATCACCCGCATATCGTACTGCCGCCTTAGTATCTCGATGGAGATCTTGAAGAAAGAGGACTATGTCCCTATCCACACCCAGGGAACGTAAGGTCTGCCACAACCTAGATCTATTCACGCAATCAAATGCGGAAGAGAGATCCATGAATGCCAGAAATATGGTGCCAGGACGAGCAACTGTATACTTATTCATAATCATAAAAAGATTCAGGCATTGATCTATTGTTGAGCGATCGGGGCGAAAACCGTATTGGACATCTGACAGGATGTTATTCTCAAGGGCCCAATTGGATAACCTGTCTAGTAAGATCCGTCCAACCACTTTGACCGCAGAGTCCAACAGGGAGATGGACCTATAGCTATGGACGCTATCTCTGTTCCCCTATTTAAAAACTGGGACAACGATGGAAGTAGCCCATGAAGCCGGGTGGCCAGACCTAGCAGCCGCATTGATAACCGCAGTAAGCATCGGTGCCCAGAACTCCATGTTGCACATATAAAGGTCGGGGGAATTCCATCCGGTCCACGGGCCTTGTTGCACATCATACCAGCTATTCTCTGTCTCACTTTTCCCGCCGTGACTGTTAGGACTAGATTTTTAGTATCCCTCCCCCGCAGACACGCTCTGATTCAGTACACCCCCGAACATACTCTCTAAGTGGCTGACCCAGTCATTCTCTGTGATATGCGTGTCAAAGGCATTTCCTGTTTCTACTCCCAAAATTGGGCTATTAACGATGCTCCAGAACTTGGAGCTACTTCTCATAGTGCTAGCCTCCATGAGCTTGCTCTAAGCATCCTCCTTCAAAGCTACCTTGCGTTTTCTAAGGGCTATTTTGTACTGCATTCTTCAAGTTCTAACAAGGCCTCTATCTCAAGCGACGGCATGCAGTGCATCCTTAAGCGTTCTAGCCTCATGAGAGCAAACTGTGTCAAACCATCTTGGTGCCCATTCTCGTTGGCTAGTAGGGGAGGGAAACGTCATTAGATCAGCAGTAGAGCAAGAAATAGATTCGAAAGCTTTACCAATAGCCACGTCCAACGGTCCCGATGTAGCCAGCCAGATCTGGATCTCTTTCTGACAGTTGACTACGAAAGTATCATGAAAGGAGCCTGGAATAATCTGTGCCCATTTGAGCCTTCTACCCCTGTCGGTCGGCTGTATCACACCCCCACCCCTGTTCCCCTGCTTCAAGCTCAATAAGGGCCAGCTAGCTTTTAGACATAGGGGGCTATGGTCACTAAAAATACTTGCTTGGATGGAAAAATCAGAGATCAGATGGACAAGAGGTGTAGAGACTAGAGTGAAATCAATAAAATAATCACTGCCATGCCCTTTAAAGGTGGGAGTAAAATCGCTCTGGACTGGGTCCAGTTTACCCATCGCTTATTGGAGGTCAAAATCACATACCAACGTATTTAAATTACGCCCTGACCGCTATGTTCAAAGTGCGTGCCAAGCATGTGGGGACATGAGGAGAGACCCCCTATACCATGCATTCTTGGGTCCCCACAAAGGTGGACATTAAAGTCCCCTGCTAAGACAATATTAGGGGTATAGTGAGAGAAATCATTAAAACTAGTCATGTAGGTGCCCAACCGCAATATATTGCAAACCTCAGGTAGGGATGAAATAGCGTTATAAAAGTTCAATAACAATAACCTACTAGACCCTCGAGAAAATAGCAAGGCCTGCAGACAACGATTATCTGCTTTCAATTCAACAATACCCCCTTTTAGCTTAAGTGAAACATAAACCGAAAGTCCCCCCCTTGGACGGCCAGCTCTCGAGGGAATAGCGGGCACAATGAAGGACTATACCCTTCCAAAAGGAAGGAGTTATCAGTAGCCCATGTCTCCTGCAAACAGACGCTATCCTACCTTTGAACAAAACATCGCCACTCCGAAATTACGATCTTACTTGCCAAACTGGCTATGTTCCAGGAAATAAAATTGCAAGAGGTAATGTCCCTGGTGTTAGGCCCTGCATGGCCCGACGCCAACAAATGCGTAGGGTCTCACGGTGGCGAGTGGGCCATGGGGGTCATGGACACTTGCCCTTTCAGTCATTCACAGTCCTCAAGGAGCCCCAAAGGTGCAAAAGCATTGGAGACTTGGACTGGTGGGGGAACCCGATACCAATCGTTAGCCGTGTGGGATGGTCTCCTAGAGTTCCCTGTGCCAGGGGATGGAAACAGGACCAGGGGTGTATAGAAAAAACCCAGGGGTAGAGCTGTGATGGAGGTGACTGGGCCCATGGGAGTGGAGGAGCAGATGCTGGCCGCATGAAGGATTCTCTCCGCCAAATGTGGCCGGTTAAAGTTAATTATTACACAATCACCACCACTGCTCTTTTTAGACCCTCCAATCCAGGCCACCCTCCGGACCATGATAATGTGCCTTTCCACTCTATATCCCAGGGTTGTATTATTATTCAGCCAATGCAACACTTTGTTTTTTAACTGATAAAAATATTCGGCAGAGCCAGGCTTTAAGATGGGTACATTGCCCAAAACCACGACATACGGTGTTGCTTCTGGAGGTAAGCTAATGGTGGTTGGGTCCTGGGACTGGGCGCCCGAGATCCCAGATGCCAAGATAGGTGTTCCTCCCCCTCCGCCAGGCTCTCTCCTAATGGACAAGTTGCTGCCTCGACTTTCCGTAGTTCTCATAAAATCCATATCTGGAGCCCTCAACTGTATAACCTCCTCTCAAGGCGGGGGAAGGGGAAGCCGAGGCATGGGGGCAGAGGTGGGAAAAATACTCCCCGAGTGAATACTAGAGGTCTGAATCTCCCCGTTTGCAGGTACCACAACAGACTGCCTTTGGCCCAAATTTCCACCACTAGATGCTAAAGTCATTTGGTTGGTGTTGACTATTTTACTGGTCTTCTCGTGATATTCAGACCAATGGGAGAGTTCCCTCTCGATTGCGACCACACGTTGCTTAATGGGAACCAATTTGGTATCCAGTCCATCTAAGAGGGAGCCCACACATGCTTCTAGCATGGCTGTTAGTTCGTCCTTCGAGGGGGTGCTGCACCCGGATTAATAGTAGATGAAATATCTGCTCTGGGTCGTTTAGCTCTGGCCCCTAACGTGGCACTCTTTCGCTTGGCCGCTGATCCAATCCCCCTAGTAGTCCCTGCCGCCTGGGCGTCCACCTGGACTACTGCCGCAGAGCTAATAGCTCCATGGCCGAAGACAGACATTTGGGTTAGGAGGGCCTTACTTGTCCCTCTCCCCCCGCCCTGCCATCTTGCTTTCAACCCATCTGCCATGGTCTGGGTCTTGACCAGACGGGGGTACAGAACAATCCCCTAATGCGACCATTTCTGGGGTACAAAAAGAGGGGGTCTGGCCACCTGTCGGGCTAGGAGAGTGAACCGGACGCCTCAACCTTACACTTGGAAGATACATATCCCATTCACTCTTCGTACCATTTTTTCGCCACACTAAAGCTTGACATGAAGAACTTGTGGAACATGTCCTTGACATGCTAAGCCCTGAAGAAGTCCCAGGTGGGACGAAACGCGTCGGCTGTCAATTGTGTGCTGCGATTTTAAGAAACATCAATTGAATAAAAAGAAAACATTTTTTAAGAAAAAACGTCTTGCAACGTGATTTATTTGAGAGTTACCACTTCACCTTTATCTGTGATGAACTATGGACATTGGTTTGGAAAAAAGGGGACCCCTACAGGAAGCGGTAGAATTTGCTAGCAGTAGGGAAATTCCATAAGGGGTAAAATAGAAGCTAGAAGCAAGTTAAACAATTATTTTAGGTGATGTGGTACAGGCTATACATGTAACAACATAAATCTCTATGAAAGTGCGCAACCAAGATTGTATATACAAACAATCCCAAAAAGTCCTGTCTCTTTTTTATATAGGTTTTTATTATGTATTTTTATTTAGATTGATTTTTTTTTGTATCTCAATATGAATTTTTTTCAATAACTGAGTTTAAATGAAAAAAAGTTTTTTTATACAAAATATATATTCAAGTGATTTATTTATACAATGTATTAAGGCACAATCATAAAACATACATAAATAAACATACAAAGTGAATACAAACAATTACATAAAAATGTCTAAAAATGCATTATTCAATGTCAAATAACAACAATAGAGATGGAGATGGTAAATTGTCAAAGAGATTTCCAAGGCAGGCGGTAAAATAAAAACACTACGCGCGTTTCGGCAGTATTGCCTTCATCAGGCAAAACAGTCTCTACTTTCTCTATGGACAAAAACATACAATTAACATAATATACCCACATGGATTTATTCTTGTATATAGCCTGTAACTTACACTCTAATTTATAGTGAGCAAATGATGCTTCACCAGTGAATGAACTGTGCGGATGCAGCCAAGGTACACGGTGATATCCAAATATCAAATGTTGAGATAGTGCTGTAAAGTACAGTTGCCACCTCCATAGTATAATTGTAGAATACCTTATATCACAAACTAAGGAGGATGTTATATCACATAATTCCTTATAACCCAAAAGGATATATGTAGAATAGAAAATAAAAATAGTGTAAGGATAGTATCTATAATAGATTTCCAATATTAGTATCCAGTTCTCAGTGGGTTAATTTATAGATTGGTGGGCATTTAGCACTGATAACTGTTGCTGGTTAAGGCGAAGGTTCTCTATTTAAAGACAAATTCTTCGTATTGATCGGATAATATCTATATTCAAATAGACAAGTTGATTAGAATTTAGAGAGTAGAACATTCTATAATTTATAGCTATCATTAGATGTATGTTAGTATTCTTGTAAATACAAGATACTATGATGATGGATTGGGATGCGTACCTATAGAACGGCTGTATGGAGGTATGTTCCTAGTACATACACAGATTTGGAACAATTATAACACCCTCTTAGGTATCTGTCCATATGGAAGTCATATGCATATCTATCGGTGGAGAGATGCAGAATTAATTATAGGCTCATATCGACAATTAACCAAATCTCAAGTGACCTTTATATGCAACTACTTACCGCCTTTTAATAAGTGTTTATGTCTTCTTTTTATCGAAAACGATGTGGCTAAGACAGACGCAAATCACTTTTTGTAGTATGTCTGTAAATGACAGACACTTCCCTTATTATGCCTTACAACAGGGAGTATACTCAGTGAAATAACCACTGTGGTATGATGGAAACTTACTTGTATAGTGGGATGGTGTGTAGACGTCTTAGCTTCTTTTTTTCAGGTTACTGGACGTTAATGATAAATAGATGGTATCTCCTAAATAGGAATGATCAACAACATTGTGTCAACCATGAGTGCCATAGATAACTATTGTGATAACGCATATCAAAGGAAGATTGGAACGGAACTACCTTGGGTTAGTACACCAAGGAGTTGAAAATATGGGGTCACGCTGTAGCGGCCTAGCACATATCGTTATTAGATTTTTTTAAAACAAGTTTTATAACTACGATTATGTCTCATTTTTATTAAAAGACATATTTAAACATATATCGAGGCAGGGCTATCTCATTGATTTCAGCAAGATGTCTGGAGCCACATCTCGAAGTCCCAGGCATATCGTTTGTTGAGCCTAACATACCGTATATATACCTTATCTTTAATAGTTAATTAAAAGTATATTTGGGTGCCGCTGTCTTGTTGGTTGCGGCAAGATATATGGGGTCACAATGAACAGTTTAGCGCATGTCGTTTTATTTAACAAAAACGTGTTAATACATGTGAGGCCATAGTGTTCAATTTAGCACTGAAACATCGGTTTATTTAATCAAACGTGTTTGGCGCATGTCGTATTATTTAACCAAATATATTGAGACGTGATGAAGTTGCCTCAATGCCTACACAAACGAATTCGCGTGTCGCGTATCATGTTTCAAAAGTTAAATAAAGCGCAAACTTATTCTAATATAATATAACACCGCGATCATGTAACCTACAGCAAGTCTATCAATATGTCGTTCTCTAAATTCTATGTCTAACGCTTTTCTGTGCCAAGTACTTACTGATAAAAGAAGTACGTGTCTCCTTCAATCGGCCGGTGCGGAAATATAAAGAAAGTTATTAGTTCCGCCATTGCCTCGTTATATAGGTCCCTCTTGCGTCAAGTAACTGGCGTAAAATTCAGCGTACGGATGTCTTTGGGTGTAGGCTTGATGATAAACATAGACAGAGGGCGAATCAAATGAGCGCCATGTTAGAATGGAGTACTAAATTCTGATGCTTGAGTGTTTAGCAATACGCCCATATAGGTATGAGGTGTTGATTATCCGTATATTAATAGTTATGAAGAAATAATACTTTGGGAACGATGATTGCTGTACAGCATACATATGTTAATGTTCCCACGTTCTATTATAGTTCTATACTTAACGCTTATCTAAGCCTCGTGTTTACCGATAAGAGGAGTACATGTCTCCTTCAGCCGGCCGTTGCGGAAATGTAAGGAAAGCTGTTAGTTCCGCCATTGTCTTGTTATAAAGGTCCCTCTTGTATCAAGTAGATAGCATAACATTCAATGTACGGTAATCTATGGGCGTGGCTCGATGATAGATATGAACAAAGGGCGCACCCAATAAGCGCCACGTTAGAATGGAGTGCTAAATTCTCATGCACCAGTGTTCAGCAGTACGCCCATGTTAATGTAGGGTGTTGGCTATCCGTATATTAATGGTATTAAAGGAGTAATGCTTTTGGAACGATGGTTGCTGTACAGCATTGTAGAGATACATCCGTCCTTATGTAACACTGGATGACATAATTGTGTATAGGTATACTAAGGTCTCAGCTATAAGTGGTGCGAACTAAGGGTTGGTTGGTTATCGATAAATGCCCACCAATCTATAAATTAACCCACTGAGAACTGGATGCTAATTTTGGAGATCTATTATAGATACTATCCTTACACTATTTTTATTTTCTATTCTACATATATCCTTTTGGGTTATAAGGAATTTTGTGATATAACATCCTCCTTAGTTTGTGATATAAGGTATTCTTCAATTATACTATGGAGGTGGCAACTATACTTTACAGCACTATCTCATCATTTGATATTTGGATATCACTGTGTACCTTGGCTGCATCCGCACAGTTCATTCACTGGTGAAGCATCATTTGCTCACTATAAATTAGAGTGTAAGTTACAGGCTATATACAAGAATAAATCCATGTGGGTATATTATGTTAATTGTATGTTTTTGTCCATAGAGAAAGTTGAGATGGTTTTGCCTGATGAAGGCAATACTGCCGAAACGCGCGTAGTGTTTTTATTTTACCGCCTGCCTTGGAAATCTCTTTGACAATTTACCATCTCCATCTCTATTGTTGATATTTGACATTGAATAATGCACTTTTAGACATTTTTATGTAATTGTTTGTATTCACTTTGTATGTTTATTTATGTATGTTTTATGATTGTGCCTTAATACATTGTATAAATGAATCACTTGAATATATATTTTGTTTAAAAAAAACTTTTTTTCATTTAAACTGTTATCGAAAAAAAAATCCTATTGAGATACAAAAAAATATCAATCTAAATAAAAATACATAATAAACCTATATAAAAAGAGACAGGACTTTTGGGATTGTTTGTATATACAATCTTGGTTGTGCACTTTCATAGAGATTTATGTTGTTGCATGTATATCCTGTACCACATCACCTAAAATAATTGTTTAACTTGCTTCTAGCTTCTATTTTACCCCTTATGAACTATGGACATTAACATCCATTGACTAGCAATTTACTTATATAGTTGAGTGCAGAGCCATTTGTGTATAATTTTGTTTTGGGGATTTCTTTCCCCATCATTAGGGACGTAGGAGGGTCACGTCTCTGGCTCATTGCACCACGCCTGAAATCATCTTTATAGCCACTACACAAGATTGACTGGGGCAGGTCCTTAGTGCCTTGACCTTTCTCTGTGCTTTTGTGAGAGTGAAGATGTATCTGGTTAACCGGGGAACGTGAGAGCCGGCGAGCCACCAGCTCCGTTTCCTTTTCAAGAACCCTACTGCTCTCTGCAAAAAACAGTCCATGGTTGAAATTGCTAGTGCCACATGCACTAAGGCAGCAGTCTTGTGTTTCCCCATTAGGCCTCAGCTGGGTAGAGGAAGTGTCTTGTAGAAGAAAACAACGTGATAACACAGAGAAGGCCCGTAAGACAAAGTGGACGTGACTTAGTTACATTCACCCAAGACGAGTTGAAGTAACAAGCAAATTTGATCAATATACTCTGGCACGCTGACTTGCAACAAAAAGGGTGAAAAACCACAGACCCTTACACCCCCTAGGCCCCTCATGATGCAGAGCCCACAGTAATACTGTAATGCGGCCGCAGCGGGCTTACCTTGTTCCTGATGTAGGAATGACAACAAGCACAGTTCTAAGTGCACTGGCGATTCCTCTCTCTGCTTGGAGCTGAATGGGTGTAGAAGGGGGGGATAAAAAACATTCAAGGCGCAGGGCCAAGAGGGGGGCCCAGCCTCCTCCGGGCTCTGATGGGCGTGGACGGGCCCGTCCTCGGCCCGGGCTTTGCCCAGGTGCGGCCCGCGCGCATCCCACGCCGTGGGAGTCCTTGCGGGTAGAAATGCAGGTTGTGGCCCTTCTTCCTGGGCACAGCTTTCTGGGACTGGAAGTCCCTGTCTCCAGCAAGGGCAGAAACAGTATTCCACTGCCTGCAAAAAGTCCCATGCCTCGGGAGTCCTCGCGGGCAAAAATGCAGGTTGTGGCCCCTCCTCCTGGGCACAGCTTTCTGGGACTGGAAGTCCCTGTCTCCAGCAAGGGCAGAAGCAGCAGTCCACTGCCCAGCAATGCTTTAGCAACTCCATCATTGCCTGCCTCTTGTCACCTGGCAACCTTGCCTCTATCTTAACAGAGTCCCCAGAAATGACATCACTGTTTCTGCTCCCATTGTCTTTTCCCTTGCTAAAGGCAGCCCCAAGTCCTGCATTAGCTCTTCAAGATCAGCCAGCAGCCACTCACAGTCCGCCAAGCTGGTTGCCCCAACAAAGAAGAAATCGTCCAAGTAATGTGTCACCGCCATGGACCCTGTCACGAACATGAACAGTCATTATTGAATTTCTCAAACAATGTACACGAAATGGAGCATCCAATTGGTAAGGCTTTGTCTACGTACCACTGTGCCCCTCCCCCCCACCCCCAAACTGTATGCCAACAGTTCAAAGTTGTCTGGGTGCACTATCAGTTGGCAAAATGTAGACTTAATATTGCTCTTTGCCAAACAAGCAGCTATCCCCACCTGTCGTTCGAGGTCAATTGCAACTTTCACTGTTAAGTTTTTCACTGATGACAGTTCTTAAAGTATGTAGTCATTCACCGAATGGGCCTCTGGCCAAGATAGGTGTTGAATTAACCAAACTTGTCATTGATCCTTCTTCGGCACTCCGCCGATAGGAGATACATTCAACCTTCCTATCAGCCAGTCGCCAAAGGGGTCTTCCATTCTTCCTTCACCCACCTCTTTCATTTACTTCGCCTGTACCACTCCCTGGTGACCCTTTGTTGACCTTAAGTTTTTCCCCAACTCCTCCCCCTTGGACCATTCTAGCCAAGCCTGCACCATTCTTTGAAAACCAGCAACAGTATGTCCATGCCTCCCAGCTTATCATAAAATCATAGTCAGTATTCAAGTTGGTTTAACTTAACCCACATAATAGCCCTTTCTCACGAGCCGCTGAACTCAACTACATGCCCTCCTCTGTGGCTGCTGCCAATTTCCCCCTGGCATCCCCTGCAGCCCCCTTGCATTGCCCCCTCACTGTTTGAGTAGATGGCATTCCTTATCAGATCATTATACTTGACAAGCACCACACACCTCTCAGTGTACTTTTTACAATATACACTTGTGTATATTAGGAAAGATGCTGTCCAGCTCTCTATCGTCACAGGTACCCTGGGCCACTTGGCCAGCTCATATTCATCTTCTTTGGAACCCTCATTGGTCCTCACTTCCCTATGAGAAAGCTTAAAGATCTCGATGCATTCACCTTTCTATACCCGCTACTTCAGTAGCCATGAGGTATGCCCACCAGGTGCTTTACAATTCCCATGTAAGACAGCTTCTTAACCTTCAGCTCATTTGTCATTTTTTCCTGTCTCCCCGTCCTCCTTTTCCTGCTTGTTCACCTTTTCACCTCTATCGCTCTTCTCCTCTTCGTCCTCCTTCTTGTCACCCCGCCTCCTCTGTTTTGTCTTTCAAAGTCAATTTTTTGGCAGCTGTTGTCTTCACCTCCTAGTTTCCTAGTGGCCCATGTCGGCCACGGAAATCGGGTTTTGTAGCTGTACCCCGAAGCCTCTTGTTAGACCATTCTCCCCCCATCTTCTTTGCTCTTTTGGACACCATCCATGGCCTCTGCCTTCCCCCACACCTTACCGCACTTTAATATTGGCACCCGCAATGAAGCAAGGTGCCCCACCCCCACCTTGTCTCCACCACCTTCTCCTTTTTGGCTCCCTGCTCTCTTCTCCTAGTCTTTTCCTGCAGAACACCAATTTCCTCCTGTTGTATCTGATCTCTGACCCGCACTCTTTCCCCACTGTCATTCCGTCAATGCCATTTCATCTCCTTTCGCTCTCCCCCATATTCGTCCAACAACTTGCCCTATTCCAACTCCTCATAGACTAACTCCAACTGCTCCCTTTGTCACTCCATGCCAACTGTGTGCCACTAAGGCTGGGCACATCACCATCTCCCACACCATCAAGCACCCATTTATTTTCCACGCGCCATATCTTCCTTATGAGGCCTTTCAGCCTTAGGACCTTTCAGCCTTAGGGTGGTCTTTCACCCAAACTGTTTGCCTTACTCAGCCATTTTTGCTGATCTTGTTTTTTTGGCCTTGGGACTCTGTGCACTTTAGCACTGCTAACCAGTGCTAAAGTGTGTGCGCTCCCTCTTTTAAACATTGTGAAATTGGTTTACATGCAAGTGGCACATTAAATTTACTTAGAAGTCCCTACTAAAATGGTACTACATGTACCCAGGGTCTGTAAATGAAATGCTACTAGTGGGCCTGCAGCACTGATTGTGCCACCCACTTAAGTAGCCTTTTAAACATGTCTCAGGCCTACCTTTGCAGTCTGTGTGTGCAGTTATAAACTGCAATCTCGACCTGGCAATCCGTTTGCCAGGCCTAAACCATCTTTTTTAACACATATAAGTCATCCCTAGGG
Source organism: Calotriton arnoldi (assembly GCA_963921515.1). Lineage (NCBI taxonomy): Eukaryota > Metazoa > Chordata > Amphibia > Caudata > Salamandridae > Calotriton > Calotriton arnoldi. The sequence goes on from CAWUFW010004360.1 coordinate 602,792, forward strand.
TAGGCCTTAAACAGCCTATTGGTAATGGTGCAGTGTAATTAAAAAGTTGGACATGTACTTTTAACTCGTACTTGTCCTGGTAGTGAAAAACTCTTAGATTAGTTTTTCACTTCTACAAGGCCTTCCTATCCAATAGCATAACATTGGGTTACCAGATTACATTTAATAAGGGCTAACTTTCAATCGGAAGCAAGTAGGAATGTTGGGTTTGGTGTCTAAAGAATTATAATTTAAAACCCTCTCTAGTGGTAAAGTCAGATTTTAAGTCACAATTCTGAGAACGCCACTTTTAGAAAGTTGTTACAGCAAACAAATGATGGACGCAATGGTGACAATGCAAACATTCTCCCCCAGTCAAAAGATCTGGGATAAATCCATCGTTCTTTTACCCAATACGCCACCCCAGTTTGGACCCAGCCATATGCAAATCAGTCTTGACCCTGTGCCCCATGGGAACAGTCCAGACTGAACTGCCAGGCCCTCCCTGGACCGGAAACCAGCATCCTGGGACCGGTTTCAGGGTATGTCATCCTTCTTCAGCCAGGCTAGCTTGAATCCAGTGGCACAGTGAGCAAGGGACCCACGTCTGGGCATACCCATCCCACTTAGGGCGAAAAGTGTTACAGCAAACAAATGATGGACGGAATGCTGACAATGCAAACATTCTCCTCAGTCAAAGATCTGGGTTAAATCCATCGTTCTTTTGCCCACTACGCCACCCCAGTTTGGACCCAGCCATATGCAAATCAGTCTTGACCCTGTGCCCCATGGGAACAGTCCAGACTGAACTGCCAGGCCAGGTCCCCCTGGACCGGAAACAAGCATCCTGGGACCGGTCTCAGGGTATGTCACCCTTCTTCAGCCAGGCTAGCTTGAATCCAGTGGCACAGTGAGCAAGGGACCCACGTCTGGGCATACCCATCCCACTTAGGGTGAAAAGTGTTACAGCAAACAAATGATGGACGGAATGCTGACAATGCGAACATTCTCCCCCAGTCAAAAGATCTGGGTTAAATCCATCGTTCTTTTGCCCACTACGCCACCCCAGTTTGGACCCAGCCATATGCATATCAGTCTTGACCCTGTGCCCCATGGGAACAGTCCAGACCGAACTGCCAGGCCAGGTCCTCCCTGAACCGGAAACAAGCCTCCTGGGACCGGTTTCAGGGTATGTCACCCTTCTTCAGCCAGGTTAGCTTGAATCCAGTGGCACAGTGAGCAAGGGACCAACGTCTGGTCATACCCATCCCACTTAGGGCGAAAAGTGTTACAGAAAGCAAATGATGGACGGAATGGTGACAATGCAAACATTCTCCCCCAGTCAAAAGATCTGGGTTAAATCCATCGTTCTTTTGCCCACTACGCCACCCCAGTTTGGACCCAGCCATATGCAAATCAGTCTTGACCCTGTGCCCCATGGGAACAGTCCAGACCGAACTGCCAGGCCAGGTCCTCCCTGGACCGGAAACCAGCATCCTGGGATCTTTTGACTGGGGGAGAATGTTTGCATTGTCAGCATTCCGTCCATCATTTGTTTGTTGTAACACTTTTCGCCCTAAGTGGGATGGGTATGCCCAGACGTGGGTCCCTTGCTCACTGTACCACTGGATTCAAGCAAGCCTGGCTGAAGAAGGGTGACATACCCTGAAACCGGTCCCAGGATGCTTATTTCCGGTGCAGGGAGGACCTGGCCTGGCAGTTCGGTCTGGACTGTTCCCATGGGGCACAGGGTCAAGACTGATTTGCATATGGCTGGGTCCAACTGGGGTGGCGTAGTGGGCAAAAGAACGATGGATTTAACCCAGATCTTTTGACTGGGGGAGAATGTTTGCATTGTCAGCATTCCGTCCATCATTTGTTTGCTGTAACACTTTTCGCACTAAGTGGGATGGGTATGCCCAGACGTGGGTCCCTTGCTCACTGTGCCACTGGATTCAAGCTAGCCTGGCTGAAGAAGGGTGACATACCCTGAAACCGGTCCCAGGATGCTTGTTTCCGGTCCAGGGAAGACCTGGCCTGGCAGTTCGGTCTGGACTGTTCCCATGGGGCACAGGGTCAAGACTGATTTGCATATTTCTGGGTCCAAACTGGGGTGGCGTAGTGGGCAAAAGAACGATGGATTTAACCCAGATCTTTTGACTGGGAGAGAATGTTTGCATTGTCAGCATTCCGTCCATCATTTGTTTGCTGTAACACTTTTCGCCCTAAGTGGGATGGGTATGCCCAGACGTGGGTCCCTTGCTCACTGTGCCACTGGATTCAAGCTAGCCTGGCTGAAGAAGGGTGACATACCCTGAAACCGGTCCCAGGATGCTTGTTTCCAGTCCAGGGAGGACCTGGCCTGGCAGTTCGGTCTGGACTGTTATCATGGGGCACAGGGTCAAGACTGATTTGCATATGGCTGGGTCCAAACTGGAGTGGCGTAGTGGGCAAAAGAACGATGGATTTAACCCAGATCTTTTGACTGGGGGAGAATGTTTGCATTGTCAGCATTCCGTCCATCATTTGTTTGCTGTAACACTTTTAGAAAGTTGGCATTTTCTTGTCCCAACCATCTGGTGCCTGTATCCTGGATCACATGACTAGGTGAAGTTGGACTTTGAGTATTGCTCCAAGACAATGAGATAAAGGAAACTTTGTGTCGGCAGGATGGGCCATCTCTGACTTGAGGAGGGGGGGGATCTGTGATCTACCACCCTTGCACATCACAAAGGCTCTGCCTGAGCACACTCACAAAGGGTTTGACACTAGTCGTTTTTGACCCCAAGCTGGGACTAGGGCAGGGAGACAGGACATTCCAAAAACGCCTGAGTGTGGAAACCTCCAGAACCTTCTCTTACCTCAAAGTGGGAACCAGGTTATATAATGGACCCTCAGGCCTAACTCTTCACTACACATCTGGACCTGTGGGAGACTCAGAAGGACTTCTGTGCTGCTCTGTAAGAAGGACTGCTACTCTGTTGCTGTGCTGCCCTGGTGCCTGAGTGAAAGCACTGGACCTGCAATTTGTTCCCAGGACCACCAGAGTGACTCCAGGGTCTAGTTGGCTGGCATCCTGATCAGAGCCTCAGGGACAGAAAATGTTCCAACCACCTTGAACCCAGCACCTGTTTGTTGTGAGTCCTAACCCCCAAGTGGTGCTATCCCGGTCCTGGATCCTTGGAAGTGGTCCTGAAGGTGCAGCTGTGGTCCTGTGAGCAGTATAGATGCAGCGCAACGCATCTCTTTGCAGCTCCGCTTCGGAACCACTGCTGTAGGACCTCACTTCGCAAGTTCGCAGCTTCCTCAGAACTGTCACTGTGCTACACATCCTTGATGCAAGCCTTCATGTCACAAGCCCCTCATTGGCGGCATCCTCAATGATGACGCAAGACTTCACATTGCAGCCTTGCAGCTCCATGGAACCGCAGCTGCGCAACTCATTCTCAACGCGGGATCTTACAACTCTTTGCAAATAGGTTTTAAGATACTTTGTTTAGCTGGCCAAATTTTATCCCTGAATCTGGCCCGCGCTCCATCGTTGTCGGCCTGAACTTGTGACTTTGTCCCTGTCCCACGTGACCAGATAACCACAGTTGGCACTTTGTGCTTCTAGGCACTATTTTTACTGCCTGCTTTGTTTGCCCTAAGTTGGCAGGGTATGCCCAGACATGGGTCCCTTGCTCACTTTGCCACTGGATTCAAGCTAGCCTGGCTGATGAGGGGTGTTACCCCGAAACCGGTCCCAGGATGCTCATTTCCGGTCCAGGGAGGACCTGGCTTGGCAGTTCGGGCTGGACTGTTCCCATGAGGCACAGGGTCAAGACTGATTTGCCTATAGCTGGGTTTGAACTGGGGTGGCGAAGAGAGCTAAAGAACGATGATGGATTCAAACTAGATCTGTGACTGGGGTGACTATCTGAAAAGTTTCAGGGCTCCGTCCATCATCTCCTTGTGTTTGCTTTGTTGGCCCTAAGTTGGCTGGGTATTCCCAGACGTGGGTCCCTTGCTCACTTTACCACTGGATTCAAGCTAGCCTGGCTGATGAGGGGTGTTACCCCGAAACCAGTCCCAGGATGCTTGTTTCCGGTCCAGGGAAGACCTAGCTTGGCTGTTCGGCTGGACTGTTCCCATGAGGCACAGGGTCCAGACTGATTTGCATATAGCTGGGTCTGGACTGGGTGGCGAAGTGAGCTAAATAACAATGATGGATTCAACTCAGATCTGTGACTGGGTGTGAGTGTCTGAAAAGTTTCAGCACTCCGTCCATCATCTCCTTGTGTTTACTATTTTTACTTATAACTTTGAAATTGCATATCTCTGATCCTACTGATTAGATTTTTGTCATTTTGGTCTGAAATAATTGATTACATTTTACTCCATCTTTTAAGATTGGTGTGGAATTTGTTTTGTGGTGTTTTCACTTTATTACTGTGTGAAGTGCTGTATTAATACTTTACACATTGCCTCTAAGTTAAGCCGGACTGTTTTGTGCCACGCTACCAGAGAGTTGAGCACAGGTTAATTTGGGGTTTGCATTTGTTTTACCCTGACAAGAATTGTCATTGCTGCTTGAGTAGGGGTTTACCCCCCTCAACTCGTAACCCAATTTTCTACATTGGTGTTCAGTTGTGAGATTCGGACTTGTGTTTGTGTGGTATCATACGGTGATTTTGTGTTAACTAAAAATCCCATATAAATAATTTGATACCAATTCAAGTTTTTTTTAAAATTCTCCTTGATTGGCTCTTTTGCTTTTTCCATATCCACTCTCATTCTACCCGACTGTCCCTGCCCACACCTGCATTAATGGACTTTTAGCTGGCCAACCTGCATAGTTACACTGTGGTTAAGCTCAAGCAGTTCTGTAAGGAAAGGGGACTGCCAACCAAGAAAGGCACCTAGAGGATGGAGCTTCAGAAAACACTCCGGGCCTGGGCGGAGGTTCAACAGTTACTGACATCAACTGAGGATGGGAGTGAGGAGGCTGACATGGAGGGGCAGGAGCAGGGCCTGAATGCAAGCCCTGAGATGCAGTACTCGGGGGAAGGGGATGACTTGTCTCCTGAGTTGGAACTCCCTGCCAGAGCGGAGAGCAGTGTGTCTTCCCAAGGCATGTCCTCAGAGGAGCTGACAGACAGGAAGGCTGAAAGGGAGTTTAGACTGCAGATGCTTTAGATGGAGGAGAAGAAACTGGCCATGGAAGCTGAGTAGAAGAAAGCTAAGAGCCTTGGCAAGAGAGAAACTGGCCAAGGACAATGCCTCGTGAAAGGCCAAACATATTCCAGCAACAATGGTGGCGGCATACCTGCAGTGTCTGGAAGAGACCAAAATGTTCACATACCTAAGGATCTGGTGCACAGCTATGGCGTAGGATATGACATAGACTAGTGGTTTTCTGCCTATTAGGTGAACCTTCAGAAGCACAGGGTCCAATAAGAGTTTTGTGGGGCCTTACTCTGGAAACATGTCTTCAGTGGGGAAACTCCTTGCTTACACTGGAGGTGTGCGATCATATGAAGTACATCCCAATGAAAACCATCCTCATTACCAAGTTTGGACTCACCCCAGAAATGTACTGCATTAGGTTCAGGGGTAGCCAAAAGATGCAGAGCCAGTCCTGGGTAGATAATCTGGATTACGCCAGCAAGCCACTCCATGGTTGGGTGCAGGCAGCAAAGTTTATGATTTTTACTGGGTTGTTTGATCCGATACTAGAGAGCACATGTTCAATATCTGTTTTGCAGAGCTGCGTCAGCATGCGTTTCACCCTGACCAGAGTTGCTGCTTGAGTAGGTGTTCTCACCCTTCACCCAGTTACCCAATTTCCTACACTCGTTTTTCACTTCTTCTGTCCAACTCCACGCTTAAGCTGGCCAGCCTGCCCCTTGCTGTCCCTTCTGCTCTGGGTTGAGTAGCAGCACAAAGCTCTCTAGAGTCAGGTAACACCTCTTTATGCTGAGGAATATCCTTTTTCAAGAAGCCTGGTCTCTGCAAGAACTGAGGTCCCTTTCTTCTTCCTGCCCCTCATACTGCTCCCAAACCCACCTACCTCTCTCTCTTCTTGCAAAATCCCTAGACTGCCTGTGCCTCTCACTTTTATTAAACTTCTGCTGCCCTTGGCCCACCACCTCTCCACTGCTACTACTTTGGGGCCACCCCGCAGTTCAAGACCTCCAACCCCTTTCCAGGCTGTCTCCTCTCATATACACTCAGAGGCTTTTCTGCACCATGTACCACCTTCAGTGCTCCTGCCTCTGGCCAACACTCCTCTTCCTCCTGTCCCTCCTCACCCCCTGCACTACCTTCATCCACACTCCATTCCAGCATAGCAGCCAGTATTGCTGAAGAATGCCCATGCTGGGTTCCTGCAGAACCACTCCTACTGCTTCCTGTCTGCCCACTTTTCACCAACTTTCGCCTACACTTTGCTCCATCTGCTGAAGCTTCCCTAGGTGGCAGGCTACCAACATTTAACTGCAGCATCCTTTACTGCTGGTTGTCCGCGACTGTGGGCTTCATGACTGCCCACGCAGCTGCTGCACCTCTGCCCAACCCCCTCCTCTGTGGCACTTAATCCATTCTGTGCCGCCGTCAATCAAAGACTCCTCCAATGGTCCCCCATGGCCTCGAGGCAAACTTAAACGCTGCCATGCATTGCTAATGCACGATCCTAGTCTGTGTCTTACTCCTTCTGCTGGCAAAGGATATTGTGGAATGGTACCTCAAGCCGTCAAGACCTGTCTGACTACCATTCTCGCTTCACTTGCTTCCCCGGCCTCCCTACTGACCACCCATCTTACCATTTTGGTTTGCACAGGGAATAAGCACACACTGCTGCTGCCACACCCTTAGTGGCCTGACGAACCAGGCGAGCCCAGCCTGCGCACCCAACCACTCCTCCCTACTGAGGCGCTTGAAGATTTTCATGCTGCACTCTTTTCAAGAGACAGAGCGCTTCCTCAACGTTGGCATGGGCATCCCCCTAAAACAACCTTACTTTCTAAAGCTACATGCAGGTTTAAACTTGCCCCTACGCTTCTTGGAGCCACAATGTAGCATTCCTTATAGAAAAGACGTGGCCACCCACAATGTCTTCCCAGGCACCTCCTAGCCCCATTCCAGCCCTGCTAGCCACCAATCCCCTGCTGCAGTCTGCCTAGACCATATCACCTGCCCGAAATGCCTGGTGGGCATACCTCCCTGTGGTTGTCTGCCACCCAAGTCCCTATTTTACATGTTTCCTGCATGCCCACAGGTGTTTAATAGGATCTGTTGCAGAATTGGTTTACTTGTATCTAAATGTGATCTCTGGTTGGCCTTCGTTTGTGCACTGGTATGTGTGGAGTTACACATGTGCATTACTTTCTGCATAATGTATAGGTATTTTACAGGAACAAGGCTTTCTTACTTTTTGAAAGTCAGAAAATGTGATAAAGTGTCGTTGAGATGCGACTGCCATAATTTAATGTGAACATTGAGCCTTGTCTCAGCTTCTCCTCTGGGTCTTAGAATGGAACAGAATGCACAGGATAGTGCCTATTTAAACCTTTATATATTCGTAAATACCTATAGATGGTTGGACCACTAAAAACCACTTATGTTCTAAGGTTGGAAGAAGGCAGCCCAGGTGACATTGGATTGCAGCCTGAATCTGCTTCCCAGAAAAGGGATCCAGCAGAAATTGTGAATGAACTCTTCAAAGAGGCAAAGGAACATGGAGCCGTCCCCGTGGAGGAAGAGAGCAGTAAAACTAAAGTAAGAATTGTACTGCAATTGTGCTTACATGAAGTACATAACAACAAGGTTATGAATACTTGTTGAAATCATAGCAACAGTCTTTTGTTTTGGACTCTTGCCTTGCATGCGAAAATATGGGATATTTTTCCACTGAATCTGTAGTCTACCCAAGAACCGAATAATTCTGAAACTTTCTAAAGTTTAACAGACGTGTGGGCATGTATCATATGCCTGCCTTGTTTGGAATGCATCGCATAGGTCTGTCAAACTTTATCAGCTGATAAGGTGTGAAAAGTGAGAGCCATTTAGTTGCTATTGTTGCTGCTTAGGTCAGCTAAGCACTGTTAATTTTCCTGCCTAGAACAGCAGATGGGCAACACGTCGTAATATACATGCCTACTTCCTTCTTCAGGTCCTTGTTTCACACACCCCATGAACCTAGAATGCAGGCAAACCGCAATAGTTAGTTTCAGCATTTTAATAATTGACATTGCATTATGCTGAATAATGACACACAAATTCAGTGCACTGTATAAAAGCATTCCAGTTGGGTTTTATGACTAGGTGTAGTTTGGCAGCTGTCCTTTATGTAGTCCTCCCAGATAGCCCACTGGATATGCAGATCCTACAGGTCTCATGCTGAGATCTGATTGGCTGCCACCACTTCAACCAGGAAGTGGTGGAAGCCATCTTGGGACTCAGCCCGAGTCCCAAGAAAACTATTAAAAAACAGAAGGGGGCAGGGTAGGAATACCCTGACTCCCCTAGGCCTGGTGGTGGGCTCCCACATGGATGCTGCCGGGTGCCCAAAATAAAATAAAAAATAAAAAAAACTTCCCACAAATTTGCAGAGAATCCACGCAAAATTAAAAAACCCAAAACCAAGTACGGTCTCCCATGCTTGTTTTGTTTAGCCACATGGGTGGGCCATGTCCTGGGGGAATTATTTATGTAATTATGGGGGAGGGAGTGCACGCAACCCCTTCCTGGGCCGATTTAGGTCCCAAAGACCCCCATCCCTGGGGGTCTGCCTGCAAAAACAAAGGGTAGGGGGGTGGTGCCCCCCCCCTACCGGAGCCATTAGTGACCCTGTGGACCACACCACCCAAGGCCGCTCCTGCTATGTCCCAGGATGCCCACCCGAGGACATAGCGATTTCTATGCCCGCACTGGCACAGGCAGGGAAACCTGTGTTTGCTCCCACTTGGCGGAAACAATTTCAAAGCTCCTGCCAAGCGAGAGCAAACATGAAGTCTGCTCCCAGCTGGAGGGAGCTTTAAAAATGCTCCTGCCAGCTGGTAGCGGACTTCAGATCTGTTTCCCTGCCCGCAGTGGTGTGGGCAGGGAAACCGATCTAAATATTGCTCCCACCAGCAGGGAGCAATATCTTTAGCTGCTCCCTGCAGGTGGGAGCAATGCCGGCTCTCGCTGGATGCGTGGAGCCCCAATCAGGATATGGTGGGTGCCCTGGAAGGACACCAGGGCACCCAATCTTTGTTGGCCGGGCCACGGGGGATGGGGTCCACAAGTCTGAAAGCGGCCGGTGGCGGGCCCCCTCCTCCTTTAGCAATTGGCTGGGCCCTGGAGGATGGGGCCTCCGAGCCGCTATTGGCTTGGGGAGAGGGGTTGTGTGGCCCCCTTTAGTAATTGGCCAGCCCCTGGGGATAGGGTACCCAGGGCCAAAATCGTCCGCGGGGCACATGGCTCTCCTCTACCCTTTAGTAATTGGCCAGGCCCCCTCCCCATTTGAAAAGGTGCTGGGTATGGGGTCCCCAGGGCTAAACAGCCTGCCTCTCCCATATAATAACATTGGGTTAACTTATTACATTTAATAAGGGCTAACTGCCCTGCTACCCAGCTGCCCCACTTCCTGAGAAGGAAGATTGAACCTGCACCCTTCATCTCAAGCTGACTTGACTCCAAGGGTCAGCTTACTGACTTCCTGTTCAGAGCTACTGGGACATACCAAGCTCCAGATGCCTCCCTGCATCTGCCCAGCTGACCTGCTGCCTGGAGCTGCAACTGTACTTGTCTGAGCCATGCTGGCCTCTGCTGGAGTGATCCCCAAGAGGTGCCCCTCAGGTCCCGGATCATTGGTGTGGAATCAGCTGAGCCCTCTCCCCCATGAAAAGGAGAAATCCTGAGGTTTTGGGCTCTCCATGACTGCGAATGGGCCTGTTCACACCAAGATCTTGACACCCGCCAATGCGAAGCTCGGTTGAACCGGACTCTTCGTGCCACAGCAACTGCCAGCAATGCCTAGCAATACGTGATCTGCACTTTGCGCTACAGCATCGACAGCCCACGGTGACCACCAATGCGAACCTCCAGGGACGACCATCTGCAACACCTGACAGGATCTTTAAGCTACAGCACCAACCATCGCGATGTTTGACCTGCTTTTTGCGCTACATAGATGACCACCCATGATACTCTAACTGCTCCTCGCAGCCCCTTCCCCCGCAAATGGAACAATTCAGGCTGGACTTATTGAAGGAAACTTTTTCTGTGGGACTAACCTGGTCCCAGTATCCGGCACTCGCTCCATCGTGGTTGGCCTGAATTTGTGATTTTCAACCGGTCTCGAACTACCAGATAGCCACAAGAGGCGCTTTGTGGTTTTAGGTGTTATACTTACCATAAATCTTACTACTCAAAGAAAATACAAAAATAAGAAGAAATCTGCCTGTTGAGGGCGCTGCGTGGCCCCCCTCCCCATTCCAAAAGGCCTGGCCTGGGAGATGGGATCCCTGGGGCCACAATTGTCCGGGGGAAAGGGGGCCATGCAGCCCCCCTCCCCTCATAAAAGTTAATTAAAAGAAAAAACGGCCGCCAAGAGAACTCCCCCGATGCCCTGCTCCCTTCTCCACCAATCTTCAAACGCGCCTCCTGGTGTGCTATTAGTTGGGGAGTGAAGTCCCCTTGGTTCCTGAGGGACCTTGGGGGCCAACTACCCTTCCCGTTACCTTCAATAAGTCCCACACAGCAGGATTGCTGAGAGGTCTTCCAAGGCCATGCCCCCTTTCTCCACCACTCTGCAAACACACCTCCTGGCGCACTACTAGTTGGGGGATGAAGTCCTTTTGGATGCTGAGGGTCCTTGGGGGCCTAGAACCCCTCCTGTTTTGGCCAGTAAGCCCCACATAGCGGGATTTCTGTGCGCTGGTCAGAGACCCTGCCACCTTTCTCCTCCACTCTGCAAACACGAGTATTAGTTAAAAAACCATAGACATTTACTGGAAAAAAACCCCAAAGGTTACAGGGACTCGGGCTCAATTTTCACTCGTACAAAACCATTGAAATTCAGCAGTTATAGTTACCTGAGCTAACTATAACTTACGCCCCTGCAATGCACTGCATATGACCTCACATATTACATCACTGATGACATCTCAAATGCTCAGCTAACTAAAAGTGCTGAATTTCTCTGGATTTGTATGAGTGAAATGTCAGCCTAACTATAACATCCCTGTAACCTTTGTTTTTTTCAGTGTGTATATATATATATATATATATTTATATTTGCCTATTGGCAGTCGCCAGTAGGTAGTTGTAGGTTGTTACTAGAGCAAGGTGCATGAGTTCCTTTTTTCCTTATTTTAATTATACCGAACAGACCCAAGAATAAACACTACCCAGGGTACTGTAATTCACTTGCACACTCCCCACATACCCGCACTCACCACTGCAGCGTTCCTCTTAAAAGATCTCTGCCAAAGAGCCCTCTCGCGGGGCCCGTGGGGGACTGCAGCGCCACCCCCTCGAGGAGCAAAACACCCAATAATGAAGCATGACACCTTAATATGTGTGTGAGGGCTACTCTTCAAATTTGAGGATTTCCCTTGCATCCAATCTTCACTCATTTATTAAGACAGGCGAATACCAACTACTCTTTCCTTTTTCTCACACTCTCCGTTGCCGAATGGGCTAGCACTTACTCATAGGAATAGTTACTCTCTAGTGATTTTGACGTACTACCTTGGGAGCACGGGTACTGGACCTCTTTTTCATAAGCTCCTCGTCCCTCTCTTTGTGTATTAGATTTTTAGTTGTAGGTAGGACCTAGTTTCTATAGGAAAAGCGTTTTTTGACATAGTTCTATCTTTGGCGCTGTTTAGCGAATCTTAACAACATTTTCCCCAAAAAGTGTGCCGGTGATTCTTATTGTGCATGGAAAGTGTTGGGGTTATGCGTCAAGCGGGGTTTGAGAAAAACAGTGTATTTCCCATGTTAATTCCCATAGGGATTTTGGACACAACTACACCCCGAACCGCTGGACGGAATTACACCAAATGTGGCAGAAAGGCAGCTCTTGTTCCAGAAAGCACGCCATGTGTTATTTGGAGTAAATCTGTTCACTAGTTTTCAAGATATTAAAGGAAATCCAAATTTGTAAATCTAGGGTCGCGAAGCCTTTGCGAATAATGATGATCTTCTGCAGAGATCTGAATAGCTACCAACACTTTAACCAGGAAGTGTTGGCAGCCATTTTGGGACTCTACATCAGCCGAGCTCCCCCCAAAAAAAAGAAATAAGAAAAGGGGGTCAGCGTAGGAATAACCTGACCCCCTAGCTCTGGTGCTGGGGTCCCCCAGGGACCTCGCCAGGGCAAACCAAAATATTGCAAAAAAAATTTACACAAAATTTTGCAGCGAAATCGCAAATGTTTTCAAATTCGCAGCAAACAAAAGAGCATTCCCACGTGCTTGTTTGAAGATTTGATCCTAGGTGGCCAGGTCCTGGGGGCTTCATTATCTGATAAAAAAGGGGAGGGGGAGTCGCATGAGGCCCCCCTCCCCATGGCCAATCTTGGCCCCAGGACCCCCACCTCCCGGGGCAGGCCAATTAAGAAAACAACTTGAGGAGGGCCGCGTGGCCCTCGTCCTGAGGCTCTAAGAGCCCCAGGGACCACCACCTCCTGGAGGCTTTATAAAAACAAGCATTTGCAATGCAATAGGTCTCGCATTTACGCAAGTTTAAGCTATTGGCATTGTAAATAACAATGCCTTTTATTTACGTTTTAAAAACGAAAACAAAAATAAAAGTCATTGTTCTTTGCAATGTCAATAGCTCAAACATGCGTAAATGCGAGACCTAATGCATTGCAAATGCTTGTTTTACTGTTAGTGCCCATTTTGTTAACCATTAAGGTTTTCATAGAACGGGGGATCAGCCAGGCAGTTCCCAATTTAAAAATAACATTGGCTAAAAGCAAAAGTATTTGTTTCAAATAGCACACATTACCATACTAGTCCCTGGCACTGAAGGGACTACTTTGCATGTAAAAGTAAAAGAGCAAGCAGAAGAGTGACATGAAATAAAAAAGCGAACATCTTCTTCAAATAAAGAGCAGAGGGGTGACCATGAAATAGCACATCGTAATGATACGGAGGCATCGTTTGGAGTGGCTTAGCGAGAAAGTATGTACACTGAAATTGAGCAGACAAAAGACACTGAGCAAAGGACTGAAGAAAGCGCACCAAAGTGATAATTAGGGAGATCCCTGTGGAAATACATGAAAGCGCAGGGAGGGGACATTTGCACCTGAGAAAATGGAGACTGAAAGAGCCGAAAAGTTATGATAAATGAGAGCAAAGAGGCGCCAAGTTTGGAGGAAGAAAACACAAATTAAAAATATTTCTGAATGGACACAATTTTTGTACGACGGTGGATACAAAGGTCAATTATACTGCATCGTCCTAAAAAGGTTACTGGGATTTCAAACAAGTGTATGCCGGTATGAGGCAGTCCTGCTGGCATTTTATGATATGGCTCCATATGGTTTCTATTTAGAGCATCGTCGGCAACCAGAGTTTTAATATTAGGGAAGGCGGTTAAGAATCCAAGTAAGGAGCAATTGAGTAAAAGAAAACCGAGGTTTATGTTGATGGACAAGGGAGCTCACATACAGGTGGGGTCGAAAAACAGAGAATGGAAGGAAGGTGCCTAAAAATCCATGATGCGCCGTTGCCTTCACCCCTCGCGTTAGTCCCCCACTTCCGCTGACAATCGCCCGATATTCATTACAGGTCAGCACCCTCATAAAGCGTTCAAGGGCCCGTCGGCCGGCAAGCACCATACATTCAACCTCATTCGAAAAATTGATTTTTCCGCGAGGGTCTGTAAGCTCTTTATGAGCTAGGGTGTTGAGATAATGAAAAGATTAAAATCAAAAGCCAGGAAGTACCACGAACTTAGAAGTAGGACTGCCATTTCCACTGACCGTGAGGCGCACAAGGACTTTATCAGCAGCGCTCAGCATGGCCGAAATGGGAACCGAACCAAAAGCAACCCTGGAAAAAATGCGAAAACTAGCCCAGCACCCTTCGTCTCCTCCCACTGTCTCTCCTTCCCTCCAGCCCTTTTTCTCCCCTCTCTATTCTCCCTTTGATCATATCGTCTCAACCGCCCTCTCTCTCCGTCGCTTACTCTCTTGAAGCCCTCGTGTTCTGCTATTAATCTCGTGGAGCTGGGAAACGGACAAAGGCACATCTCGTAGAGCTGGGAAACGAACAAAGGCATCAGGAAAGGCTTTAGCCTTTGAAAACCGACCGCCAAGGGCTCCAGCCACCGGAGAAAAGCCCAGTGGAATAAAGGACCAGGCCGGCCCTAGCGCTCAGCAACATACAAACAACAAGCATTTGCAATGCAATAGTTCCGATTGCATTGCAAATGCTTAAGTTTAAAACTGAGCGCGGCGCCGCTTGAAGGAGACCGCGCTCATTTTTTTTTTTTACTTTAACACTGAGCGCGGTGTCCTTGAAGCGGGCGCTGCGCTCAGTGTTAAAGTTAAGAAACATATAAATAAACCGAGCGCGGTGTCCGTGAAGCGGCGCTGCGCTCAGTTTTAAAGTAAATTAAAAACAAACACAAACAGAGCGTGGTGTCCCTGAAGTGGATGCCGCGAAAATGTAAGTAAAGAAGAACACAAACAGCTGTCGCCACGCCATTGTGCAAATGAAAAAAGAAAGTGCTCACCCAGTAATTTGAAGACACTGTATCACGCCGCGGAGTAAAACATCCAGTCCAGGAGGGCGGGGACAAAAGTGGACAGGGTGGTAACCAGGAGGGACTAAAAAGCCTCCTTTACAATCAAAAGGCACCGTTTAGCATAATCAGTGACGCAAAATGACGCACACCAATAGAAATTACGGGCGGAGCCGAAAGTCACCTTCTAAAAGTAGATTGATTCCAAGAAACCCTCGAAGAGCGAGCAGCGCATGCGTGCTGCAACGCCAGGCGAGACCTAAAAAAGGAGGGGGGCATTGCGGACATCCCCTCCTTTGCCTGAAAGGGCCCCGGGGACTACCATCACGCCAGGGCCATGATATGATAGAGAAAGTGGGACCATGTGGTCCCCCTCCCAGGCCATGTACAGCTCCGGGGACCATCACCTCCCCAGTGCTTTCCGCTTTTTTTTTTATTTAAGAAGGAAGGGGTCTACATAGCCCTCCTCTCAGGCCTTTTTAGCCCCAGGGACTACCACCTCCCCAGGGTAGGCCCTTGAAAATGAAAGGAGGGGGGCGCGCGGCCCCCCTCCTAGAGCCACTAATTGCCCTGGGGACCACCCCCACCAGAGCCGGCTCCTGCTATCTTTGACAGCTCCCACCAACCCACACACCCACTCACACACGGATACACACAGTCACACAGCAACTAACATAATATACCTTAGAAATAGTATCACTTATTAGTAGTACAAAAAGTATACTAATTTAATTTTTGTGGTACCTTGGGATATATGTTTAACACTCATAAATTTTAGAAAACACTCACAATCACTAGATGATGTCATTAGTGATGTCATTTGAGGGCTGTAAACAAGACTATAATCGTGATTTTCTTCGTTGGAAATGTACACAGAATGCATAAAACTTAATAAAAAGATTCAAACAAAAATCAGTGATGCCATTTGAGATGTCATCAGTGGTGTCTCTGACCATGTCATGAGTGATGTAATATGTGAGGTCATAAGCAGTCCATTGCGGGGGCTAAGGTTATAGTTCGCTCAGGTAACTATAACTGGTGAATTTCACTGGTTTTGTATGAGTGAAATCTATATAACGTCCTTGTAACCTTTGTTTTTATCAGTGTATTTCCAAGGTTTTTTAATTCCATTTCCGTACTAGAACGTCCCTGTAATCTTTGTTTTTTTCCAGTGAATTTCTACTTTTATTAACGTTATTTGCTAACTATAAAGTCCATGTAACCTTTGTTGTTTTTTTACTGGATTTCTAAATTTTTTAATGTTATTTCCAAACTACAATGTCCCTGTAACTTTTTTTTTTTTTTGGTGAATTTCAAAGGTTTTAAAATGTTTATTTCCTAACTGTAACCTGTAACCTTTGAGAGTGAGTGAATATGTGGCTGTATAGGTCGGTGAGTGGGTGTGTGAGTGGCAGTATGGGTCGGTGAGTGGGTGTGTGAGTAGCTGTATGGGTCGGTGACTTGTATGCAGGCGCGTAACACAGGCCCCCGCGGTGCAGGGGGGCCCCCAAGCTCCAGGGGGCCCCCTCAGCACAGTACTCTGGCCGGAGAGCTCCTGATTGAAGCCGGAGGGGGCCCCTCCGCGTACCTTGCAGGGGGCCACCCTTAAGTTTTGTTACGCCACTGCTTGTATGAGTGGCTGTATGGGAATGTGAATGGGTTTGTGAGTGCTTTTCTGGGTGGTTATGGGAGTGGTGGTTGGAGAGGAAAGATTGAGAAGACCGATGATAAAGAGTTATACAATAATACACGTAATTGTATAGAACAGAACTACATAGTGGTTTGGAACAGCCCCTCTGAATATCACAGTAGTTTACAGGGACATCATTAAAATTCTAGATTGTTTTGCCTTTGGTTTGTATTTATTACAGTTGCCTTCATTATTTTTACACAAAGAATTTAAGGTAAATGTTTAGCATCTCAGTATATTACCAAGACCTGAGTAAGGGTAATAACTGATTCGTAAAAGGGAAGCTATGCCTGTGGGACCATATCGCCTTTGGGAATCCTGTTGGGTAACACAATATAAAACCCCTTGGTCTACACAAAACAGAGATCAAGCAAAGTGTAATAAATCACTATATGATTTGAAAGCATGAAAATATGAAATACAGAACCTAATAGCTAGTGCCACAGAACTATCTGGGGACACTTCCCTTTTAAGGACGAAATCCCTCACTCACCAAAGGTGACATGCTTCATCATTTGGGATTCTCCTCCCAGAGGAAAAACCTAGTTCCTCTGAGGGCTACAACTCTCTCTCTGAGAGGGAGGAGCTCAGGGATGTTTTTAGTAGGATATTATAAATCCACAAATGAAGAGACAACTGTGTGAATGAAGGCGCAGCGCAACAAAAAAAAATGCGTGAATGTGCAAATAGTGAAAATTAAAACTGACTAGAGAACGCAAACCAGTTGCTTTATTCAGATGCGTCCTTTGCCAGGATTAAAAAACGTGTACCCGCGGTATGAATTTAGACCGCAAAGGTAAAGTAGAAAATAGTGGTCAACATGTTTCAGCCATCCACCTAACAGTAGGCAAGGCTTTCATCAGGACCTATTCAGCTGCTGCTATCTCAATAATGTGCTATAACACAAAGGATATGAAAACAGAAAAGCTCCTCAATCTGTCCATTCTTGAAGGGAGGGTTACCTACAAAAAGAGAGAAGAAACAAATCTGATCCATACCTATGATCATCAGCATCATGCACAAACTACAAAAGGTTCTGTAAATGGTAACAAAGAACAAGAAGAGACCTTACCCGTCACTGCTGGGTAAGGAACCACACCTCTACCTGGCGACAGCTCAGGAAAGGAGCACCGCTCTGAAACAAACGGTGTATTTGTATCTTTGACAAATCATATCCTATCAGAAACTAGGTTTATTATAATAATAGTACCGATATCAACGATAGGCATGTAGAGGGAGTGAATGTATGTGAACAGAACAAGGAGTACCAACCATTTAAAACATACTATGTAAATTTTATAAAAACTAGCAAGTAGGGAGCCCAAATGACTATAGCACAAATATCATCATAAGGACTCCATTAAAACACCAATTGGTAGATAAGGTAGCTAGAGCAACTTCTGATAGCCACACTCTCCACACAGACTCAAAAAAAGTGCATTGAGTCTAGAGTCCAAATACCTCCAACATCAATATCGCCATTTGCGACTCCTTTAGAGAGTCGGTTATTAAACAAGTAGCTGCAGGATACTTTAATAGCCACAACCTCCACTAAAAGGCAACATGGCCAGAGAGCCTGATGTAAAAAAAGGGGAGAGGGGGCAGAATAACCCAACAAAACCCTCTCTAAAATAAACATTTATAAACGGAGAAAAAAGAACAACCAGGCAGAAAGACTCACCTCTCCGTCGGTACACCGAGGTTTGCAGAGCCTGCAACCGGAGGTGAAGTCAGATCTAACCCGGTGTGCTTTTATAGTCATCAATCGTGATTAATTGCACCCAGGTGAGTGCACAAACCGGAACAGATATCCAAGTATCTGAGCATGCGTCGAGTAAAAGTCACTACACTCCTGCGCATGCGCACAATATAAGAATTGCCGATCTGGTAAAAAATCGTATATAGACGGTCAAGAAAGCCATGTGATGAAAAAGGAGTATAGAAACCACACTCAGTGCAGCGGTTACTCCAAGGTAGGCATCTTCAATAAAAGGAACAAATTTGCCCAATATTGTATCAGCATCACCCAAGTCACGTCGGGAAACACTACTCACTCGCGCATGCGCGTCTTAAGGCAGAGGCATTTGAACTCTCCACGCAAAGATGCAATAAACACAGCATCAATTCCCACATGGAATATATCCTGTTTCAAAATATTAGGAACCCATAGTGTGGCGCTCAAAACCTGAAAAAAGTGAGTAAAGAGTAAGACACGTCTGATCGCCATGTCAACAAATAAAAATGAATACACCAGGCCAGACAAGAGCCCAGTCCCATGAAATTAAGGAGGCATACAGGCAAAACCTCTACATGCCCTACACTTGCTCAACCCATGTAAGTATTGAAAAATAATGATCACTCAACACTAAGATGATTACGGATAAGGACTCAGAAACTATATACAGTAGTGTGCAATGGCCTCAACCCTGCATGTAAGCATGAGGATAAATGTATTTTATAGGACCCTCATAGACACATTGTGTCTTATACCATGAAATACATAAATGACTGTACATCACTAACCTAAAGATGAAGATCCAAATAGATGACACCTTGCTAGAGGGTACTGATGGATCTCCTCAATAATATTTAATGCCAACATACAGATGCACCAATTTTCAGAAGTGTGAGTCGAATCCATAAGGGCTCCTTGGAAAGCTGTACTACAGTAAAACCCATGGAATCTCATCATTCAACCCCACAGTATCAGTTTTTAATTTATGCACCCACCATTGTTCACGTTTGAACAAGAAAGTTGAAATGTCAGTAATGTGTGGTGGGATAAAGGGTCTTTCTAACACCGACCACTTGAGATCCTGTGGGCTATGCTGGGCAGAAAGAAAATGATTGGTCAATTTAGTCGAAGACTTCCTGCATCTAATAGTGCTCTTATGCTCAAGGATGCGGGTTTTTACCCTACGTGTAGTCATCCCCACATAACGAAGCGGGCACGGGCAATGGATAAGATGCACCAAGTTATCACTATTACAATTGGTGTGGCAAGTCAAAATCCATGGCTTAGATGAACCAGTGTCAATTTCTGTAGTATGAGTTGTGTGCGGACAAGCCGCACAAGAACCACAAGGAAAATGACCCTGTACCGGAGGTAAACCCCACCGAGTACCCTGTGGATTCTTATTACAGGTACGGGGACGTGTATGTACCAACCGATCTTTTATATTGGTACTTCGCTTAAAAGCAAATAGTGGACGTGGTAATGAGGTGCCGCCAATGTTCAAAATCTTCCAATTGGACAATATACTTTTCTTGATCTGATTGGAGAGACTGCAAAAAGTATGGACGCAAGTCAGACGGTTGGTAGTAACTTTGGGAATACCCTGATCAAGAAGAGAATCCCTATTGTTGTTTTTTGCACGTTTTAAGGATCT
This sequence comes from Calotriton arnoldi, assembly GCA_963921515.1. NCBI lineage: Eukaryota > Metazoa > Chordata > Amphibia > Caudata > Salamandridae > Calotriton > Calotriton arnoldi. The sequence goes on from CAWUFW010004360.1 coordinate 622,577, forward strand.
TCTCACAAGTTTCTTAGGATAATGTCTAACCTGCAACTGATCAGATAAAATCTGAGCGTGTTCATGGTACTTGAGGGACGAAGAACAATTCCTCCTTATACGTAAAAATTGCCCATAGGGCAAATTATCACGCAGGGCCCGAGGATGGAAACTATTATATGACAGAAGGGAATTCTTCGTCATTGGTTTTTTATATAGTTCCGTGCTCAAGCCTCCTTCAGATGGGGAAATCATAACGTCCAAAAAAGGTAACTGGGTTTTACTAAATTCACATGTGAAGTTCAAGTATTGATTTCGATTGTTCAGCCAGGTCTTAAACTCAGAAATGGAGGTAGATGTGCCTCTCCACACTACAAACACATCATCAATATACCTTTTCCACACACGTATGTGGTCTCTGTATGGGTTACTGTCATTCAAAATATACTCTTGTTCAAAAATATGAACATAGAGATTGGCCAAACTAGGAGCGAAAACGCTCCCCATTGAAGTGCCAGACACCTGAAGAAACAACTGCTCTTCAAACCTAAAAAAATTCTCTTTCATGGCTATTCTGGCACAATCAATGATGAAGGAGACAGGTGTAATCGAATCAGGAGGTTTGTTCAACAGAAGTGTTTCAATGGCGACCAAAGTTTCGTCTTGCGGAATGCACGTATATAGTGACTCGACGTCAAGAGAGACGAGATAGTCACTAGCAGCATCAAAACACAAATCATCCACTAACTTGAGAACCTCTTTGGTATCCTTCAAATAAGTGGGCATCTCCTCTACCAAAGGCCTCAAAAAATAATCAACAAAAGTGGAAAGAGGTTCAAGTAAAGAACCTAACCCCGAAATAATCGGGCGGCCAGGAGGAGGTCTCTGACTCTTCTGCACCTTAGGAAGTGCATAGAAATAAGGAACAACAGGATGAGTTTTTACCAAAAAGAGAGCCTCATGAGTTGTGATCCAACCATTGGACCGTGCTTCTTCCACAAGAATCTTAATTTCGTGTTCCAATCTTTTGGTAGGATCTTCACTCAATGGTTTGTAAAACCGGATGTCTCCAAGTTGCCTCAGACATTCTGTCCGATAAGCTGAAGTATCCATTACTACAATGGATCCCCCTTTATCAGCGGGTTTGATTGTTAAAGTTTCTTCCGCAATCAAAGAAGCCATAGCTAATCGTTCTTTCCTGGTCAAATTCTGATTCTGTCTATTGTCCTTAGCACACATCGTGGTGACTTGTGTGGTCACAGCTTTTTCAAATGTCAAAACTTGAGGAGGAACCTGACTGGCAAGAGGATTAAATGTAGATTTATTTCTTAAACCAGTATTAGTATCCAACTCGTCAGTGGCCCCTAGAACTTTATCTCCAAAGAAAAAATTTAACCGGATTTTGCGAAAGAATTGAGCAAGTTCTCGTTTAATCTCAAAAGTATCTCCTCGATACGAGGGTACAAAACCAAGTCCTTTATTAAGAAGAGCTAATTCATCCGTGGACAAGCTCTTACTACTCAGGTTGAGGACTAAATCTCCAAGCTCGATCCTGCCTGAGCTTCTGTCATGCTCCTGGTTGAGCGAGCTGGCGGGTTGTCTGCCCAATGAACCTGAGTTTGTTGTTGACGCCTCCTGCCTCTGGACCTTGTTCGGCCAAACCCTAAAAAAGACTGATTAGGATACATCTGAGGTTGTGGCTGATTAGGGTACATCTGATGTTGTGGCTGATAAGGAAACATTGGCCCATGTGGTAGAAAGGGTTGATATTGAAAAGGGCCAGGTGCCCACCATTGAGATGGTGGAATGTGCTGCATTTGGCCTCGAAAACCTCTCCAATTACCTCTGCCTCTATGGGCGTGTCCTCTGCTGGATGTATCACCTTGGTTAGAGCTGTCCGAATCACTGGACCAATCTCCACTGTCTGATGTAGAATAGTTAGAACCATATCTGCGCCCCTGACGATTATATTGAGGGGGCACATATTCAGCACTAGTGTATGGGTATACCTTCTCCATTGAAAAACGTGCTAAGTCTTTCTTAAATTTGTTAATCTTGGACATCAAAACAGAGTCTTTAAACTCCTTGTTGCTCTTATTAGACTCTTCATTTTGTTTCTTGAACACAGCCCCTGATAGAGTGATTCTGATTTGAGACTCTAAGGCCTGTATCTCAATTAAAATGGTGTCCGCGATGCGTTTGGCTGTGTTGATAATAAGAATCAGCCAATCGCGGGTACACCGCCAGGCCACTAATGACCAATCTTTAAGAAATATCTTGTCATCCAGAAAAAGGCGGGGAGCATTAGTAACAATCAACCCTGTCGGTGCACAATTACCCCTAAGATATTCTGTCATGATGGCTCCATGTATATAAACCCGAGAGTGAGATTTCTTGAGCACCAATAATTTGGTCCATTCATCACCTTGTAAGGGGGCACCACCTTGAAATGTGTCAATAATGCTAGGTGTGCTCACGATGGATTGAGCCATTGTATCATCAAAAGCCAAACCCTGTCGCTCAGCCATTTTGATCAATAAGACTGCAAAAAAATAAAAAAAATTAAATATGGTTAGATCTACCCCAAAATCTGAATCCACATACAAAATACTCCTGTTACAAAAAAGGTATCTAACTGTGACACCTAAAGAAAAAGAAGAAGGGACCCACAGCCTTAAAAGCTGCTCGAAGAACTACCAAACACAGAACGGATCACCGCCAAAGGGTCCTAGGGAAATTTAAAGACCACACAGGGTTCGCTCCCCAAAACAGTTTCATAACACAATATAAAACCCCTGGGTCTACACAAAACAGAGATCAAGCAAAGTGTAATAAATCACTATATGATTTGAAAGCATGAAAATATGAAATACAGAACCTAATAGCTAGTGACACAGAACTATCTGGGGGCACTTCCCTTTTAAGGACGAAATCCCTCACTCACCAAAGGTGACATGCTTCATCATTTGGGATTCTCCTCCCAGAGGAAAAACCTAGTTCCTCTGAGGGCTACAACTCTCTCTCTGAGAGGGAGGAGCTCAGGGATGTTTTTAGTAGGATATTATAAATCCACAAATGAAGAGACAACTGTGTGAATGAAGGCGCAACGCAACAACAACAAAAATGCGTGAATGTGCAAATAGTGAAAATTAAAACTGACTAGAGAACGCAAACCAGTTGCTTTATTCAGATGCGTCCTTTGCCAGGATTAAAAACGTGTACCCGCGGTATGAATTTAGACCGCAAAGGTAAAGTAGAAAATAGTGGTCCACATGTTTCAGCCATCCACCTAACAGTAGGCAAGGCTTTCATCAGGACCTATTCAGCTGCTGCTATCTCAATAATGTGCTATAACACAAAGGATATGAAAACAGAAAAGCTCCTCAATCTGTCCATTCTTGAAGGGAGGATTACCTACAAAAAGAGAGAAGAAACAAATCTGATCCATACCTATGATCATCAGCATCATGCACAAACTACAAAAGGTTCTGTAAATGGTAACAAAGAACAAGAAGAGACCTTACCCGTCACTGCTGGGTAAGGAACCACACCTCTACCTGGCGACAGCTCAGGAAAGGAGCACCGCTCTGAAACAAACGGTGTATTTGTATCTTTGACAAATCATATCCTATCAGAAACTAGGTTTATTATAATAATAGTACCGATATCAACGATAGGCATGTAGAGGGAGTGAATGTATGTGAACAGAACAAGGAGTACCAACCATTTAAAACATACTATGTAAATTTTATAAAAACTAGCAAGTAGGGAGCCCAAATGACTATAGCACAAATATCATCATAAGGACTCCATTAAAACACCAATTGGTAGATAAGGTAGCTAGAGCAACTTCTGATAGCCACACTCTCCGCACAGACTCAAAAAAAGTGCATCGAGTCTAGAGTCCAAATACCTCCAACATCAATATCGCCATTTGCGACTCCTTTAGAGAGTCGGTTATTAAACAAGTAGCTGCAGGATACTTTAATAGCCACAACCTCCACTAAAAGGCAACATGGCCAGAGAGCCTGATGTAAAAAAAGGGGAGAGGGGGCAGAATAACCCAACAAAACCCTCTCTAAAATAAACATTTATAAACGGAGAAAAAAGAACAACCAGGCAGAAAGACTCACCTCTCCGTCGGTACACCGAGGTTTGCAGAGCCTGCAACCGGAGGTGAAGTCAGATCTAACCCGGTGTGCTTTTATAGTCATCAATCGTGATTAATTGCACCCAGGTGAGTGCACAAACCGGAACAGATATCCAAGTATCTGAGCATGCGTCGAGTGAAAGTCACTACACTCCTGCGCATGCGCACAATATAAGAATTGCCGATCTGGTAAAAAATCGTATATAGCCGGTCAAGAAAGCCATGTGATGAAAAAGGAGTATAGAAACCACACTCAGTGCAGCGGTTACTCCAAGGTAGGCATCTTCAATAAAAGGAACAAATTTGCCCAATATTGTATCAGCATCACCCAAGTCACGTCGGGAAACACTACTCACTCGCGCATGCGCGTCTTAAGGCAGAGGCATTTGAACTCTCCACGCAAACATGCAATAAACACAGCATCAATTCCCACATGGAATATATCCTGTTTCAAAATATTAGGAACCCATAGTGTGGCGCTCAAAACCTGAAAAAGTGAGTAAAGAGTAAGACACGTCTGATCGCCATGTCAACAAATAAAAATGAATACACCAGGCCAGACAAGAGCCCAGTCCCATGAAATTAAGGAGGCATACAGGCAAAACCTCTACATGCCCTACACTTGCTCAACCCATGTAAGTATTGAAAAATAATGATCACTCAACACTAAGATGATTACGGATAAGGACTCAGAAACTATATACAGTAGTGTGCAATGGCCTCAACCCTGCATGTAAGCATGAGGATAAATGTATTTTATAGGACCCTCATAGACACATTGTGTCTTATACCATGAAATACATAAATGACTGTACATCACTAACCTAAAGATGAAGATCCAAATAGATGACACCTTGCTAGAGGGTACTGATGGATCTCCTCAATAATATTTAATGCCAACATACAGATGCACCAATCTTCAGAAGAAACAGGATATATTCCATGTGGGAATTGATGCTGTGTTTATTGCATCTTTGCGTGGAGAGTTCAAATGCCTCTGCCTTAAGACGCGCATGCGCGAGTGAGTAGTGTTTCCCGACGTGACTTGGGTGATGCTGATACAATATTGGGCAAATTTGTTCCTTTTATTGAAGATGCCTACCTTGGAGTAACCGCTGCACTGAGTGTGGTTTCTATACTCCTTTTTCATCACATGGCTTTCTTGACCGGCTATATACGATTTTTTACCAGATCGGCAATTCTTATATTGTGCGCATGCGCAGGAGTGTAGTGACTTTCACTCGACGCATGCTCAGATACTTGGATATCTGTTCCGGTTTGTGCACTCACCTGGGTGCAATTAATCACGATTGATGACTATAAAAGCACACCGGGTTAGATCGGACTTCACCTCCTGTTGCAGGCTCTGCAAACCTCGGTGTACCGACGGAGAGGTGAGTCTTTCTGCCTGGTTGTTCTTTTTTCTCCGTTTATAAATGTTTATTTTAGAGAGGGTTTTGTTGGGTTATTCTGCCCCCTCTCCCCTTTTTTTACATCACTCTCTGGCCATGTTGCCTTTTAGTGGAGGTTGTGGCTATTAAAGTATCCTGCAGCTACTTGTTTAATAACCGACTCTCTAAAGGAGTCGCAAATGGCGATATTGATGTTGGAGGTATTTGGACTCTAGACTCGATGCACTTTTTTTGAGTCTGTGTGGAGAGTGTGGCTATCAGAAGTTGCTCTAGCTACCTTATCTACCAATTGGTGTTTTAATGGAGTCCTTATGATGATATTTGTGCTATAGTCATTTGGGCTCCCTACTTGCTAGTTTTTATAAAATTTACATAGTATGTTTTAAATGGTTGGTACTCCTTGTTCTGTTCACATACATTCACTCCCTCTACATGCCTATCGTTGATATCGGTACTATTATTATAATAAACCTAGTTTCTGATAGGATATGATTTGTCAAAGATACAAATACACCGTTTGTTTCAGAGCGGAGCTCCTTTCCTGAGCTGTCGTCAGGTAGAGGTGTGGTTCCTTACCCAGCAGTGACGGGTAAGGTCTCTTCTTGTTCTTTGTTACCATTTACAGAACCTTTTGTAGTTTGTGCATGATGCTGATGATCATAGGTATGGATCAGATTTGTTTCTTCTCTCTTTTTGTAGGTAACCCTCCCTTCAAGAATGGACAGATTGAGGAGCTTTTCTGTTTTCATATCCTTTGTGTTATAGCACATTATTGAGATAGCAGCAGCTGAATAGGTCCTGATGAAAGCCTTGCCTACTGTTAGGTGGATGGCTGAAACATGTTGACCACTATTTTCTACTTTACCTTTGCGGTCTAAATTCATACCGCGGGTACACGTTTTTTAATCCTGGCAAAGGACGCATCTGAATAAAGCAACTGGTTTGCGTTCTCTAGTCAGTTTTAATTTTCACTATTTGCACATTCACGCATTTTTTGTTGCGCTGCGCCTTCATTCACACAGTTGTCTCTTCATTTGTGGATTTATAATATCCTACTAAAAACATCCCTGAGCTCCTCCCTCTCAGAGAGAGAGTTGTAGCCCTCAGAGGAACTAGGTTTTTCCTCTGGGAGGAGAATCCCAAATGATGAAGCATGTCACCTTTGGTGAGTGAGGGATTTCGTCCTTAAAAGGGAAGTGCCCCCAGATAGTTCTGTGGCACTAGCTATTAGGTTCTGTATTTCATATTTTCATGCTTTCAAATCATATAGTGATTTATTACACTTTGCTTGATCTCTGTTTTGTGTAGACCCAGGGGTTTTATATTGTGTTATGAAACTGTTTTGGGGAGCGAACCCTGTGTGGTCTTTAAATTTCCCTAGGACCCTTTGGCGGTGATCCGTTCTGTGTTTGGTAATCCTGTTGGGTAGCCTTGGGGTCACCAATGCTTATTTAGGAAGTGATATGTGGACGTACATCTCCCTTTTTACGTGAGCACTGTATGTTGCGTTTCATTTCATGAATTCATGTGTTGGAAATGAAGCAATCCAACAAGATGGTGCGTTTGTCGTTCAGCTTTTCACATTGAAGTTCATTGTCCAAATTTAGAAAGTGACCATCTTAATCTTCATTTTGTCATATGCTAAAATAGTTTGGGGAATTTTTGTGTAATTTGCCTGATAGTACACTGCCATATTTATTAGCAGATTTGTCCAAAGATCCAGTAATGTGGCTTTGCGTGAGCTATACCCTGCCACTCTTATAAATATTGATTACACTAAAATCGTAACAGCAAATATTTGTTAAAAAGATACTTTGCCTTGATATTACGTTTGTTTAATAATTTTGCACTTTCATTTGTTTTAGTCATTTTCCGGTGGTGGATATAAACTCGGAGATTCTGATCAGATGCGATCGGAATATGTTTTTGGAGAGTGTGAATACGACTTTGACGAAAATGTAAGTGCCAAAAAATATATACACTGGCTGAAAATGTCAAGCTATATTTTGAAGTGACTTGACTTGCTTATATCAATGTTGGTATCCATTCCCTTTGCGAAAAAATAACTAGTTTTAAATTAACAATGTCACCCCCAGAACTAGATGCTACACTCCATTTTGTGATTCACTGGTGATATTTTAACATTCTGGATTTGATTGAGAAATAAAGTCAGACCTGGGAAATTTTCAATACCAGCCACATGTTGCATCAAGTAAGATTTGTGAAAAAGTCTGGTACTCATTTGCAGGACTTGCCCTCTCCTCAAGACTTTATTTTAAAAATAATTCCATACTATGAATTTTACTACCTTGTGTTCAAAATACGTTGGCTATAAAATAATATTATTAAAGATGGATTTGAAGAGAATTTCTTAAAACATTTCAATTCTTTGGAGTCGCGACAGAACCAAGAATCATTATTTACCAACAGTAGCAACATAGCTTTCAAGGTGCTCAATTTCCTGTGTGATACGTTTAGGCAATGCTGGACCTGAGGACAAAATGCAGCCTGAGTTTAAAACAAAGCTAGTGGCAAGGGGGGCATCACAATGCCAGTGTTCTACTAGATCAAGGGCCGTATTACTTAAAGTGCCCCGGGGGAGTAACAGGCATTTGCGCCCGCTTTGCGTGCCCCAAAGGCACTTTCGTATTACAGACGGGTTTCCCATCTGTAATACCAATAGCTCTGGTGCACATAAAGCCCCAGTGCTATCTTCAGGGGGTGTTCTCCCATTTGCATGGGGGCGTACCCCATGCAAATGAGGGAATCCCACTGCCTCTGTGCCGGCGCCCTATTACAGACGCGGGCACTGGGGTAAAGAAGCTCTCAGGAGGCGCTCGGACAGTGTGCCAACTAATAGGTGGTGCACTGTCAGTGCGCCCCCTGAGAGCAGCCCTCTGGAGGGGGGGGGAAAGGGGGTCCCATGGACCCCCAGACATCCCCTTGCAGGCGGCTGCAGTCACTGACTGCACCCACCTGCAAGGGGATCTCTAATCCTGTTTAAAAGTGCAGGCGGGTGCCACCTGCACTGTGAAAACACAGAGCGGCTTTAAAGCAACTGCTCAGTTTTTCACATGAATGTGCAGTCCCCAGGGCAGCGGGAGTTCGCGGCTGCCCTGGGAGAAGCGCATTGTATGTAATAGAGTACACTTTCCCTGCTTGCACCTGGCGCACCTGTTTTAAGGTGCGCCAGGGCTCAAACAGGGAAAGTCCGCCCTATACATGATAGGGCCCCTAGTAGCTATTCTCTGTAAATCTGTAGCTGCAGAGACATCAGTATTAGCAGCATGCAAGTGATCTTGCAACTGGATTACCTGTATCGGTGGTAAGGTTTGTTCTAGTCAGTGCTCTGCCCGTGCGCAAGAGGTACAGATATATTCTCGTTATTAGTAAGAAAAGCCATGTCTTTAGCACCTATATGCTTTAGAACTAGATGGGGATACCACTGACATATTTACTTGTACGCTCTAAAATGCTTCCCCACTTGCATTGTCCTTTTTGAAAACATTATTTAATACATAGCAACAGGATTCATTGGAGGTGTGGTGCAGCGGCCAGGGCAGCTGACTTCGGAGCACAGGGCTCACGGTTCGATCCCCGGCTACGGCGGCAGCTCAGCACCATGTGACTCTGGGCAGTAGCTCACTTAATTTCCACGACGGCCCCCAGCGCCTTGAGACCCGTAAGGGTGAGTAGTTCGCGCTTTACAAATACGGATTTATATTTATTTACATTTATTCATTGCCAGCATGTGAAGATCAAGATACACACAAGCCGACTTACAATGTTAACTGAGGAGAATAAATATCAGATTACCCAAGTTAGAGGTCTACAAGGATTTAAAACAAAACTGCAGCATAAATTGATTTTAAAGGCAGATCTTTCTGTTTCAGAATTTTGAGCCAAACGACCTCACCTATAATTGATATCATCCAACTAAAAATATTTCCACATGTAAAATAAAAACATAGACGTTACTGCTATGGCATGTCCCCTCTGCTAGTTCATATCCTTCTAGCATGTCTAGATTGTAATCCCAGCTGACCTTGAACTGCTATGAGTTTGAAAAGATATGAGAAATGTCTTTATTCTTTGTAAGATGTATTTGTTTTTCAAGGAAATCCTTTAACCTAAATACAGAGGAGCGACCTCTATGTCCACCATCTGCTCACTACCTTTCTAGTTTAGATGATGTAGACATCACATCCTTGTAACTAAGGCAGGAAATCAATCTAGTGCTTATAGCAGAGAGAGTCCCTCTTCACGCCCTCCAACTTGGTCTGCAAGGGAAGTCTTGCAGCCTGAGTCTTTTTTGCTTGGTTTCAATAACTATCAGCGCGCACAGCATGAAGCTAAAATTATCTGGAGCCTTTGTATTGTGGTGGCTTAAATTGTAATTCTGTGCTGGGGACACAGATCGACACCCCCCTCCCCAAGCACACATTAGAGTGGGAAAGGGAGGTCCCTTTGGAAAACACATCTCCCTATTGGATTCCTGCTTAGGACAATCCCTGAGAAGGTATCAACCTACTAGAGGCCATAGATTTATGGAAGGGGGGAGTGCCCCCCCAGGCCCACTCCTCCACCCGCAGGGCTCACTGTCTTTTTACCCCTGTGTTGCTGGGGGCAGATTGGGTTTATCTCCAAACAGCATCCCACCACAGACGCAGAAAGCACTTCTAGACACAACAGACTTTTTTGTGAGGAAGAAAGTGGGGACGGTCCCCTACTGGCATCGAACCACACCACAGGGCCCCACATAGTCTTTCTGCCCCCCAGGAGTCAGACTGCATAAACTCAGGAGATTCAGGAGATGGGACATTGGTCTGAGCTACTCCCGGGGGTTCAGCGTTTGGCCACTGTTTCAAGAATATACATTCAGCCCATAGATCGCTAGGAGCCACAGTGTCAAAAAAGGTATTCAAATCCTCCCACAATACTTTCAAAATCTTCACAAACCGCTCAACCTTAATGTTCCACAAATCAGGATACTTTCTCAATTTTGGCCATTGTTTTTTAAATGTAGCAAGATCACCGCAACTCTAGGTTACATGCACATACTCTCCTCCATGCACGTCTGTCTGGGGATAAGTGCCATTCTAGAGTCATTCTGGTTACCCCCTTGAATCCTCCTTCTCTTTCTTTTTCTGTGCTCGCTCAGCCCACTTATCCTTTATTTTCTCCCAATCGCTATACTTCTTGGAGGCCGCCACTCTCCTGATTGCCCCTGGTTTGGGGTCCCTGGCCTCAGTATAGAGGACTCCATCCTCCCAGTACACCCTATAAACTCCACTGACGTCACCCATCTCTTGCTTGGAGACAGTCTGCCTCAGGCCCTCAAGAGTGGGACAATCTTTTTGCCCCTGGCACAGCTCCTCTTTGGTGGGTCCACCAGCTCCTTGCAATTCTGCCAAGACGCACAGATCTTGCAGGGGTGGAATCCCTACCTTAGAGGCCAGATCCTCCCCCCTCAGGGTTGGATTCCTCCAGGAACTCTTGAGCTGTTTGAGATGGCTCATGAGACCCTTGTTTCTGGAAGCTTGGTCCATTGTTCCAGGGTCCAAGTGTCCAGTACTTCCCTGATGTGCAGTCTGTGACCCAGTCATAGCACATACCCACTCAGGGAGTTCCAGCATCTGAGCATGGACCTGCCTTTCCACCCCGACCAATCAGAAGCTTCAAGATAATTTCCCAGTAGACACTCTACTGGGAGGGCAGGCGGCACAACTATCTTCTTAGGCCCAGTCTCACCTCCCCATTCCAAGCTCACCATTACCATGAGATTGAGCTTGACTCTGTTGTCTGCATAGTTAACCTGATGGAATACACCAGGTAGGATCTGTTCTGGGGAAAGCAGTTTGTCCACCACCATGGTAACACTGGCTCCTGTGTCTCTCAGAGCCTCTACCCCAGTCCTGTTGATTCTAGGCCTCTGCCTGTACTTCTCAATGCTTCGACGTAAGGCAGCCAGGGTTGCAACTTCCACCCTACCCACAGAAACTTAGGTCACCTCTCTGTACCCCTTCCCCATCACTGGGCCATCTTCCACCCCCACACCTACACTAGCAATCCCCTGGACTGCCCACCAGTGGGGGCTTCTTTGAGCAGACTGCATCTCCCCTTTTGTGTTCTGGCTGCAAGCAGTCAAAACACTTCCCTGCCTTTATATGGCCGAAGAAATTCCCTGGAAACCCATTCCCCTTGAAAGTGGAATGGCTCAGAGAACCCCCTCTTTGTGCAGTAGTTGGGGGACCTTTTGAGGACTCTTTTTGTTGAGACCAAACCTTCTGACTAAGCTTTGTTTCATGTGGGGGTAGGACTTTGCTTGTTCCCCATCTAATGTCAAGAGCCTGTCTCTCCCTACTACTGGAATAAACTCCCACAGGAGTGAAGCCCAGTACTGAGAGCTCACCCTCCTCATCTTAAGGTCCCTCTCAAAAGCTGTCAGCCACTTATCAATGTCATCGCCCTCCTGATGCTTTGGGACAATCCCCTTGGGCAGTCTTGGGTCCAACCCACCACCCATAGGCTCCTCTGTCTCTTCTTCTCTGCCACAATCCTCCTTTCTGCCACCTCCTGTGGTTCTCCTCTCCTCATGTGCCCTCTTCTTTTTGGCCAAAACCAACGTCTCTGCCTCAAGTGCTATGTAATCTAACTGGACCTGAAGTTCTCTCTCTGAGGGACAGTCCTGCTTCTCCTGTGGTGGATCCTCTCCCCCCGCTAGCTCTAGGCAGGGCTCTGGTCACTGTATGTTTGGCTGCAGTCAATAGAGAGCCCCCCTGCAATAAAAAAGAACAGAGCACCAAATAAGACTTGTGAAGTCAAATAAATATCCCTTTGGGACTCAATAGAAGGTGCATCAATTCAAACGGTCATTCACAACCGTTCTCAATGTTCCACACTTAGTTGTCCCCCAAGTTTAACCAAAAATCAGTGCCACACGATATAAAGTTTATTAAACATTTAATATCACATATATCAACCACATATCATGATTAAAAATCATATATCCTTAAAACTATTACAAAATGATTCCCTACTCAGTGTCATCTCATAATTTAAAATCCCCAATGCACAATACATTTAATAATAACAGACTATAAAAGGAAAAACACAGACGAGTAAGTTTACTTTAGCAAATAAAAAGAAGACAAAACATGGGAGAAAAGACGAAAGACAAAAACATTGGTTTTTATACTGTACTAATTAATTAAAATCAATATCATGGATCCCTAGTTCTTGACATAATCATCTCTTAGTGCATCCAGACGTTTATCAGATTTAGTCTCAATATTACGTTGACGCGTTTCGGTGGTGAACATGGAATGGGATCACCTTCCTCAGGACTCAATAATATCTCCCACATTGATACTTATAAACAGGTATCGCCTATGTCATGAGTCTTATGCCACTGGTCTGTTTCCTGGCTTGTCAAGCAGATCCTGAATCGTGGGTCTACTATACGGAAATACCCCACGGTATGTAGAAAAAGGGCGCTTCAATAAAATCAGCCCTGTATCGGCATCATCTTTGCTCACAGTCTTTTGCTTCAACCCGTTCTGTAATCATTCACAGGTTCCACCATGTGTTTCAGTCTCGGGGAAATATTAATAACTATCCGGACCTACGGTTCAGCGTTGCGTGTTACACAAGTCAAAAGGTGGGTGGGAGTCAATTAATCCTGCAGTGGATCCTCTACCCCCCACTAGCTCTAGGCAGAGCCCTGGTCACTGCATGTGTGGAAAGGCATTCTGCTTCCTCATCACTGAAGTCTAAGGAGTCTTCCTCCCCACTTCTTCTATCTCTGGAGCCTCCTCTGTGTCAGATGCCTGATCTGCTAGCTGGGACTCAGTTCAAGTTGTAAGGGCCTTTATCAGCTCTGGCCTCCTGGTAGTAGAGGGTGCTGGTAATTCCTTAGCCTTACACAAGCCCCTAAGCTCTACTACTGTGAGAGTGGGTAGGCTAGCCTGATCAGATCAAGCTCCATGGTATCCCTTAGTTTTGAGTCCCTTGCAAAATCTGTGGTGAAAATTGAGGTTAGAACAATTTAGAAAAAAATTAAATAATTAATATTAGTCCAAATTAAAAATCGAAAATGATTTTGCACTAGGTCAATTTAGAGGATTTTTAATTGCCTCACTTAAATACTGAATGGTGTTATCAAACACAAGTTCTAGATCCCACCACTGTGCACTAGATGTAGGAAGGTGGGTTATTAGTAGGTGAAGGTAGGTACCTTCAGCTAGTAATAATACCACAATCACTAATAAGGTCCAGTCAAGTCTCAATAAATGAATACTTGCTCAACCCTTGGTAGCTTGGCAGATAAGCCGTCAGGCTTAATTTAGGAGACAGGTGTGTAAAGCATTTAATATCACCAAAACAGTAAATAAGTAAAAGACACAACACAATAAAAATCCAACACCAGTTCATACAAATAGAGAATATTTTTATTTTTAAAATTACACCAAATTGACAAACATCCAATGTAGGGAATCGGAGAAATCAATTTTTAAAGATTAAATTTAAATATGTGCATTCTAGTGCCAAAGAGCTTAAAGCGCCACTTGCAGCTATCTGGTCACGCTGGACCGGGACAAAGTCAAAGTTTCAGACCAACTACAATATGTCCTCGGGTCTTTCTGGTCTGATGTTTGGTTCATTGACGGCGGCCTGCTCCTGCATGATGCCTCGTAGTTCTCTCGAGGTATTTGCCCTCGACGTGGACATCGAGGAGCTCCGGAGCTTTCAGCAGGACAAACCAGCGCGATCAGGCCAATTCCCGAGTCGACAATGGCGGCTTGACCCTCGACGTCGCGCCAGTCTTCTCCTGGTGCTTTTTTATCAAACTTTAGCAAAACGTTCCCAAACTTCAGATCTTCTTCTGAAAGGTTTCCTGGGGCTCATAAAGTGTCCAACAGCACAATCCAAGAGTTCAGAAGCTGTGGATTTGCCTTTTTGGGGTCTGCGACTCAATCTCCCACAATGCACCTGGTCAGTCCAGGAAAATCCAGGTGAAGCTGGTCAGCTGGAGTAGTCCTTTCAGTGGATATTGCAGGTGGCTTCTTCCAACACTTGTCTACCTGTTGCTGGGAGTCCAATCCTTATCCTTTAAGACAGGCACAGTCCTCCTTGTGTGGAGCCTTGAAAGTGCAGCAGGTCTAGCTCTTCTGAGTGCTAGCCCTCTTTAATGCAGTCCAAGGGTCCAACAGGACAGTCCTTCTCCAGATGTTTCAGGGGGCCCCCTGCAGATCTCCCATATTTATTCCCCATTCTGGTCTGGCAAGGCGGGGGGCACCCCAACCAATGGGGTTCAAGTTGCCATCTCTGCAATGACCACTTTTTGGATAGTGTGGCATATTTTTGACCCAGAATGCGGAGTTCTCTAAAATCAAAATGAAGAAATTCTCTCCTTGGAGTGCAGATCTGGCTAACCCAACCCACAGGTGTGGCTAACTTTCCCCTACACTCCCCTTCCAGCCACTCTCCTAATCTAATTAGGGGGAGGCTCCCATCTGACTGGAGATCAAGGAAGTGGGGGCTGGCCTGGGTCCTGTGACATCTGTTCTTTCTACCTTTCAAGCTCAGTTTAACTCCCCAGCCCCCTGTCCCAGGCTTCTCCAGGAAGCAGATCTCTTCCCTCCGAATGGCTGTATTGTTTCAGCCCCAGGCCTCTTCACACCTATTCAGGCAGCAGCTTGGCTCAGGCTGTCAGAGGTAGGCTAATCAGAAGGGGTTGCTACAGGGCTGTTTTAGGTAACTTCAGGATAGTGAGTTCTAAAACCATTTTTCTGCAATAGTTCTAATAAATCTGACCTTGGCAAGTTGCTGGATTTATTGTAGCTAATATTTTGACACTTTGAATCATGTTGCTAGCTACCTCCAATCAAAAGTTAGACTTTAATAAAGTTGAATAAAGCCTATGGAGCTAGCAGCACTACAATGGGAAAAACTACTTTGGCTGTTCTCCCCCACCAGGGCATATAAAACATATATTATAATGCACTTGTTTTTTTTATAACAAGGCACCTTACCCTTGGGGAACATAGGGCAGACCTTAGAGGTGACGTATATGTAATAAAAATGTAGTTTGGGATTTTGCAAGTACTTTAATTCCAAAGTCGAATTTGGGCACAGTTTCATTTTAAAACCAGCCAGCAAGGCAGGCCTGGCTTTAAAATGACAATAGACACCACAGCAGTGCACACTTGTGTACATTAAGTCCACTGGCATCTGTAAACCTACATGCCCTACCATATAGTAGGGACTTACAGGTAGGTTGTTCTAACCAATTATAATTGCACCAATTACCATATACTTTTTAAGGCCATAGCGCTGGACTTGGGCCTGGCTAGCAGAGCCCAGGGCACTTTCAGAGTCGGTAACCACCAGTATCAGTAAAAAAATTAATGTGATCCTAGTAAAAAGGATGACTTTCCTACACTGTGTTTCAAAAACACAATAATATTAAAATGTTGCCAGCTATGCCAGTATGGGCACTATCTCTTAAATAATCTGCATGATAGCCATATCTCTCTTATCGCCCAGTTGTGGGTCGGGGGACAGAGTTGTCTTCAAGAATAGATGAGGCAATCTGTCCCTAAAGACCAGATTCAAAGCAGCATTTCAAAATACAGTCAATAATAAACTGACTCAGAAAATGAATTTGAGATCAATAATTTAGAAAAGCCATGAAGGTTTATTAAAATATTAAAGTACAATACAAAAGTAATTTTAAAAAAATGTGTGCAATAGCAGTCTCAATAAATCAGAAGACCTAAATCAATTACAATGAAGGTTCTCAAAGTTAAAATACATGCAGCATTAAGCAAAATCGCAAAGTTCAGCAAATCAACAGAGAATCGGACAGCATCCCTTGTAAAAACCCAAAAGTTTCAAAAGACTCTCCCGCTCACCCCCAAATCCAGACATTTATATAGCCAATTTCAGCCTAGAAAATGATAGAAACTGCAATGTCAATATGTTGTCTGCAAAAGCATTGAAATGGTAACAGATCAAATTTCAGCATTATAAAATGTCATATCCTAACACTCTCCCACCACATACATTCAGATTTGCCCCTTCTGACCTAATGTCATCCTGACATGTCAGAACAATCTAGTTACATGAACAATAAAAGATCTCTTGAATGAATGCACTACAGTGTGCTTGCAGGGAGAACCTTAAAATATGTAAAGATGTCTGCCACTGGAGTCTTCGAGAACATAATTTCATACAAAATAAACTGCACATTTTGCTGCATGTGGTGTCAATGGAAAAAAAAATAACCACAAATAATATGAAACAGCAGCCATTTTTTTTAGAAAATGGAGTTGAGGGCTAGTTGGGGCCTAGTTAGCATTAGGCCATAAAAACTGTTTCACACATCACAACTTTTTTGTTTCAATTGCAAATAACTTATATAATTAAGCACATATATTTCTAATTCAAGAAAACTCCAACACTAGGCAAGAGTAGAGTAAACAGCCAAAGCCCTTTATTGAGATCTAGCGTTAGCGAAGACCTTTTGATTTTTACCAAAATGATATGTATAATATACTTTTTTATATGGTCTTTCCACCAGCCCTCTTCATCCATTGATCTGTTATTGTGTCATTCATATTTTCTTCCCCTTACTCCAGCATACAGCATGTTAACAATGGGTCAGCCCACTTCAGCCTTTTGCTGACTTCACTTAGTGAAATAATTCTGCCCTTTCACAAGGAACACATGCTCACAAAGTAGTTCACTTCAGTACCAGAGACTATGACGTGTGTTTTTTGAGACCAAAAAAACCTTTTTTAAACTGACGAGGGCCCAGCAGCTTCCTCAACATTAAAATTTTGCAAAAACCAGCATTGAAGAAGCCAAACATAGTAATGCTAGACCTATTGACTTTGCCAATGCTTGTCACTAACCTGGAACGCAGTGATCCGCCAGAGGGGCTCCCCGGGCGCACCCGCCTTGAGATCTACTATAACGCTGGAATTATTTGTTCCAGTCTTTTCAACACCCTCACGGCATCTCGATAAGCAGTTGGTCCACCGCGACCTGATGTGACGATCTTTAAGAAACACTGTCACAATTTACCCATTGGATGCGGGATACTCGCCATTACCGCAGTTTTGATACGTCCAGAACGAACAGACTTATCCCTGACTGTTTTTTTTGCCCAGCCGGGTTGGAATTATCACCGGCTGAGCGACAATTCGAACACTCTTCATCTGTATTCAGCCCTGAGGAAGTCGCGGAAGTAATTTCCACACGCGACGAAACACGTGTCGGCTGGTTCTTCTACCTATCACTGAAACTAAAGAAAAAATTAAAAGGCTGAACATTAATCAACATCTTTGAAGAGATTTCCTTTCCGTTTTATGTATTTTGTACTGTAGCACTTACTTTTACATACTGTGGTAACTTAACATTTATGTGTGCCTAGGTTTCCGTTTTGCTTGAATGCTTGTCACTATTTTTTTAGTTCAATTTTTTTTAATTAATTTAAGAGAGAGAGAGTATAAATAATTAAGGTACTACAGCATGTAATACATAAAAACCATCTTGAACAATAAATACTTAATAACAAGAATAAATATGAGCAATATTATAAATAATGGATAAAACCCTAATAAAAACAGATATATAAGAACCTACTCATGTCAATTCATTTGTACTACATTTAAGTAAAAATAATTGATCACACCAAAGATAAATAAAAAGACCTGCAAGAAGAAAGAAAAAACCAAGAGAAAAAGAAAAAGGGAAAAAGAAAAGAAAAGAAAAAAGAATAGAAAAGATAGATAGAGAGCGAGAAAGAGAAAGAGGAAAAGAGAAAGGGACTCCAGCCTTACTGAAATAAAAGGGAAAATCAATCAGCGGTGAAAAAAGGATACTGAGCCACCAGACCCTGAGAAGCTAAATGGATATAATTGTCAAGCGATCTCCAGACACCAGAAGAGATAGAAGGGGTATATTGTCTCTCCTCCACCGAAGTGTGAGCACCGCGGAGAAACGATACCCATGCCCACCATGTGTGATACGATAAGGAATTAAAGGATTTCCATTCTGACAAAATAATCAACAGCTATAGATAACAATAAATCCAGAAGTTGTAAATCTAACTCGTCTAAAGGAAGTGGAGATGAAGCTGCCCAAGGACCCAACAACACTAAAGGAAAGCTCAAACTGGATATTAAAAATTAGTAATAAATGCTTATGGATTAACTCCCAAAACGCCTGGAGAAGGGAGCATTCAAAAAACATATGTTGAGGGGTAATGCTTGTCACTATTTTGAGATCTAAATGGAGAATCAACCAATTCATTGCAAATAAAGATACCGAACCTACAAAAAGGGTACTTTTGTGACACACTCCTGAGGAAGATAGTAGTTCCCTACTTTTTGGCACCACAAGAGGGCACTGGCGTCCTTGGAATAAAAGTTATTTCCTTTGAAGGAAAACAAGTAATCTGCAAACTGTAAAGCGCATTTATAGTTTTACAATACTGTGACGTGTATTCCATGTCAACCCTGAATTTTTATGTTCACGCCCATGAGCAAAGAACTATATTACAATGTGTTTGAAGAATCGCCTGTGTTTTGAAGATCCATAGTGCTCTGCTGAAGGAAGACTGTTGCTTCTGGGAGACAAACCACAGCTTTCACATCATTTATCCAACTGTAAATCAGCTTTCAGATTTAACATGAAGCTACAGTGTTTGAAATCTAACACACTTGTTAGCTCACGGTTGATAATATGTACCATAGATAACATGTTCCATAGACTAGTTAAAGCACCTGCTGTGGACTTTTAAACTGATTCAGCAAGTTTCAATTAACGAGTCAGTGATATTTGAAGTGCGCGAGGTAACTCTGCGCTGACAATGGGGTCTTGGGGAGCAGCCAACCATAGGGAGGTCTGCCCCCCGGGATATTTTGGGGAATGTGGGTTTAAGTTTTGTGCGGTGGGGGGTATGACTTTTAGGGGTGGAGGTAGTGTAACATAGGTAACATACTGTATAGTGAGGTTTTAGTTTTGTAAGATGAGAGGCCAAGGGTTTATATTTGTGATGTGCACGTGTTTCAATAAAAGCGGAACTTTTCACACAATTTCTGTGTCAGTGGTTTGTGCTGCTCCCCACATTCCCCAATGGAATGTTTGGCATGATAAGATCGTACACTTACAGCCTCACTTATATTGGCCGCATTTGCAGTCATTTTCCAGCAGTTGTTCGCCGAGATAACAGCTCCACATGAGTGTACCATTGAT
The DNA here is from genome assembly GCA_963921515.1 of Calotriton arnoldi. Taxonomy (NCBI): domain Eukaryota; kingdom Metazoa; phylum Chordata; class Amphibia; order Caudata; family Salamandridae; genus Calotriton; species Calotriton arnoldi. The sequence continues at coordinate 642,383 of CAWUFW010004360.1, forward strand.
GTACATCGTCTATAAAGAAACCCGTATCTTCAGACTCTTGCTTCTGTTTGGGTCTATATTTTAATAAATACACAATAGTGGAGAGATGATTGTTCGGGTCTATCAGAATTTTTGTAGGGCTTTGTTCCCAAATATTAATTTAAAGTTAATCTTCGAAAGTCTGGTTGGCTGGTCCAGTGTGCAGTGGTTAACTAATTAAAGTGTAATTAACAAAAGGTTCCTTCACTATATATTAAAAAATATTTGTAAAAGCACAACCTCCCACAAACCACCAACTCAATCCTGGCGGTCTTTTAATTGCTCCCCCCACCTTCCTGTCACAAAAGGAGGAATCCATAAATAGAGGGTTGGAGGAAAACATGCCATAAGAAAGCTGAATATTAAGCCACATTTTTATCACACTTTTTCCCAAACTTCCATTCCAGTCCTGCGCTTTTTAGACGCAGATTCCTCCAACATTTATGCGCTGGTAAGGAAATGTTTTAAATATGAGGAAAAAGGGCAAAGTCTTTCCTCATGTTTTACCGCACCACAGCAAAGTATAAATGAGGTTGTTAACGGTCTGGAGAGATGAAGAGAAACATTTTTAGAACACAGCAAAAGTGAGATGTTTGCTAATCATAGCTGTCAAGCTTTTGCTTGGCTTAGGGGTAACCTTTCCATATTTTCAGTGTGTTGGTGTGACAGTAGATTATGTTCATGTAATGCAATACATTTAAGAGATGGCCTTCAGGGCTGGCTTTAGGGCCCAGTGAGTGGCGACGGCGCCGAGCTCAGGGACACTGTGTTTTGAAATATCCCATAGGATTTTCTGGCAACAATAACAATGTTAAGATAACTCTGGTGATTAGTGTACCTGCTGGTGAGAGATGGAGTTTTCTCTAGTGGCAGTTTTGATTCATAATAAAGTAGCACAGAGGGTTAATATGCCTGCTGCAAAGAACTTGTACTTTGCAAATCACAGAATTGTATTTTATGTAGGTAGCTCAGTGGGTTACTGCTTTTGTCACAGGTATTCTTTTGTTAGTAAAGCCAACCCCAACCGCTGTGTTATGTTTAAAGTCCTGAGTTCGTACTTCTTCAGATCAAGCATTTTTAAAGTCGAGCCTTGGCATCACACATGCACTGTTTGCAAGACCTGCTGTAATCACTATACAGGAGTGTAATCCAGCCAGCTGCTTACCATTGGTTCGCTCCTGCATAGGTCTTCTTTGGTGGCTCCTCGTTGGTTGGCACTCCCGATACATTACTTCAGTTTTTCACTCTGGAGAACCGGCCAACTACAGGTTCCTGATGCTGTAGCTGTTTATTTGTTCCTTTGGAGACCTCTCCAATAAAGCAAAAGTGTTAAAGCTTGCAAATATTGTGCTGCCAGAAGATGCAGGCTGCCTATTGCTTCCTCGTTCTCTGCTGTCTGACAGCAGCTCTGCTGGGGATGCTGCCTTATCCAACTCCCCCACCGCCTTTCCAAACTCGCTCCCTATCATTTTAAATTTTGCCTCGGTGCCATGCTGCGCTTTCACTTTGAAAAAGGCGGCACGTGCCTTACTTTTGTGCACACCACACTTCTCCCTTGTTACTAAGCTGTAACTTCATGTGCGGTTAACATCAGGCCTGCAACGGAGTAGAGGAAGGTGGAGCTTCCAACTATACCCCTCGATAAGGTAGGGGTTAGGATCACCTGCTGCCTGCAGAGCTCGGGCTGCACTGCAGGAAGACACCGCTGCCAGCACTGTAGCCACTTCAATGGAAACTGAATTCTGCCTCACCAATCTCCACTACAGATAATCTGGTACGAAGAGTGTGCAGTCAATGAGGGTGCGCTGATATTTGAAAGTATTCGTTTTCGTTTTCCGCTGGCGATTTTTAAAACTCTTTAGTCTTGATTCATAGCTAAGGTTTTGTTTGTGCCACAATGCCCTCTGTAATCATTTTGTTGGCGCCAGTCAAAACCTGACAATAAATCAACCAAATGTATTCTTTCAGCTTCCTTTATCGCAGCGCCATTGCTCGCTTTTGTAGGCACGGGGAGAACCGATGCCAAGACTTTTTTTTTTGGGTTAAAGCGACCTGCGGTGGCAGAGCCTGCTTCCCTGGGGCTGTGTGCAGAAGCGGGTTAGGCAAATAAGAAAAAAAAATAAACTGTTTGCTCTCTTCATGCCTTTTTTCTGCGTTCAATTATTCCTTCTTCCACTTCACTGCGTGAGTTCCCCTCCACTACTTCATCCTTTTGTTCTAACTTCTAACATGACTTAAAACTAATTAACAAGGGTCATATAAAAAGCTAATACCCTAGAACACTTTCTTGGCTTTAGCGGTGTCCACTATTTCACAAAAACAACTATGGGCCTATTACGGTGTGGGGCGGACTTGAGTACGCCCGACACCGTTTCGGTGTGGGAGCCGACCGACCATAGGTCGGTGGTTCTGCACACCATATTATGATAGCTCCCATAGAGAAATGGGAGTTTGTGTAAATCCCTGGACTGTGTACAGGGATTTACAGGGGGCACCCAACTGGAGGCCGCAGGGAGACGGGGGCCCTGCTGGGGTCCCCAAAGTCGCTTTCCATATTGGAAAGCCCGACATGGAAAACCTGTCCAAAACCAACATTATAATCCAGACGGTGGAAACGCCGTCCATAGGGATTATGTTGCGGTTTCCCGCTGGCCAAAGGGAGCCAGCCGGAATGACCGGCTGGTTTGACTTCTGACCGCCTACATTGTAATTGGGCGGTCGGAAGTCAAACCAGGGATGTCGGTCGGAGGCTTTCCGACCGACATCCAAATGAGCCCCTGTGTGCCCTATGCCAACTTTAAAGCAAACTTTTATTAATCAGGAAAAATGTACAATTTGGGAGGTACTCCTTAGTACAACCATGACTAGGAATGAGATGTAAAAAGTTGATGGTGCTCTGTTTGTCCGGGGCTCCAGGCGATCTTTTGGGTTTGCCTACCCCGCCCACCTCCTTTCCATTTCCCAGGAGCCCTCCTGCCTCAGCTCCCTTGTTTGTAAGGAGTAAAAACAGAAGTTATTGGATGCCTGTGAATTCCTGACATTCCTGCCCCTCCCCCACCGTTTGCCCGAGCCCTCCTTGCAGGAGCAGTGCACACACAGAGCAAAAGACCCTTTTGAAATCGGAACTCTGTGTACATATCCCGAACTCACTCCTTTGCTTACTTAAAAGTCATTTAACTTAAATAGTTCTGCAAGTACAAAAAAAACAAGAACAACCAGCATTTATTTTGCACGCTTACAGTAGGTCTATTAACCCTGCGAGCTACCTTGCCAATACATGCAACTCCGACATTGTACGGCTTATATATTATTTACTAAATATATTTGGCACTTTTAGAATTACTGGAAGTGAGAAAGAACTTTGCAATAGTTCTAACTTTCACAAATGTGAGACCTATTGCATTGCAAATGCTTGTTCAAATATATTGCCTACCAGTATGAACGAGAGAAGACTCCTACGTCTTGTAGTCTTCATTGTCTTATGTAATACTATCAATACACTGATTTACACACATATGATTCGTTGTCTCGTCATAATGTGATCGTAATATAAAGTGCTCTGACACCCTACACTGGTATATGTAGCGCTATAAAACAAATGAAATACCTGTGAAAGAAGGACTGTGGAGAGATTAGGGGCACTGTTTGATGGTGGTAGTGAGAGAGTCTGTGGAGAAGCAGGCCATTGGGGGGGGGGGTCTCGAACAAAGACTGTCACACTGGACGCCACCAGCGCTAATGCCGGCCCTGATGGCCCTCCCCCTCTGCAATTAAATAGCCCTGTAATTGTCATAAAAACTCAGCAACAGTCCATAATTGTTCATGCAAGTGGAGTCATGCCTGAGTGGAGAGTCCCCTACTAGTCGGGCCTTTTCCCTGTGAGGAATGTAGGCTGATCGTCCTTTGACTAGTGCACATAGGTCAAAAACACAGGAAAGTTAAAGATATGCATTCAGAGAATAAGTGTACCAGCCCCAGAAATAGTTTTAAAGTTATCAAACATATTACCCTGGTAGTATTGAAGAATAGTACTGCTGGGGCATTATATTTATTAGAAGTGATATCTGAGTATCCTAATCTTGATGCTTTAACCTGCACCACCCTCTAAGAGTAAGTGTCTTGACTGATCAACCTCTGAGCACCCAGAAGGTCAAAGTCTCAAAAGGGGGTACATGGCAATTCCCTTATTGCTCAGTAGTACCTGATTTTCTAGTGTGAATCTCATCTAGAGTCATATGTGGTGCACTATTCCGCCATCTAGTGGTTGGATCCCGAAACTGTCTATAAAGGTAGAACTTTTTTCTTTCTGGCTGTCGACCACAGGCTTAGCCAAAAGGACCTTCCCATGATGTTGAACGTATGCCCCCAAATGCCCCATCAGGAGTCACTATATTCAGATTCATATTTCCACTGTTAGGTTTTGAAGCACAAAGTAAGTTAGGCTAAATAGGAACTTATAGAGCGCAAAATTGAGTGGTTTGTGACACTACTACATTTTGAGGGCACTGAAGGGCAATAGGGTTTCGCAACAAATATGAGCAACATCTCTAACCATCAGTCCATCAATCAAGCAGGATTTGTAAAGCATGGCTAATCACCCGCACGGGTATCCAGTCGCTGAGAACCTTGCTGCTTCGGGAGGGTTCAGTTGAGCACTCGGGCTTTTCGTCCCTTCCTGAAAACCAGAAGAGAGGGTGAGGCCCGGAGGTGAAGAGGAAGGTTGTTCCAGGACTGCACAGCAAGGTAGGAGGAGTGTCCTCCTCTGTCGCTTTGGCGGATGCGGGGGGTGTGCGCGAGGAGAGGGAGGTGGAGCATTGGTGTCTGGAGGGTTGGTGGAAGTCCATGCGGTGGTTGATGTATACTGGTCCTTGCATTTGAAGGGCTTTGTAGTTGAGGATCCTCATCTTGGAGCTTCTTGAGGTGTTGGGTGATATGGGTCAGTTTGGGAAGGTCAAGGATGAGTTTGACCGGGAGTTCTGTATGGTCTGCAGTCTCTTCAGGAGGTGTGTGGTGATTACTACATAGAGTACGTTGCCATAGTCCAGCCGGCTGGTGACTAGGGCTTGGGTGACGGTTCGTCTGGTGCTGATGGGGAACCATTTGAAGATCTTACAGAGCATGCGAAGAGTGAGAAGCAGGCGGATATACTACATTGATCTGGCCTTTCATGGTGAACTTGCTGTCCAGGATAATGCCATGGTTGCAGGAATGGTCTGGCAGAGTGGGTGAGGGTCCTAGTTCGGAAGGCCACTAAGAGTCATTCCACGGGTAGGTATTCCGAAGATGAGCACTTCTGTTTGGTTTTTGTTGAGTTTTAGGCAGTTGATTGTTATCCAGTTGGTGACGCTAGTCAAGCTTCTGTTGAAGTTTGACCTTGTGGTGCAGGGGTCTTCTGAAAGTGAGAGGATGAGCTGGGTGTCATCTGCATAGGATATGATGTCAAGTCCATAGGTTTTGACGATGTGGGCCAAGGGGGTCATGTAGCTGTTTAACAGCATAGGGTTGAGGAACAAGCCTTGAGGAACGCCACAGATGATGTTCTTGGTTTCCGAGGTGAATGATGGTAGGTGGATTCTCTGGGTTCTTCCGGTGAGGGAGGAAGCGATCCATTTGAGGGTGTATCCTTGGATTCCAGTGTGATGAAGCCTCTGGATAAGGGTGTGGTGGGATATGTTGTTGAATGCTCCTGAGATGTCGAGGATCAGGGCAGCGGTTTCTCCCCAGTCAAGGAGGGTTCTGATGTCATCGGTGGCAGTGATTCGGTCAGTTTTGGTGCTGTGGTTTTTGTAGAATCCGAATTGTGAGGTGTCCTGAAGATTGTTGTTCTCCATGTGTTTCTTGAGTTGACTGTTGAGGACTTTGGTGGGAAAGGGGAGCAGAGAGATGAGACGTAGTTCTTGAGTTTGCTGGGGTCTGCGGATGGTTTCTTGAGAAGGGGTTTGACTTCTGTGTTTTTTCCACTATTGCAAGGACTATCTCTCCCATATGTTATTATTGGAGCTGGTGGGAAAGGGGAGCAGAGAGATGGGATGTAGTTCTTGAATTTGCTGTGGTCGGCGGATGGTTTCTTGAGAAGGGGTTTGACTTCTGCGTTTTTTCCACTATTGCAAGGACTATTTTTCCCATATGTTATTATTGGAGCTGCCTTATAACCTCTTACAAGTGTAACTTCCAATTGGGAAGAGATAGAGTTGGGAGTTTGAACTCATAATTTAAAAATATATCTTTTAGTGAAGTTGGTTTTTAAATTGCGTATTTGCACATGCCACTATTAGAAAGTGAGCATTTTCTTGCTTTACCATTCTGTGCCTCTGCCTGCCTGTGGAAGCCACGTCTGGTTTATACTGACAGTTGGGCTGTTTGTGCATTCACTGTAGATAGTCACACAAAGGGAGCTGAGGTGTGCCCTGCATATCCTGATGGCTAATCACCAAGCTGATGGCTCTTCCTGAGCTAGGGTGGTGGGAGGAGTTGTCACTGACACCTGAATTGGCCTGTCCGTGTCATCAAACAAATCTGTTTCCATTCCCCTGGAGTGTCTCTGGAGTCAGGTCAAGGAAAGGCAGGGTCTTGTGAACTACAGAGAATTTCCTTTGAAGTTTGCCTACTTTAAAGGCAGAACCTGGTATAAGTACTGGAGCTGTGACGAATATGCCTCGTTACCCTGCATGCTTTTTTTACGCATGCCATTACAGCGCGGTCATTACAAGGACTGCGTTGTAACAACGCATGGCATTACTCCGCAAGTCGGAACACTGACTTGCTCTAGGGGGAGCGCTGGATGTTGGAATAGTATAATTTACTATTCCAACTCCAGTCTGTGCAACAGTAGGGAAGGTGTTGGATTTTAAATTCAGCACCTTCTGACCCCTAGAGCAAGTCGTTGTTCCGACTTGCGGAGTAATGGCATGCGTTGTAACAACGTGGTCGTAATGGCATGTGGTGTTCCGGTTTCAGGGTAAACTATGTTTACCAGCTGTGACACCATAACTTCAGAACCCTTCTAGACTAAGAGGACATTCTGCCAAGAAGAAGAGCTGGAGAAGCTGTCAGGAGGGACTACTACTTTACTGAGTGCTTTGCTTTGTTGGCCTGCTACTTGCTGCTTCTGTCTTGGGTAGTGAACGGACTGGACTTTGCTTTCGACATCCTGCTTGCCAAAGTTCTCCAAGGGCTTGTGTGTGCTTGCCTCCTGTTAAGAAGTCTCAGGGCCATCAAAGACTTCGGGTGCAGCCCCTGAACTTCTCTGCTGGGAGTTCTGACCTGCCAAGTGATGCCAACTCCAGTTCTGGACCCATGGAAGTGGTTTTGCTGCAAACGACGTAGAAACTCCATGCCTCGACCTTCAGCGCCTGTTTTTCCTGACGCAGCACCGCTGTGCAGCTGAAAAACCAAGGCATCATCAAAGTGCGGCTGAAGAATCGACACAGTGCCTGCTGTGCGGCTGATAGAGGGCCGCAACTCAAGTCCTGAGCACTGTGTCTCCGACATCCTAGGCACCCACTCCGACTCTGATGCAGGCCCTGCTATGCAGCTGAAGAAATCGATGCATCACCTGCCACGTAGCTGGAAAATCGACGCACCGCTTGTTTTGCTGCTGCCACATCGACCCAGTGCATCTGGATTTTCGACGCATTGCACCTGTGTGCCAAGTTCTTAATAGAAGTAGCCCAGCAGTAAGGAACCGAGGCCGCGTGTCCGGAAATCGACGCCTCACCTCTCCTGTCAGTAAGGAATTGCTGCATTATCTCCCCAGCGCTGCAGTAAGAATCGATGCATCACCTCCCCTGCGCTGCAGTAAGGAATCGGCGCATCACCTCCCCTGGGATTAAGGAATTGATGCCTCGCTTTACTTTTCTGCCGTTCATCTTCCCTGTGCCTGTTTTCATCCTTGATTTTGACGCATCCCAGGTACTTTGTGATCAAAGTGACACATCCATGGTTTCCTATGGACTGAACTATTTTGAACCTTTTAAAAGTGATATTTTTGCTTGTGTAGGTTGGATTTTTGTCGTTTTGGGCTTGTTTTATACAGATAAATATTCGTTATTTTTCAAAACTGGTGTGGTGTCCTTTTGTAGTGTTTTCACGGTGTTACTGTGTGTGTTTGTACAAAGGTTTTACACATTGCCTCTGAAATAAGCCTGACTGCTTGTGCTAAGCTAACAAGGGGGTGAGCAGTGGTTATCTTGGGTGTGCAACTCCCTTACCCGGACTAGAATAAGTGTCCCTACTTGGACAGGGCGTAAGCCACTGCCAACTAGACACCCTCATTTCTAATATTGGTGGTCAGCGGTGAGGGTAGGACCTGTGTTTGTACTTTACAATGATTGGTGTACACTACTGCAAGAGTGCAGACAATTATGCAACCACATACTATTTTTCTTTTAACCTTCTTGAGTTTGAATACTTTCTGAGCATTCTGCTACACGCATGTCTCAGTCTAGAGAGTCTGACCGACTTTGACCCCGCTACTGAAGGTAGTTCAGGCCAACGTCTCCCCTCGATCACTTATGGCAGCGAGGCGATGCGGGGAAGAGACGCTAAGGAGTTGGACAGTACGCTGGTCAAAGCTTACAGAACTATGTTCTGCCTTCCGCTCTATACATCACCTGCTCAAATAAGGCTGGAGTTTGGCCTTCAACAACAAGTTTTAGCCAGGTATGGTGCATACATCATCTGTTGGCATAAGATAAGAAGTGCCACTATAAACACGCTTAACTATTTGCTGTGGCACGATATACAACACAGGGAGTTCTCCCAGGCAAGAAACTTTCTTCAGTTAGCCTTGGATTCTACCAAACTCTCTGGACTTTGGGATGCGCAACTCGGCTATCTCAATTTAAAAAAATTAGTCTGGAAAAACATAAAACTAATCTCCGTAGTGGAGGACAAGGCAAGCTTCGCGAAAAGATCTCATGCCTGGATGACCCTTAACTCTTACAAATCACTCGCCCCACAACCATACTTTAATCAGGGCTATCCCAGGGCCATAAAAATGAACTTCCTAAGGTACAGAATGAGGATCCTTCCATGTACCCAGCATCTACCATCATGGCTGAGGACAAAAGGACAAAATACTTGCAGGCTGTGCAACACCAAGAATGGCGATATTCTTCACTTAATTTGCCTATGCGAAGAACTGGACGAAGCGCGGCAACAGCTCCTAAAAGAACCTCTTAAACAGAAAGGTATCCGTACCAGAAGGCAAGCAGTGCTGGCCTGCTTCAACCCAGAGAATATTCAATTAAACTGCAGACTGGCAAAATTCCTGTCGATGGCTGAACAAAAAATGCCAAAAATACCAAAAAATGCTTCACAAAATCCATTGCTGCAAAGCTGACTAGCAGACGGAAAAAAGGTCTTAGCGGAACCTCCTCAAAGATGCTTACTAGCAGCAGAGAGACAAATCCTGCAATAAACAGAGACAATGTGATCGGAAAAATGGGCAAGCAGGGCTGGAATAAAGACAATGTGAGACAAGCACATGACAGCATCCAGCGACCTATTGACTTTTCTTAAATCTAGCACAACCTAAATGCGATTTTAACCTGCAATGAATTTTCCATCTTTGAATTTTAATTGGTTTTAACAACGATTTTTTAAAGAATTTTGTAGTGTTACTATTGCAAGGGTTTTAATTAACTATGCTAAAATAAAATTAAATTAAAAAAACAGTCTAGAGAGTCAGCAGTTGCCCCTGTAGATTTAATTTTTGGGGAGGACAGGTTGGAGTCCTACAATGTGCAGCAACTCTGCAGTGACCACAAGGTTCAGTTCAAAGGCCTCACCAGAAAGGAGGAGCTACAAAAGGAGCTGATGGCCTGGGTAGCTGCCAGGAATGCCAATGAGCACTCTGAGGATCCTGTTGGGGAGATTGAGGAGCAAAACTTTCATATGGACCTACTGATGGTTCATGATCTGCTTGAGGGGGAAGGTGCCCTCCAGGGCAGGTAGCAGTGTCTCATCTAAAGGTCTGCCCCCAGAGGAGCTGGAGGACAGGCTTGAGTCCAGGACGCATGAGATGTAGATAGAAAGGCTCCAAAATGCAGCATCATGAGAAGCTCCAGCTGGAGCTGGGCAGGCTCAGAATTTAAGAGAAAAAGATGGTCTTGGATCACGATATGTATTTAAAAGAGCTGGATTTGAAGTTCAAATCCAACACAGATGGTGACAGTGTTTCTTCAGTGCAGTCAGAGGTAAAGGTGCATATACCCAAGGATGTTGTGAAAGATTATGTTGTGGGGGATGACATTGACCAGTGGTTTAGGGGTTATGAGATGGTTTTAAGGGCACACAGGGTCCCTGAGAGTTATTGAGGAGCAGGTCTGTCGAATCGCTTCACTGAGATGGTGGGGAGGGACACCTTGTTGGCCTTAGCATTAGAGGATCAGATGAGGTACCCTGCCATAAAGGAAGAGGTCAAGAGGTATGGTCTCCCCCAGAGAGTTACAGGGTAAAGTTTAGAGAGATTTCTAAACTTGGTTCACAAACCTGGGTTGAGTATGTTGATTTCTACTGCAGAGCACTGGATAGTTGGGTGAAGGGCGGTGAGGTAGCAGACTATCAGGTGCTCTTCAACTTGATTGCAGGGGATCACTTGTCAAGTCGCAGTTTTCCAGAGCTGCGCCAGAACTTGATTAACAGCAAGCTTACTGCCCCCAGGCAGCTTGCTAAGGAGGCGGACCACTGGCTCTGCACCAGGGTCCAAAAGAAGTTGTACATGGAAGATTCCTCCAAGTGTGGGAAGGGTTCCCAGCAAAAGAGAGAGGGGGGACAAGGGTAAACAGCAGGCATTCTCTAAAGGTCCTCAATCTTGTTCCCAGGGTAAAGATTCCCGCTCCCAGGTGATAAGAAACCATGGTTCTCTTCAGGTAAACCTGCAGAGAGGGGTCCCAGGAAAGTTTATGCTTGTGATCAGGAGGGCCACATGAGAGGAGACCCCATGTTTCACAAGTGGGCACAGCCTCCCACCGGTGGGCAGTCACAGTGATGGCCAGTGTAGTGCTTGGGGAGGAGTTGGCCCCAGGAGGGTGTGGGGACCCAGCTGAGATGACCATTGTCTCACTAGGGGACAGTGAGATGGTCTAGAGAAACCTAATGCCTGATAACACTAAGAAGTACAGGCAGTGAGTGACCATCAATGGACAGAGGGTAGAGGCTCTGAGAGACACAGGAGCCAGTGTGACTGTCAGGTGTCACCTGGTGTGTGAAGAGCAAATAGTCCCTAATGTACTTCACCAAGTTGTGGCAGTAGACAACAGTGTGCGCTTCTATAAAGTGGCTCAGGTTCCCTTTGAATGGGGGTGGGGTGGGGTCTCAGGTTCCTTGTGAGGAGCTGTGAGCCCAACCTTGCCTGTGGATTGTCTCCTGGGGAACGACCTGGAACACACCGCCTGGAGGGAGGTGTAATATATTTCCCACTTGGAGATGTTGGGAGTACCCGAGTGTACGTGCCTGACCACATGGTCCATGGCAGCCCTGGGTAATCAGAAGGACCTGGAGCCTGAGACAGTGGCCCAGGTGTCTGCCAAGAAGAGGAAGGCAGGGGGTGCGCGAAACCGCTCCCAAAATTCCCACGGTCCAGGGGGAGGCTGAACCTGAGGGGGACGCCCCAGAACCTACAGGGAAGAGGTGGCTGAACTGGGAGACTTGCCTGAGCTGACCAATTTGCAACAAGAAGAGGGTCCCACCAGGGAAGAGTTCTGCATGGGGCAGAAGACATGCCCTACTCTTGTGGGTCTTAGGCAGCAGGCCGAGGACCAGGCAGCTGGCGAAGAGGAAAGATCACATCTGATTTACTGGGAGAATGGTCTCCTTTATAGTGAGCCTAAGATTGCTGAGCCTAATCAAGCCCATGTGCTGGTGGTACCCCTGTGCTTCAGAATCTTCCTACTGGGTTTGGCTCATGATGTGCCTTTGGCAGGACATTTGGGGCAGGGAAAGACCTTTGACAGGCTTGTCACCCACTTCTACTGGCCCCAAATGCAAAGGCAATCAGATGCATTTTAACGGTCTTGTCCAACTTGCCAGGCAAGTGGCAAGAGTGGGGGGAGATGTAAGGCTCCCAGTCCAGCCCGAACTGCCAAGCCAACCATTCCCTGTCGTGAACATCCTATTCAAGCGGGTGGGCATTGACATTGTAGGGCCCCTGGATCCCAAGACTGCCGTGGGCAACGGGTTCCTCCTGGTCTTTGTGGACCATGCCACCCGGTACCCAGAAGCTATTCCTCTGAGGACAGTGATTGCGCCTATCATAGCCCGGGCACTGACGGGGATCTTTACCCATGTGGGTTTCCACAAGAAAGTTGTCTCTGACTGGGGTACCAACTTCATGTCACTGTACATGAAGGCCATATGGCAGAAGTGTGGCGTGAACTACATATTCACCACTTCTTACCACCTCCAGAGTAATGGATTGGTTGAGAGATTCAACTGTACCCTGAAAGGCATAATTGGGGGTCTGTCCGAACCCATGAGGCGTAAGTAGGACGTCCTCTTGCCATGCCTTCTCTTTGCTTACAGGGAGGTACTGCAGAAAGGGATTGGCTTTAGTCCCTTTGAGCTGCAGCATGGGCACCCTGTGATAGGACCTCTCGGTTTGGTGAAGGAGGGCTGGGAGCAAGCTCTTGGGAAACCCCCTCAGGATGTATTCAGCTACATGCTGACCTTCTGGAACCAGACCTCTCCCTTGAAGAAACTTGCTCAGATTGACCTAGAAGCAAGCCATGAGGCTAAGAAACGTTGGTACGACCAGACTACCTCTTAAGTTGGCTTCATTTCAGTAACCATTGATGAAATTCCATATATTGATGGTGTTCTTCTTTGAGGTGACCAAAAGGCTGGGAAGGTGGGGGCCCAAATGTGTAAACATTCCTGTTTAAGATCCATTAACCATTGATGAAATTCCATATATTGATGGTGTTCTTCTTTGAGGTGGCCAAAAGGCTGGGAAGGTGGGGGCCCAAATGTGTAAAAATTCCTGTTTAAGATCTCTCCAGATTCTTCACAGGAAGCAGGATTTCTGTAGAAGATGAGACAGTTCTTTAGCTCGGTAAAGATCAAACTTGTCCTCCTTTTTACCTCTCTGGGGTTAGGGGGCAAGTCTCTGCTTCACCTGCTGAATGTCACTAAGGAAGTGGACATTTATCTGGTGCACTTGTTAACAAATTGTAATGGTGCTGAATAGATTGTAAGTGTTACAGTACGTAGAAACGGCCTGAAGACCTTCCCTTCCACTTTCCATCTTGAGTATTTGCATTAAGGCTCCTATGCTGCTGGTGTATTTAAATTGCCTGGAACAATCCAGAGTATATCAATGAGAGGTTTGTTTACATTTTGGGTCCAGGTTAAAGGTGCGCTCATCCTAACATCGGCAGTTATTAATTTGAGCAGGTGGATGCCGGTGTAGCCCACCAGCAATCTATTCTGGGGACCAGCACTTATTTTTCATTGACATTAAGTGAGGGAAAAACACAAAAAGGGGAAAGAAGGAGAAAGATGGAAAAACGTCACAAAGGGAAAAAGCAAGGACCGGCAGGAGTGCTATAAAGGGGCAGGTAGTGTCTGGTACAGGAGCTGGACTAAAGAGGTCTGGGGTGGACTCAAGACTACGCAGCCTTGCTATTTGGCGCACTGACATTTAATAGCACCGGCCGCAGGCTTCTGAACAGATCTTTGGGCACCAGCATTCATTCTTTTACAAACTCAGCACTGGACATCAGCATGGTAGCTTAACAGCATCTTCAGTACTAGTGTCACATTGTCGTGTCACATTATCAACTGGACATGAGTGAGCATGGCCCTTAAGAGAATAATACCAACATTCTCTTCTTAGTGCTTCAAACTTAATGAGTGTTTTCTTTTTAGTTGAATGAATGTACAGTAAAATTGATATTTTGGTGGGCTGCTGGGGCTGTGAGGCATATTTTTGTTGTATTGATCTGTGGGATCTGCACAAAGACATGCGGGTCTGGTGGCTCAGTGGACGAATGTGTCTATTGCAGGGGCCTGTGTTCGACCTCATGGTCACAGCTTCAAACCCTGGCGGGTTCACTCAGCCTTTCATGCATCTGAGGTCGATAAAATGAGTACCATTGAGTTGGGTAACAATAAACATCTGTTATTCAGCGGCAAGATACCTCCGGGTGAACGTGCGCTTTACAAATACACCTGTTATGTTATGTTTTTATGTTATGTTATGCCAATTAAATAATTTCTTCAATAAAGAAAGGAGTGGGATGAGGTAGGGGATGAGCAGGTAATGTTCCAAATATTAACCCTTAATATTCATTACTCCAATCTGGTCAACCAGGTCCCAGTACATGCAATCAGTCCTTAATCCTGGGTGTGCTTCGTTCTCCACTTTGATCATTCTGGGATAATTAAGCATTACTTTTTTACCCCTCCGTTAGGGAAGGGCTTTACTTTTTAGAAAACAATGACAATTGAGCTCCGTTTCTTGTGCAATGGACTCACCTCAGACAAGTAATAGGAGTAACAGAGTTTAAGTAACAGCATTTAATTCTAGCATTATGTGCGGGACAGCCAGTTGTTGTGCAAAAAAAGATGAAGATTAAAAGGGCATCTGGCTTCGTCCCTTCCTTGTCAGTATTTTTCCTTCAGTAGACGCAATGTTTTTTTTCAGAGTTTGCACACGCACAGTTTCTCTTCTTTTATACAATACACATGCTGTTATTTTAATTAGTTGCTAAGAGACAAGTTTACTCTTCAGTATGGTCCTGAAGACTGAACCTCCACTGCTGTCGTACGGCTTATACTTTCTCAAGTAAAACTGTGCGTTTGTTAGACAACATAAATGTTGCAATGGTGTGAGACTGATTCTGAGCACCCCTCAGGATATGTTGGCCTATGGTCCTGCTAGCTCACAATACAGTGCAGACAACCCTGACACCCCAAGAAAATCGTGGTAACAGATCTAGAACCCTTTCGCTTAGTTACTTAGGCATACCCAACGAGATACACAAGAAATACAAGGTAGAACTTTCAATAATTATTGAAGCATTGTGATTCTTGAGTAAAATACTTGTGTTGCAATAGTCAATAGAAGGAAACAGAATAATGTGATTAGCATTACGAGAATGGTGAAAAAGATTAACAGTTCAATGATTTTGCTTATTACAGAGGCTATATGCTTGCATACAAGTACTGTAATATATTGTACTCCTCTCCTACCTCGCACTACCTAGCCTAGTGTGCCTAGAGAGAGGGTAAATCTGCCATATCCCTGTAGGGTGATCTAACTCCCTGTTACCTGTCGATTAGTGTCATCAAGCTGCCCTTCTTGGTGTGAAGCCGGACAGCATCCCTCCCATAAGGTAAACCGGAATCAGCTGAGCTGGAATTCCGGCATGGATCGACCACTCAGTGTCAGCAGAATGTTCCTCTGTCTAAACAAAGGCTTGATATAGTGTATATATAATGGCATCAAGGCAAACACAAGGAGATGATGGACGGAGCGCTGAAACATTTCAGGCACACACCCCCAGTCACAGATCTGGGTTGAATCCTTCATTGTTTTTTAGCTCAATTCCCCACCCCAGTTCAGACCCAGTCATATGCAAATCAGTCTTGACCCAGTTCCTTATGGGAACAGTCCAGTCCGAACTGCCAAGCCAAGCCTTCCCTGGACTGGAAACAAGCATCCTGGCACTGGACTGTTCCCATGAGGAAGAGGGTCAAGACTGATTTGCATATGCCTGGGTCTGAACTGGGGTGGCGAAGTGAGCTAAAGAATGATGATGGATTTAACCCAGATCTGTGACTGGGGGCGAGTGTCTGATAAGTTTCAGCGCTCCGGCCATCATCTCCTTGTGTTTGCTTTGTTTGCCCTAAGTTAGCAGTGTATGCCCAGACGTGGGTCCCTTGCTCACTTTGCCACTGGATTCAAGCTAGCCTGGCTGATTAGGGGTGTTACCCCGAAACCGGTCCCAGGATGCTTGTTTCCGGTCCAGGGAAGACCTGGCTTGGCAGTTCGAGCTGGACTGTTACCATTAAGAAGATGGTCAAGACTGATTTGCATATGCCTGGGTCTGAACTGAGGAAGCGAAGTGAGCTAAAGAATGGTGATGGAGTGTCTGAATAGTTTCAGCGCTCTGTCCATCAGCTCCTTGTGTTTGCTATATAATAGCATCATCCATATTACTATGCTGATGCCTCAGTCAGGCCTCTATTATTTATTCTATAGTGATTGCTCTGTTGCCGAGTGGCCAAAACAAATAACATCTTGCGTGATGAACTTAGCCCTTTGTACAGATGTTCAAGGTGTTCTAATAGAGTGCCTACGTAGTGGTAGTGTAAGCAAAACTGAGTTCTAAGAATATTATCCTATATGTGCACGCAAGTGAATATATGTCAAATGTCATTGTGTTCAGGGAGAGAAGGCAACTTAAGAACGGGAGCATGTAAAATGGCGTTTCTTATCCGGGCCTAGTGTATCCAATTGACACTCGAGACCCACTATTCTAAAGGTACTACCTAAGAATGCTGGAGAATGGATGGCTCACACATCGGGGCAGTTCTATCCTAAATCCGACCGAACTTTGTTCTTCTCAGACTTCTGGGCTGACGCTCTAGAAAGCCACGCCATAAACTAGCATGCCATCTTAATCATTTCAGACCTCTGAAACTGATTAGTGACCCTAGTGTGATTTTATTGTGCTGGTTGAATTTGAATATCTGGGTTTGTTATAATATTACCCCTGACTTTAGCTAGAGCAGGCTATCATTATCTGTTTATTGCTTGAAATACTGCTACTACATGACACTTTACTGAATTTAGTTAAAGGTCGGTACGTAATAGGTCTATAATCACAATAATGTTTCTTAAAATCATTTTTTTCTGCAGGATTCAGACAGGTCCCAAAATACCAGTTTCAAGTAAAAAAACTGATTCCAAAAACCTATTTAGCGAAACAACATTTTCACTCCAATCTTGACCTTATGTAAATAGCTGCCTAAAAATATTTAGCCGAGTTTAATTAAGGCACACCTCACTTTAAACGCGTTTTAGGACTCGTCCCCCCCACTCCACCAGTGGAACTCTTTTCATACTATCTTTGGGGCAATGTACTTCTTACCACGATTAGGTGCAGGTGTTTTTTTTTTTTTTTAATATATAGAGGAGATCTTTGTGAAGTCGCGATTTTGATTATCTCTGCTTTGGACTCCTTATTTCATCAAAATATGTTTTTCTGTCTGTTTTTTCCCATGCTACCAGCCGCTTAACCACTGCGTTTCTTTGTTTTAATTCCTTCATCGAGAGAAATGAAGATCCTGCTGATTTCAAAAGCACTTGCGTCATAACTGATCACTACATTTTCTTTGCACATCTTATCTGTTTGGGCCATGCCGCTGATTGCAGTCAAGGCTAATTGTCCGTTTCAAGGGCAGCAGGTTGTCTCAATGCCACTGAACTGGTAACTCCCGTTCAAATTCGAAGCCAATGTTAACAGTCATCGCTGGCCCGAAACGTGTTTCTGTGGCACGCAAGTGAAAGTCCAAAACTTGTGAGAACAAACAGAAAACTGCCTTGCCGGCGCACTTGTGAAATGTGGATTCTTTTTCGTGCCATGCATTGAATAACCTTGCTTTCTTGATTGCACGCATTCCACGCTTACCGAAGTTATGAAAGCATTTGACCAATGCGGTTATTTAAAAAAAATTACAGGGGCCCATAACTTTATCGACCGAATGCTGGCGGTGTGTATACCAAGACTGCCTAGTATTGTTCCTTCCTCATCCCTCTTTCTTCCATCATTCTATACTTCGCACATCTATGTCTCAATCTGCATTTTTTTTTTTACTCCTCCCTTTCTGTTTTCGTATCTTTCTCGGTTTTCTTCTTTCCCCTTTTTGCCTTTCTCTCCCTTGTTGCGGTCAAAGTTCGATGAGAAAAATTAAGTCCATCTCATGGGGAAAAAAATGAACCCCTTTGCCCATCACCTGCAGTCACTTTTACAAATCGAACTGTCAACAATTCAACCGAATAGAAAGATGATTCACAATACTTTTTTTTTTTTTTTACAACATATGTATGCATTTCTTTCTTTGCTTTTACATCCTATTTGTTCTTTTTCCCAATAGGCTCAAGTTTTGCTTAAACTGTGGAGAAACGGGTTCAGTTTAGACGACGGAGATTTGAGATCCTACGCAGACCCAACTAATGCAGATTTTCTGGAGTCTGTTAAAAGAGGGTAAGCTCCGTGGGACACTCTCCTGCTGCTCACATGCGACTAATGTTGGAACAGTGTACACCAATAGACGAGGCCTACCTGCTCATTTTCCGGAATGATTATGTAGCCATGTGTGTCATTGTTTAATGTACGAGTATCCAGCTTGGTATGCTGTAAACTGACGTGCACCTTCCATGCATGGTAGTTGGGTCAGACTTTGTGTGAAAAGCAGGACAATAGGCTCCTGAGTTCGTTAGGAACTAACCTGGTGTGACCTGTACTCCACAGGCGTTACCA
The DNA here is from genome assembly GCA_963921515.1 of Calotriton arnoldi. Lineage (NCBI taxonomy): Eukaryota > Metazoa > Chordata > Amphibia > Caudata > Salamandridae > Calotriton > Calotriton arnoldi. Next base: position 660,892 of record CAWUFW010004360.1, read on the forward strand.
GTCTGAAACAAAATAGAACCTTTGTGCCAGCTCTTCTTCATTAGAGTAAGTCCTCTGCCACTATGTGTTTATCGTCTCTTCCTTTTTTAGGTCTCGACCTAGCGACGCAGCGCGAAGCGCTGTCGCTAGCGAGACTTATTGTTGCTGACTTGCTTCGGAAGGGAGACAGGAGCTGTGCACGCGCAGGACGGACTGGAAATGTGAACGCGCCCGTGAACACGCACTGTGCACATCTCCTGTCCCCCTTCCGTCCTTGCAAGCCTCATGCAATAGCACTTTTAAATGCGCACGCAAGCTCCAAGCGCGGCGCGCTTTACATGCACAGCATGCCTCACTCCACTTACCTGCTGTTGTGGGGACTCTGCGCTGCTCCTCGGCTGGTCTCCGTCTTCAGCCGGTCACTGCAGCAACACGCTGGGCTCCGTCTTGCTCCCAGGAGCCCCGCCTAAAATCCTGCTTTGGCCGCACCATGCGGCATTCACGAAGGCGGGGTGGGCTCCCGCTGGACTTCCCTCTACTGTTTGTATTTTTTTGCTTTCGCGGCCCCGTCCCTGTACCGCACGATCCCCGCAGCACTTCTTCAACTACGGCGGCGAAGTACGCAGGCGCCGCCACTGGGCACGAGCCGCAGGCCACGCCGATGTGCACGCTCACGGCGTGCCTACAACGCGCGCATGGCGCTCTTTACTTTCCCTTGTTCGGTCTCAATATGTATTCAGTGGTTTTAATAATATATTCATCCCGATGTGTGTAATGTAACTGGTGCCCATGTAAAGCGCTCCAGTACCTTCGGGTCGAGGTCGCCCTATATAAAAAACTGCACAAAAAATGTGTAAATAACTTCCGTAGCTGGACGCCCACCCACGCGTTGCCTTTAGGGTTAGTGCTTCTCCACGGGTCTGCGTCCAGGACTTACCAGTAAACTCCAGAGCTGGCGTGCCGTTCCCGCGGGGCTCTGCTGGACTGCCATGTCTCACTGGGGCGCACAGCTGCGGAGCACCCAGTGACAGATGTGCTGCTGGCTATAGTGAACTCTGACGATTCCCACTGCTGCAGCACCCTCCCTGCCTGCTGGGGGAGGCGGGGTCTAAAAATCCGTATTTGTAAAGCGCGAACTACTCACCCTTACGGGTCTCAAGGCGCTGGGGGCCGTCGTGGAAATTAAGTGAGCTATTGCCCAGAGTCACATGGTGCTGAGCTGAGCTGCCGCCGGAGCCAGGGATCGAACCGTGAACCCTGTGCTCCGAAGTCAGCTGCCCTGGCCGCTGCACCACACCTCTCCACACCTCTGGGGTCTGCTGCCATTCATGTCCAAGTCGTGTGGCTTGCTTTATTTGGCACGTCGCTTTGCACACATTCGAGATTTCAGTCGTGCTCTTAAAATAATGTTGATGAGTAGTCAGGAAAGACAACAGTGTTGCCTTTAAACGTGTTTTTCATAGACTCTGATGCCCTTTCGAAATCGGGATGCGTTCCGAGTTCGCACATACCAGAGCTTCCGGACCAGTGGGAGTAACACAAAGTGATCGGGCCCCCACTGCAGGATGTGACGAGGCCGTGATGCCCCTGAGAGTCCTGTATCTTGCATATATATTCATCCTTAGGCTGGTTGTGAGCTCATGAAGGCACTGGCAGGTGCCCCCTGTAGCGTCCCGGTGCGGCTAACATTACACCCCCTCTGCTCCACAAGGGCTGCAGGGGCTTGTGATACGCCCAGGAAGTGCCTGTGCAGTCATGGGATTAGTGAGTGCCACCTCAGGCAGGCAAACTGGCCTGACTTCCCCGCCTCTACCTCGGGCTTGCCAGCCTTTCAGAGACGCTAGGCTAGCGTGACGTGTTGTTCCGATTTTAGCATGTACCATTTGACCTATGGTTCGGTATTAATTATTCTCAGTCGGTTTTTGGATGGTGCATATTAGAAGAAAACAGTCGATATAAGACGGGCTCACGGTGCACTAAGGCTTGTTCGGTTGGGCACCTGCTGTAGAGAAGTTTATGCATCCTGCAGCTTGTAGGTTCCAGTCTCGATGGAGCTGACGCACTCAGCCTTTTACACTTTCAAAGTTGACAGCTGGAGAACCATTGATTTCGGTTATGAAGAGACTCGGATTGTACTGTATGACGCTGTGTGTAGTGTCCTGATGGACATGTAACGAGGCAGCCCCTCCCTCTGGGCTGTGCCTACACCCACCTCATATCCATGGTTCACAGGCGTTACCAATCAGGCGATCATGTCAATGAAAGAAGCGGGCGCACGTGCCCATAGCCAGTTCTACACCCACATCCCTGGTGTCTGTGTTAGTTATTATTCTAACATGTGGGCCTTGGGCCCACAAAACCACATTGGCGAGGAGACGGACCGGCCCTGCCTGCCACCTCAGGCTGGACCACGACGAGGCACAAACTGAAGTGCAGCCAGGGCACAAGTCCTAAAACAAGCATTTGCAATGCAATAGGTCTCGCATTTACGCGAGTTTAAGCTATTGCCATTGTAAATGACAATGTCTTTTATTTATGTTTTAAAAACCAAAACCAAAATAAAAGGCATAGCCATTTACAATGCCAATAGCTCAAACTTGCGTAACTGCGAGACCTGTTGCATTGCAAATGCTTGTTTAAACTTTCATTAGAGTTTTTTTAAGGGGGAGGGCGCCATTTTCCAACTGCTGTTCAGATTGAAATGTATAAAGATATGGGAGCCAGATCATCTAAAATGCCCATGCATTCTCCTTGCTTTGGGGTAGGGGTGAGAGTACTGCTGCTTTACGATGTTATTACCTAAAGATTTGCATGGGAAGGTTATTGTTTTTCAACGTTTTACCACCGTTAGGCACAACGGAGAGGGTCGCACTAACAAAAATTGAGGTACTACCTACAGTTCTTTATTACAGCCTTAAATCTCGCTGCCGAGGACTATTCTGGTTGTTAAAAGCCCTGAACTTGAGTTATAGGTGTGACCCGGAAGGAAGAGGGCCTTTAACAATAGGTAAAGCCTGAGGCAGAAAGGCTATTAGAACATTGCACCTACTAAGAGTAGAATGCTCTAAATGAAACGGGGAGAAATGGAAAAACGAACATTGGAATGTTGGAGCAGAAGGCTTATATACCAGCCATTATAATCCCTGAGCCACTTCATTGTCTTCAATTGTTATTGTTATTGTTAATCGTATTTCTATAGTGCATGGCTTCCCGAAGGCCTCCCAGCGCTGGCAGCGACTACAGAACTGACGAGGTGAAGGCTAGTCGGAAGAGTTTTTGGAAAAGCCAGGTTTTAAGGCTCTTCCGAAAGGCAAGATGGTTCACTTCTAAGCGGAGATGAGAGGGAAGAGAATTCCAAAGTTTAGCAACGTTGTAAGCAAAGGAACGGCCTCCTCCTCTCACCTGTTGAATTCTAGGTACTGAAGCGAGGCCAAGGTGAGTTGATCGTAGGCATCTATTAGGACAGTATGGGGAAATAATATTACGATTGATAGGGGGCCCACTCCCCCACAACGACTTGTGGGCTATGCATAGAGATTTAAATTTTATTCTTTCCGTGATTGGCAGCCAATGTAAGGCATTCAGCGCAGATGAAGCGGATTGACTGTTGGGAATTTTAAATAATAGGCGTGCTGCACAGTTTTGAATAATTTGTAGCTTCTTAGTGGTAGATCGGGGGGGCCCCTAGATACAGGGCATTTCCATAGCCTAGGCGGCAGAGAATTAAGGCCTGGACCATGAGTCTCCTTGCCGGGAAGGGAAGAAGAGGGAGGACCTTCCAAAGCATCCTGATGATGCCATAGCACGTAGCGGCCAGCTTCCTTGCCTGATGATCGAATTTGAGGGACTTGTCCAACCAAATGCCTAAGCTTTTGATCTGGGTTTTGGGGGTAGGAGCAGGACCAAGACAATTTGGCCAAGCCGATCCAAGATTGGTGATGGAAGGGTTGCCCAGAAACATAAGCTCTGTCTTCTCTCCATTAAGCTTGAGGTAGGAGAGTTCCATCCACTTAGCCACTTTTTCTAAACATGGATCCAAACGGGGAACCGAATGCTCAGAATGATTTAGTGCCACCACTAGTTGCGTATCATCGGCATACATAACTATCTTGATACCGTGTGGGAGGACTAGGTCAGCAAGGGGACTCATGTATACATTAAACAAGGTTGGACTAAGGGATGATCCCTGGGGTACCCCACAACTGAGTGGATTACTCTTAGAGGTGATGTCGCCTTGGAAGACTTGGAAAGTCCTGTCATCCAGGAAGGACTGCAGCCAGGAGATTGTGCCCCCTGCGACTCCAACATTCCTCAGTCTATTGATTAGGGTGGCGTGGTCAACGGTGTCGAATGCGGCACTGAGATCCAGAAGAATAATAGCTGCTGTGCTTCCTCGGTCTAAAATGTTTTTTGATTCTTCGACCACAGAAAGAAGAGCGGTTTCTGTTCCATGTTTAGGTCGGAATCCCGTTTGGGAGGAGTGCAGAAGGTTGTTTGTCTTTAAGAACGAGGACAGGATCAAATTAATGTGCTTCTCAAGGATCTTGCTAATCCCAGGAAGAAGGGAAATAGGCAGATAATTTCCCAAAACGTCCGGGTCTAAAGTAGGCTTCTTCAGCAGAGCCCTTACCATAGCGTGTTTCCAGGATGGTGGCACTGAGCCAGTGAAAATAGAAAAAGGTATCAAATGGAGAATAGCTGGGAAGACTACATCCGCAGCCTGGCTTAGAACATGGGGGGCTGCTGGATCACAGGGGAGCCAGTTTTTACAAGTGCTGAAATGTTTTTTAAGGTGTCCATGTTCATCAAGGGGATTTCTTTGAGCAGATGCTCAGAAGGAAGGGGGTCTGTGTCCCTAAAAGGATGAATACTGGAACATGAAGAATGGGGAAAGGTGTTATATATCCTGCACTTTTTTATGGAAGAACTCTACCAGTTCATCACATCTAGCGGGGGAAATATCCTGAGACCTGTCTGGGGAGGGCTGCTTGAGAAGACTCTTAGCAATGCGTAAGATCTCCCGCGGGGAGTTGGATGCTAAATTAATTTTTTCCTCATAATAGCAGGCTTGTGCTTTTTTGATTTCTGATTGATAGACTTTAATGGAGTCCCTGTACTTCTGCTTAATAAGTGCATTATAATCCCTTCTCCATTTTCTTTCAAGTCTTTTGCAGGCTTGTTTGTATTCCCGGAGCTGATGGGAATACCAAGGGGAGGAGATTTCTCTAGCTTTTTTATGGCTGGTTTTCTTTGGGATGACTTGGTCCAAGGAAGCCACAATCCAGTGATGAAATTTTTCATTGGATGACATAGGGTTGGAGTCAAACATGGGTATAGTGTCTTTTAGAACTGACGTCCAAGTTCCCTAGGGGGAGCTTAGACCAAGGACGATCCCACCTACTGACAGTCCCAATGGGTAGAGATTGTCTTGGAATGACCCAGGATAAAGGTATCAAAAAGTGGTCTGACCATGGCAGGGGAGTGGGATCTTCCTCTATGAGGTCGATATTATTTGTGAAAATTAGGTCTAGAAGATGACCTTTCGAATGGGTGGGGCCAGAGACTATCTGCTTAAACTGGATGGCTAGTAAGTCTTGTACTAGAGCAGAGGCGACTAAATTGGAAGGGTCGTCCAGATGTAAATTAAAATCACCTAAAAGAGTGAAGTTAGAAGGGGAGCTAGCCAAGTTGGCGGTGATTTCTGGTCGCTGTTTAAAAAGTTGACCATGGGTTCCTGGCGGGCGATATGTTAAAATACCCAAGAAAGTGTGGGTAGGTGATTGTGAATGAGAAAGTTTCGCAATCGGGTAAAAGGTTGGGTTCAATCCTACATTTGAACAAATTTTTAAGTATGATGGCAATGCCACCCCCCTTCCCTTTTTTGCGGTCTTTCCTCTGGATGTAATAGCCAGGTGGAGAGTTTGTACCAAGCCAGGTTCAGAATCCTTATTAAGCCATGTTTCGGTTAAAAACAGGGCATCGGGGAGTTCCTGTTCTACGAGAATGGAGAGTTCAGCGGAGTGTTTAGGTAGGGATCTACAATTTACTAAGAACATTTTGTAAGGTACACTCTGTGAGACAGGACTGGTGCATGTAGAGTCCCTAGATGCATGGAGTTTAGACATTTTTCCTTAGCTGATCCCTGCATGCGTAGAAGTTGATCGGAGGAATAAGTATGAGTATTTACTAAAAAACGGGCAGGGGTTGTGGCCCCTGGCCCCGGTCAGACGCGGACGGGCACAGGCGGGCTTGCCTTTGGCAAGCCAGCTGCGCACCCGCTGCGTGCATCCGCTGCACGTTCGCCCAGCTGGTCCCATTAATAGAGGATGATCTCGTGAACACTAGAGCGCTAACGAAGATGGCGTCTCTGAGTGTCACCTCTGGTTAAAAAGTGCGAATGCAAAATAGCGCAATGGAAGGAAAAACAGATTCCCACAATTTAAAACGATTCAGATTCAGTTATAACAGTTCATGTGATACACAGTAATACCCCAATGTCAGCGAGATGTGAGCTAAGTTACCCCCCTGTCACCAGTAGTCTGAGGCAACGCTAACCACACGTTCGCCCAGCTGGTCCCATTAGTAGAGGATGATCTCGTGAACACTAGAGCGCTAACAAAGATGGCGTCTCTGAGTGTCACCACTGGTTAAAAAGTGCGAATGCAAAATAGCGCAATGGAAGGAAAAACAGATTCCCACAATTTAAAATGATTCAGATTCAGTTATAACAGTTCATGTGATACGCAGTAAAACCCCAATGTCAGCGAGAGCGAGATGTGAGCTAAGTTACCCCCCGTCACCAGTAGTCTGAGGCAACGCTCATTCCAGCTTCCAGCATTCCAATGTTCTAATATTGTGCTAACTTAACATATAGATTGCCCCTGAATATCTATAGAGAGCTAGATTTTTGGGTGGTATAACTGGTATGAAATGAGGGTTGCCGCAGGGTCACCCTCGGGTCACTGAAATTACCAGCCACAAGAGGGGGCTTTACGTCCCAAATTTTGAATACTATAACATGGCAGTCCAACTTCATTGGCTAGCGAGGTGACCAGTGATTGATCCCATGGGGAGGCAATATGGGTCGGGCCGAACAATATCTTGCACAGCATGTTGACTCCCCTCAATACTTAAAGCAAAGGCCCTGTAAGTGCTTATGGCAGCATTAGACACGAGTCTCGACTACACTTGATTTACACTGCCAGCATACCTCTTAATAGGAACCTGCCACAGAATAACTGAACGGTGCTGCCTGGGTCTGACTGTATTGGGGGACCTTTATGACTCTGTCAAGTTAAGTATCTTTGCAGAAATAATAGAAGGCAGTAATGCCCCTCCGGGACTCTTCCCTTTCTTACAGGAGTATAGTAACGGGGGATACATAAGAGATGGGAACCATGACTAAAATCAAACTTTAAACACAAACTGACATTAGGTGGAGGGCGACAGGCCATCACATTTTTTATTTTATTTTATTTATTTATTTATTGCGATTTTATATAGCGCGAACAGTACCCGAAGGTGTCAGAGCGCTTTACAAAAGAACCAGTTGCGTTACATAAGGACTTTGGATTACATGAGCTACATAGGAGATACAAATGGAAAAAAATTGCAAATGTACAAGTTAAAGTCACTCAAGGAAGAGATACAAGCCGATAAACTCTAAGATCACATAGGAATGGTAGAAGTACAAAGGTCAACTACATATACTAGTGGTTAGAGTTATATATATATATACACAAGTTGCAAATTCACACAGGGTTACATTTAACAGTGATTATGCTTAGACAATTCTATAATACATATTTACAGAGCAGGAAATTCTAGCCATCGTTCAGCCAGGTGTTCAGGAGGTGTTGCACTCAAGGGTGGTGGTCTTTACGAAGTCAGGTCTCCCGCCTGGTTTAAGCACCCGCAGTGAGGCCCCAGCAGGCCCAGCGCGCCAAAACTGCATATAGACATTGAAAGCTGCAGGCGCCATGTTTAAATCAGGCAGACTAAGAGTCAAAAGGAGGACAGTTCGTTGAAATGTAGCTTGTGTCCGTTCACCCCTTGGGAGAGGATTGGTCTGCCCTTACTGTCCCTTCTGGGCCCCAGTCTTGTGATAGCTCCTTCCCTCCTGCACATTATTTACCTCGCACGCCGACTCTGGCACTCGCGGAGGTATTGATGCCTGTATTTGTCCCTGCGGCTGCCATTTTGAAGTCAGGCAGGCCGCTTGGGGGCTTTCACATTGCTCTATAGAGCCCTGCGTGGGGACCTGGATGGGAACCTTAGTAAACTGAGAGCAAGGTGGGTGTAGAATCTGGGCCTATAAATCCTTGACAGAGACTAGAAAAATGCACCGCTTTACTCGGCTTAATTCATCAAGAGATGCCAGGTTCTAGGCTCCAGCTGTTTTATTTTCTACACAGGGCCCCCATCTGACCCCCAAAACAATAGGGCTGATATCCCAAAGCGCAAATTGACAGAGTCCCAGATATGGATCTTAGGCCGATTTGTACCACATGATATGATCCCGTCAGTGCAATTGGATTTTCTGGGCGGCAAATTAAAGCAAACAACTAACCGATCAAGGCTGCTTGACCCAACATTTTGCTTGTTCGGAATGTATTCTCTCCCTAAAAAGGAAAAATTACAAATTCATATACCTATCGCTAGTATGGGTCAAAAGATGGCATTGCCACTGTCTGGATATCCCCAAAGAGACCGAGGGTGGTGAAATGAACAGAACGGGTAGTGCTCTGGGCAGACATCGAATTGGAGACCCTCTGCAGAGATAATTACAGGGTATTAGACAAACAAGGACACACAAAACCTCTTTCAGGGAAAGATTGGTTGGATAACAGTCAATCATCCCAGGGCTAGCAACTATGTAACAGCCGTGTGCTTGAGTTCTCTTGTCTTTATCTTCATTCCCTCCAGCAAACATGAGCGAAAAACAGCCTAGCTGCTAAAGAACTGAGGCAGAGAAGACCTTTTTACGTATGGAAGAGCTGTGTGGCCCAGGGAGGACCTCTGTATGAGAGGTCTCTTGTGGCAGGATGGTCCTGCAGGCACCTACCTGTACCCTTTCACAACTAACAGGTCCATAGAAAGTTGAACATACTGGAACGACCACATGCAATCTAGCTCGTGAAAATCTCCTCAGTATCTCACAACTACTGCTTACGTTGACTCCTCCACTTGATCGGCGTGCCAATAGCCCTGCAGCGTGAAACAGGATCCACCCATCATGCGTTTGCTTCAGGCGCAGGCTCAGAGGAACTAGTTCTTAGGAAACTAGTTCACTCATTTATTCATCAGTTTGCTAGTGATGAAATCACTTCATTCATCTAAATTTGCCGGCAAATTCAGCTCTCCTCTGGGCCCAATCACACTTTGACTCAGATTTTCCTTAGCTGAAGCACGATTATTTGCATCCACTCCTGGAGGAGTAAAAAAATTACTCCTACAGTCCAATAATTGGAAATCTAGATTAAAAAAAAAAAAACGCAATTCCAAAATTCAAATCCCAAAAAATAAGTATGCTTTAAAAAAATCTTAAATAGAAAATCCATTCTCCAAAATGAAATTCTCAGGAAAAACTCCAGTTTTTCCAGCAACGACGTGCTCTTTGTCCTGAAAAGTCACCAAAGGGTTTAAAAAACAGACACCAAAAAACTAAAATGTTGCTTTTATTTCAGCCCTGTATGTGCACACAAATGACTACAGAGGAAAAGGAGTACATGCCAAGGGTGGGGCTCCAATGTGGCATCAGGGGCTCATGCGGTCCTATTGTAAATAAGTGCATACCCTGTCTCACACTTTAATTTTCCTGTTATAATGAGAATAAGCTCTGTGGTTTGGCCTCCTAGAGAACGCACTGTGCCAGGTGTTGTCTCAGCACAGATCTCTGATGCCAGTTATCACTTGTAGCACTTATATGACTACAGTTTTGCTGTGGTTGTTAGGCACACTGGCCTCACTCACGCCACGCCAGGATGGGGAACGTATAGGAAATTCCCTGGAAGCCTTCTATTTCATTTCTCCTCTAACCATCTCGCGGCACTGCTCCCATGCGGGGTCTTAAATCGCTCCAAGGAAGAAGGCTGGAGAATGGATCGATTTACCTACACATAAGCAACCACCTGCTAGACTCCTAACTCCTCGATCAATTTGAATGTTTCTCTAGCTATGTACCTTGCACCGGCGCTGAATGATGGAAGCAAAGACTGAGTGATGCAATGTGCCCTCAAACATGAGTGGAATGATAGTGTCTTCGGTGGCTGACACGTGAAATTCCTAGTTGCTATTTCTCTCAGCTTCTCTTCATAAGTAACCCTTGCGTTCAAAAATGCATTTCTAACCTTTAAATGTGCTTTCACACACCTGTTCATTCACTATATGACTGTAGAGATTTTAGATACATATTTTGTTTTTCTTTAATTCTGTTTCGGCCAGTCTGTCCCTTCCGTGTGTATGCTGTCATTTTTTCGCTTCAAAAGACAATTACGTGTAACAGAATGCAATTGCAAATAGTGTTCAATTCGTGTTTATTTTAATTTACAAAGGATGTTTTAGCTAAGCTAAAGCTAATTAGTCAAGGTGTTTGAGTCCTACTCAAATATTTCCAGATATTACCTCAGTATGTTTTCTTCCCATTCTAGCACATTTCATATTTTTATGATCTGCATACTTTAGAGCAAAATAGAGAATATTTACTCTTTGGCATACATTTCCACAGGCAGCAGCATTTTTTCTTCTGAGTGTGTTGTTTTCTTGGAATATCTCACCTTAACTGTTTGATTACATTGTAGTGCATCGCTAAAAATGTATGACATTTATTTCCATAAAAGGGAAATTCCACATGAACTCCGGAGGCTGGTCCATCGAGGTCCCGTTCACTTGGATATGGAAGACCATCAGGATCAGGAATATGTGCGACCTAGACTAAGATTTAAAGCATTCAGTGGAGAAGGACAAAAATTAGGAAGGTAACACTACAAATATTTTAGTTATTGCTTTTTGTGTTTATGTTCTATTTGGTGTCTATATCAAGTGTATAGATTTGTTACCGTTCATCATCCTTAAAAACTTTATTGGATGAAGTAATATAGTTTGGCGCCGCCTGAAATTAACAAGTGTTAAGATCTTATGACTGAATGACATTTATATTTCACAGATGCAGGACGGAACAACTCATGCCTTTACCACACATGCCTTAACAACGCAGTTTTTACAACGCATCTACCAGTACAACAAACGTCTTTACCACAAACATACATAGAGGTACATTATAAGTACCTTTACCACGCATACCATTGCCACGCATAGCTTTAAAACGCATAATTGTAATATATTAAAATAAATAAACTTGCAGTAAAAAATATTACTATTGAATGCAGAAACAGTATGAAATAACATTTTTGTACACATATTCTACATAGTATAGTAAAAAAAATATCATGTAGACGTAGAGCTAATAAATTAATAAACACTTTTAACGTTTTTACGTTTGCACAGAAGTCCTTCCTTTATTTTAAGCCTGTGTATGGACCATGTCCCTAACCAAGATGGCTGTTGTGAAATGTGAAGATCAAAAATACATTTTTCACCAAACGAATTAACAATGCATTCAGTCAGATTGTAAACCACGATCAAAAAATACATTCCAATATGTACTTTATTGTGAATTATCAAATACCACAAAAAAATATAAGATTCAGCCGTTCACCATTTTGTGCTCAGTGGTACACTGACTTTGATCATGACCACACGCACTATAGAGGAGGAGATAGATAGATTGGTGTTCACACACTGCCATCTATCCACACAAGTAAGAACAACGTTTACATTAAACACCCTCATTATTAACTAGCAAAATCCCAAAAACATTTTTTTAAGTTTACATGGATTATCCAGAATAGTTCAACACTATATTTCGACTAAATTTACTGGAGTACTAACAATGTAAGTCAACATACAAAGCTTTTTGTGAATAAAAAAACTGAGAATAAACCTCTATTTTTTTTAATGTTGCTGGACAGGGATTGAGAAACATAATTACTAATTTACCTCCACCTGAGAACTTACCTCAGGGAAAGTGCTGGACAGTGACTGGGGGTCAAAATTACTATTCTAACACTGCTGGGTACTTATCTCAGGGAAGGTGATGGATAGTGTCAGGGGCAAAATTACTATTCTAACTACGCTAGGTACATACCTCTAGTAAGGTGCTAGACAGTGCCGGGGGCAAAGTTACTATTCTAACTCCACTGTGTACTTACCTCATAAAAAGTGCTGGACAATGACTGGGGGTCAAAATTACTATTCTAACACCGCCGGGTACTTACGTCAGAGAAGGTGCTGGACAGCGACTGGGGGGTCAACATTACTATTCGTAATTCACTTGGTGTCTGGGGACACAATTACTGTTCTGATACCACTGGGTACTTACCTCCGAGAAAGTGCTGGGCATTTACTGGGGGGCAAAATTTCTATTCCAACTCAACCGGGTACTTACCTCAAAAAAGGTGCTGGACTGTGGCTGGGGGGTAAAATCACTCCTGTTACACCACCAAATACCTTATTTTCCTTTCAGCAGACCCTGTAATCAAAAAAAGAATATTGGAAGATCCAATAAGAGAAAAAGTACACCAGACTTCAGAAAAACAGTGTATGAAAATATAAAAACCTTTTCGGGTAAATAATCTTTTAAAATCTATGCATAACCAAATCTAACAACAGTCTTTCTACAGGCAAAGATGTAGGGCCTGATTACGAGTTTGGCAGTCCATTGGACCGCTGAACCCGTGGTAGACGTGCAGTGGCAGTCGGGGACCACCGGCACCAGTGGTCCGACTGCCGTATTATAAGTATGGTGGTCGGACCGCTTTGGGACTGCTGCAACCGTGTTCCCTGGCAGTGGCGTGGCGGTCTGGGGCCGCAATATGCTTGGCGGTGCTGCTGTGGCACCACTAAACATATTCTGAGTTTCCCCACTGCCATCCTTTTCATTGCGGTGAGCCCTCTATTTAAAAAAAAAAAAGGCTGGTGGTGAGGAAACAAAGGGGGCCCTTCAGAGCCCCCTGTTGCCCCTGTACACTGGGATGCATGCAGGGGGGGGCACATGGTGTGCCCTCCTGTGTGCATACACGCCCAGTTCCTGCACGGGATGGACTAAACAGTCCATGGCGTGCAGGTACTTGCTTTGGCATTCCAATTGCGGTGCCTTTTTCAGAGGCACCGCAGTGGGAACACCAAAGAACCACTCGCCAGACCAGAAGAAAACTCAAAATCTGGCGGGCGGCAGGCCGGCGGTCGACTTTGGCCAGGCGGAGGCGTGCCACTCCACTCCCGCACTGCCAAAGTCAAAATCAGCCCCTTAGACTTAAATTTCTCTCATTTTTCACAGTAAAAATAACATTTTTTCCACAGTCACAACAGTGTCTCAAATAACCATGAAAACCCATTTTCCCTTAGCAGGTACATTGGTCCCAAAAATAAGCACTTCTTTTAGAAGAGCTACTCACTTCTCAATAAATATATAAATAAAGTGTAATAAATAATAATTAAAATATCAAGAAGTTACAGCCTGCGCCACATGATGACTTCCTTTACAAGAAGGCCATTTCTCTTTTTTTCCAGTTCGCTCCATTTTTCTCTGTTATACCTTCATCCAGTACACATTCTGTGCTCTCAGACAAGTCTCCAAGAATGTGAAGTTTGCCCTCTCGAGCAGGATTGTACTGCTTCCCTTCTGTTATTGCAGAAGGATTTAACAACCTCCCTCTTTAAAGTGTACATAACAGAGATGGTCGGAGCTGTGCGTGTACTACAGTCGGGCCTGCCTGTTTTTAAGGCCATTGTAAAATGTGTAAGAGGCTATACTCACCTCTTCACAAGCATACCACCACCTCTTCTTTTGTCCAGGCCTAACCCAACTCTACCATGCTTCCTTCGTAGTCATTGTTAACGCACCCTAATTGCAGTCTAAGCCACAGCACCCTATGGCCAATCTCAACTGAGACTAGACCAGTCTATTTTAAAACCACTGGTGCTTGAAGCCAGTTGCAGCATCCTCCTACTCTGCTCATTTAGGTGTCCTACTGCACGCATGTGGTCTCTCCCCCAAACCTTCTCTCTCACCCTTTTACCCCGATTGCCCTATGTTCAGGCCTCCATGTACCCTGCAACTGTCCAATTTTTGTTTACCACTTTGCTGAAGACTCAATACGTAAAGACAACCTGGCCAGGGACTTACTCAGGCTCTTCAGTGTTGGAGATCCTTCTGGGAAATGGACTCACAAAGTGTGGCTTCTACTCCCCTCCCTTCTCTATGTACTCTAAGGGTTTTGAGCCAGCACATCACTAGAACATCCCAATATCTGCTTGGTTTAGCCCTATCCCAATCTTGTAGGGCACTTTCCTCTTCACCAAATAGCCCTGTTATTAAGGCCCCTCCAGAAGGAATAAATCCTCTGACAGGGAACTCTTGACACTCCTACCTCAAGTGCTGATCTCTAACCCACCAATTGGGAAGCAGAAAGTTAACAGGATACTAATGAAGAAAATTGCCTCCAACCTATTCTATAGTGCCAGTCTTTTGAAATGGTTGATTTCCTTCTGTGTGGCAGACGTGGTTTCTGTCTTGTCATAACTATGATCCCCCAACAGTGAGCACTGCGATGACTTGTTTGAGAAATATTCTGCAAAGACTATTGAAAGTCCTTCATCCGCATGAAAAGGCACACAGATATTCGTGAGAAAAGGGAGGCTTTGTTTAGATATTAAGCAACCAGCCCTTGATCAAGGCAGTGTCCAACTGCCAATCTTTCCACAAACAAGACCCCACGTTCCAATCCTCCTTATTACATCATAGCCCAGAACCGCTCCTATCAATAAATAGCTGGTGAACAAATTAAAACACAACTATACACTCTTAATTACTTATTAATGTATGCAACTAATTGTATATGCTATACATAGTCCATACATTTTCTAGGAACTGTTCTTTGCCGACAACTCCTACGCACTTGATTTCTGCCACATGAATTCAAACTTGAATCCTCCTTTCTTCTCTCATTCTTCCGTTCCATTTCTACAGGTTTCTCCTTTGAGAAACCACATTCTCCATCTCTTAGCTCCATACTCTTTTGCTCCAAACCAGCCTTGAAATGAGCTGTCTCAACCTTTCCACACTTCACAACCTTTCTCATGTTCCATCTTTTTCCATCATCAACTATAACTGAAAACTTCAGTACCTCCCGCACCCTTTTCGGCTCTGACCATTTTGATTCTCCCTTCCTGAATATTTGGAATTTCCTCACCCTTACGATGTCCCCAACTTCAATTTTAGAGACACACTCCGCAGCATCTTCCTTGGCTATTCCATACCTCTGCTTCTTCTCATGCACAACTGCTTTCATCTTTTCTTCGTCCACCTTCGCCACCTTGTCCTTATTCATCCATGCTGGAACAGCAACAGTACATGCTTTTCTGCACTCAATAGCACAAATGGCATTTCATCCGTGGTAGAGTGTGGAGTGATTCTATAGTCCCACGCCAATTTTCTGATTTCCCCTTTCCAATCTAACCCACTCCTTAAAGATAATTGTAAATTCTCTGCTACAACCCTATTGAATCTTTCAACTAAACCATTTTCTTGGGAATGATATACAGCACTTCTCTTATGCATAATTTCACTTTGTGACAGGAACTCTGTAAATTCTCTTGCAACAAATTGCGGACCATTGTCTGATATCAACACTTCTGGATATCCTTCTCCTCTAAATAGTTCTTTGCAAAATTCAATAACCACCCTAGCTTTCACCTCCCTAGCAAATGTAATCTCAGGCCATTTTGAATAATAATTCATTAATACAATGGCAAATCTCTTCTCACTACCCAGAATCTCAAATGGTCCACTTACATCTATTCCTACCCTCTGCCAAGCATATTTAGGTAAATCCATGGCTAATATAGGTGTCGCCTCCACCGTATGTGACTTGTCACAACAAGCACACGCTAAACACCCTCTCACCCACCTTTCCACATCACGATCAACTCCTGGCCACCAAAAATTCAATCTCACTTTGTGTTTCATGGCTGACATGCCCCCATGACCTTCATGTAATGCATCAAGTAGTTTCACACGTAGTTTCTTTGGTACAATTAATTTGTCACCCCTTCTTAAAAGACCATCAATGCAAGATAATTCAGACCAGACATGCTTGTAATTCACCAATTCATACCCCTCGTTCCATTGTATATTCCAACAAACGGGCAATCGATTTATGATTTCCTGACAAATCTCATCATTGATGATTTCAGCTTTTCATTCTTGTTCTGAAATTGCTTTAAAACACACATTCTCTATATCAGCAATCTTCCAGTCCTCCTCAACTTCATTACAATCTCCTTGAACTGGTAGGCGTGATAAAAAAATCATCGTTCACATTCTTTACACCTGGTACGTATTTTACCTTAAATGTACGTTCTTGTAGCCTACATAACCACTTTGCAATACGTGGAGTGGCCTTTCCCGCACCTTTGGTGGTAAAAACATCAATTAATGGTTTATGGTCCGCCCATAGTTTGAACTCTGTACCCCACACAAAGTTTCTAAAGTGCTGAATGCCCCACCAATAGGCCATTGTCTCCTCCTCAATGGTAGAATAATTCAATTCTGCTCCTCTCAATATCCTGGAAGCAAATGTGATTACTCTTTCATCCCCATTTCTTCTCCTTTGCATAAGTACAGCTCCCAGTCCATGCATGCTAGCATCAGTTGCAATTATAGATTGATCACGAGTGTCAAATGGGGACAACGCAACTGCATTACTTAAACATTTGTTAATATCATGAAACGCTCTCTGACAATCTGTGGACCAAATGAAGGCATTCCCTTTTTTCCTTATCTCTCTCATTGGTTATACCTTATCAGCAAAATGATCAACAAACTTTGCATAAAATTCTGCCAGGCCTAGGAACAATTGTAATTGGTCCTTGTCTAATGGACTTGGAGCTTTCTCAATAGCCTCAACTAATTTTAACTTAGGCTTAATTCCTTGCGCTGAGAGGGTATGTCCCAAGTACTCTACCTCTTGTAGTGCAAATCTACATTTATTCAATTCCACAGTTAAACACGCATCATTCAATTTTCTCAACACTTGTCTTAAAATGTCAACATGTTCACATTTGTTACGGCCCCAAATCAAAACATCATCTTGAAAAAACCTCACTTGATGTACATCACCCAACAATTTGTGCATCACACGCTGAAATACAGCGGAAGCAGATGCCAAGCCAAAAGTCATCCTGATGAAACGGTATGCCCCTTCAGGTGTAACGAACTAAGTTAAATGGCGAGACTCCTCGTACAACACCTGATGGTAAGCACTGGACAAGTCAGTTGTCGAGAAATATTGTCCACATGTTACTCCAGCTAATAACTCTCCCATATTAGGTAAGGGATGGCGATCTACCCAAATGTTACTATTTAAATCCCTTAGGTCCACACACATCCTGATCTTTCCATTAGGCTTGCGCACTATAACAATCGGACTCAACCAATCCGATGCTTTAATTGGTTCAATAATATGCTCTTTACACAATCTTTCCAATTCATCCCTCAATGGAGCTCTCAAAGCCAAAGGCACACTTCTCACTTTTTGTACTACAGGCGTTACATTCTCTTTCAGAATAATTTTATGTACAAATCTTCCTAGACAACCCAATTCCTGACCAAAAAGTCTAGGGCATTCACATGCCCATGTAGACACCACATCATATGCTGCAGTTAACACCTGTTCTACACCATTGGGATCTAATTTTATTCCTAGTGCCCACTGATCTCTCCACCCTAATAATAATCTTCCTTTTTCTACAGCATATACTGTACATGCCGTGCGTCTATCCTTGAATCCAACCTCAGTTTGGAAGCATCCAATGATGGGTAATTTGCCCCCACAATATCCTTCTGGTTCGATGTAAGTCTTGCTTAAATTCACACAACCTACTTTTTCCCAAGTTTCCTTTTTAATCAATGTGTATGGGGGACATGAATCAGCCCACACCCATGTATCTATTCCACAAATATTCACCTGACATTTGGGGGGACGGTATTCATTGTCCGATCTCAATATTTTCCTATTCACAGTACTTACAGAATCCTGTAACATTAAAACTTTTACATCATCCTCCGAATCAGATGACCTTTCCTCACACTGCCCACTCTTGCTATCCTGATCTATTGCACTGACAAAGTTTGATCTGTTTCTACATCAACTTCCACTTTTGCATATTCTCGCAAAATGTCCAACTTTCTGACATTTATAACACTTTACTCTTATAGCTGGGCAATTGGTAGATGAAGCAATGTGTTTTACACTTCCACACCTAAAACACATTTTCCTATTGCTTTCATATTACCATTTATTTTCCTCCTCTTTGGTATTAGTCTTTCCCTTTAATTCTTTTATCTTGCATACATTCTCTCGTTTTTCAATTCTTCAACATATTTAGACGTATTTTCAACAAGCTTAGCTACAATTATAGCTTTATCTAATGATGGTTTTACAAACCCAACAATTTATCTTGTATTCTAGAATTATTTGTACGATTGATGAATTGATCCTTTATAATTTCATCCAGCATTTCTTTAAATTTGCATGTAATAGCCAAATTCCGCAACTCTGCAACATACTGATCCACAGATTCATCCACACCCTGTGCTTGAGAAAAAAAGTTGTCTTTCCACCGCCACACTAACTGCGAC
This sequence comes from Calotriton arnoldi, assembly GCA_963921515.1. Lineage (NCBI taxonomy): Eukaryota > Metazoa > Chordata > Amphibia > Caudata > Salamandridae > Calotriton > Calotriton arnoldi. The sequence continues at coordinate 679,631 of CAWUFW010004360.1, forward strand.
CAAAATATTCTTCCAATGCATTCACTGTGCACACATATTCATCTACAGTATCCTCTTCCATGTCCGAATTATCTTCTCCAATATCTTCAAAATTTCTCAAACCTGGCAATGTTTTTAATACTTTTCTACCTTCAACCTCTAGGGTATGCTTCAACATAGCTACCTTCCTTTTTGCCGTGAATACTGTACCTCCTATTGCTTCCAAATACGTCTCAAATGCCTTACGCCAGTCTTTCCAAGACATTACATGATCTTCTGGTTTAGCAAAGAATGTAGGCACTGGAGGAATCGACTGCAACATGGCCATGCTGTCTTCCTGCACGGTCTATACTTTACTATTAGAACTAACAACAAATTCAATCACCAAATCCAATACCCACCCCTACTAGCTTCACAAGATCTAATACTAAAAATGTACACAGGTTACAACAAGTTTAACAAAAGAGAATAAGGGAAAAGAAGAAGGAAAAATGCAAACACACTGCAGTGATGCAGCCTTCAATGTAATCAAATTAACAAATTAAAATAATAATTCAACAAAGTCGTCACCGTAGTCCTCGTTGTGGGGCTCAGGTTTTTCTTTGAAGAAATTAACCTCTTTCCATATTTACATGAACTATTCAAACTCGGTCATAACCCAAACTGATATGGCTCCCACAGGATGTACACCTCCTTCCTTGACTCTGTAAACACGTAGTCCTCTTTCAATTTCTGACTTGTCGCGTTGCTCCTGATTCACACTCAGGCGACAGGCTCCCTGTAAGCTTCTTTTTCGTACCGCCATTCGCACACAGCTATCTCCGCATCTGCCAAGTGTACCTCCGTTTGCACACAGCTATCTCTGAATCTGCCACGCGTAGTCTTTGTAATCTGCCACAGCCGCACGTCAGAACGAGATACAGCTGGAATGTACACAGTCGCTAGTCAGCTCATTTGCCTCACCTCCTTCACACCGCGGCCCGCATCAACACCTTCATCGGGCCATCTCCGTGTCAGGTACCTCTTATCAAATACTTGTACATACGCTACCACAGAGGTTACTCCTTGTCAGTGCTGTTAACGGTGCAGGCTTGGCTAGTATACGCTTCTCCTCCATCCAATACAGCGCTGAGCGGAGTTATGGCAGTCTCAAAGCGCTTTCCTACCTCTGACTGGGAATCTCCATAGTAGCACTTGTGCTGTACTCAGTGCACTGCCCACAGTACAAATCCCAGCTGTACTCCTAGACGCCCACGAACTTCCTTTAGTTGGCTCTGGTCAGTACAATGCCAACATGGATCTAAGTGGTGTAATTTGGTGAAAAAAATCTTGGATCAGGCTGGTCATGGTGAATTCGCTATATCCGATTGATCTTCGCCACTGAAAAGTCCTTCATCCGCATGAATAGGCACACAGATATTCATGAGTATAGGGAGGCTTTATTTAGATATTAAGCATCAACGAGCCCATGATCAAGGCAGTGTCCAACTAACAATCTTTACACAAACAAGACCCCACGTTCCAACCCTGCTTATTACATCATAGCCCAGAACCGCTCCACGATCCTTGTTCCCAGATGCAACAACTATCTGCCCCTGCACCGGCCCCTGCCGACAGGGACAACAGTTCCTGTAAAACAGGGACACGAACAGCAACAATTTCTGTAAAAAATTGTGCACAGCATTCCACTTTTCCAAATGTTTATATGAGCAATCAGTGCCTAAATGTTTGCAATATGGCGTTATTTATGTAACTGTCATTTGAACAGCCTGTTCTTTAAGGGGATGGGGATCACGATATACTAGATGAACCTGCACTCTTTGTATGGACCTCTGGTGCTTTCTGGGGACTGGCTCTTGCGTTCGAAAACCTTATGAACCAGTGATTCAAATAAAATAAGTGCTAGCTTCAGAGAAAACAACCACATTTGAGTCAGAGCTGGTTAACCTTTCTAACCGACCCCACAGCTCTCTGTTTCATCCCCTGGTAACCTATCACTTCTTCATAAAAATGTTGCGTCCTGCAATAAAAATGTTTGGGACCACTCTCACCCCACCCACTTTCCACCAGTTCTACTGCAATACCTTGGAGTTGCCCTTCAGTTGTGAGGGGCATTTCTGTCCTGCATGCAGATATTTTGAAAGAATAGTCCTAATACTGTTTTACTAGGAGGAATCCCCTAAATTGCAGCGTCCCTATCATCACAAAATCAGGAATTAGGGTGGATGAATGCAAAGAAATATAAACGACACCCAGAAAATGATATGTGCATCCAAAAGACTTACCTATTTTCTCTTCAATTTTACCACCTGGGAACCCTTCATTGTCCCTTTTTAGATCTGGTGTTAGCCAAGACCTTTCGATTGCTTTTTAAAAAATATATGTATATTATACTTATTTAAAAGGGCTTTCAGCCAGCTGTCTTCATGCATTGGTCTGTTGGTCTGTCATTAACACTTTACTTCCGCCCACTACAGCATAGGGCAGTGGGTCAGCTCACTTCAGCCACTGGATAATTTCACTTTCAGTGAAAGCACTTTGCTCTTTCACAAGGAGCACATCTGCATGCAAGCTAGTTCTCTTCAGTGCCACTGTTTGTATTTTTGCTTTATTTCTTTGGTGTTACCTTTGTGTTTAGAGTCTGATGAGCTAACAAGACATTTTCTATCAGCTCTCCAATGTGATCACAGTGAACATTCCAGCTTTATCAGTTCCTGTCTCCTGCTGATGGTTTTGTGAATTAATTCCTTTTTGAGTGGTCGTGTTATTATCTGACTGCTGCTGTTTTACAGCATACCACAATATGTCCATTTGAAACTGTTCTTCATGAAGTTGTAATTTATTTTTTAGTATGTGTGCAATAAAGAGCATTTCCAACTTCACTCCTGCATGTTATGCTGGTATGTATTTTAATTGAGGATTAGAGTTATATTTGTAAACCAACATAGTCTTGTGTCAGGCTTACATGGCTTTCTAGATTGCTTTCAGTGATCTTGTATGTCGTGCTTATACAGACATTTATCATTTCTATTACTAATTTTAGCTCTGCTTTTTACTCCAATTTCTTGTCCTATCTAATTTATCTATCTATCTATCTTTGCAGCCCTATCTGTCTGTCTACCTCATGACCTTTATTGTCTCATTATCTGTCTGTCTGTCTCATTATCTTTCTGTTCTGTATACCTATCTACCTGTATGTCTCTCTACCTGTATGTCTCTCTCTCTATCTATCTATCTGTCGATCTGTCTATCTGTCACCCTGCCTATCTACCTGTCTATCTATCAACCTATCTATCTGTCTTCCTGGCTGTCATTATCTATCTATCTATCTATCTTTGCCAATCCATCTAGCTGCCTACCTATCTACATAACCCTCTATTCGTAGCATGTGTTGGCTGCAGATACACATGCTATGCACACTCCTGCTATGTAGTGTTGGGCTCGGACTTTACAACTTGTTTTTCTCGAAGAAGTCTTTTAAATGCTGATATGACATTGAGTCTCCTCCTCTTCGAGAGAATGCGCGTGTCGAATGGCTCCAGTGTTAGATTGATTTGTTCCACCATCAAGTTCAGACAGATTGCGCCAGAGCTCTGTGCATATTCAACACCTACGTGGCCTATGGATGCCTAATGGGCTTGTATCAGCTTCTACTTGTTGAAACCAACAGGCATCAGTCACTTTTTCATATACCAGTCATCAAAGCTTTTATGAAAGGGTTGAAAAGAATAATTCCACCCTGTACGCCACTAGCACCTTCCTGGAATTTAAATTACATGGCTAATGTCCACACCTTTTGAACCACTGCATTTCTGTCCTTTGCATTTCCTCTCTTGGAAGGTCACTTTCCTTGTTGCTATAACTTCCCTGAGAAGAGTTAGTGAAATTCATGCTCTAACTATAGAGGAGCCTTATTTTCAAGTTTTCCAGGATACTGTTTGTCTTTGTACAAATCCAAATTTTCACCCAAAGGTCATCTCTCCCTTCCACCTAAACCAATCACTTAATTTACCAGTCTTCTTTCTTAAGCCAGAGACTAGCAGGGAGCGCTCTTCATGACTTGACCTTGACCTTGACCTTGACTGGTAGGTCGCTCCCCCACCACACAGCTCCGTCTGTGTGCCCTGCTGTTGCCCCTGATTGTGCTCGTTTTTTTCCTTCTGTGCCCCCTTGCTGCCCTGATTGTGCTCGTTTTTCCTTTCTGTGCCCCCTTGCTGCCCTGATTGTGCTCGTTTTTCCTTTCTGTGCCCCCTTGCTGCCCTGATTGTGCTCGTTTTTCCTTTCTGTGCCCCCTTGCTGCCCTGATTGTGCTCGTTTTTTTCCTTTCTGTGCCCCCTTGCTGCCCTGATTGTGCTCGTTTTTCCTTTCTGTGTCACCTTGCTGCCCTGATTGTGCTCGTTTTTCCTTTCTGTGCCCCCTTGCTGCCCTGATTGTGCTCGTTTTTTCCTTTCTGTGCCCCCTTGCTGCCCTGATTGTGCTAGTTTTTTCCTTTCTGTGCCCCCTTGCTGCCCTGATTGTGCTCGTTTTTCCTTTCTGTGCCCCCTTGCTGCCCTGATTGTGCTCGTTTTTTTCCTTTCTGTGCCCCCTTGCTGCCCTGATTGTGCTCGTTTTTCCTTTCTGTGCCCCCTTGCTGCCCTGATTGTGCTCGTTTTTCCTTTCTGTGCCCCCTTGCTGCCCTGATTGTGCTCGTTTTTTCCCTTTCTGTGCCCCCTTGCTGCCCTGATTGTGCTAGTTTTTTTTCCTTTCTGTGCCCCCTTGCTGCCCTGATTGTGCTCGTTTTTCCTTTCCGTGCCTGTTTCCCGCCGCTGCGCCCCTGCGGCCCCGCCCCCTCACTGCCCATTCGCTGCCCCATTCCGTGCTCCTCCCTCCCACCTCCCCATTTATGGTGGCCGCTGGGCGGCCGCGCAGCGGACATGCGCAGCGGGCGCGCCTAAGGCAAGCCCGTCTGCGCCCGTCCGCGCCGGGACCGCGCCCAGCGCCAGAACCCATGGTCCGGGCATCCCCGCGCCCGCCACATCAACAGACGCCGATACTGACGCCAGCACCCTCCACGCACTCAACCCCGGAAAAGATCACGCCTGCTACCGGGCCACCCGAAGCGCACCCAAGGGCCCTTCACCTGCCGGAACTGCAGCTTCGCCAGCACCCGCCCCGCCAAACCACCGCCCAGGAAAGAACCCAACTACCTCAGATGCATCCTCCTCAACACCCGCTCCGCCCGCAAACACGCCATCGAACTCTGGGACCTTCTCGACTCAACCTCCCCAGACGTCGCATTCCTGGCGGAGACCTGGCTGAATCCCGCTTCAGCCCCCGACATCGCCATTGCCATCCCGGACGGCTACAAGATCACCCGCAGGGACCGCACCAACGGAGTCGGAGGAGGCATCGCCATCGTCCACAGGAACACCCTCAGAGTCTCAACCAACACCGACGACACCCTCAGCACCGCCGAACACATGCACTTCCAGATCCACACCGATCCCAACACCACCCTCAGAGGAACCCTCATCTACAGACCCCCCGGACCCCGACCACAGTTCAGCGATTCTATCGCTGACTTCGTCAGCACACACGCCATCGCCTCCACGGACTACATCCTCCTCGGGGACCTGAACTTCCACCTCGAGAACAACAAGGACACCAACTCCACCACCCTGATCGACAACCTCGCCACCCTCGGACTCAGACAGCTCGTGACTACACCCACCCACGCCGCCGGCCACACGCTAGACTCCATCTTTTCCGCAAGCCCACACGTCTCCTTCAACCACACCTCCGAACCCCACTGGACTGACCACCACTGCATCCACTTCACCTACAGGAAGCCCACCACGCACCACCGCACCGAACAAATGCCTCGCCGCTGCTGGAGCAGAGTCACCGAAGACCAGCTAACCACAACCCTCGCCCTGAGCCCACCCACCGAACCCTCCGACCCTGACACCGCCGCCCGCAACCTCAGACAGTGGATCAACGACTGCGCCAACACCCTCGCCCCGCTCAAGAATCCGCCCAACAGCCACACCAGCAAGAAAGCCACCTGGTTCACCAAAGACCTCCAGGCCTCCAAGCGAACATGCCGAAAACTGGAGAAGATCTGGCTCCACGAACGGACAGCGGACAGCTACGCCGCCCACAAGAGCGCCACCCGCAGTCACCATCACCTCATCAGATCCGCCAAAAGGGCCTCACTCAAAGACCGCCTAGACAACAACGCACACAACAGCAAAGAGCTCTTCAACATCGTGAAGGAACTCTCCAACCCCAGCTCCAACACCAACGACATCCCGCCGTCGCGAGACCTGTGCGACTCACTGGCCACCTTCTTCCACCGCAAAATCGCCGACATCCACGACAGCTTCAACACCACGACCGCCCGGCAACCACCGAGACCACTGCCCCCACAACCACCAACCGCCTGCTCTCCTGGACCAACATCAGCGACGAGGACACCAGCGAGATCATGAACACAATCCACTCCGGCTCACCGCTAGACCCGTGCCCTCACCACGTCTTCAACAAAGCCAGTACAGCCATCGCGCCCCATCTCCGGAAAATAATCAACATCTCCTTCGAGACAGCAACCTTCCCGGAAAGCTGGAAGCACGCCGAGATCACCGCCTTACTCAAGAAACCCAAGGCAGACCCCAAGGACCTCAAGAACTTCCGACCCATCTCTCTGCTCCCGTTCCCCGCGAAGGTCACCGAGAAAATCGTCAACAAACAACTGACCCGCTACCTCGAGGAGAACAACATCCTGGACCCTTCCCAGTCCGGCTTCCGCAGCAACCACAGCACCGAAACCGCCCTCATCGCCGCCACCGATGACATCAGGACCCTGCTAGACAACGGAGAAACAGCAGCCCTCATCCTCCTGGACCTATCAGCCGCCTTCGACACGGTCTGCCACCACACACTACGAACACGCCTTCACGACGCCGGGATCCAAGAGAAGGCCCTGGACTGGACCACATCCTTCCTCTCCGGCAGAACACAAAGCGTCCGCCTCGCCCCTTCCGATCCAAAGCCACCAAGATCATCTGCGGCGTACCCCAAGGCTCCTCCCTCAGCCCAACGCTGTTCAACATCTACATGGCACCCCTCGCCCACGTCGCCCGACAGCACAACCTCAACATCATCTCCTACGCCGACGACACCCAGCTGATCCTCTCCCTCACCAAAGACCCTCACACCGCCAAAGCCCACCTCCACGAAGGAATGAAGGCCGTCGCCGAATGGATGAGGACCAGCCGCCTGAAGCTGAACTCGGACAAGACGGAGGTCCTCATCCTTGGTTCCAACCCTTCAGCATGGGACGACTCCTGGTGGCCGACATCACTGGGAACAGCCCCGACACCCACCGACCACGCACGCAACCTAGGGGTCATCCTCGACCCCACCCTCTCCATGACTAAGCAGGTCAACGCCGTTTCCTCATCCTGCTTCAACACCCTCCGAATGCTCCGCAGGATCTTCAAGTGGATCCCCACCGAAACAAGAAAAACAGTCACCCAGGCCCTCGTCCCCAGCAGGCTGGACTACGGAAACGCCCTCTACGCAGGAACGACGGTTAAGTTCTGAGACGGCTGCAACGCATCCAGAACGCCTCTGCACGTCTTATCCTCGACATCCCCCGACGCAGCCACATCACACCCCACCTGAGAGACCTGCACTGGCTCCCTGTCAACAAGAGGATAACCTTCAAGCTCCTCACCCACGCACACAAAGCACTCCACAACTCCGGACCAGCCTACCTCAACAGACGACTCAGCTTCTACACCCCCACCCGCCAGCTCCGCTCCACCAGCCTCGCCCTCGCCACAGTCCCCCGCATCCGGAAAACGACCGCCGGCGGCAGATCCTTCTCCCACCTTGCCGCCAAGACCTGGAACACCCTCCCCACCAACCTTCGGCAGACCCAAGACCTACTGGCCTTCAGAAGACTCCTCAAGACCTGGCTCTTCGATCAGTAGCAGCACCACCCCCCTCTTCCCCCAGCGCCTTGAGACCCTCGCGGGTATGTAGTGCGCTTTAGAAGTGACATGATTGATTGATTGATTGATTGATTGATAAAAGAGCACTAATGTATCATATCTGAAAGAGACACGTTAGTGATAGATTCCTTACCTTAGAATATCCCCAGGCGTCAGGCTGGATCCGGAAAGTTTTGCGTAGCAGTACCCTTGCGCGTCGGTAGGCGGCGTCGTGCGGCTCCGCGTCCGTCGTCGGCGTCGTGATCGCCGGGATGACGTCGCGGGCAGTACTCAGACGCCGCCCCTGCGCGCTGACGTCAGTTCTTCTTTTTCCGCGCCAGCAAGCGCAGATCCGGGAAGAGCAGTGCCCTGGTCAATTTTTGACCATACTTTTTGGTGATTTTTTCACTGTTTTTTCCATCTTTAAGGTGTCGTAGGGATGCCCGGCTTCAAGCGATGCGGCGCCTGTGCGCGGATGATGTCCGTCACCGACCCGCATTGGGAGTGTCTCTTCTGCCTCGGCCGAGGCCACGACACCGAGTCTTGTCCCGAATGCCAGGCCCTCAACCCGAAAGCTTTGCGAGAGCGGTCTCGAAAGCTCCTCGAGGCCCGGCATTCGGCTCCACGGAGGCCCCGGTCGCGTGAGAGGTCCAGGGGTCGCTCGCGGAGTGCACACCGGTCGTCGGCGTCGAAGTCTTCTTCGTCCGGTAAGTCTAAGCACAAGAAGTCCAAGAAGCATCGTCGCTCTCGGACTTCGCCTCGCCGGTCTCGCGACTCGGCTGAGGCCCCTCCCGGCACCGTCCCCGCCCCCGCGGCCCCGGACTTGCCTGTGGAGTCGCCCCCGTCCTACCCGCCCTTCCCGGGTTCGGGGGCGGATCCGGCCAAGGTACAGGAGTTCCTGTCGGCCATGGCCCGCCTCTTCGGGCCTTCAGGCCCCTCCGGTGCGCCTTCGGGCCCCGCGGGCCTGGTGGGGTTGCTCCGGCGTCGCCGGCGGCTCCGGCCCCGGCGTCGCCCGGGACTCCAGCCTCGATCCCGGCTCCGGCTTCGGCCCCGGCCTCGATCCCGGCTCCACAACCCCCATCGACGCCGGTCGACCTCACGACACCTCCGCCGGCGCCGATGTCTCCGGTGCCGTTCTCGACGCCGCCCTGGGCTCCGGGCGGCGTCGTCCCCAGTTCCTTCCGGCTCCGGACATGGACCCGGAGCGGCGTCGCTCGACGCCGGCTCCGGCGCCGATGGGCCCTTGGGTCCCAAATGTCCCTCCTCCTCCTTATTTTGAACCAGAGGAGGACCAGGAGGACTGGGAGGGTCTGATGACCCTCTGACTCGCAACTGTCAGTATGATGAGGACTGGACAGAGAGTCTAGGGGAGGCCAGTGGTCTGGATACTTCTCCTGACACTGGCATGCTGTCTCCTCCCGTGGCTACGGAGGAGGGGGCCAATTTTGGTACGGTGTTGCGTAGGGCTGCTGGGGCCTTACGTCTCCAGCTCCCTACTTTGACGGTCAAGCCTAACATCTTGACAGAGGTGCTTCAGCCGGCAGCCTCCTCTGCGGAGACTGTGCTGCCGTTTAACGACGCCCTCACAGACGTTCTTTTGGGCGCCTGGTCCAAGCCCAACACAGGGGCTCCTGTGGATCGGAACGTGTCACGACGCCATCGCCCAGCTCCGGGCGACCCCCTGTTTCTTTCTGTCCACCCCACTCCTGAGAGCTTGGTTGTCCAAGCCTCCGCTTCCCAAACCGCCTTCCCTACCGCTCCTCCGGATAGGGAATCCAAACGCCTGGATCAGTTTGGGAAGAAAGGTTTTCTTCCTCCAGTGCTGGCTTGCGGTCCGTTAACACCGCTTGTCTTTTGGGCCGCTATACCCACTCTCTGTGGGATTCGGTGGCGGATGTTTTGCCCCAGTGCCCTGAGGAGGTCCAGGCACTGCTTTCCCGCGCCATTGCGGAAGGAAGGGATGCGGCCAAATACACTATCCGTTGTGGCCTTGACACCGCCGACTCGCTGGGCAGGTCGATTGCAACGACGGTGGCGCTCCGCCGCCACGCCTGGCTGAGAACCACTGGTTTTCAGGGGATGTCCAGAATACTCTCATGGACATGCCCTTTGATGGAGTCGGTCTTTTTGGGTCCAAAGCAGACCATGCGTTGGAGCGCTTTAAGGACTCACGGGCTACTGCCAAGTCCCTGGGCCTTTCTGCTACACGCCCTCCGCTGCCTTCTGCTTTTCGCCCCTATCGTGGCCACGGTAGGGGCGCCCCTTCACGTCAGCAGCCCAGCCACCGGCCCGCGCAGCAGGCGTCTTCGCGTGGCCGGGGACGTGGATTCCGCCGTGGCGGATCGGGCAACCAGCGTGCGGGTCAGGCCACCACCTCCAGCCCGTCCCGCGGCCTCCAAGCCCTCCTAGTCCCTCCTTTCAGGTGCACGGCACGCCAGTAGAGGGCAGGGTCCGCCATCACCTTCCCCACTGGCGCACCATCACCTCGGACAGGTGGGTCTTGGACATTGTCCGAAGGGGCTACTCCCTCCCCTTCGAGACCACCCCCCAGCCATGCCACCTCAACTCCACCGCATGTCAGGGGATCACTTGGTGCTTCTACAGAAGGCAGTCACGGCCCTCTTGACCAAGAGGGCCATCGAGCATGTTCCGACCCCAGAAGTAGGGCGTGGTTGCTACTCCCACTACTTTCTGGTGCCCAAAAAGGACAAGGAGGACATGCGTCCTATCTTGGACCTCCGGAACGTCAATCGCTTCCTCCGGAAGGAGAAGTTCAAGATGCTCACCCTAGCTCAGGTCTTGACTGCCCTCGACCCTGGAGACTGGTTGGTAGCGTTGGACTTGCAGGACGCATATTTCCACATCCCCGTCCTGCCGGCCCACCGGCGTTACCTTCGGTTCACGGTAGGCCACGAGCATTTTCAGTTCACCGTGCTCCCCTTTGGCCTTACAAGTGCCCCTCGGGTGTTCACGAAAGTGATGGCGGTGGTCGCGGCTCATCTGCGCCGGGCAGGGGTTTCAGTCTTCCCCTACCTCGACGACTGGCTGCTGAAGGCGGGCTCGTCCCAGGCAGTCGTCTCCCACCTCCAGACTACGGCCGAACTCCTGCACTCGCTGGGGTTCTCCATCAATGTGCCGAAGTCGCATCTGATTCCTTCTCCACAGCTCCTTTTCATCGGAGCAGTTCTGGACACTGACGCAGTTTCGGGCCTATCCTCCCGAACGGCGAGTCCGGGATATTCAGGCTATGATTCCGATCTTTCGGCCTTTATCCTGGGTTTCGGTAAGGATGACCCTGAGGCTGCTGGGCCTCATGGCCTCCTGCATCCTGCTGGTCAATCATGCCAGATGGCATATGCGGGCTCTGCAGTGGGACCTGAAGTTCCAGTGGGCGCAGCACCAGGGCAACCTGTCCGATCACGTCCAGATCTCGGAGGGGACTGCAAAACAGTTGCAGTGGTGGCTCTCGAACCGGCAATGGGTCATGGGCAGATCCCTCTCCCTTCCCCAGCCAGAGCATACAGTTGTGACGGACGCGTCCCTTCTGGGATGGGGCGGTCACTTGGGAGAGGCGGAGATCAGAGGCCTCTGGTCTCCGGCGGAGTCCCGGCTCCATATCAACCTTCTGGAGCTCCGGGCGATCCGGCTTGCACTCAAGGCATTCCTTCCCTCTGTCAAAGGGAAGGTAGTGCAGGTGTTCACAGACAACACCACCGCCATGTGGTACTGCAACAAACAGGGCGGGGTGGGGTCTTGGACCCTTTGTCAGGAGGCTCTGCGCCTCTGGACATGGCTGGAACATCAGGGCATGTTCCTGATGGTTCAACACCTGGCAGGTTCTCTGAACGCCAGGGCGGACGAACTCAGCCGCAGGTGCATGATGGATCACGAATGGCGTCTTCACTCGGAAGTGGCGCAAGGACTCTTTCTACAGTGGGGAGAGCCTTGGTTAGATCTATTCGCCACCGAAGAGAACGCGCAATGTCATCAGTTCTGCGCGTTGGAATTTCCAAGGCGGCACTCGCTCGGCGGCGCTTTTCGTCGCGAGTGGAGTTGCGGTCTGTTGTACGCCTTTCCGCCTATACCACTTCTACCCAGAGTGTTGAAGAAGATTCGGCACGACCGGGCCCAAGTCATTCTTGTGGCTCCGGACTGGGCTCGAAGAGTTTGGTATCCCGAGCTACTCAATATGAGCATAGATCCCCCGATCCGTCTGCCTCTTCGGGAGGATCTTCTGTCGCAGCAGCAGGGGACGGTCCTCCACCCGAACCTGTCCAGTCTACACCTGCTTGCGTGGAGATTGAGCGGCGGCAGTTGATTCCTTTCGACTTGCCTCCCGAAGTTTGTGATGTGATTCTGGCAGCCAGGCGTCCCTCCACTAAGGTGGTATACGCCTGCAGGTGGAACAAATTTGTGGCATGGTGCACAGCAAAGGCTGTGGATCCCCTTTCTGCCCCTCTTTCTAAGGTCCTTCTGTTCCTTCTCTCTCTGGCCCAACAGGGTTCTGCCCTGGGTACCATCAAGGGTTATCTTTGTGCTATCTCGGCCTTCCTCAGGCTCCCTGATCAGCCCTCCCTTTTCAAGTCCCCTGTTGTTAACAGGTTCTTAAAAGGCATTACTCACCTCTTCCCTCCTGTTCCGTTTGTAATGCCTCAGTGGGACTTGAACTTGGTTCTCTACCTTTTTAATGTGCGCTCCCTTTGAGCCTCTGCATAACTGTCCTCTTCGTCTTCTGACTCTAAAGGCAGCCTTTCTGGTGGCCATCACCTCCGCTCGGCGGGTGAGTGAGCTCCAGGCTCTTTCTTGCAAACCTCCCTTTCTGTCTGTTCATCCAGACAAGGTTGTTCTTCGGACGCGTCCGTCCTTCTTGCCAAAGGTGGTTACTGCTTTCCACATTGGGCAGACCATCACTTGCCCACCTTCTTTCCGCCTCCGCATCCTTCCAGAGAGGAAGAGAGGCTCCACCGTCTGGACCCAAAACGTGCGCTCTCCTTCTATATCGACCGCACAAAACACTTCCGGGTGGATGACCAGCTCTTTGTTGGCTACGTGGGCGCCAAAAAGGTCGGGCGGTGCACAAGAGGACCATCTCCCGCTGGGTTACCTTGTGCATCAAGACCTGCTATTCTTTGGCTAAGAAGGAGCCTCCTGTTGGGCTGCGTGCCCATTCCACCAGGGCAACGGCTGCTACCACGGCCTTGGGCCGCGGTGTTCCGCTGCCGGTTATCTGTCAGGCAGCTACGTGGGCCTCGCTGCACACGTTTACTAAGCATTACTGCCTTGACAGTCAGGTCCGGAGGGACGGCTTCTTTGGCCGTTCTGTCCTCCAGGACTTCCTTGTCTGATCTTTGTTCGCAGACCCACCACCGGGGTTGGTATTGCTGGGGTATCTATTCTAAGGTAAGGAATCTATCACTAACGTGTCTCTTTCAGATGCACAAGTTACTAACTTGTGTAACGATATATCTGTAAGAGACAGTAGTTAGTGATAGATTCCTACCACCCACCATCCTCCCCGTTCTGCGAACTGATTTCTAGGGTTAAGGACATCCCTTTCAGGGCCCTAGTATTTTTCAGACACCTGTGTCAGCTTCTTGCATGGCTCTGCGTTCCTGGCGCGGAAAGTCGTGTACAGAACTGACGTCAGCGCGCAGGGGCGGCGTCTAAGTACTGCCCGCGACGTCATCCCGGCGATCACGACGCCGACGACGGACGCGGAGCCGCACGACGCCGCCTACCGACGCGCAAGGGTACTGCTACGCAAAACTTTCCGGATCCAGCCTGACGCCTGGGGATATTCTAAGGTAAGGAATCTATCACTAACTACTGTCTCTTACAGATATATCGTTACACAAGTTAGTAACTTGTGCATATAAAGGACAAAAGGCCTGATTACGAGTTTGGCAGTCCATCGGACTGCCAAACTCATGGTGGATGTGCGGTGGCGGTCGACGACCACCGTACCAGTGGTCCGACTGTCGCATTACGAGTACGCTGGTTGGAGCTCTTTGGGACCGTCGCTAGCGCCAGGGATCCGCAATCCCTGGCGACGGCGCAGCGGTCTGAGAAGGCAATAGACATGGCGGTGCCACTGCTGCTCCACCCGGCATATTACGAGTTTCCCCACCACCAGCCTTTTCATGGAGGTGAGACCACCATGAAAAGGCTGGCGTTGGGCAAACAAAGGGGGGCCCTTCAGGACCACCTGTTCCCCCTGTGCATGGAGGTGCATGCAGGGGGGCACATGTTGTGACCCCCTGTGTGAATGCACCCCTGTTCTTGCACGGCATGGACTGCTCAGTCCATGCCGTGCAGGAACGTCCATTGTCAGTCCTGCGGCGGTGCAGTTATAAGGCTCACTATGAGCCTTTTAAACTGCACTGCGCGGGACTGCCACGCCACCCGCCCACCAGACAACAAAATTACTCGTAATCAGGTGGGTGGGTTTGGCAGTGTGGGAGAGCAGCGGTGGCTTGGCAGCCTGCTCCTGCACTGCCAAATTCGTAATCAGGCCCTAAATCTTTTAGAAAGACACAACAGCGCTCTCAAATCCAAGGTAAGGTAACCCCAGTTCTAAAGCAGGAATTGCAAGATGGATTGTAAAGTGTATTCAGATTTGTTATGTAAAGGCCTAAAGATCTTTACCAACCATTCCAAGAGCCCGCTCTACAAGAAAGAAAGGTGCCTCAATGGCTTTCTTAGGAAACATCCTCTTAACAGCAATTTGTAAAGTGACTACTTGGTCAAATCCACACACTTTCACAAAACACTATTGTGTGGATGTTTATGCCAGACAACAGACTCTTGTAGGACAAACAGTCTTACAAACATTATTTTCAGCATCTGCACCATCTAAAGCCTAGAGCCACCGCAAGAGGAGCACTGCTTTACAGCCTATGCATAGCATATGTATCTGCAGCCAATACATGCTACGAATGGAGTATGTTACTTACCCTGTAAGCATCTATTCATAGTGTGTAGTGCTGCAGATTCACATGCACCTTCCCACCTCCCCGGCAGGTATAAGATGGTGTCAAGTTCACACATATGAATCATTACATATGCATAAGATCATGTTGCACGCATGTTCAACACCAATAACTATCTTTGATGACTCCATCCTCACTCGCCAACATGGCAGGGGAAAAAATAAACAATCTAACAATGGAGCCGTAGGACATGCGCGATCTCTCAGAGAGGATGATCATCACGTCAGCAACGAAGACTTCTTTGAGAAAAACAAGTTGTAAAATCTGAGCCCAACACTAGATGGCATGAGTGTGAATAGCATGTGAATCTGCAGCGCTACACGCTACGAATAGATACTTACAGCCTAAGTAACATACTCCTTATCTGTTTTTGCAAGTGTGCCTTTATACCTGTAAAACATTACAAAACAATGCATTAGCAAAGAGACTGGCTGCCAACGGCAGATCAATTGACTTTTTTAGGTCAGGTGTTATCCAAGACCTTTCGATGTTACTAAAATTATTATGTGTGTAACAGAGTTATAGGGCTTTTCAGATAGTATTCATCCACTAGTCTGTTGTTGTCATTAACATTTTATTCTACCCACTCCATCATGGGGCAATGAGTCCGTCCCCTCTCAGCCACTGGCTGACTTCGCTGTGAGTTGTGGCATGCTGTCTTTTCATGAGGAGTACTTCCGCATAAAAAGTAGTTCTCTTTGGGGCCAGGGACTACTATAGTAATGTGTGCTTTTTGCAGACCAAAAAACATTTTTACCTTCAGCCATTTTTTTTTAGATTGATGAGGGCCTACCAGTTCACCTAACAAAAAGGTTTTACAAAAACCACAACAGAAAATAAACAAGAATTGCCAAAGCCAAAAGGCTTACGACCAGCGCCAGACCTCTTGGCTTTGCCAATGCTTGTTTACCCTGGCTTTCCCACACGCCAATCAAGTATGACAGTTTTTATATTGTATTTTTGGGATGACCACTTTGTAGGAAGCTGGCTCTGTATATACTATACCAAAGTGAGGTATAGTGTGCACAGAGTCCAGTGGAACCCCAAAGGTAGGCAGAGGTAAAAGTAGATGGCTCCTTACTCTCTATTTGTGGTAGTGTGGGCGAGCAGTAAGGCTGTATCAGAGGTTAGTGCTAAGCATTGGTTGTACACACTCAATCAGCCAATGATTGTCACACACTTAAAGACTGAACTCAGACCAGTTTTGTTTGTATAAAAATATTCTTTTAGTTATTTTATTTTCTAGAACCAAGCAAGCCTGACACAGGTAAGTTATTTATACTTTGCAGTAATAATACAGTTTGAATTGCAGTTGTATATATACTTTGGTTTGATTACAGTAGAATCACTGGTAATGCAATGCTTTGAAATATTGTACATATACTTTGTATTGACTTTTCAATAGGATGTCAAGTAGATTACTTTACAGATTACTTTTCTTACACAGTGTAGTATACCTGGATACTGCACTGGGACATTTCCTGTAAACATGTAAGTAAAAGCGTTTTGGTTATTTGGTTACAGTTTTAGAGACTTTTATAGATTTTTCAACTCCACACTTAGAAACATTTTCATAGAAAAACAGCCAATGTTATCCTACGGGAGGAAATAGTGTTATCGGTTAACAGGTAAGTACTTTGTTGTGGGAGTTTGGTTTCTGGAGCTAGACTCCGGAGTCCCCCAGGGTCAAGGATGCACTCTTGTTACACCCTCAGCGGCACTAGGGCGGCCTGGTGCAGAGTGCTGAGGCCCAATGTTATCCAATTGGAGACAGGGGGGCTCCGGTTGGTGGCTGCTTACGAGCAGGCCACAGGGTTGTGGGAGCAAAGCTCCTGGACTTAAGCTCAGGGCAAATGGGGGTTCAAGTTAGCTCCAAAAGTGCACCCTCAGCGGCACTAGGGCGGCCGGGTGCAGGGTGCTGGTTTGTCGTCGGGTGCCCTGTTACTTTCAATTAGGATTCTCCGGTTTGCAAACACACTGCAGGCTCGGGGACGAAGGTCTTCTGGGTGCGACCACCACTTGGGGTTGGTTAGACACCGTTGGTTGGGCCACTCAAGGCCGTGGGGCGTCGGGTGCAGGGGTGTCTTTTAGGGTTGGATCTTCTTACCAGCTCCTGGTCGCGGTTGCGGGGACCTTCCGGATTGAGGCTGCAGGCATCGGCTTGAGGCAGGTCAGGGATCACTGGATCTCGGGTCTGGATCGCCGGGGAGACCTCCTTGTGGTGTTGGGCCACTTGATCTCGGGCCGTGGGAGACGGGTGCAGACTCGTGGATTTTGCCGGAGCTGGAGTCTGTGGGTGAACAAATCCGGTGTTCACGGGAGACAAAGTCTTTTCCTTGGAACGCGGTGCAGGTCCTCGTGGGTTCTTGAGGTTGCTGGCTGCAGGACACACCGGAGTTTCGCTTCTGCAGGTTCGATGTGGGGACAGGCCAGTAGGGCTGGGGCCAAGTTAGTGGTCCTCTTCTTAGCTTCGGCACAGCTGTTCGGTCCTTCTTCTTCTTTTCTTCTTGTAGTTTCTTGTCTGAGGAGGCAAAGTTCAGGGGTGCCCCTAAATACTAGATTTAGGGGCGTTACAGGTAAGTAAAAGGTTAGGACCAAAGGGTCCCTTCCTTGGGGTGGGTACACCCCCTATTATGCCACCCTCAAGTGGGAGGGCGGCATATGCCTCACTCTGGTTGGCTGGGTCCCCCCACCTGCAAGATGGCAGGGACTGAGAGTTGTGCTTCACCTCGCCTCCCCCACCTCAGGGGTGGGGTTGGCAGAGGTGGGCACACCTCCCTTCCTCACTTGGTTTTCCCGCCGGTTCTCCCGCCCAAAGTGGGGGTCAGAGCCAATGGTGACCAGTTGCTGGAAGCAGCAAAAGGCCTGGGGAAGCTCACGAAGGCGGCAAGCCTTTAAAGCTTCCTCTTCGTGGACCCTGCCCATCCTGGGGGAGGAGGCTTGGCACCTCATCCCAGGATGTGCATTGTTTCAGACCCCCGAGAGCAGCAGGCTCTCGACCCATGGGTCCAGAAACATGTCTGGTGGTTGCAGCTGGGGAGCAGCCACTCACCCTGGACACTAGTGTTAGGTCATTTTTCAGGGGGCATCTCTAAGATACCCTCTGTGTGCATTTTTCATTAAATCCCACACTGGCATCAGTGTGGGTTTAATGTGCTGAGAAGTTTGATACCAAACTTCTCAGTTTTCAGTAAAGCCATTATGGTACTGTGGAGTTCGTAATGACAGACTCCCAGCACCATATACTCTTAATGGCATTACTGCACTTACAATGTCTAAGAATTGGCTTAGACACTGTAGGGGTACAGGGCTCATGCACCTGTACCATCACCACTGGTATAGTGCACCCAGCTAGAGGGGTGGCTGACCTATGCCAGGGCAGTCGGTTGTAGGCATGGCATACAGGGATGCGTGACATGTCGACTCTTCACTTTGTTCTGCCCCAAAACATGCAGCCTGCAAAGGCAGTGTGTGAGTGTAAAGGTACAGGGCCTCTAAGGGTGGCACAATAAGTGCTGCAGCCCTTAGAGGCCTTCTCTGGTCACAGTGCCCTGGGTACCTGTGGTACCATTTACAAGGGACTGACCTGTGGCCAATTGGGTTTGGCCTTCAATGCAGTTTTAGGGAAAGAACATAGGCCCTGGGTACCTGATTAGCAGAGCCCATGGCACACTCAGTCAAAGTACATCAGCAGCCCCCCCCCAACACTAACCTTTCCCTGGAGAGTCTTCATTTTCTAAGTGGAAGAACCTGGAAAGTCCATCTGCATTGGCATGGGCAGTCCCAGGTCTGTGTTCCACTACAAAGTCCATTCCCTGTAGGGAGATGGACCACCTCAACAGTTTAGGATTTTCACCTTTCATCTGCATTAGCCACTTGAGAGGTCTGTGATCAGTTTGAACTAGGAAGTGAGTACCAAACAAGAATGGTCTCAGCTTCTTCAGGGACCAAACCACAGCAAGGGCCTCCCTCTCAATGGCACTCCAACGTTGCTCCCTGGGGAGAAGCCTTCTGCTTATAAAAGCAACAGGTTGGTCTTGGCCTTCATCATTGGTCTGGGATAGGACCGCTCCTATCCCTAGCTCAGAGGCATCAGTCTGCACAATGAAGTGCTTGGTATAGTCTGGAGCTTTGAGAATTGGTGCTGAGCACATTCCCTCTTTCAGGGTGTCAAAAGCCTTTTGACAGCTAACTGTCCAGTTTACCTTTTTGGGCATGTTCTTGGAGGCACGTTCTATGAGGGGAGTCACAATGGACCCATATCCCTTCACAAACCTCCTGTAGTACCCAGTCAAGCCAAGGAATGCCCTGACTTGAGTCTGGGTTGTTGGACCTGCCCAGTCCAGGATGGCCTGGATCTTGGGCTGTAAGGGTTGCACTTGGCCTCCACCAACAAGGTGGCCCAAGTATACCACAGATCCCTGCCCTATCTGGCATTTGGATGCCTTGATAGTTAGGCCTGCAGTTTGCTGGACTTTTGAAACCTTCCCAATGTGGATCAGGTGATCCTGCCAGGTGGAACTAAAGACAGCAATATCATCTAGATAAGCTGCACTAAAGGACTCCACTCCAGCAAGGACTTGGTTCACCAACCTTTGGAAGGTGGCAGGGGCATTCTTTAAACCAAAAGGGCATAACAGTAAACTGATGATGCCCATCAGGTGTGGAGAATGCTGTCTTTTCTTTTGCTCCTGGTGCCATGTCAATCTGCCAGTACCCTGCAGTTAATTCAAAGGTACTTAGAAATTTGGCTGCACCCAATTTATCTATCAACTCATCTGCTTTTGGGATAGGGTGAGCAGCTGTCGTGGTGACAGAGTTGAGCCCTCTATAGTCCACACAGAACCTCATTTCTCTCTTTCCACCCTGTGGATGAGGTTTGGGGACTGGAAATCCACCCTGTGGATGAGGTTTGGGGACTGGAATCACTGGGCTGGCCCAGGGGCTCTCAGAGGGTTCAATAACCCCTAACTCCAGCATCTTGCTGACTTCAGCTCTGATGCTTTCCTTGACTTGATCAGACTGTCGATAGATTTTGTTCTTGACAGGTGCACTGTCAGCAGTGTCCACATCATGGGTACACCAGTTTTCTGACCAGGGGTCAAGGAAAAGAGCTTAGCATACTGCTGCAAGAGTTGCTTGCAATCAGTCTGCTGTTGGGCAGTGAGGGTGTCTGAAAAGAAAACTCCATCCACTGACCCATCTTTGGGGCTGTATGAGAGGGGGTCAGGGAGAGGTTCACTCTCTGTCTCCTGATCCTCATCAGTCACCATCAGCATGGTGATGTCAGCCCTGTCATTGAAAAGCTTAAGGCGTGTTCACATGGATCACCCTTTTGGGTGTCCTGCTTGTGCCTAGGTCAACCAAGTAGGTGACCTCACTTTTCTTCTCTAAGATGGGGTAAGGGCCACTCCATCTGTTCTGGAGAGCCCTTGGTGCCACTGGCTCCAAAACCCACACCTTTTTCCCTAGTTGAAATTCTACCAGTGCAGCTTTTTGCTTCGGAAGCTCCTGGCTGGCCTCAAGATTCTTGGATGCCTTTTCCATGTACTCCGCCATTCTGGACCTTAGGCCTAGTACATAGTCCCCAATATCTTGTTTGGGATCTTGTAGAGGCTTCTCCATTTCCCTCTTTCACAAGACAGAGTGGTCCCCTCACAGGATGGCCAAACAGAAGTTCAAAGGGGGGAAAACCCTACTCCCTTCTGAGGCACCTCTCTGTAAGCGAAAAGCAAGCATGGTAAGAGGACATCCCATCTCCTTTTGAGCTTTTCAGGGAGCCCCATAATCATGCCTTTTAATGTCTTGTTAAACCTCAACAAGACCATTGGTTTGTGGGTGATAGGGTGTAGTAAACTTGTACTGTACTCCACACTGTTTCCACATGTCTTTTAGGTAAGCAGACATGAAGTTTGACCCTCTGTCTGAAACCACCTCCTTAGGGAACCCTACCCTGGTGAAGACATCAATGAGGGCCTTGGCTAATGCAGGAGCTGTAGTAGTCCTAAGGGGAATTGCCTCCGGATACCTAGTGCCATGATCCACTACCGCTAGTATAAACTTGTTTCCTGATGCTGTGGGAGGTTCAAGTGGACCCTCTATGTCCACATCTACCCTTTCACAGGGAACCCCAACCACTGGTAGTGGAATCAAGGGGGCCTTTGGGTGTCCACCTGTTTTGCCAGTGGCTTGACAGGTGAAACAGGAGCTGACAAACTCCTTTACCTTCTGAGACATCTGGGGCCAGTAAAAGTGGCTAACTAGCCTTTCCCAGGTTGTGGTCTGGCCCAGTTGTCCAGCTAGGGGGATGTCATGAGCTAAAGTTAGGAGGAACTCCCTGTACTTCTGAGGCACTACCACTCTTCGAGTGGCTCCAGGGTTGGGGTCTCTGGCCTAAGTGTACAGTAGTCCCTCTTCCCAATAAACTCTGTGGGTACCACTGACTCTCCCTTTTCCTGGGTAGCAGCTTGCTGCCTCAGGCTTTCAAGAGTTGGACCGTCCTGCTGACCAAGGCACAGGTCTTCCCTAGAGGGTCCCCCTCGGCCTAAGAGTTCAACCTGGTAAGGGTCAAGCTCCATGTGCTCAGTTCCCTCTGGGGTGTCCAAGTCCTCTCCCTGGGGAGAGGGGTCCTGATCCTCTTGCTGTACAGAAGCTGGTTTCCCAGTCTTCTTACCTTTTCTCTTGGAAGGTTGGACCATACTTTCAGGCTCCAACACTTCTTTTTCACCCTGCTTTCAGCCCTGTGCTCTTGTTTTCACACACACAATCTCAGGGATTTCCAGCATTGCTGCATGGGTTTTTAATTCTACCTCAGCCCATGCTGAGGTTTCCAAGTCATTACCAAGCAGACATGCAGCTGGAAGCTTTGGAGAGACCACTACCTGTTTCAGGCCAGTAACCCCCCCCAGTCTAATGTCACCATAGCCATTGCATGGTTAGTGGTAACACAGTCAGCATTAGTGACTGGGTAAGTTCTCCCAATCAGGTATTGCTCTGGGGAAACCAGTGTATCTCTCACCATAGTGACACTGGCACCTGTATCCCTCAGGGCTTCTATTCTAGTCCCATTGATCCAAGGGTATTGCAAGTATTTCTTTAAGTTTGGTGGCCACACAGCTAAAGTGTCAAACTCAACTTCCCCTTCTGTGACTAGAACGGCTTCAGTGTGCAACCCGATTTGCTCTTGGCACACTGCTGATCCCATCTGGAGACTGGCTACACCAGGAGTAGCTGTAGGAGGACTAGGGGGCTTCTTGTTAGGACAAGTAGCATCTCCAGTTAGGTGTCCCAACTTTTTACAGTTGTTACACCAGGCCTTTGCAGGATCAAAGTTATTTCCCCTGTACCTATTATTGGACTGGGAAGAGTTTTGGGGCCCACCCCCGTGCAGGTTTTCAGGGCCCTTTTGAAGACTCAGGCTTTTTATCTTGGGGATTCTCACCACCTTTCCCCTGGGGAGGTTTTGTAACCCCTTTCTTTTGGTCACCCCCAGTGGTTGTTTTTGTCACCCATGTCTTGACCCAATGGTCTGCCTTCTTTCCCAATTCTTGGGGAGAAATTAGACCTAGGTCTACCAAATGCTGATGTAACTTTTCATTAGTGCAATTACCTAAAATATGTTCTTTCATAAACAAATTGTAAAGTCCATTGAAATCATGTACATTGTGTCCAGTTAACCAACCATCTAGTGTCTTAACTGAGTAGTCAACGAAGTCAATCCAGGATTGGTTTTGGGTTTTGTGAGCCCCCCTGAATCTAATTCTGTATTCCTCAGTTGTGAGTCCAAATTCCTCAACCAGAGTTCTCTTCATGAGGTCATACGACCCAGCATCTGCCCCTGTAAGGGTCAGGAGTCTGTCCCTGCAGTTACCAGAGAACAGTTCTAAAAGGAGTGCCCCCCAGTGTGACTTCTTCACTTTTCTCATTTCACAGGCCCTCTCAAAGGCTGTGAACCATTTTGTGATATCATCACTCTCTTCATATTTAGGGATTGCTTTTTTCCTTATTAAGTAAATTGCTGCCACCATTGATGGGTGCTAGGCCCATCTCTGCTCTCTCTCTCTAGAGCCAGGAGTCTGGTCTCTAGATGCAATCCTTTGGTCAACCTTGCTAGCAGGTTGTCCTCCTCATTGAGGCTGTCCTCAATGTCCTCAGTAGTACCTGATCCACCTGTGTGGGCTCTAGGTACTGAGAGGTTTATTCTTGGATTCAGGGCCACTGGGGCCCTTCTCTCCCTGTGAAGTGAGGGAGGGGGAGGGGGTTGGTTTATCTCCTCATCCCCTCCACCTTCTTCCACATCTGAGAGGTCTTCACCACTCTCAGAGGGATGGTCCTCAGCATACCCAGCCAACAGCTCCTGGAGCTTTTGTTTGGTGGGATGGGACCCCATGGTTATATTTTTAATTTTGCATAGGGACCTTACCTCTTTGAAAGACAAGTGGAGGTAAGGGGTGAGGTCGAGCTCCTTAACCTGGTCCTCTATGCCATTGTGGTTATCTTCACTAACAGCTGGATTCTTGTTAAGAGACATTGTTAAAAAAACTTCTAACCCCTCTTATCCCTAGTTAAAGTGACTTTTTATTTTTCGAAAGTTCTAAAGGGACTTAACCAAGGCCCTAACAAGACTTTTAGTAATTTGGAAAATTTTTCAATTCAAAAATCACGGTTTATAAAGACAATTTAAGAGTTCTGTTGTGTGATCAGGTGGTAACCAAGTTAGTCCAACAAATGCAAAGTTGTATATCCCACCGCTGATCCAGCAATGTAGGAAGCTGGTTCTGTATATACTATACCAATGTGAGGTATAGTGTGCAGAGTCCAGTGGAACCCCAAAGGTAGGCAGAGGTAAAAGTAGATAGCACCTTACTCTCTATTTGTGGTAGTGTGGGCGAGCAGTAAGGCTGTATCAGAGGGTAGTGTTAAGCATTTGTTGTACACACTCAATCAGCAAATGATTGTCACACACTCAGACTGAACTCAGACCAATTTTGTTTGTATAAACATATTCTTTTAGTTATTTTATTTTCTAGAACCAAGCAAGCCTGGCACAGGTAAGTGATTTATACTTTGCAGTAATAATACAGTTTGAATTGCAGTTGTATATATACTTTGGTTTGATTACAGTAGAATCACTGGTAATGCAATGCTTTGAAATATTGTACATATACTTTGTATTGACTTTTCAATAGGATGCCAAGTAGATTACTTTACAGATTACTTTTCTTACACAGTGTAGTATACCTGGATACTGCACTGGGACATTTCCTGTAAACAGGTAAGTAAAAGCGTTTTGGTTATTTGGTTACAGTATTAGAGACTTTTATAGATTTTCCAACTCCACACTTCGAAACTTTTTCATAGATAAACAGTCTATGTTATCCTATAAGAAGAAATAGTGTTATCGGTTAACAGGTAAATACTTTGTTGTGGGAATTGGGTTTCTGGGGTTAGACTCGGGAGTCCCCCAGGGTCAAGGATGCACTCTTGTTACACCCTCAGCGGCACTAGGGCGGCCGGGTGCAGAGTGCTGAGGCCCAATATTATCCAATGGGAGATAGGGGGCCTCCGGTTGGTGGCTGCTTACGAGCTGGTAACACGGTTGTGGGAGCAAAGCTCCTGGACTTAAGCTTAGGGCAAATGGGGGTTCAAGTTAGCACCAAAAGTGCACCCTCAGCGGCACTAGGGCGGCCGGGTGCAGGGTGCTGGTTTGTCGTCGGGTGCCCTGTTACTTTCAATGGGGATTCTCTGGTTTGCAAACACACTGCAGACTCGCGACCAAGGTCTTCTGGGTGCGACCACCAGTTGGAGAGGTAAGTTGGGATGCTGGGGGTTGGTTAGACACCGTCGGTTGGGCCACTCAAGGCCGTGGGGCGTTGGGTGCAGGGGTGTCCTTTAGGGTCGGATCTTCTTACCAGCTCCTGGTCGCTGTTGGGGGGACCTTCCGGATTGAGGATGCAGGCGTCAGCTGGAGGCTTGAGGCAGGTCAGGGATCACTGGATCTCGCGTCTGGATCGCCAGGGAGACCTCCTCGTGGTGTTGGGCCACTCGAACTCGGGCAACCATGCAGAAAGAGGGCACTTTCTCACACAATACTTTTACATATGTCACATTTATACCTTTAACATCGGCATTTGATTCCTTCGCTATTACCAAGGCCTTATAACACAATCTGGATAAGGGGTAATTGCTCTGGGTCCTCTATACAACTTTAATATTTCCCAAATATTGAGGATTAATTTTCCAGATGATCTGCTACATCCTACAGCCAGTTATTTCCCAACAATCTATCACCTTTTGGAATAAGATTTGTCCTTTTAGAGTCAAGAATATCCAACTGGAGTGTAATAGCTCATGAAGCTCTGGGACACTTAAATTACTGTAATTTCATTGTTCCACTGGTGGCCACGGAATCCCATGAAATGACCCACAGTTTATGACAAGTGCCTTAGGTAGTGTGTGATGGCCTAAAGTAAGGGTTCAATTAGAGAGAGGATAAAGTAGGCATCACTCTCTACGTAGCAAATGGACAAGTGAGTGCTATGCAGTGTCCTCTTCTCGATTGTGTGCTCTGGGAAAAATAATTTGGGGGGCTCCCTTTTGGAACAAGTTTCAATTTTATTATCTTTTTTGCTAATTCAAGCCATCTGATGCAAAACAATATAGAATTGTATGTTAAGAGTTGAGATACAAAAGTACGTAGAAGTGAGCTGTAGAGAATGTTCACTTTTCCAGAGTCTGCCTTGGAAGGTGGCTGCTGTGGGCAATTGCCCACTTTGCACATGCCTCTGATGCTATGATGAGGTCACAGAAGATAATGCATTATTTGAAAGATGACTTTACTCTGTGTGCATGTTCCTGTTGTCTCCTTAGGTGGCCCACTCAGGGCAAGGTAACACAAGGTGTCCCCTAGTAAAAGTAGGGCAGGATAATGGACTATGTGGGCAGGGCCTGGTTGCAGGTGTGTTCAGAATGTTTTCCCTCAACTTCTATTTAGTTATTGGTATAGCATAGTCAAAACCATGCAACCAGAGTGTCAGAATATCTTACAAGGAGTTTGAATTAACAATATGGAGACAAAAATAACATTACATTCTCCATTATTATAGTCCGCTTTCAGGGGTAGCATCGAACTTGGGGTGCCCAAATAAAAAAAAATATATAGTTTGAACAAGATTCCAGAGTTACAGCCCAGGACATAACTTCAGAGTGGAGCATCCTACAGTGTTATTAACGTGAAAGTAACTAAACATTCCACATGTTCAAAACTAAATATGATAGAATCCACATTGTCCAGGACACATGTAATGATAAAGGAAGTAGCAGACTGGAGCGCTACATGAGACGACTTAGATTGTAGGTTTTGGTTCTATTTTGGGAGATATTTCTTGAATAGGAATTGTGAAGGATTGAGGATTGGCACTGCTGGAGTCTGTTGGGGCCTAAATGTTCTGGAAGAATGAGTTCTTCAGTTGAGGTTTATTGGAGGCTCTTAAGAGCCTGTGCTCTGCACCACGTAGCTGTATGTCTGGAACAGCAGTGCATATTCCTGGTGGTTCAACACCTGGCAGGCTCCCTGAACGCCAGGGCGACGAACTCGGCCATCAATGCCGAGCGGGTCACGAATGGCGTCTCCACCCGGAGGTGGCGCATGGTCTCTTTCAACAGTTGGGGGGAGCCTTGGTTAGATCTGTTCGCCTCTTGCCAAAAATGTGCAATGTCAGTAGTTTTGCACGCTGTGGTTTCAAAGCCGGCTCTCGCTCGGAGCCGCTTTTCGTCTCGAGTGAAGCTCAGGCCACCTGTATGCCTTTCCTCCCATTCCACTCCTGCCAAGAGTTCTCAAGAGATCAGGAACGACCGGGCCAAGTCATTTGTGTGGCTCTGGATTGGGCACAGAGAGTCCGGTATTCCGAGCTTCTGAACATGAGCATTGATCCTCCAATCAGGCTGCCCCTTCAGGAAGATCTTCTGTTGCAGCAGTAGGGGAGGGTCCTCCACGCGAACCTGTCAGCTTTTTGCCTTCTTGCGAGGAGATTAAGCGGGGGCAGTTGATTGCTTTTGACCTTCCTCCCGAATTCTGTAATGTTATTTTGGCAGCAAGTCCTCCCTCCACCAAGACGGTATATGCCTGCCGCTGTAAAAAATTTGTATCACATTGTACAGAAAAGTCTATTGACCCTCTTTCTGCTTCCCTTTCCGTTATTTAACTTTTTATTTTGACCCTTGCCCAGAAGGGCTTTGCTCTGGGCACTCTGAATGGGTATATTTCTGCCTTTTTGCGGCTGCCTTATTTAAATCTCCCATTGTAAATCGATTTCTCAAATTTTGAAGTGGTGATTCGCTATTGTTCCAGTGCGTGTTTTCGCTCAGACCCCCGGACCGCAGCAACAGAGCAGAGCAGAGCAGGAGCGGGGGACGCGGAAAAACGCTCCGATACGTCTAGCGGCTCCGGCTGGGGCCCTGCTAACTACCCCTGCACCCTCGCAGAGAAACCACTTAGAAACCAACGATAATGTGGCTGACTGACTGACGGCGGGCAGCGGGCATCGGCTGCGGCTGCGGTTGGTAACGCTTCCGACCAGGCGCTCTCTGATCGTGACCGAGTGCCGTAAGCTGCCGTGAGCCGCTGTAAGCTACCAATGAAAATCCGTGAGCTGCCGGTCATCAGCATCTAAGTTCGACGACAGTGGTCTCGGCAGTATTCGGCAGCATTCCTCTAAAAAACATTCCGCTCTCTCGTGCCCCCCCGTGCTAGCCAGCCAGCCAGCCTAAGACAGCAAACCGACATCCCTGGCGAACACGGTTAAAGGGGAGCTTACCCTGGCGTGTGCTGAAAACGGGTATTTTATCGGGTGACTACTGCTTTCTTTTTCCTTTTATCTATCCATCCTCTCTCAAAATTCCAAAACTTCAAGGGGGGGGGGAATTTTCAGTCGATTTTAATCTTTGGTCTCCATTTAACGACAAAGCAGCATGGTCTATAAAAGACTACGGTCCCGCACTATACACATGAAAAAAGTGGGCACAGCACGAGCACCAGTTAACTATAAGAGTACCTGTATAATGTCTCAACACGGAGCACCGGTACCGACAGAGAAATCCCTAATAACACATTTTTTCTCGCCTACAAAGACATCAATAACTACACCAATAACTGCAATAACTACAGATACCCCTAAAAAGTCTCTTCAAGAGGACCAGTTAGAGCAACCCGCAACCACAGTTAAAGGAAAAGTTGGTGCAAGAACAGAGGGCTTAGTCTTCAATTCCCTTCCTCTTAAGGACGTAACTCTCCAAAATGCTCAATTGTCGGATCCTCTGAAAATTCATGACTTTCCAACGTCTCAAGAGTCTAAAGAGACTGTGAATATTTCGCCTATGAAAGAACTCCCTGGGATATTTGTCAAAACAGAAATCCAGGAGGGCCCCGGACAAACTGCAGCAACAGATTTCACTCTTCCAGATTTTAATTTTATCTCACCCACTCATCTTGCTACAAAAGATGCTCAAAAACAGCCAGTCCTTATATTATCAAGCACTCCGAGCAACTTACTAGAGCCAGAACATAATTTCTCACAATCTTCCGAGTTCCCGTCGTATATCATGCCGCAATCAGCAAACAGACAAGATCCCGTATTAAACACCATTCTGTCACTGCAGAGAATTATGGATTCTATATTAACACTCTTGGTAAAGAACTTGGAAAACT
Source organism: Calotriton arnoldi (assembly GCA_963921515.1). Taxonomy (NCBI): domain Eukaryota; kingdom Metazoa; phylum Chordata; class Amphibia; order Caudata; family Salamandridae; genus Calotriton; species Calotriton arnoldi. The sequence goes on from CAWUFW010004360.1 coordinate 708,280, forward strand.
CGGATCAGATTTTGGAAACTCAAACTGGAATCCTTCAATATCTTGTAGATAAAAAAAGGAAAAAACAATTGACTCAACTTAATCAACCAGCTCAAACAACACACTCGCAATCTCTTATTCTACAGTATGACGCAGGCAGAAAAGAGAAGTGTCTCTTAAATCCCTCAGTCCCCAGCATTTCCCCATTACAAGAAAACCGGGCAAAGCAGAAAACTCAGATGGAAAAAACCAAATACAACAAAATCAAAAAACTAATCTCCTAAACGGTGATGAAATTTACTCCCTTCGAAAACTATTCAAAGACCCTTGCCCAGGAAGTGTTATGGGGAAAGCCATTCAAAAACCCATATCTTTATTTCCAATTTTTCAAGTAAAAGAAACAAAAAACTGGTCTCTCCCCCTCTCGAATAATTGATGGGAGAGGCTTAGGGGAAACTTCAACCCGGAACCAATCATTTCTACTGGAACCCGTAAGAACGCCTCATAAAAAGGAGAAATACAAGATCGGGCAAAAGAATAAGAAGAAGTTGACAAAGAAAAGAGCAAAACGGAGAATATCGAAAAGAGCTCCGCGAAAAGTAAAATTTCTCCAAGCAAGCCCAATAGAACAAGAAGGGGAAGAAATCAACCACATCAAGGGGAGTAGTAACGGATCCCTCAATATTTGCCAGCAGTCACCCCCAAAAATCCCTCTAATCGAAATAAAAGACAGAAAGGTCTTAAATCCGCTAGTACAAAATTTTTCATCAATTTTTAAAATCAAAAGAACATGTAACAGAAGATAAACGCATCTATCAGGATCTCCAGGATGATTCTGAAAGCCCAATCTCTAACTTTTTAGAATTTACAGACATATTCCCTAGCGGCAATTGTCCATTAAACCGAGGGAGAATAGTCGAACTGTTACGTAAGATTAGACTGCTCCAATCATTAACTACAGGAGAAATAAAATTAGTCTCTTTTCCTGACAAAATGATCTGCTCAGTGGCTCGCGTAGAGTTCTGGTCTAATGTAGTTCCAGCTATTATAATTAAAGAACAAGACATTCTTCATAAAAACGGCTTTGATATCGCCATGGTTAAAAAGGCCAGCTCCATATATGAACAGATGAGGGATACTAAGGAAATAATAGACATCTCTAATAATAATTTTAACCAGCAGAGCACGGAAGGTAAAGAAAGGAAGTAAGCGCAAGACACCCCTCTGCAGATCTCTATAAAAGATGGAGTCCGGCAATTCTGGAATGGATCGGACCCATGGCAAAAGCTGCTACTGGATGAAAATTCCTAGGCTTGGATAGCGGGATCTCTGAGCAGGAATAAGTTGGGCAAGGATTTGAAATTGCCTTTTTAGCGATAGACATGTAATAGTGTCATGGAACATCGCGGGAAAGACTACTGACAAAATGCTTTCAATTTTGGAACATTCACCCTCAATTGTGTTACTGCAAGAAACATGGTCCATGACAACTTTTTCTCAAAAAGATTACTTTGTGTTTGTTAAAGCAGCAGAGGCCTCTAGAAGAGGCCACGCAAAAGGAGGCCTAGCAATCCTACTGAGAGAAGAGATAGACTGGGACCCGGAGGAAATTGAGCTTTCGCTCCCAAATGTCCAATGCATTAGCATTAAGTGCCAGAAAGAAAGAATGGAGACTTCATCTAATCTCTTACTTTTTAATATATATTTTCCACCAGGAACCACAAAAGATCATATCTTGACCAAAGCATTCAAGAAAATCGAATCAATCCTAGAAGTAAGGGGATATCCTATGATGATATTGGCTGGGGACTTCAATGGAAAGGTCTCTAATACACTAATCAATAATAGGGGGAAATCTCCACAGGAAGAAGCCTGTTCAATACCAACTCCGGTCTTCCCCGATAAAATAAAAGTAGATAAAAGGGGGAAAATGCTTTTGTCATCTATTGAAGCAATTAATGGCGTTATAATAAACGGGAGAAAAGATGGTGATATTCAGGCGGCATAAACCAGACTGGGTCCAACTAAGTCCTCAATCATAGATTATTTTATCTGTAGTTTAGATCTATTTCTGAAGGTCCAATCGCTTTCTGCTCAATATTCCCACGAAAGTGATCACGCATTACTTTCTGTAGAAATTGACATCTATATTCAGCATACTTCTCCGTGTTGGAATTCCAAAACAATTAGTAAAATAAATCATACAATCTCCCAAGATCTGCTAACATCTGCGAGTAAAATAGGCAATCCAATAAACAGATTTGAAGCTACTTTACAATCGGTAGTTGCCTCTCTCCAAGGAAATACTGCGAGACGTGAAAGCGTTAATAATGCTCGACAATTAAATAAATTGACCAGAATTCAATTTCACTCTTTCTGTGTGATAAGACAAGGAGAAATAAGGAAATTGAAAAAACTCCACCAACGGATAAAGGAGAAAGAAAGACAAGCTCTAAGAGATCGAGTCTGGGTCGATATCCAATTAGCAGTAAAACACAAAAATAATAAATCATTCTGGAACATAATATCTGCACAGATGGGGATACGAAAATCTGCTCAAGCGACACCAGTATCATCATCTGACTGGGAAAAGTATATTCTAAGGCTTTATAAATCTAATCATCAGCATCCCATCTTCCCTGGACAGGATCAAGCACTGAAGAATCAACCTGAGCAGGAACCAATGAAAATTTCAGCCGCACAAATCTCTATTCTGATATCCTCTGCCAGGTCATCAGCAGCGATGGGACCAGATAAGATCCCAATTAAAGTTTTACAAAAAAACGCTGATGACTGGGGTAAATTCTTAGCCCACTCTTCCAACACTGCCTGAAAAGTGGGGAAATACCAGAATCTTGGTGAGGGTGTGTGGTGGTTCCCCTCCTAAAAAAAGGCACAAGAGCGAATCCTGCAAACTATAGACAAATAGCCCTTCTCGACGCCACCGGTAAGATCTTTGCTGCTAGCGTTTTGGAACACTTAAAAGACTGGGCTTTTTCGAGAAAAGTGATCCCCATGTATCAGGCTGGGTTTCGCCCAAAGCATTCTACATTGGACAATATTGCTGTATTCCAAACAGTGCTTGATAAGTTTGTTACGTTAAAAGCTCAAATTTTATATTGTGATTTCATTGATTTTTCGACTGCGTTCGATAGCGTAGATAGATTGATACTATGGAGAAAATTGGCTAATTTGGGGATTCCTAAAGATCTCTTAACAATAATAATCTCCCTTCACACATCAACATGGTGTAGAGTCCAAATGGGGGGAGAAAAAGGCCTAACCAAACCTATCCCTTCGCGGAACGGGCTGAAACAGGGATGCTTATTAGCTCCCCTATTATTCTCCATCTACATTAGCGATCTACCGGGGCGTCTCTCTCAAATTAAAAATTATCCTCCTAAATTAGCTCAAGTTGATATACTGTGTTTAATGTATGCCGATGATATCGTCATACTTGATCATACCCCGATAGGCCTGCAAAGAACCCTGAATGAATTAAATCATTACGCAACTGAAAATGTTCTGGTGCCAAATATAACTAAAACTAAAGCACTCCCTTTCAGTGGCAGAAGGAAGCCTTTACCTTATATATGGTCTTTAGGAGGCGAACCGATAGAGACAGTAAAAGAGTGTGTTTATTTGGGCCGTATTTTTACTTCTAATTTACAAGATACAGTCCGCCTCCAACACTTGAGTCGGAAGGCAGAATCTCACATAGGGGCTTTACAGAGACTGTACCTCTCTACGGGAAATAGACACTTTACACCAATGATGGAGGTTTATGGTATGAAAATCCCTCCGATTCTATCATATGCCATGGAATACACACAAATTAAAACATGGCAATCTATAAAAGTAAAGGAAGGAACCATACACCGAAAATTGTTAAGTGTCGCAGTCGGTACCAGTTCAAGCCCTACGTCTCGAGATATCGGTAACGGGAATCTCTGCTAGAGTAATTTCAAATATTATTAGGTGGGCTTACAATTTACTACATGCAGCGCCAGACACCTTAAGGCATTTGTTAAAATTGGAGACTTTTAGAGAGGAAGCGCCAGGGTATACTTTTAATAGGAATATGGTAAAAGCCTTTGAGGTTTCTCAATGCACTGTTGCACTTTTACAGGAGTGGTCCCCAGCACACTTGAAAATGTTTTTAAAACATTTGGCTCCTAGAATCAGTTATGAATTGGATAAAGAACATTGCATTCAATTAAAGCATTATAAAGGGTTTGCAGAACAAATAGAATTTAAAACCTATGCTTCCTACTTACGTTCTCAACTAGAGCACGGAGTAAGGCGCTGTATTCTTCTCTTACGTTTGGGCATACTCCCTTTAGCAACATTCTTAGCTAGCTGGGAAGGTACAAATCACCCCAAAGGCATATGTGAATTATGCAAAGGTGGCCGACAAGATTTGCTTCACGTTTTACTAATCTGTTCTAACGCAAGTATAGTAGCGGCACGACGACGTTATATAATTCCAATTCAATTAAAGTATAACGCATTCTTGGCCCAAGATTTAATTACGTTGTGTAACTCTCCTGTTAATGAATTTGTATGCCATAACTTGTTTAAGTTTTTAAAAAGCTTTCTGAAGCTGTTCTAAAGTTAAAACGTACAATCAGAAGATCTTATCTTATTTTTATTGAATGTTGTATGGTTAGGCGAAAGAATATTGTTACAGCTCCATTTTATAGTATGTTTTAAAAGCAAAAGTTTTATCATCTTAATCATTTTAAATCCAATAATAATAATTTTAATCCTGTATTTGTTAATCTCAGTTGAGGTCTGAATCAAATAAAAAATTTACTGAATCGATTTCTCAAAGGTCTTGAACATATTCCCCTTTCATTATGCCTCAGTGGGACCTTAATTTGGTTCTCACATTTCTGAAGTGTGCTCCCTTTGAGCACACATAGGTATTCCTCACTACTTGAGCGCACGTGCACTATTGCACACCCTGACCTGCGATGGCATGAGGGATACGTAGTTCCCAGCACCAGTGGTGCCAGTGCACCCACCGAGTCTGCACAGCAGACTGGACACAGGTTTAACCAATACTTGTGTCTGTGTGCATGCACTAACCTGCGTTGGCAGGCAACACACACAATTACGGGCACCATAGGTGCGGGTGCGCACTCACAGCAGCCTACTCTGGCAAACTGATCATGAGTTTACCCACGATAGCTACCAGTGCACACCCACCAGTCTGTAGTGACAGATCGGCCCGTGTTTCAGAACATGAAATCAGCACCATTTGCCAACACGGATAGGAAGGGCGCATGCACTTTCACGTGGCAAGGACATGCTGGGCACATGGCTTATCGAGGCCCGAGCACCCTAAGTGCCAGTGCGCACACACCACCCAGCTCTGCCCAGCCAGACATGGGTGGCCCCCTCACGGGTATTTTTGTGCACTCCCGGCACGTAACGGCAGACCAGGCACCTTGCCACTAGCACCATGGATGCAAGCGCGCAGATGCAGGCCTGCACCGGCAGGCCTGACCCAGAGGTTAGAACACCGGTGTTACCTATATACGCTCATCAGCCCGCGATGGCAGGCCGGGCACATATCCACCATGCCATAGGTGCCAGGGTGCATCCTCCAGCCTGCCACGACAGGCGGAACACGTATCCGAAACTGCCTCAGGGCCAGTGCGCACACCTTGGTCTGCATTGGCAGACGAGCTCATGTTCCAGAACAGTGTGTCAGCGCCTCCTCCTAACCTGTGTAGAAAGGCTCATGCACTTCCCCACGGCTTTGACAGTGAGGATGTGCGAAGGGCCCAGACGCGACTCCAGAGATTCGGTAACTCCCCAGGATTATCCATAGGGAGAGCTGAACTCTAAGGCAGGGGAAGAGCCCCTTGGGGGGGGGGTTCCTCACTACCCGGGCAGGGAAAATCCATATGCGCCCGCCTGGCCTTCAACCTACCACCCCCTCCCCTGGTGTCCGTCAAGGCTTCCCTGGGGGGTGCCCTCATGATATGACCCACTCCGTGTTGGCCAAGGCGTAAGTGATGGCAACTTTGGCTGGGGCTCAATTGCGCCCCGCATTTCTGCCACGCCAGACCCAGTATAAGGTTGACGGCTATCCGGTGGGTGGCACACTCAGTGCTACGTCCCACTACTTAGCCCGTGCCCTACCTGACCCCGGGTATGTGATGTACCTGTTTAGAGAGCGCACGGAGGTACAGCACCAAACCCCATCGTATCCACACCCCCAGGCCAATCCGGGCAAGGCGGGGACATGCACCTTTCTTCTGCCGTACAGGGGGACGGTGCCCAGTTTCCTAAGCTTATGCAGAGAGAGTCAGCAAAGACTTGGAGGAAAAAGCAAAGGGTTTGGGGGTAATTTCCCCTAAGGAGGCCATGTCCAACACAAGGGCAAACAAAAAAGGTTTTATTTTTGTATTGTTGGGAAAAAAAAATAAGGATGATAGAAAATAATTCTGCAGCGTAATTACGCAAAAGTCAGAAAACTTACAGAAAATACTCAAAACATGATCCACCATTTAGCTAAAATGGTTGCAGGGGTTCATTTAGCAAAAAGCGCTAAATGCAATAGAACACGAACAGCAGCTGTCAGCAGTTGCTCGACCTCTGTTCATTGTTCCTGTGCTCCAGCGGTAGGATTTTTGTCCAAAATTACTTATAAATACGTGAGCAGGCACGAAACCTCTGCATCATCCTCGACTCCTCCCTCTCCATGAACCGCCAGATCAACGCCGTCGCCTCCACAAGCTTCAACTGTCTGCGCATCCTCCGCAAGACCTTCAAATGGATCCCCCCCGACTGCAGAAAGACCGTCACCCACGCCCTCATAACCAGCAGACTGGACTACGGCAACGCCCTATACGCCGGTATCAACAGGACGCTACTACACAGACTCCAAACCATCCAGAACGCCGCTGCCAGACTCGTCCTCGGGACACCACGCCACGAACACATGACCCAACACCTAAGAGACCTCCACTGGCTCCCCGTCGAGAAGAAGGTCACTTTCAAACTCCTCTCCCACGCCTACAAGTCCCTCAACAACATCGGACCCAAATACCTCAACGAAAGAGTATCCTTCCACATACTCAAGAGAAACCTGCGCTCCGCCGACCTTGCACTCGCCGAGGTCCCCCGCATCGGTAGAAACAGAACAGGCGGGAGAGCCTTCTCCTACATCTCAGCCAAGACCTGGAACGAGCTCCCCGTGAACATCAGACGCTCCCCGACCCTGCACACGTTCAGGAAGGACCTCAAGACCTGGCTCTTCGACTGATCCGGAGCTGCCTCCCCCCCCCGCCACCCCGTAGCGCCTTGAGACCCTCACGGGTGAGTAGCACGCTTTACAAGCCCCCTGATTGATTGATTGATTGAAGGGCATAATTTTGGAAACTGTAATGCAAAATTCCCAGAACTTTGCAAATTATGCTGGCGTAATTTAAATTTCACCCAGGCATAATAAAAACACATCAGGAAGCCTCAAGGGAACCAGTCGCTATGAAAAGGGGAAAATAAAAAGTCCATTATGAGTCCAAAAGTGTGGTGTATAATAAATATGTTCCTGACTGTGGTGCAGAGGTTTCTGGCCATCCCTATTCTGTCTTCACGGAGCTGCAAATGTTCCTCAGTCACAGATGTCAAATGGTTGGCCGGGACAAAAGACCTGCTATCAAGGAGGTCATGAGGCCACATAAAATTTGGAGCTAGTCAGTGACCATATCTCAGAGTTTCCAGAATTCTATAACCAAGACCCGGATATCCCAAGAGATCGCTCCCTGAACCTCTCCGATTGTCCTCAAGGCCTGTCTGAGAGCATCCAAGAACACATATTTAGGGGAAAGGGATTGGGCTGCACAATGGAGAATGGCAGAAGTGTCACTTGGCTCTACATTCTCTGGGGGCACTGGGAGGAGGAGTTGATGCATGGCCAGGGGTGCAGCTGAAGGCCCAGATGGAATGGGAACCTCAGGAATTAAGTAGGGGATGGTTGCAGGGCCTGATGGTCTGGAGACCTGCTCTTGGGACACTACAGGTTGGTCTAGCTAAAGGCCAATAAAAGACCCAAGATGTTCCTCCTCCTGGCTGGTTGTATCCACATCAACTGATTCCACCCCCCCCAGTTGTCTCTCCAGTCTCCATCTGGAGTCTCTTGGCAACAGATCTTGTTAGTCCCCTGGTAGGCACACTACCCCTGCTGGCGGTGGGTTCCCCCTTCTCACTGGTGGTGTCTAGTCGTCGTCACCGCCTCTGAGATGCGGATCTATTTTCTTGCACCTGGTCCTGCTGTGATCTTCCTTGGCCATCCTTGTCTGCTGGAAAGGAATGTGAAAAAAAATCAATATGAATTAATTGGGTCAATAATGTATAGCTACATAACTTTAGCTAAAATAACATTTTCCCATTGGACAAGTACTGACTTTATGGAGTATTTAACAAACGTGTCAGTATTGTCTGCTGTCATCTCAATTGTTAGTAATAAAAAAACTGAAAAATCACTAAATATCTGAAGAATGAGCATAAAAGGAGGAGAAAGGGGTAGTAAGAGCTTATTTCTATGAACAATTCACTTTAATCTGTTGCAAATGTAGGTCTTCAAAAGGTTCCATGCATTGATTATCTGAGCTGAAAGAGTTTTTTAAACATGGCAACAAAGTATTGTAAAATAAAGGATGTTGAGCTGTTCTATGTTTATAATATCAAATGTTCCACACAAAATTAATTGTGTGAACTTTGAAGGTAAAAGCTAACAGTTATATGGTTATTGGGTAGAAAGATAAAGGTACACAGTGTGAGCATCAAATAAAATAAAACTGGCAAAATAGAAATGTTACAGATTTCAGGTGAATATTGTGGGTTTTAACTTTTATGTTGACAGAATTTCCAAGTATGTTAAAACGATTTTGGTAATGTCAAGTTCCGATGATTAGTCCATACTAATTTAACAAACACTTAAAATACATCTTAGGAAACCTTAACTTTAAAACGTTTCATACCATAAAAAACATGCTTAATTTAGCATGGAAGCTTATACAAAGGCCACAGTGAGAACAAGACAGAACACCACTCTCCAAAATCATGTGGTGGTTAATACTAATATTAATATAGATTTACTGTCTCTCAGCTGCTCAAACTTTTTGAGCTGAGCACGGAGGATCGGTCAGGCAGCTTTCATGACTCTCAGGTACAGTGGTGTCATGCGGGTGTGCCGAGAATGTGGCAGGGAGGAGAAGCCCGTAATGTCCTGGGCCTTAATTCGGACCCAGCAACAAAGGTACTCCCAGCACTGGTAGCATAGGTTCCCAGGCCAGAAGTAAACACCAATTGTACTGCTGCGTGACACAATATCTTTCTAGATTTATGCATATGCTGCATTGCTCAGCTGGATCTTTGAACCGCCAATAAAGCTAAGGGTACTTGTCGATGACGCTGAGGCTAATGATGTTTAATTCAGCTTCTGATAATGGGGGGTGGGTGCGTTTATCAAGTCTCTGAGCCATCTTAGGGGAAATTGCAAGGAGCAGCAGAATGGAGGAGGATGGTGTTGTGCAGATAGGATGGAGCTGAATGATAACAACATGGCCAACTTCCTCTTCCTATATGTCATTTCCTGTTTGTTTCGGTAGGAGCAGATCTCCAATCCAAGTGCGGAGTTTCCATCCCGTGTCCAGATGGGAGACTCCTCACTCATAGCAGAGGTTCTGTAAGAGGGAAGGAGACAACCTGCATTACTGAAAGAAACTTTAAAAGTGCAGTTTGTGAGTAGCAATGGGCTTACTCTTTAAGTATTGCCTATTTTGCAACCACTCCCCTCTGTTGCTCCCGCATTTACTACTAAAACGTATACTATGTGTGCCGAGACTCTGCAGTCCGGGCAGACATCTCCGCACACAAAAAGCAGAGTCGAGGCAGAAACTCCACACTTAAGTTTGTGAATAACATGTTGTACAACGTTTGTAGTACTATTGTAGTGTTTCTAAACATACTACAAAATGTAGTTTGTGATAGGCCTCTTTAGCAATACAAAAAAAAAATAACGAAGAGTTTGAATTGCCAGCGGTCTATTTTAATTGCTGTAATATAAGGATTTTCCCAGTGGTCTTGTAAATATCTCATAAATGCAATTGTTAGTCGTAAATAGGTAGGATTTGGAAAGCGTTACTGCTACTATGTGTTTGTATCTACATAGTAGTGAAAAAACACTTAGCTTAGTGTTCCATTAATTGTTAATGTGTTTCCCAAAAATGTTTGCAGAGAAGCATGTCGATAAATATAAGGAATTAACCACCCACATAGCATGCTACTTGTAACTATAGGAAAACGTTAATTTTAATAGACATATTGAGAAAAATCCAAAAGAAGTTTAAAGCCCAAAAGAAATTCAATGTGTTGTCAATCGGTACTGTGATATTGTTAAAATGTATTCCTTAATCTATATTTGAACAACTTCTAAAAATATTTTTGAGAATCCAACTCTTCCTTGTGCTAAAGTTGCATTGTTTTATATAATTTTTATTTTAGTCTTACTCCTGAAATCGTTAGTACGCCTTCCTCACCAGAAGAAGAGAGAAAAGTATATTATAATACAGGGGTTGTAGTTGATGAGCTCGAACCAACAACAAAAATTCAAATAAGGCTGGCAGACGGAAGTCGTTTGATTCGAAGATTTAATCTTACTCACAGGTAAGATTGTTTGGCTTCGAGTGAATGTTAATACACTCCGCAAGACACGTGTCACAGTATTTTGATGCTGTCTAATGATAAATGGGAGGATTGAATTACTGCTTTGAAAAACGTAATCTTACCTAAAATGGTTTGATGTACTGGTATTCTCACCATTGCATGTTCATCTGAAGTGTTTCTCCAGGAGTTACAAACGAGTTGTTGTTTGTGTGCTGGAGTTTTATGCAAAATGTTACTCTTGAAATATGTTATATAGGTGTACACTCACTTTAAGATTGAATCACTGTGTAAAATCATACAGTCTTCTTGGCACACTGCTGTCGCTGTTCTACATCTGTCTGATGTTTTGTCTCTATAGTCAGCTGTCCTCTGGAAGGATGAAACAGTATTAGTTTTTATTGTATACAAGGGGGCTCCAAAGATCAAAACATTCTAGCTCAGCTCTTAAGTCTTTTTAATCATGTTCTGCATCTTATGGGTTGAAATCATGGGAGGGTGGTGTTTCTTTTGGCAGCTGAAGCATCTGGGCTGGAATTAACCTCTGCTTCAGCAGCAATGGCAGCTCCACCTTAGGATTCTCTGAGGTGTTGTCAGCATCAGCACCTAAGTTCAGACCTCGCAGGGGCAATGGACAACACAGCAAGACTTCCTGCCTTGGTTTCAGTTTGAGGTTCACTGTGAGGACCATTATGGTAGTCCGGGAGATCCCTCAATACTGAGTAGTTCTGGCTTCTACTCTTGGGCATACTCTTCTCCCACAGTACCGGAGATTCTCCTTTCGTCTGTAAGCTGGCAGCAGATAGGCTTCTGAATGTTAGGCAGACCTTCAGCTTCTCCAACAAACTGTGCAGACGTTTATGCTATCCCCTCACCTCTTTGTGTATGGCTGTCCTGCATACCTCAGCACTGGTCACACAGCAATCCTTTGAATATTCTGCAGAGGACTCCCTTCCTGGATCGTGAAGAACTTAGAACTGGAACAAAGTGGGGTGGTTTGGGTCCCACTTTATACACCCTGTCTAGACATGGTATTTGAATCCTTTGCCTAAGGTTTAGAATCAGACTTCAAATGTCATTCTGGCTGCACCTGCGATTTAGCCTTTGCACAAGGTGATGGCTCTCACAGCAGTTAGCAATTGTCCTGTCTTTAAACAGGAATATCCAAAACAAGGGCACATTGAAGTGTGAGATCCTTGCACTGAGCTGTCATCAGCCTTCCTGAAGAATTAATCAAGGACAGAGACAATGGCAGGCCCTGTCTAGAAACATCTTCACCGTGAACAAGAGAAACTACAGTCCTAGTCTTCACCCCTACCATCTACCAAATGTCAATGCTGAGGAAAAACTAAACAAGGTCCTCATTAAATTTCTAAGGGTAGCCTTTTTCCTCCCTCACTTCAGTGTCTGGGTCTCCCCCATCCAGCCACAGGAATTCAGGCTATATGCTTCCACTGTCTGGGAAAGCTATCCTCATTCTCCATCTTGTTCCATGCTAATCCAGGGGCATGAAGAATTGATCCGACTGGACCTAGTTGTCAGACTCATAGCATACATACCACAAACCATTTTCCTATTTCTATACTTAACATGCTGACTCATTTCACATACAAGCACCTGACACACACATGAATGCCAGCACAAGGCTTTGAGATTCACATAACCGCAGAAAGTTGCAGAAATTGAGGTAATAGGCAGCCCCCTCTCTCTGATATAGAGAAAAAGGTCTGGACATAATAATGATTTACAAAACACGGCATTCTACCACTGCCGCTTTATGTGATGCCCCCAGGGCAGGGACAGTATCTCAGTGCCCAGTATAACGACACCATTAGTGCACCCCTCCAGGTTATAAAACAGGTTCTCGACCTTGCATTACCAGACCAGGGATAGGTCTAGGCCCCCATGCTTAGGCTGGATAAGTGTGACGCCAGGACTAAAATAAAAGCCAGCATACCACTTTCACAAGCAGCGGGGCACTCATGGCAAAAGTATACCCTTTTTTACGAAGCAGGGGAGATTGCTGTGGTAACACAAACTAAACCTATCCCTAATGTTAAGCTTGACCTAAACCCTAACATATGAATATATCAAGTAAAAATAAATTGAATGTATTAAATTGAATTTCATTAAATGATCAAATATTTTACATTTTAACCGTAACTCTAATGGTAACTCTAAGCCAAATCTTATAAGTAAGCCATGACAATATTACATTCATTATATTGCATGTTATTGATTTACAATGGGGTACTAACTAAGAAACAATTTTTTTTCAATTACAATAATTAAATTATTTGAAATTAGCTTAACTAAATGAAATTGAATTAAAATATACTTTTCAAAAGAGAACGTAGCCCATTGCAATTTAACAAATTGTAACACGTTTAAGTAATTTAAATCTAATTTGAATTTAATTGCATTTTGTAAAAGAAAATGGATAAAATTAATTTGGGGAATACACTTGGAACTCTTCTTTTCTGAAATCTACTTGCATATAGGGGCTAAATAAATGTATATTTTTTAATAGAAATAGTGTAAACTATGTAGTTCAAATTGGGGGGGGCGGAGCTAGCCGCGCTGGGAAATGGCCGCGGTGTAGGCGAGCTCTCCCGATCGAGTCACGATCCTGCAATTATCCTGTGAACACAGCCGCTGATTCTGCATGAAATCAGGGCGACTACACTAAGGGAGGCTTCCGGTAACACACCAGCTAATCACTGGAGAGCTGAATGGCTTGTAGCTGGGAGGAACCGACACAGAAGTGAGAGCCGATAAAAAGACTGCTGCCCAGGGGCGCGCGCGTCCCGCTACGTGTACCACGCAAGACCGAGGCGCACTACAGAACTAGGCCGGACGGAGAAAAAAAACGAGAAGGGAGGAAACCCAATGTGACTCTGGTGGACGAGGCAGTGGGCTACGAGGACAGATACGGCATCATCGGCCGCGAGCGACCTGGGCCTGTACTGCTGGGAACATCTTGACGGCCGAGAGTAATCGGAAATACGACACGCAACGAGGCCAGTAGCTACGACCAGGCACCATCTGAATCCCGCCGCAGCTGGGTGACGAACGGACCTGCCGCAGTCGAGACGGAACAGGATAGGAGAATCCATCTACCGCCATAAGGTACAGAGAGGCGTGCGCAGCACTAAAGTGGGCGATTTCGCACGTAGGGTGGTGCGGGGGGTCTGCGGCCCCAGCTGCGCATTGTAACCCTACATCATACACCAGTGACATTCGCCTTTATAATCAGTCGATACGGCCAACGGGGACCGCCGCTGAGATCCTGCACCACGACCTTGCACCAACTTCGAGAATCATACCCTAGTGCCCACCATATACCGATACCTTCGAGTGCTGTGTGGCGTGGGAAATATGTGTCTGTGATCCCTGGGCATGCCCCGGAACGCTTGGAACTCTAGAGGGAACGTGGACTAGTGAGGCGCCATTTTGTCGACTTCAATCACCGGATTCACCCAGCCCCGGGTCCGGACGCACTGTGAGGTTATGAAGTCTCACTGAGACACGGCCGGGGGTCTACCACACGGGTACAACTGTATGTGCATTACTGTGTCCACATCGCATATCCAGATGCGCCTGCAACTTCGATAGTACGATAGTACAATTACTGGCCCTGCATCTAACACTTGCGCAGACACAGGGACACCACAGGCACTATTGATCGCGGCCTCGACTATCACTAGGCCACAACTCCGTAGGATAGAGCACGCGGCTACTTCCGGCTACAGTGCACTACACATACAGAGTGCAGGCAGGATGGGGAAACCAGATAAAAATCAACCCAAACTGCAATTTGAGCAACCACGGAAAGCGATGGAGACCGGCACTGAGCCCCCGAGAATACTCAGGCACAAACTACGCCACCAGGCTCTGACACGGCAGTGGATTTTCGCGCCATGTTTGCTACCATACAATCCACGCTATCCAACATAGATGGCAAAATCGACTCCCTGACATATCGAGTAGACCGTATGTCGGAGAGAATGGACAAACATACGGAGCGAATCGATATGGTGGAACGGCGGGTATCAGACGCGGAGGATGCTCAGCACCAATTTGAACAAAAACATATTAAAGCTGACAAGGCTCTACAACATCTCATGGCTAAAACTGAAGATCTTGAAGCCAGGTCCCGACGCTGTAATCTCCGCCTTATGGGGGTGGCGGAAACGACAAGAACAGATACAATGGAGAAATATGTCGAAAATCTTCTCATCACCCTACTCGGTCGAGAAACATTCTCTGAAATATTCATTGTAGAGAGAGCACACAGGTCGCTTGCACCGAAACCTGCGCCAGGTACACGCCCATGCCCCATAATAGCTAAAATATTGAATTATAGAGACAGAGATGCAGCACTTCGCAAAGCACGGGAAATGGGATCTCTAAACCATGACGGAATGGATATATCCATATATCCAGACTTTACCTCCCAAGTGCAGGAGGCGAGAAAAAAGTTCCTCGACGTAAAAAAGAAACTAAGGGAAAATCACATCTCCTATGCAATGATATACCCAGCTAGATTAAAGATCACGGATGGTGGAAAAAGTATACTCTGTAATGAACCCAAAGATGCCATTCAGTTCCTACAACATAACTACCCAAATGCCCTCAGGCGCAAATCTCCGAGAGGAACACAAGCTGAAAACGGACATACATCGGATATCGAATGATAATCTACGCCTCTCTCCAGCAGGCCTACTGCTGTTTACAATCAGCCGGTACCTTTACTTATATTTGCTCCGGCGATAAATGAACAAATACGTTGCGCTTCATAGGGACCTTTGCCCTGTGGGCAATGTTGAATAACCATTTGTTGGTGATAGTAATGTTCAACTATTGCAATATTTGACTTTCTAATATGTAGTCAATGTATCTGCCCTTCATAGGTATGTGCGCACTTTAAATATAAATTAGTAATGATACTGGATTGTGGCTTGATCCCCCAGCTCTTTGCTGTTGGGGTTGTAAGCCGGAGGCTGCCGCCCCCCCTGTGTAAACCACAGCCTTCTTTGTTAGTTAGGTGGGAAGTTTTGTTTGTTATTATGGGGAAGTGTCTTTACCATGATTGGGGTGGTGAAGTGGGTGGGGGAGGATTGGGACAATTGCACGGTACATAGATAGTCACATACATGCTGAGCTTAAATATCCAGGATTCTTAAACTCTAAGGTTGGGCAAAGTGATTGTGCCCGGAGATGGGCGGAAGATGGGAGGTATGTCCAGCATCCAATAACCTACATTGTTAGTATAGCAATTAGACGAAATGGATAGAAATGCACCATTGAAACTAGTTACTTGGAATGTCAGAGGTCTAAATAATCCCAGAAAGATCCGACAAGTATTTGCCTATTTAGACAGGCATGGCGTTGATATAGCTCTACTCCAAGAGACGCATCTGCTTCCACACAAAGCAAATAAACTGGGCAACAAATGGGCTGAATTGGCGATATCGGCGACATACTCATCATATGCGAGAGGGGTGACAACCCTTATCCGTAAGGGCACACAATTTATACTGGACCAGAAAATCATTGACCCACAGGGTCGTTATGTTATACTTACAGGATTATTGCGAGGAACCCGAGTCGGAATTATAAATGTTTATGGTCCGAATACGGATGATCCGGCCTTTTTTATGAATCTCTGGGTACAAATACGAACCCTACCTGATATAGAACTGTTGTGGGGAGGCGACCTTAATGTTGCACTAAATTCTGCACAAGACAGATCATATCAAACTGCAGAACACCATCCGAACGCGGTCTCTATTATTCAAAATGGGCTAATAGAATTTCGTATACATGATGTCTGGCGCCTAAAGAACCCCACCACACTTGAAAGCACACATTCCTCGACAGTCCATAACAGCTGGTCCAGACTTGACTACTGGCTTCTCACAGACCAAGCGTGTACGTGGGCCGCAGATATAACACACCTCCCTAAGACGCTCTCAGACCATAAACCAGTGATATTAACCTTACACATACCGACATACATCCCACCACCATTTATATGGCGCTTCAATGCTAACGCGCTATTGGACCCCCTTTATAGAGAGGCAATTCATACAGCAATAAAAGATTACTTTGCAAACAATAAACAGCCAGATACTAGTGCAGGACTGCTTTGGGAGGCATTTAAGGAGACAGTTAGGGGTGTTTGTATAAGCACAAACACAGGTATTTTGCGCGATATTCGGACGCAACTGGAGAAAACCGAAACTTGCATAAAATTGCTTGAAGCCAAATATGACGCCAACCACAGTCCACTTACGCTGGGTAAATTGAGGGACGAGATAAATAAATACAATCTGCTGGCAGATGATGAGATAAAATACACTTACAAACGCTATGCCGCACGCAGGATTGGGGAGGGAGGCAGACCAGGTCGAATATTAGCACAAAAAATACGAATAGAAAACAAACAACACACTGTTCTGAAGATACAGGACGATAATGGAATACTGCATGCGGATACTCAGGGTATATTAAACGCGTTCACGACGACATACGGAGATTTTTATAAGACACAACATACGGTATCGGAACCTGAAATCATGCAATACCTTGATGACATAGCGCTGGTATGGCTGTCCGACACACACCGCGAGCACCTGTCTCAACCCATAATGAAGGACGAGGTCCAACTAGCTATAAAGTCTCTGCCCAATGGTAAATCACCGGGTCCTGATGGATTTACTGGCGAATTTTATAAAGCATATGCGGAGTTATTAACTCCGCACCTGCTTGAGATGTATGACGAGGCCTATCATGACAAAATTTTACCTCCCACACTGCGCGAAGCCCTTATAGTAGCATTATTGAAGCCTGATAAAAACCCAGATAAAGCAGAATCATATAGGCCCCTCTCATTAATCAATACAGACGTTAAAATATTGGCAAAGATTATAGCTACTAGATTACGACCACTAATGACCACCATGGTCCTCCCTGACCAATCTGGGTTCATTCCAGATCGCTCAACGACACACAATTTACGAACCATATTTGCCCTTTTGCACCAACTCAATCCGGAGATTAAGGCTGTGGCGGTATTGTTAGACGCAGCCAAGGCCTTTGACTCTATTGAATGGACCTACATGTTCACGATCCTGAAGAAAATGGGCTTGCCACCTACGTTTATAAACTGGATAGCCCTATTATACAATGAACCCACAGCCCGAATAAAAGTTAATAGACACGTATCAGGGGTAATCCCAATACAACGGGGGACCAGACAGGGATGCCCATTATCCCCATTACTGTTCGCAGTAGCATTAGAGCCACTAGCATGCAAAATACGCCAAAACTATGCATATACAGCGCTCCGATTTAATCTAAGACCCATCAGCATATCACTATATGCGGATGATATGGTGTTGTACTTAAGAGACCCAGAGGTCCATCTCTCGCCTGTGCTGAGAGAATACATAAAATTTGGGAGATACTCGGGCTTGCAGATCAATTGGAGTAAGTCAGCAGTGATCCCGTTGACGGAAATTACGAGGGCGCCACAAATGGAGTTCCCCTTATATGGCAGGAAGACCCCATTAAATATCTTGGAATCTGGATACATAGAGACCCTGCATTAGTCCTCAGATATAATTATGGCCCTGCAATGGACCGAATAGAAACACAAATATCACGATGGATCACCCTACCTCTATCTTTAACCGATAGAATTTCCCTTATAAAGATGGTACTGTTACCTAAACTGCTATATCTTTTTATTAATATACCAATCACACCTCCTACACCAATCTTTCAGCGGCTACGCTCGAACCTGGTCAAGCTGATATGGGCAGGCAAGCAGGCGCGTATTAGTCTTCACACTATGTCACTTCCATACACTGCAGGTGGTTTCACGGTGCCTGATCTTTACTTATATTATCTCTGCGCCCAAGCGCAATACGCATATTTTTGGTATCACCCAGTAAAGTATCTACCACACCTTGCTATAGAGGATGGAGATGCTGACCCGGTGCCATTGCCTAGCATACTCACTCATATTAGGCCACATCTATCTCCACGAGAAATAAACACAATACGCACAACATCAAATGCATGGAGAAACATCGGTCGCCTAGCGGACAAAACGCCACTGTATGCCCCGAACATGCCGTTGAATTGCCACCCGAACTTATCAGTCACACAAGAGCAGAATAGCATGATGATACTAGAAACAGTAGGTATAGTACAAATGGGGGACCTATACAGGAATGGCACCTTCATAACAGCTGATGACTTGTCATATATAAGTAACCAATCACTATTGTTTCGATTCATATATCATAGGTTGAAGGCTGCAATTAAGGAACTCTATCCTTCATATCCTAATGAGCCACCTACACTACAATCATTGCAATTTTTGATAGCCACACCCACGCACACTAATATAGTGTCCCGATTATATAAGCTGATACAATCAGATATAGGTGCACAGACTCTAAAAGCACGTGAAAAATGGAATAAATTATTAGACACTCCTTTGACAGACGACGACTGGTTGTCATGTTGTACGCTCACCACGCTACTTACACCTAATGGAAACTTACGCATTATTCATTATAAATTCCTTCATCAAGCTTATCATACGCCAGCTAAATTATGTAAATATGGTTTACGAGACACTGCAGACTGTAAAAGGTGTGGATGTGCTAAGGCAGACTTTGTACATCTTGCATGGAATTGTGCTAAGATACGATTGTACTGGGAGAACGTAATCTACCATCTGAGTGCTCTGATATCATGTACATTGTGCTGCACACCGCGACTCTGTTTGTTGGGTCTACATATCCCTGTAAAATCAATTAAGAAGAAACTGGTTGCGGTGATGCTGCTGTTGGCCAAGCGCAGGGTGGCAATGAACTGGGATAGCAAGCAAACCCCTACGATTGCTCGCTGGATATTAGATGCTGTCTATTGTAGAGATAATTTTGTAACATACGCCGAAGAATTGCCAACTGCTTCTAAACCATTGGATATCTGGATACCTCTTACTGATTATTTAAATGAGAACCCTGACTTGTTCCAGAATTGTCATTAACGTTAACATAAGTGCGTTAAATTGTGAACATTGCTACACAATATATCTAGAAATTATGTAGTATTTGAGGAGGCGCTGTATGTATATCTCCGAGATTGTTTTTCTTGCTTAATCTTTTTTATTTTCTTTATATTGAATTGTGATTGACAGGATTATTACAATGGTGACTACTGTTATGTACGTTTCATTGAAAATGTTCAATAAAAAAAAAAAAACTATGTAGTTCAAATGCTACCATAGGTCTTGATGTACAATAGACAGGCCGCAAATAGTGGTTGCAAATTGCACACGACTATTAGCGACCTGTCTCAGATTTTGCGATACGTTTATACTAATATGTTGCGTTGCAAAATCTCCAGCCACAGGGTGTTGCAGAATGACCTGCCTAAGGAATATTAATAAGAAACAGAAATCCACTGTCACTGTATTTGCATTACCAAATGGGAAACTTTTTTTTCAAAGCAGTCTGTGTTTCTTAAAGAATCCAGTGCTGAATTATATAAGATGTCACTTTTGGGAAGACATCCAGGAGAGCAGCCAGTAGTCCCCTGGACACTGCCTGCTCCCCCTAAGGCCGTCTGACATGATTTCTGAAGGAGAAGCTGCCAACGGGAACCATTTCCCTTTGCAAATCTGCTGCCACCTTCTTTGAGGAGTATGTAACATGTCAAAGGTTTTCAACCACAATTGGGGTCGCAAACAATTGATACATATCATTGCATCGCGCTAACAGGAGGGTCCACCCTTCTCATACTGCCTCCTATTTGCAATTCGCAAGGAATCGTTAAGCCCATTTTGCGATTCGGAAAGGCTTTACTGAATCGCAAATTAGGTTTAATACATGGCCTTTCCGAATCAAAGGGTTTGCAATCATAAAGTGATAGCTTACCTTCAACTTCTTTGTAAATTCTCAGTTGGTACATGTACTGGTCCTGGCAATGTGAGTGTGTTTCTGTGAGATTGTTAATCCATCTATGCATTTCTAGAATGCAAATATTTTACAGTTGTGCAGCAGCACATGTTGCATGAGATCATGTTATGTCATTAATTTGATTGTACATTTGTGAATCTCATCATGTAACTGAAAATGGAAATTTATGATTTTATTATTACCTAAATCACGCTTGAAATTAATGATGAGACATTTGCATTCTCACTGTACTGTCAGTTTTTACTTACGGCTATAAAATAAGCCCTTTGTAGTTTCACTGTACCTTCCATTTGTACTTAGAGCGATCAAAGTATCTATAATTCGCCATTGCTGATCTTGAATCAAAATTGGACAATACGGACTTTCAGGAATTCTTAGGTAGGAGGAAGTGATATGTATCCAAAAAACATGGCTACTGACCCCAGTGAACAACAAGCATTGGCATAGCCAATAGGTCTCGCCTTTGGGACCTTATAAGTGTTTAGTTATCCAGCACAATATCCTTGGTGCAACAACATCAACTGTTGCATGGCTAAACACTTATAAGGTCCCAAAGGCGAGACCTATTGGCTATGCCAATGCTTGTTTTTAATGCACTTAGACCGCTGGGCCAGACAGAAAAAGCCTATGTAATGGCATTATGCAGTGGCTGTGCACATTTTGCATGGGCCGTGGTGCAAGCAAGTAAATGGGCCCACAGCAACTGGCTGAACAGTAAAATACAGCCATCATTTGGGTATATTATGCCCCTAATGCCACTGGCTCCGGTGCCACTGCACCGGCTACCGATTGGGAGATAAGAGTCAGACCCCCTCGCCCAGTTTCATACAATGCAGATTTCCAGCTGGCGTTGATTAACCAGAAAGGATGCCCCTACTTTAAAGGGCATCGAAATTGGGATTCTATTGGGTACTTGTAATATGCGCAATATTGTTTTAGCCCTTTTCGAGACCGCGAGAGGCATGTCAGCAGGAGACTTCCCTTTACAGCCTCCTTTGTAATGCAGTTTTCTTTGCATCAATTCAGCCCATTGTTCATCAGCCGATAAAATATTAAGCTGCGGAGAGGCTGTTTTATGGCGCGTGTCTCCAGTGACAGAGGGTACCTGTTCATCGCTCCGCTGAAGAGCGCGCACGAGCCAGCAAGATAATTACGCAGACACAGACAACCTGTAATAAGAAGGCGTCGCGAGGAGATTGGATTCAGTGTTTTCTAAGAGGCGAGAACGTGAGGTAATTCTCCCTCAAAGCCCAGACCTCCGTGGAATGAAGGCTTCCAGTGCTCACCTCTGACATGAATGCGTGTCCGGCAAAGTGAAAGCGACCGCGAGCAGGCAAATGTAAACAAGTGCGCGCGGCCACGCTAATTGAAAACAGATGGCCCCTGCGCGCCGCTGCTCGCTCCCGCAAGGTGGATGACGCCACAAGCACAAGTGCTTGAAAAGTGCAGACCGATTCCAAAAGGTCATCTCCTAGAGCAGCGCTGCGCTAGGCTCGACCTAAAAAACGGCACAGCACCTACTTCTTATCTGCAGTAGAGAATTTCAGAGTATGCTCTTTTGGCGGCTTATTAGTATGGATTTCTGTGTATCTGATATCTGAACCACTGCCTCTTTGGTTCAATACTCAAGATATCTTAGCAGCCAATTTCTGGGTACAGAACATCGAAGCTCACATTTTCAGTATATACAATGGGAATGTTAAAGATCATAATAAGGGAAGTGCACTTGACAAGATTGCTCTGTAGCTGCAACAGCAAACCTGCAGGGTGATGTGCATCCAAGACCCTTGACCTTGATAGCTGGCTACTTTAGCCTCCCATATAGAGACCCTGGCTAATTTAGAGTTTAATTATGTCAGTGAGAGCTAAGGGATCATCAATAAGGTCACTCTGCCACTAGCTTCAATGAAGATGCATTAAACAGGCAAATGTACTCTCTCTCTTGAATGCTTTACTTGTACGGCATGTAAATGACACATTTTCATCAGTCCCCTCCCTGCAAAATCCACTCTCCGCTACATAACTAGAGGAAATCTAATTGACTTTGTATTAGAGAGCATTAAACACTAGTCCACTCTGAAGGACTTGGAGGAGATTCTGAGGGCTGAGGGTGATCACGATCTATTGCTTGTCAGGATAAATCTACTTTAACATGTGTGCCCGAACAGATAGCTGAGAGACTTGACCAGGGGCAGAGATCTTATACTTAATCTAAAAACAATTACATGGCAGGCTATTTATTTTGCAACAGAAATTCCTAGCTGCCTCTTATAGCTGAGCCACTTTCCTACACTATAGAATTTTAGCCGGAGTTCCCACATGGGGGCTATTAAAGTTTGTGGCACAATTACAATGTAATCATGCAACCAAGCTTTGGTGCCCCAAATCAGTCCCATTAAGATGCAGGACTAAACCAGCCCTGTTAAGGGTTGTCTTCTGACATCCAAGAAAACAGAACACTATGTTCAGTCTATAATCTTTTCGGAGCAAGAAAGAAAGAGGCTCCTTACTACAAAATTGGGAAGACATAACACTGTACAGGAAAAATATAGTAGCAGATTTTGAATACTAGAGGCATAGGGCATCGAGATGACAGGTTCTAAAGTAAACTTTTAATTCCAGGAGAGACATGGTTCTCGCACATCGCTGCACTATAGATATCTGATACATGACTAACTCACCAGTTATTCTTGATTGTTGTTTGTGTTTTTTTTTTTATTTAAGAGATTATTTTTTATTGATTTTTAACAAGCAGATCAACTTTAAACATTAGAATACCAATCTCCATTGCAACTCCCTCTCCCCCCCACCCCCAGGTCTGTTCTTATTCTTATTTTAAAGCCATTTCCCCAGTAGATCAATTAGCCATCTAGAGGTCAAATAAACTCTGAACTTTGAAGTAGGGAAAAGTGCCAGGCCCAGACAAATTCCCAGCGGCCCTCTACAAGAGCAATCCTGAGCGCTGGAATTCCTTAATTTTAAAAAATACTGATAACATACTAGGGCAATGCTGATGAAGGTGAATAATCCCCATATTCAAACAAGGTGACGCCTAAGACCCAGACAACTATAGCTTCAGATCACTTTTAAACAGCCTTAGTTGAACCTTTGGGAGACTTGCTCCCTAGAAGCTACAAGAATAGCCTAGTGAACATAGTACTGCGACTTGAGCTTAGGCCAACATTTGTAATAGCACGGGGAGAATAGACCAAGAATTCTGCCTTCAATCCAATATTTTGAAATGTGCCCAGTTTAAAAAAGAGACCATCTGCTTATCATTCCTCAACCTGAAAAGGGCCTTTGCTTTTGTAGACAGGCAACAATTAACAGCTGTTATGAAAAAAATTTAGTTTGATCCAGACTTAGTTAAATTTGTAAGATTATTACAATTAAACATTGTAGCATGTGTTTGCTATGGCTGCAATGGCAATGTGACCAAGGATTTTGATATTGTAACAGGTGTTTGGCAAGGCTGTACCCTATCCTGTTTCCTTTTCAATATATTTATAAACAGTCATGATGTTTTGAAACGGGTTAAGTGACTTGCCTTGACTCAGATCAGATGCTCCTTTTACTGTATGCCAATGATGTACTTTAATGTGCATGCGTGTAAAACAGCTTGAAGTCACACCTGGTGGGGTTTGAGAATTTTTTCTTTGAAACAAAGGTTATAAATTTCTAAAAGTTTAAAGTCCTAGTAGTTGGCCCTAAAAAAACCCTGAGAATGATTGCTGTACCTCAATGAATGTCCCTCGCTCTAAAGGATTTTGGTTATTTAGGTCTTCAGTTTCCTGCATCTGGCAAATGGACCAAACAGATAGAAAAATTCTCATAGTATTTTAATCAAAGCTGTTGATGGACTACAGTTTTTTTAAATGGATGTTTGGTGGCTGCGCTTTTGAGCGGCCTTAGTTGTGTATATCTACAGGTGCCTTAGCAGTGCATTATGGAGCTGATTTATGTCGTCAGTGAGAAAGAATTAGGCAATCAAGCAATTTGTCATCAAGCCCAATTGAGGCCCATATTATTCTCTGTACAACTATGGATTAATCCCTACAGAGTAGTATTCAGAGACACTTTGGGAGAACACCTTTCCAGGGGGAGCACCATTTTCACCCCCATGGCTCAAGCATACAAAAAAACATCTATCTGACAATAAAGGCTTCTCTGAGATCTGGTACTTCCCAATACATTATGCAGAGTGTACAGGTTTTTTATTGGAGTCTCTTTTTTTTTTTTTTTATAACAAGTTTTATTGATTTTGAAATATAAATGTGAGCCGGGAAGGCCGACAAATGCAAAAGAAGACGCATAAGAAAAAAAGGCATAAACAAAAGCAAATACCTGCACTCTCAGCCCCAATCCACCCCATATCCAAGTTTTAGCAATGATATACATAACAAGTTTAATAATCAGATCACTTGTTCCGCACCCTCCCAATACTCTCTCATCCCATGAACATTCGAATTTCATCATTAACCATTTTTTGTATTGAATGGACAGGTTCCAGGTCAATGCCCCTATAATCTGCCCACTCCTGTCACACCTTGGAGTGTTTCGGTGGGCATCCTTGAGCCTTGCACACTACCACCTCTAAGTCCATACAGTTGTTCATCCCTTTTTTCCAAACCATGAGGGACGGGGGCTGTGGCCTTCCACTCTCTTGCTATATCTCATTTTGTAAGGGTCAGCCCAGAAATAATAGTACTAGCTTGTATTTATTATCACGAAGTGTGTCAGTGATATGAAGGAGAGCAAGTTTCGAGTCCATCATAAATGACCAGGGCAAGACCCTGCCCAGGCAGGATGTCACCCCACACCTGAACAGGTCCAATGCAGTGCAGCCCCATATCGTATGTACAAATGTTCTGTATTCCCAGCTACATCGAAGACAGGTCAGAGAGGCAACCACCCACATCCGCCAAAATCAATGAGTGAAATACACCCTGTGGAGGTATTTAATCTGGATCAGCCTAAGTCTGGCTGCAATGGCTGCCATCCGAGGCGCCCCCAGAGCCTCAGTCCAACACTCGTTCTCCAGAACCCCCACATCAGCCTCTCATGCCCCTGGGGAGGAAGAAATGCATCTGAGCAGTTGGAGATAAGCGTCTGGTATATTTTTGCAATCTTGTGGTTTCCCAAGTCTCCCATAATAAGTTTACCCTCCAATGGATTAAATTCATGGAGGTCAGACAGGGCCGCAATGTATGGAGTCGGTGCATGTCGGATCTGTGGGTAACAATGGAACTGACTATGATGGACCTGGTGTTCCACCTGTAGGGTCTGAAATGACTTGAGGACCGTCCGCTCATGATATCACCTGAAGTAGAGATCCCTATTAGGTCCCATTTCCGAAAGCCCTCTAGTGCAGCCACCTGCTGCAGCAGGCAGCCCTGCCAGAGGAGCGTCCACTCTGTCAGTTTTACCCACTATCTCATTGAATGGAGAAAATATCTCCATTGATTCAGGACCACTCTAGTTGCCAGAGGAAGACTACCATCGCCACCCCCATCATACAGAAAGGAAACAAGAGGGGTGCCCCCCATCTCCGCTTCTCAGACGCAAAGGCGGGGTCACCCTGGAGGTCATACCACCAGTCATTAATGACCAACAAGTGTGATGCACGATAATATGATTAAATATCCGCTGCAGCGATACCCCCGCAATAAGTGGACTGAAAGCATTTACTAAGGGAATGGAATTTATTGTGAATGGAATTCAGTTTTCGGAACCGTTGCAGTGGAATATCATGCGGGAAATTCTGCAGCTGGTAGAAAAACCGGGGCAACAACACCCTTTTAAAAATTTCAGACCTACCAGTCGGGTACAAAGGCAAAACCGACCAGACCTGAACATCCTCTTTCAAACGAGACAACGCTTGCTCCAAATTATGTGTCCATGCCAATGCAGCATCAGGGGACACACAGACACCCAGATATTCAAACCCACCCGAGGCTATCCGCAATGCCGACGCCCAACCGAAGTCCCGTGGGCAGCTGCCTGCCAAGAACACCATAGATTCAGACATGTTAATGTAAAGGCCAGAGGTTTCACCAAAAATACGCATAATTTGCAGGATATGGGGCCTGAGTTTTCGGGGGTAGTTAGGAAGAAGAGGACATCATCAGCATATAGTGCTATATTATCGGAGAGTTTCCCCCTGCCCCACTCGAAACCATGTACCTGAGTGTTCATCCTCATCCACACTGCCAAAGGCTGCATAGCAAGACCAAAAAGCAGGGGAGACACAGGGAGCATCCCTGCCTCATCCCCCACTGTATCCGGAACGAATCTGATCTGGCATTGGCCACCCGTACCGTTGCTGTTAAATCAATGCATAGCGATTTGAGATAGGAAAGAAATCTAGGGCCAAAATTCAGCAGCCGAAGGAGTATAAACAAGTACTCCCGGCTCACGGAGTCAAATGCCTTGTCCATATCGGCAAGAAGAATTGCCACTGATTCCTCCAATCTTTTGGCTAGCGGTAGTGCATTGTACAAAAACCGACTATTATGCCGGGTAGCACGATGAGGCATAAATCTGGCCTGGTCAGGCTGTACCGGGTCCAGAATCCCACTAGCTTATTCGCCAGCGCCTTCGCTAGAACCTTCACCTCCAAATTCAAAAGGGAAATTGGGCGCGATGAGGAGTGTTTGTCTACCGGTCAGCCAGGCTTAGGAAACACCACAATCTCCGCATGTCAGCAATCAGGTGGCAGGACGGCCGACGAGAGCTGCTCCCCAGTGAGTGCACCCTCCAATAAGTCACTGTCTATAGACGAGAGGGTTTTAAGGGGAAGTGCATTCACAAAATCTACTATCTGGTCCTGTGACAAGACCTACCTCCGAGTGTATACATCTTCGAAAAGGGCAGCAAAACTGCAAGCTACCTCCCTGGGATCGTTGAGCAATGTGCCAGACGGGTCCAAAATGAGAGGGATGGAGAAAGAATGAGTACCTTGGCATAGGCAGTATAGCATTTTACTCGACTTGTCTCCCCATTGATAAATGCACCTTTAGGCCGTAAGCCAGAACTGTTTGGCCTCCCCCAGCAGATTCTGCTGGTGTTGTTGTAGCAGACCTAATTGTCTGCCCTGTGAATATATATGTTGGACACTTATAAATGTAAATTTATATATGTAGTTATGCAGCAATGTTGTACTGAATGTATATCGTCTATATTTTTTTTTATGTGATTGTCATGCAAAATTGTCAACATTGTGTATTTTTCTTTTGTCGCACTTTATATAATGCATTAATGTTGGTGTCTCATGTAAAGATACTCAACCAAGTGAAAAGTATTTCCATACATGCCATGTCTTTTTCTGTATTAAGAAAGGAAAAAAAGTAGTCATTGGCTACTACAGATACGGATTAATGACGTTATCTGTGACAAGTTACAAAGGAACCTATGATGTAGGGGGTACACACATTTTCAGTACATTAATTTGATCCCCGTCCCCTTATTACCTAAACTGGATAACTCCCCATCTTGATAGACTCTCTAGATACTATGCCAGCACCAGAAACACCTTTGGAGACAGCATTTACCATGGTTACTATTTTGCCTGATGTTTCATGTAGCCACCGCTTTGCCCCCTTGCCAGCTTGAGCAATGTTAAAGAGACCGTGCCAATTCCGTTGGGGTGCACTGAAATGCTGGTGAGCCAATCCATTCCCCCCCTGATTTGACATGCGCTCTGCTTAAAGCAGTTACAGACTTGATAGATATAGTAAAATCTTTCAGAGCCTAGATCTTTCTCCTGATGGAATTTCAAAGTCAAGTAACTCCCCTCCTCTGGCAAATGTAAATGGGCAGTGCGCATCCCCTGGAGATGCCATGTGTGCTCCCCATCCCAGGCGCACCCTCCATTCAGATGATCCTGTGTTCACCCTTGCCCGTTGTCCCAAAAACTATGGAACAAAGCCACCCAACAAATCTGCATCTGTGGCGGCATGGGCAGGAAGGATCCATTCTTACGGCTGAGCAGCACAATCTTCCAGTCTTCGCTCTTGCACAGCATATGAGATCTGATCCAGGGGGGCCAGGGCCTGTGAGAAGCAGCCAGGGTATTAACGCTTCTCCAACCACAATGGGGTCGTTCTACCATGGCCTTGGTTCAGGTATACGAATGCCCCAGCCTGTTTGGGAGCAATGGTTAGGGGGTGGGGGCAGCAGAAGAGGTACAATCTACATGCATAATGTCCCAAAGATCCCACCAGGAGCAAATGAAGGCCATGAATCACTGATCAATAAAGTGACTTACTGGATGTGTAACGTAAGGAAATGCCCCTCACTCATTTGGCAGGACGTCGTAGGGGTGAAGTGTTTCACCCACTTAGAGGTGATTTTGACTATCTGTAGGTCATACTAGTTTCCCATGAATTAGCCAACAACATTATAAGCTTGGAACTGTTTTCCGTGTCCATCAGAAACCTTAATCCGCCTGAAGCCCAAACCACCCCAAGCTAACTAGGGGCCAGAACCTATCACAGGGCCACAAGAGGGAATGAAAACCCCAAAATAATGACTGGTACCATCAGTGGGGAACCTTTCCCTGCGGTTTATATCCTCCGCACCGCAATCTACAAACTGGAATTGTATCTCATGGAATGTTCCTGGCCTGAAAGCGAAAGTGGCTGACCCTGATTGGGGGACATTTATGGACACTTTTGACTTTTGTCTCCCACAGTAAGGAGCCAGTGTAAAGAAGTGGGTATACAATCTTCCACAGCTTTTTCACAGGGCAGGTGATGCCCTGCAAGTGGCCTTATAATATGGGTTAAGAACTCACTACCCTGTGCAGTCAAGAGGATCAATCAAGACACTCCAGATATTCTGAGAATTAAGCTTGAGAGAGTTGGGTCCACCTTTTATATTTTTAATGTATATAACTGATTTAGTGCGGTGAATAGCCTGTCCAACACATTACCTACCTTGGAGGGAGGCTATAGACGAACTACCATATGTCAATTTGTTAATTGTTGCAGGAGATTTTAATGTTACCTTTGAATCTCTTGACCCTCTGTGCTCTGATATACCCAAAGAGGAAGATGTAGCCTGGGGTATTCCACATCTAGACCTCTCAACTGTCAAAAGGGGCTCCATGGTGGCTAGCCAGCTGCTGGGGCTATCTCTTCATCTGGGCTTAAGAGCTTGTAATGGCAGGTCTAGTTCAGCCCGTAGGGGTGCCCATACTATTAAAAGGCATGACCAAAAAAATCGCATTGACTTTATATTTGTACCTTTAAAAATGTGGGACTCTATGGTTGACATGAAGTTGTCGAGAGACACAATAATGATCACAAGGCGTTTAGATTAAGCATTACTAGTATGGGATTCCAAGATCAGTCGCACACCACTTCTAAAACGGCAGGCAAGCTGGGTCTTTCTAATAATAGGCGCGCTCTTAAATGGTCTTTTGTGTCTCAGGATAACAGTGCCCTATCAAAAATCTTTGGGTTGATTTCAGGTACTCTTGAGAAGATTCAAACCAGTACTTCCCTTGATTTTCTTGATTGTTTTGTAAATAACAATCATGATCAGTTTTATAAAGATCTTCAGGTGCTACTAACTAAAGATCTAGGTAACGCAAGCAAGCCGTAACCCCGGGGTGCCTGGTTTAATAGCCAGTGTATGGCAGCTAGGCTAAACTTGAATAGGGAATTAAAGGTAATAGGGTGCAAATTTACACCGCTAGAAAGGATTATAAAGCAACTCTGTCTACAGCGAAAACATCATGGGAACTGGGGGGGGTGTTGGATGCTCTGGTTGAAGCAGTCAGGTCGGGAGATAATAAACATTTCTAGTGCACATTGGCACATGGCTGTGGACATGATGTGAACTGCACTGATTTTTATCTGCAGCCACAGACTTGGGTGCATCACTTTAAAAAAGTTTATAAAGCCAGGGGTGCTCTGCCCCAAGCACTACCCCAATTATCCGTTTCACAAAACGGCTCTCAAGAAGCCAGGAAGTTGCATGGGCAACTGTGTGCACTGGAAACCTTGTTTCACAGTGGCAGCCATTTAGTTGGGATAGGGCATTAACATGCAGCAAGAGAGTTTCATCACCTATCTGAGCCGACCTCCGCAACAGACCTTACTGGAGAGACAACTTTAATGTGAAGGCCACAAACATTTGCTTAATTGCAACCAGCATGTGATAACGCATATACACTAATTATAAACATGTCCCTTACTACTTGGAATGTGAAAGTTGCTTTAATGGTCATTGTATAATTGAAGATACAGACCGGTATGTGAGGGATATTGGATGGTGCACGTTGTTGTTTTTCTGGACTGTTGTCAGCGCCGTGATGTTGGTGTCACGCAGCCAGGTTCAGAAGTACAAGGTCTAGGTAGCAGATAGACAGCAAATTCTTTCCATAGGCGACTGTTCTCCTACTGAAGAGGCCAACAAATAGTTATCCTTCCCTTTCCCAAACATTGGCAAAACCATTAGGTCTTGCTTTAATGTGCTAATGTATGCAATCACAGTTGCTTTTTCCTCATTAATGCTAGACCTATTGGCTTGGCCAGTGATTGTTTTTTATTGCTAGGTAGAATACATCATCCCTTACCATTTTTTGACACTGGGGTAATTAATACATTCCATCAATATCTCAGCAGTTGCATTTTTCAAAGTCGTTTTGTGCCTTCTTCTTTAATGGGTGTAGAAGTTTGGCATATTGGGGTTACACCCTAGGAAGGGGGTGGAGGTAAGGCTCATTTTCACTCTACTATATTTTGGACAGACCAAGAGTATGGTTAAATAGTGACGAGAACAAAATGCATTTTGGTACCTCGACGGTCAAGTGTTTCTTTTTTTGTTGTTGCTTATTTTAAATGCAATTGTGGGCTACTTTGGTGGGTTTTTTTGTGCACTTGTGCCCAATGTAGAACATGCTTAGAATAGGCTGGTCAACATCCTTAAGGAGTGCAGAAACCCATTTTTTCTGTTTTCCTGTTGTTTTACTACACTGAAATATCATTCAAATGCCTTCCTCAGATGCTAGAGGTAATCCCAAAGCACCTTAATCCAAACAGAGTATACAAAATGTACGTAATTGCTAAAAATGTATTTCCACATTCCTTCTAAAAGGAAAATGGTCAAGTTCCTAGATCGCGTGTAATATGTGATCTCTAAATGTTCGTTTCTAAACAAAAACTTACCCAGTATGTGAATAGCTCATATTTTTCCTGAATAGATCACTGTTATCGCTACTTCATTAGCTATATAAACATACGGGGCTGTTCGCTTGGATGACTTGGATATTTCAAGAACTTTCGCAACCGAAATGATGTCCCCAGTCGGGCTCGTCTGTAGAATTTAACTTCAGATGATAAATTCGCATGTTTGTTTGAAGTGTGGAAAAATCCGCAATCTGACTGTATACCCTGCCTAGTCGCAATCTTATTTTGTCCCCCCCCCCACATGCCTCTCATAAGTAGGAGTTCATAGTGAGCCTAGTATATAAACGTTTATTGCTGGCTCTAGCGTTTTCACAAGTGTGTTGTCTTTATGAGAGAATAGTGCATTAGCGCCCAACTTCCGTTGACAACAATAAGTAGCTTATGAGAGAACAAGGTACCTACGTTTTGCGCAGTATTAATTAGCAGAAGGTTGACTACCTGGTCTGCAGTGAAATGGTTTTAAATTCATCTTGCTGTGATGTGATGCTGTTCTTATTGGTGATATGTTTTGTGGATGTTAGCATTCGCCTAGGGTACTAGTTGTGTGCCAGATTTTAACTGCATGTTGCTCTGAACTCTGTGTTGCTTAGCACAGGGTTCTCTTAAAGAAGAAAACGCTGAGATGAGTGATACAGTTTCAGTGTATGATTATTTTGGGCGTGTGTAGTCCCCTTAGTAATGAAGTGGCCTTTCTGTAGTCTAGGGAAATCTAGAAATGGTAATTTTCTATATGTCATTCATTGTAACAAGTTAGGTGCTAGTATAAAATAACTGCTTTCTCTTAGCTATGAATTTGTAGAATTGTTAACATTCTTATGTTCGTTCTGTATTTGAGTCATTTCGTTTTTATTTTTTCTACTTTTGTCTCTCACATTCTGGAAGAAGTGCGAGTCATTCAACACGACTGTCCTTTCAAAAGACAGTTCTGCAATTCTTGTTCCCCTTTAAGACCCCACTTTACCACCTGGGTCTTTGCTTTCAAACCCTTTCTTCTTTTCTATGGAAAGTTCAGTGTCACCTCCTATACTGTTTATTTTGACCTCATCAGTGCTAAGGTATCACCTGTTTGCTATCTTCATGTCGTTGCAATTGATGGAGAGAGAGCACGTCTTTAATGTCTTGATTTGTATTGCCTCTGGTCTGCTCCTATATCCAGAGTTATAGTTGTCTAATTGTATATCCGACATAGATGGAACAATAACATTTCTGTAAATGTAAGCAGCATAAGTGGTGTTAAAATGGTTGCAGTTCTGTACTGGAGCCATTAAAGGTGAACCATATGGCTGTGACCTTCGGTTGCTGAAACACAGAAGCCTGATGGGGTCGCTGGTATCTAGCACTGTCTTTGTATTTTTTTAAGTTCTCTTGGGCGGACAATATTCCTACCTCGTTGTGTGATTTGAGGTTTCGGTACCTAGTTTATTGTCAGTGGCTGGGTCTTCCTTTAAGATGTGCCAGTGCTTCTGCATGATTCTTTATTTATTGTAACTGGTCTTCTTCTCTTGCTCATTTATGAGCCTTATGGATAGATTGACTGGGTCATCGTCTTAAGTTTCGCACTCTTTTCTACTACACTTTGCAGTAATTGAATTTTTTGGGAAGCCTCACACTATTGTGGGCTGTTTCTGAGGTTTCTTGGCTTTAACTCCTCCGATCTAAGTCGGATGATTTTTTGATCCTTTGTTTTTGTGCTTCAGAGTTACTGTGGTTGTGCTCGATTCTTAAACATTTTCTTCCTTCTGTGGTCTTAATCCGAGTAGGCAGGTGGCTACATTCGTAGTAAAAGTTTTCTTAAAATTCTGGACTCTAATTTGATATTCTGCATATAGAATTCCAGATCAAGAATTTTTTGTGCTAAATTCAAGCATCACAGATCTGCTAAAAAAGCCATAAACCTAAGCAATGCTGAATTTTGATATCACGAGCACACATTTTAATTTATGAATACTCAATGCTTACAAGGCAAACTGGAAATGAGCGCACCCACCTTTACTTCCACTATTTTAAAATAATGCACACAATACAACATTGTTTGCCTGGAGGCAACACAATTGAAGAAACATGAGACCTGGAGAGACACAGCATGTTTTTCAAGTACACATTTACAAATGGGTAACTGTTATATGGAAGTGGATAGCTTTCATTACCAGTCAAGTTACATGTACGCACTTTACATAAAAAAATGAACGTCCTTATATACAAACACAATACCTTAGGCCTGACCTCAGCTCAAAGTTCATTTGACTCCAATTATCAAAATGGTAGAGATATATATTTATATATGTATATGTAATGTTATCCTCTAAAATTGTGAGTTGAAATCTGACTTTGCCATTAAAGATGATTTAAATTACACTTCCTCAAACATGACTTTCCAACCTGCTCCCAATCAAAAGTTTTCACTACTGTGATGCTCCACAATTCGATGTAGTGCCCGCCTCATTTGGTGACACATTCCAACCCAGATATTGCCAGTAAGGGAGATGGCACTCCAAAATTCCTTAACTTAAAGTGACTATTGAACAACAAGCTTCTGACTCAGTTAGTGGTGTTTGTTTGAAATTAATTACAGCTCCCAGAGGTTAATGGTTTGGCTCAAGTAGAATTATAAACTATGGTAATAATGTACATATTTAATTTGTAAGAAAATAAGCCACTGAGAAACCCATTGATATGTGAAAATGTATTGTGAATAAGCTATATTTTACACATGAATAAATCAAGAATAATTATAGATTGTGAAGTTGACATATTCAGTATTCAAGCGGGTATACCTGTTTGAACTACATTTCCCAATATTCATTGAGGCTATATTGTATTTAGGGTATAGATTTGAATGAAAAACTATACACGCGACCAAGACCCCTGGTCGAAACGCATTGTGTGTTTGTTTTGGATAATATGTTGTTCCCTTTGATTGTGAAGTAAAGGAACTGACCAAATTTTTAAATATATATCAGACTGCTGATTTTTCCACACTACAAAACAGCATGCACATTTATCATCTAAAGTTAAATTCTACAAACAAATCACTGGGGCCATGATTGAAAAAAAAATATATATATATATTACATATATATATAAAATAATCCAGTATTTGTAAAGCGCGAACAGCTACCCGAAGGCAACACGGCGCTGGGGGCCGTCAGTAAGATTAAGCAAGCTATTGCCCAGAGTCACATGGTGCTGGGCTGACCTGCCGCCGGTGCTGGGGATCGAACCGTGAGCCCCAGATTCCAGCGTCAGTCGCCCTGGCCGCGGCGCCACACCTCTACCATGTATGTATGTGTATATATATATATATATATATATCTAATATATATTTATATAATATATATTTATATAATATATATATATATATCAGCTCCAATCCTGTTCACAGCATTCAAGAAACAGGCACCGAAACGCTCGGTGAGAATTCTATATTTTAATCATAGAAGGCTCCTGACGCATTTCGGTAGTGAAACCACCTTGCTCACATATCGCGGCGTCATTGCAGGGTAATTTTATAATGTAATGGTAACCATGATTCAGACGTGGACATAAAAGAAATCTATAAAAAACAATGCTTGTTAATAACACAGAGCAATAATTAGAATACATTAAATTAAATTTCATAACTTCAAGTGAAATGCATATGATTACACCGTGGTACACATTGGGGTAACATCACATCTATTTAAGGCAAGTATGGTCAAGTCTCAATTCATCCCCACAGGGTTAAAATCCCTAATGGATGTTGAATTACTCAATATAGGTCTGCCTACTTACACTATATGTACATGTTAGCTAGGTGTAGAAGAAAGTTTAACCCCAAGTGGGTGGTTACTGGATAATTCACTATTCTTCACACCTTCTAGCTACAAATCCAAAATCTACACTGCAGTGAACAATCTATAATGCCATATATATACACTCATAGAGTTGGATAAATGTTACCCAGCGGGGATAATGAATGTTATGTTAACATTTCAAACTGTCAGTGTGTACCCAACATTCTTATTCTTTGCATTCCTACGCTTTCAAATATAGATCACCAAAGTATCATACACAATATGTGCAAGGACAATATACTGACATAGTGTCTAATCTGAAATTGCACAAAGGGAATTTCCAAAATATAAAAAAAGCAACCAAAATTAAATTAACTTAAACCATGACACTGTATCCTAAGAGTCAATTTAAGGCACACTTCTCGTGGCTACTAAAGAACGGTAAGGATATTTACAGATGCACATATAAATCTTCATCTGAGTTTAATCCATATGGAATTTTACTATTCATAATTAATATATATCGTGATTCCAGTCTCCTGAGCTGTAACTCCCTGTTCCCTGCTCTGGGATTCTTTGGATTGCGTCTATGACATCATAGATCAATTCATTGGTATTGCCCCAATGACACTCATGTATATGTCTTGCAACAGGGTAGCTCTTGTCATCATTGGCTATGGCCCGAAGGTGTTGTAGTATTCTCACATGGACCATGCGGATGGTACTTCCAACATACAATTTCGGACATGAACATTGTAACACATAGACCACATATTCACTTCTGCAATTGAAAGCCCCAGGTATGGTTATCGGGGTGTTTCGTAAAGGTGTCTGAATAACCTTGGTGTTTCGCCCATAACGACAGGCTTTACATCTGTGGCATTTTTGGAAACCCCAACTACCCCTAAGCCACTCGACCCCTGAGTTATTTTGTGGGCAATTCTGCACTAATTCATTATTCATCTATTTTGCCCGTCTGAATGACATTAGAGGGGTTTGGGGTATGCTGTGGCCAATAACTGGGTCACTTTTAATGAGTTTCCAATGTCTAAGCAAAATGCTCCTCAGTTTCTGGCGGTAAACAGAGTATGATGTGACTAATCGAATCTGACTGGTGTCTCCTGCAAGTGGCTACTTTTAGCGAGTGCTAAACAGTAAATCTTCTCTTTTTTTAGCATTAGCCTTCTCTTTAGCTGTGTGTAAAACTGCCTCACTATACTCTCCCAAACAGTCTTTCATTTAGTTCCTCCTATACCCCTTTAAGTGTTTCTTCATTAATGCAATTGCGCTTCATGCAAAGATTTCCTGCATAGGGTATACCATTTTTTAATTTGGTCGGGTGGAAACTACTAACATGTAGTATGGAGTTGCCTGATGTAGGTTTTCTAAATGTCTTTGTGTGTATTTTGTTATTGTCCTTCACATACACTGCTAGATCTAAAAAGTGTACCTCTTCCTTACTTATGGTGCTAGTGAAAGAGAGGTTCAGATCATTGGTATTTAGTCTCTCTGCAAATGATCTTGCGTTTTCGGGTATAGATATACAGTCTATATGTAGAGTGAGCCTGTTCTCTGATGGATACATATACATCTGCCAGAAGATTCAACAGCTTAATTATCCTTCCAAGGTTTCCCCCCGCAATATCTCTACAGTGCAGCATGGTAGCACCCTGCATCTTTAGCCATGACTCCACCTCAGAAACTGAAAACACTGTAGTATATGGCTGTGCTGCAATCAGTTCCTGTTTGTGTGTCATTGTTAGTCCTGTCAGCAGTAGAGTGCTACTCCCACAAAGTTTTTGCCTTCACATCTCCACTGCTAACCAGAACTAAAGTGCTTTTGCTCACTCCCTAAAAGATGGTAAAATTGGCTTACATCTGATTGGCCCATTTATTTTACTTACAAGTCCCTGGTAAAATGGTATACCATATACCCAGGGCTGGTAACTTAAATGCTACTAGCGGGCCACCCACTTAAGTGGTCCTTAAAACTTCCGCCAGGTCTGCTATTGCAGGCTGTCGGCAGTTATAAACTGCCAATTCAATTTGGCAAAATAACCCCCTTGCCAACCATTAAATACCCTTTGTATTACATGTATATCTCCCAGTGGTGGCTGGTGACATTTGAACGTGGTGGGGCGTAAAAGTTGCGTGCAGCGCACTGTGGCGAGCGGGCGTAGCGAGCAAGCCGGAACATATCAAGGGGGATTAGGGGGGTTCTCCGCCGAGGAAATTTTGAAAAAAGAGCGGCCAAATGGTGCATTTTCAAGGATATTTCAGAAAGCAAGAATGTTAATAAAGCAATTGGGAAAGTGTAGCAATTACATCAATATAGAGATTTTGTATGATAATATAATGTAGGTTGCTGCTTATCAATATAACCACAGATCTTTATTTATTGATATCTTTAGAAATTACGTATATTGAGGAAATACAAGCTACTGTGATTTATTGGACTGAACATGTTGAGACAGCAAGCAATAAACATTAACAGGTAGTAGGGCACCCTACAAGGCACTGTACGTCTCATTGAGAGCAACCAACCATAAAGTGAACATTAAACAGATTGAATTTAGGCATAATACGTTATACACTATTAATTTCAGTGTCTCCAATATCTGTACAGCAGATAAGAAACGACTGAACAGGTCACAAACTGTTCAAGAAATGTTAGGATTAACAGTCAAATTGTTCACTTTTTGTAGACAAAATCAGCACGTCTGTCTTTAATAGCAGCGAACTTCTCAATAACTTTAACGTGGATTCTTTTAACTAGGTCTCTCTCTTTAGAGAGCATTGCTAAAGCATTCAGTCTTTCCTGAATCATGGTGTTCCTCAGGAATGTCTTAATTCTGTTTAAAGTGGAAAAACATCGTTCCGACTCTGCTGTTGTCATAGGAGTGGTAATGACTATTTTTAGTAAAGCCACTGTCTCTGTAAGTGACTTTTCCATATTAAGTTTCTGAATTAAAGCCAGCAAAGAAATGGCACCAGTGGCCTTCCGGTATACACTCATTCCGTACAGTACAGTCAACTCAGTTTTCAGGTCCTCTTTGTTGAGCATCGGATAAGCTTCCACAGCCTCATTCAGAGCTTGCTCAGGGAAGGATTGACCATATTTTGCAAAGTGTTCACTTTGCAATAATGCAGCACTCACCAAATGTTTTGTAAAAGAAAAACGTTCTCGTGCATGCACAATTATAATGTCACATATCTCCTTTGCGATTCGGACCAGACTGCTGATGTTTTTCCTGCGGTTTGAAAAAGTAGAATCCTTTGGCATTTTGCTGTCTAAATTGTCAACCCCATCTCTCACTTTGCTCATGCTGGTGACAAACTGACTGGTAGCATTTTGCACAAAGACAGTATCTATTTCTCGTTTTTGTAACTGGTTGTACAAATTGTCGACATGAGTCATTATGTCGTGAAATAAAAAAAGTAAGAACTGAAACTCTCTGTCTTGTAGTGTTCTAGCAAAGCCACAGGCTTCATTCAGACTTTTGAATACAAAGTCTTCATTGGCTTCTATGGCATCAAAACATTTCTCAAGTTCATCCCTATGTTGATATATTAGGTTGATTGTACGTATGTTAAAGTTCCAACGAGTTGAGGGTTCCCTTGGAAGCCTTTTGGCCACAATCTCCTGAAGTACTTCCGTTCTTTTGGGGGAACGTGAGAAGAATGCTGCTATGCCTCCTACATCGAAAAAGAAAATTTGTGCCTCGGAGATCTTTGATACTGCCTGTTGCATAATAAGATTAAGTTGGTGGGCATAACAGTGCACATAATGAGCATTAGGGTACACATCTCTAATTCTTTTCTGTACTCCACCAAGGCTTCCACTCATTACGGACGCACCATCATAGCTTTGTGCAATAAGTTTTTTTTTCTGAGGCAGCTCTGGAAAAATCAAGTTCAGTTCACGCAGTATAGCTGAAGTAATGGCTTCTGCACTAGAGTCTCTAAAATGTGTGAAACCATAGAACCTCTCCACAACTTTACTGTCATTGTCAAGGTACCGAAAGACTAATACGGACTGTGTTTTTGTGGCCACATCAGTGGTGTCATCAGCCTGAATAGCCACAAAGTCTGTGTTTTGCACCTGTTGGACAATATGGCTTCTCATAATTTCTAGCATACACCCAGGGAGTTCATTTTGTATCGTTTTAATCAATCAATCAATCACAGAATTTGTAGAGCGCACTACTTACCCGCGAGGGTCTCAAGGCGCTGGGGAGAGGGAAGGGGGGGGGGGGATGCTGCTACTGGTCGAACAGCCAGGTCTTGAGTAGCCTCCTGAAGGTCAGCAGGTCTTGGGTCTTTCGTAGGCTTAGTGGAAGGGTGTTCCAGGTCTTGGCGGCGAGGTGTGAGAAGGATCTGCCGCCGGTGGTTGTTCTTCGAATGCGGGGGACGGTGGCGAGGGAGAGGTCGGCGGAGCGGAGCTGGCGGTTGGGGACGTAGAAGAAGAGCCGTCTGTTGAGGTAGGCTGGGCCAGTTTTGTGGAGTGCCTTGTGTGCGTGGGTGAGGAGTTTGAAGGTGATCCTCCTGTCGACGGGGAGCCAGTGCAGGTTCCTCAAGTGGGGGTGATGTGGCTGTGGCGTGGTACGTCGAGGATCAGTCGTGCGGAGGCGTTTTGTATGCGTTGCAGTCGCTTGATGAGCTTGGCCGGGGCTCCCACGTAGAGGGCGTTCCCATAGTCCAGTCTGCTACTGACGAGGGCCTGGGTGACTGTTCTTCTTGTGTCTGTCGGGATCCACCTGTAGATCTTGCGAAGCATGCGGAGGGTGTTGAAGCAGGAGGAGGAGACTGCGTTGACTTGCTTGGTCATGGAGAGCGTTGAGTCGAGGATGACTCCCAGGTTGCGTGCGTGGTCGGTGGGTGTCGGGGCTGCTCCCAGCGTCGTTGGCCACCAGGAGTCGTCCCAGGCTGAGGTGTTGGAGCCGAGGATGAGGACCTCCGTTTTGTCCGTGTTCAGCTTTAGTCGGCTGATCTTCATCCAATCGGCGACGGCCTTCATTCCTTCATGGAGTTTGGCTTTGGCGGCGAGGGGTCCTTGGTGAGGGAGAGGATCAGTTGAGTGTCGTCTGCGTAGGAGATAATGTTGAGGTCGTGTTGTCTGGCGATGCGTGCGAGCGGGGCCATGTAGATGTTGAACAGTGTTGGGCTGAGGGACGATCCCTGGGGTACGCCGCAGATGATCTCGGAGGCTTCGGATCGGAAGGGTGGGAGGCGGACTCTCTGGGTTCTGCCGTCGAGGAAGGAGATGGTCCATTCCAGGGCCTTGTCTCGGATCCCTGCGTCGTGGAGGCGTGCGCGTAGAGTGCGATGGCAGACAGTGTCGAAGGCGGCGGAGAGGTCCAGCAGGATGAGGGCTGCGGTCTCACCATTGTCCAGCAGGATCCTGATGTCGTCGGTGGCGGCGATGAGGGCAGTCTCAGTGCTGTGGTTGCTGCGGAACCCTGATTGGGATGGGTCCAGGATGCTGTTTTTCTTCGAGGTATTGGGTTAGCTGTTTGTTGACGATCTTCTCGATGACCTTGGCTGGGAACGGAAGCAGAGAGATGGGCCGGAAGTTCTTGAGGTCTCTCGGGTCCGCCTTGGGTTTTTGAGTAGGGCGTTGATCTCTGCGTGTTTCCAGCTCTCTGGGAAGGTCGCGGTCTCGAAGGAGAGGTTGATGATGTTGCACAGGTGGGGTGCGATGGAGCTGCTGGCTTTGTTGAAGATGTGGTGCGGGAAAGGGTCTGACGGGGAGCCGGAGTGTATTGTGCTCATGGTCTTGATGGTGTCCTCGATGTTCACGCTGGCCCAGGCTGGCAGGGGGTCGTGGTCGATGGTGTGTGGCGGGTCGATCTTAGTTGGGGTTGTCTGGGTGTCGAAGCTGTCGTGGATGTCGG
Organism: Calotriton arnoldi; assembly: GCA_963921515.1. Taxonomy (NCBI): domain Eukaryota; kingdom Metazoa; phylum Chordata; class Amphibia; order Caudata; family Salamandridae; genus Calotriton; species Calotriton arnoldi. The sequence continues at coordinate 749,802 of CAWUFW010004360.1, forward strand.
CGATCTTGCGGTGAAAGAAGGTGGCGAGGGAATCGCACAGGGGTTGCGACGGCGGGATGTCGTTGGTGTTGGAGCTGGGGTTGGAGAGTTCCTTCACGATGTTGAAAAGCTCCTTGCTGTTGTGTGCGTTGTTGTCGAGGCGGTCTTTGAAGGAGATTCTCTTGGCGGACCTGATGAGGTGGTGGTGGTTACGGATGGCGTCTTTGTGGGCTGTGTGGCTGTCCGGTGTCTTATCGCTGTGCCATTTCTTCTCTAGTTTCCGGCAGGTGCGCTTGGAAGCTAGGAGTTCCGAGGTGAACCAGCTGGCTCTTTTGGTGGTGTCGCTTTAGGTGAGCTTTTTCAGCGGGTCGAGGGTGTTGGCACAGTCGTCCATCCATCGTCTGAGGTTGCAGGCAGCGTCGTCGGTGTTGGATGGGTCGGAGGGAGGGCTGAGAGCGAGGGTTGCCCGGAGTTGGTCTTCGGTGACTTTGCTCCAGCAGCGGCGTGGGATCTGTTGGGTGCGGTGGTGTGTGGTGGGTTTCTGGAAGGTGAAATGGATGCAGCGGGGGTCGGTCCAGAGGAGTTCCGTGGTGTGGCTGAAGGAGACGTGGGAGCTTGAGGAGAAGATGGGGTCAAGCGTGTGGCCGGCGCAGTGGGTCGGTGTTGTGACCAGCTGGCTCAGGCCGAGGTTGGCGAGGCTGTCGATCAGGGTGGTGGAGTTGCTGTCGTTGTTGTCCTCCATGTGAAAGTTCAGGTCTCCAAGGAGGATGTAGTCGGTAGAGGTCAGGGCGTGCGTGCTGATGAAGTTGGCGATGGAGTCGCTGAACTGGGGTCGGGGCCCAGGGGGTCTGTAGACAAGGGTGCCTCTAAGGGTGGTGTTGGGGTCCGTGTGGATCTGGAAGTGCATGTGTTCGGCGGTGCTGAGAGTGTCGTCGGTGCTGGTCGAGACCCTGATGGTGTTCTTGTGGACGATGGCGATTCCTCCTCCTACTGCGTTGACGCGGTCTCTGCGGGTGATCTTATAGCCGTCTGGGATGGCTATGGCGATGTCGGGGGCGGAGGAGTCGTTCATCCAGGTCTCTGTCAGGAAGGCGACGTCTGGTGATGATGTGTCGAGCAGGTCCCAGAGCTCGACGGCGTGTTTGCGGGCGGAGCGGGTGTTCAGCAGGATGCACCGGAGGTGGTTGAGGTCCTTCTTGGCGGGCGCCTCGGTGGCTCTGAGGCTGGTGTAGCTGCAGTTCCGGCAGGTGAAGGGACCATGGGTGCGTTTCGGGGCGGCCTTGAAGCAGTTGTGCGTCCGTCCGGGGTTGAGAGCGTGGAGTGTGGTGGCATCGTATCGGCGTCGGTCCTCGAGGCTGGAGCGGGGGGCGCGCGGTCCAGGGGTTCTGGCGCTGGGCGCGGTCCAGTCGCAGACGGGCTTGCCTTAGGCGTGCCAGCGGCGCCCCCGCTGCGCATGTCCGCTGCGCGGCCGCGCAGCGGCCGCCATTTATGGGGAGGTGGGAGGGAGGAGCAGCTGGGAGGCAGGGGCAGCGAATGGGCAGTCAGGGGGGCGGGGCCGCAGGGGACGCAGCGGCGGGAATTGCGAGAGGGAGCGGGGGCACAGAAGGAAAAAGGGGAGAGACAACAGACAGAAATACGGGCACAGTACAATGGGGCAGCGAGGGGCACAGAAGGGAAAAAGGGGAGAGAAAACAGACAGAAATACGGGCACAGTACAATGGGGCAGCGAGGGGCACAGAAGGGAAAAAGGGAGAGAAAACAGACAGAAATACGGGCACAGTACAATGGGGCAGCGAGGGCACAGAAGGAAAAAAGGGGAGAAAAACAGACAGAAATACGGGCACAGTACAATGGGGCAGCGAGGGGCACAGAAGGGAAAAAGGGGAGACAAGCAAAGAAATACGGGCACCGAGGCCACAAGCGGAGGGGCGATCTTACCAGCAGCAGCAGCGGGCGGACAACACAGGCGGAGCTGTGTGGTGGGGGAGCGACCTACCTGGCAAGGCCAAGGGTCGCCGTTTTAGAGGTGCCCTTAAAGACTGTAGCACTTGCTAAATGTGCTTCCATTTCATTGTCTATGCTTGCTATTAAATCCACAAGGCCTCTGGATATTCCAGGATTTGAGGAACTTTCAGATTCATCATGGCCTCGCAATGCCAGTTCGAAAGCACCGCAGAAACTAATGCAATCAATTATTTTTGATAGTATGTTTCTATTCCTATCAACTGCTTCATTGTGTTTCTGTATTGTTTTGCGGTATGCGTCGTTTATGTGGTGCTCAATCGGTGTGTCTCCCAACATTCTCAGTCTCGTCAGGTTTTCCATATGGATTCTTGTGTGGGCATGCTTCTTTATTTTGTCTGACAAATGCTTCAAGTCTGTTACTCCTTTTTTTGTCCAAGGAATGTCACCACCAAACAGCAGGCAGGGGAAGCAGAACAGAGAATTTGTTAACGCGCACCCTGTAAGCCAATCAACTTTTGTGTACCAGGTGTTTGAGAATGTACGTTTGCAAGTCTTCCCTCTGTCCTGGGAAATTTGTTGTGGTTTTAGGTCGGGCCAATCAGGCCCTAATTGCTTTATATGTAGTTTCTCTTCAAGTCTCCGTCCAAAGAATGCCCTTGCAAGTAGCTGTTCTACTGTATTCATGCTGATGCTGTCTTACCAATATTAAAGTAACCTGTCAATAATCAAACTACAATGTATAAGGTTTGGTGCAATAATATCAAATTTGAGTATAAATACATATCTTGTGCATTATCGCAATAGATCTCCAACAGCTCCCTTTTGCACAACATGACTGCTAAAATACAGCCTTACTGCCTGCTGCCTCTGTGTGCCATACTGGTTGTTGAAGGCACTGAAACAAACACTGCTTGAGGGCCTTTAACAAGGCAAGGGGTAGATAGTGCCTTTAACAACCGTTATAGCCCAAAGCACAGGGCTAATGCTATTAGCTAATTCCATCCACTGAGGGTCGACTGTCCAAAATAAAGGGGAAACAGAAAAACAAACATTGGAATTATGTTGGAGCAGAAGGCTTACACCCGCCCTTATTATCCCTGAGCCAATTCATTGTCTTCAATGGAGCTCCCAGCATTCAAATCTATCTTTTAATATTGATTACACAGTTCCATGCCTCAAATTGATATCGATGTGCACCCACCCCACCCACCATGTAGACCACATACATAGCCCTTAGCTACAATGTAAAAACATACAGCATCAGTTTCCTTACCTTAAACGCTGGGTTTGCTGGCTTGAAGGGGTGAAAGAGCAGCAAAGGAGGTTGGGGCCTCTTGTTCTTTGCCCAAAAATTAGGTAATGCTTGTCAGGCTTTACCAGGTGCTGAAAAGAAAAATATAACATTTTAGTCAACCAAACACAAAATTATACGCCAAAGTCAAGCAATGCCTCATCATGCCTGTGAAAATCATTTTAAGTGAGAACTGAGAAGGGGTTCCTTTGAATTCCAAGTTTCAATTTTTAGTGTTGGTAATTCAGTGGTAGGCATTGGCATAAGTGTTGGTTACTATTACTAAGCCACAGGACCGTCATAAAATTAATTAATGCTGGGCCTGAGGTTGAGAAAGTTAAGAAAGAGCCTCAGACCCGCAGACACCGTTTCGGTGTCATGATGAAACTGTAATGTTTTCCCTTATTTGAATGCAGACAGTAAAGTAGAGACAAGAGGCCCGGGAGCCCTGCTAATCTAAATCAAGATCAACAGAATCTGTATGCAGCACGTGCAGGTGAAGAGCCCAAAGCCCGAGGGTCTGTCATCACCCGCCTGTCTCTATCAGGAGGCATGTGATGGCAACATGTGCACGCGCAGCGCTCAGAGGCAGAGGGTCTGTCATTGCGCGCCTGTCTCTAGCATGGTGCATGTGACTGACTGCACGTGCAGTCATAGAGCCCGAGGGTCTGTCATTGCGCGCCTGTCTCTAGCATGGTGCATGTGACTGACTGCACGTGCAGGCAGAGAGTCCGAGGGCCTGTCATTGCGCGCATGTCTCTAGCAAGATGCATGTGACTGACCGCAGGTGGACGAGCACACAGTGCTCATAGGCTGATGGCCTTTCATTACTTGCCTGTCTCGGATGAGGACTTTCAAGTAATGACATAAGTTTTAGTATCCAAGTCCGCAACAGAGTGCGTCAAACTGCGTCAGAGCATGCAGCATATACATTTTAGTAAGTCAGAGCTGAGACACTGGTAATCTTATCGAAATATTATCTGTTTTCCCCTAGACATGTTGAAAATCAGGCAGATGTTCCCTTTTTACAATACTGCTCTGAAACCCTCCAACACCCACACCACGATTCAGAATCTCGAACGAGGCCTGTGTATAGTGCATCCCTCCCACTGATTTTACATTCACTTAATCTCTTCCTCTGCTCTGCTGTTGTGTGAGCTTGTGCTGGGCACTGGACACCGTGTGAGGACAATAAACAGTAGGTGAAATTGTTAAATGTACAGTTTTCACTTCAGTTTGCTATAAAGCGTTAGAACTCTGAGCCAAGCTGCCCAGTTGTATGCCATATTGTGCAGAGCCCTCAGTCCTCCTGTCTCCAGCACAATTTACGGGACATTCTGTACCATGATAACCGAGCTCTCCAACAAGAGTAATGCCACCTGCCTGTGACCAGCACAGCAGGTGCTCCTTTCAGGCCGCATGTACAGGCACAGTGCTCACAGGCAGAGGCTCTATTACTGCAGTACTATTGATACGGCTCCCTGGTATCACGCACAGTGCACACGTGGAGAGGGCCTGTCATTACTCCATGCTCGCTCGCTCCCTGCACAGGGTGTAACTCTCTGGAGCACGTGGAGGTCCAGTGCGCTGCAGCAGTGACAGTACTGAAGAAAAGTAGCTTGACGGAAAAAAGTATACAAACTTGCAAAGTAGGAGAGGTGGGAAAGAAGTAGCTTTTTCACGATAACATTAATTGCGTGCCTTATTAGGTTAGCGTCACACGAACACCCGGAACAGTTCTGCGGCCTGTCGCCATTTCCTGGCATAAAAAGTATCTGTTAGAAGCCTCGCCCTATACAGGGAGGGTCTTTTAGCTATGCAATGCTGACGGAATCATGGCGGATGGGCAGCAAGTCAAAGGTTTCCAACGGTGGAGAGAACTGATGTTCGCCATATGAAACATGATTGTGTGTGTTCCCCGCACCTTTAAATGAGTTGGGAACCGCGGAACGGGACAACTTGCCGACTTTGGAACCAGGAAACCAGCACTGTAATTGTCCATTGCCCACTTCACCAAAATTGCGTGATCTTTGGCAACTGTGAAATATTGCTATATATTACACACGGGCACCAATGGACTCACAAAGAACACAAACAAGCAATCAAGCATGCACACACAGACACTTCACACAGACACACAAACACACAGACACACACGCCTACGGCCTACGCTTGATGAGCCTCCGGGCCTGAAGATATTTATTTCAAGCCGCTGCAGGCCCGGAGGCTCAGTCGCAGGCAGTGATTAAAGCGAAGCGTTACTTACGCTTCGCTTATTATAATACTGCGTGCGACTGCGAGCCTCCGGGCCTGAGTTGAGAACCATAAAAATCCTCGTTTGTGACTTCTTGTCATCCAAAATCTTGAAGAATACCATCAGCCGTAATCCACCTGGCCACTACTTCAGATGCGCAGTCTGGCTCGAAGTGTAGTTTATTCCCCGTGGCCCCGCTTGACCTGCAAACCCAGCCCGCCTTTTTTAGCCAGATTCATAACCTTCACCCACATTTTTTCTGTTCAGTAATAGCCTAGGCACAAGTAGTATCTTGCTGTACTGTCACCGCCCTGGCTTTTAGCACCCCCTCATCTTTTTGCCATAGTACTCAAACACTATTCGACTTGATTTGAATGATCGCTCACGGCCAGGGCTCTTTGTTCTTATGCAAAGAACACTGCTGATGCGTGCGGCCTAGAGGTCATGAATTTGATATGTGGCAATAATCTCAAATATTTACATCATTACCCGCTTGAATCAATTCAGGTTTATTAATAATGAAAATAGTAGCGCAATGTTCTTGCCAAGGCAGGTCACACCATTGCTAGAAGTAGGAAGATTGGGATTTCAAGGTTTAATGAAACCAAAAAGGAGAGAAGCAATAGTAATAATAGCCATTCACACCTACCTACTTAGTTTTTTTTACACAGGACTGGATCGACTCCAGTCACTCAACACTGCAGATGACGAGTTCTGACGACGAGTCGACTCCTGTACTACTGCACGTGCACGAGGCCAGCCCAGGTGTCTCTGCTCCAGACCGTCACGCCTGAGGGGAGGGAGGGAGGGACAGAGAGCAGGGCTAGCTGAACAGCCCAGGCAGCAACGATAGAAATGGCAGGCCTATCACTGCATGCCTTCGCAAAAAGTCATGACAGTGATTGGCCATACTCCGTTAGAGCCTCTTATGCCCCCCCACACATCATGTGCGCTCCGGACTGCAAGAGGCCGCTGACGCAGTGTGGCAACCCCTCTCAGCCAATACAGACGCTACTCCAGCAGTGCCAGGATTGGCTTAGCAGGGATACTTGCCGCTCATTAGGAGACCGAGGGCTGCGGCGTTGATCAACCCTCGCTCTCCTAATGTGCAGCCGCCAGCCAGAGCAAAGACTACTAGCGCGCATGTTGGGTTTGGGTCGGAGAAATTCTCCGACCCAAACCCAACATGCGCACTTGTGCTGCTGTGCGCTCTGCTCGACCACCCCCTGCTGACAATGACATGTCACTGTCAGTCAGCATGACAACGCCGGAGACAACCTGCTGGCTGCCCCGCCCCACCCCTTCAGACAGAGCCGCTGAGCTGACAGCCTGTCTGCCTCGGGAATCGGGCGCGGCCCGGGATTAATAAAAGCCAGGTAAAAGAACTAAAGCAGGTAATAATAGGGGCCAGAAATTACGAGTAGGTCAACGCCCCAGCGCCCTAATGGACGCACCGCCACTGATATCTCCCCTAAAGTAGGCCATAGACATCCCATAGGGGAGGGTATATTGTAATTCAAAGATTGGACATGTACTTTTAAGTTTTATATGTCCTGGTAGTGAAAAACTCACAAATTCATTTTTCACTACTGATAGGCCTACCTCTCCCAGAGGAAAACATTAGGTTACCTTATTACATTTAATGAGTGATAACATTTGATTGGGAGCAGGTTGGAAAGTCATTTTTGGTGTTTGAGGAATTGTAATTTTAAATCCTCCTTAATGGTAAAGTCGGCGTATATTCACAATTCGTAATATGACACTTTCAGAAAGTTGACATTTTCTTGTCTTAACCATTTGGTGCATGCAGCACGTTCCTGGGTCATATGACTGGGTGTAGTTGGCAGTTGGTCTTTGTGTATTCCTCTCAGATAGCCACACAATAGAGTAACTAGATGTGCCTGGATGGGGCCATGTCATGCAGAATGGGGAGGAGTGGGGAGCTGTGCACAGCCCCACTTGCTCTTCAAAAGACTGTGCCCAGCTCAGATGGTTTAATCAAACTCTTCCATCAGGAGAACAGTTAGAGTCAAGGTCTGAGGACTGTCTCAAAGTACAATCGAACTGATCACCATTATATACATTTCTTGGAGCATCATAAAACAATTCAGAGGTCCTTTTTAGGATGAGAAATGCGGGCCTAGTCATGGGGTCATAAATTACTCCCACCTGATGACAAATGCAGGTGGGTCTCGACCTTGCATGGGCACAATGAGGGCTAAGTGTACCTAACTTCATGTGGTATCTAACTTTATGGCGTTATGGGAACGCACGCACCCCTCCAGCCATGTGTGCTTTATTGGGGCCAATCTCCGTGTGGTGTTGCTGTCTATCTGTGGGACTGATTTGTGTTTTTCCTGTTCGCGCGTTTGTTCTGCTGGCTATGTGCCACTTCACCTGTGATCTGTCAATTAGATGTCTCAGGCCTAGGATCACAAGGCCTGCTTGGCCATGTATTTCTGACTCGGGGTTGATGGAGAGATCATATCGGGTGATTTCGACAACAGTGATGCAATCTCATTTTTATATACACATGTATCATTGTGTACATGGACAGACTTTTTCAATATTAACACTTTAGAAGACTGATTTACTGCACCAAGAAGGAGTGTTCTGCCGCATGAAGCCTGCTCTGAGCCCCAGATGTCTGCCCTGCTGCTTGAGCCCTGCTCTTCTACTTGAAACCAGGACTTCCAGAGTGACGTCAAGAGCTAGTTGGCTGGCCTACTGATCAAAGCTTCAGGGGCAGAAAAGGCTCCAACCATCCTAAATCTGCAACTCGACAGTGAGTTCTGACCTTCCAAGTGATTCCTCTCCAGTCCTGGACACTTGGAAGTGGTGGTAAAAGTTCTCAGATAGCCCAAATAGAAAGCTTGGGACTTAGAAACTTTTTGCCTAAAAGTTGTCTGAGCATCGAGAGGAGACAAGGACCTACCTGCTCATCGATCCACCCAAGGTGCATCGTCGGTCAGCCTGGCTTTGCGGCAACTCCTGCTACGTTCTTCACCGTAGCAAATCCTGTTTAGCAGCTCCTCGCAGAAGGGGTAAATGGCCTCTTGGAGCCTTGGTCGGGTACAGCCTTTAGCTTTGTCCCGCTGAAGATTTTCGACTTCCAAAAAAAGAGACTAAATCCAAACGTAGGACTCTTCACTGCAACTTTGTCCAGCGGCAAAGCGATGACCCCGCCTCCTCCTTAGACACCGCCAGCTGCCTTTCTCTGCTGAACTTAATCTTCTCAGACATTTTCTTCTAAACTTTCTTTTAAATCCGAAGGTAAACTGAGACTGGGCCCAACCTATTTTGTGTATTCGACCTGCACTCCATCACAGTCGGCCATAACGTTTGACTTTGCCCCAGTCTTGCGTGGCTAGATGTCCGCGACTAGCTCTTTTGATCATTTAGGTGCTATTTTCCACTTTAAAAATTCATAACTCTGGTTCTACTGATTGGATTTTTGTCATTTTGGTATCAAATAATTTATTCAACTTTTCTCTATTTTTCTAATTTGGTTTGGGATTTTTCTTGTGTTGTGTTTTCACTTTATTAGTTTTTAAGTGCTGCATAAATACTTTATGCATTGCCTCTAAGTTAAGCCTGACTGTTTTTGTGCCAAGCTACCAGGGAGTTAAGCATACGTTAATTTAGTGACTTTCTGTGATGCACCCTGACAAGGATTGTTACTGTTGCTTGAGAAGGGTTCACACCACCCTCAACCAGCAACCCAATTTCTCACACTCATTTACCTGGGTCCAGCGCTTCCTCTTGGTGTTTCACTGACTAAATTCCTCAACATTTCAACCCTGTTGCATGTGCTGCAAGATATCGTCCATGCCATGACCAACATGACATCTGCACATTTTATCTGGGAACGCAATGTCACAGCTCACAACTCTTGTGCTTCCATGCACCCAAAGGCCATGAAAGAGCAAGAGGAAAGGTTGTTTTTGACTAAGATATTCACGTAGATGCCAAAGTGATCTCTTACACATCCTGGTACATCCCATGTCAGGGAATGATCTTCCAAGATATCTTCCCATAAAAATTACAAAAAGTGCCACAGGAAAAAGTGTTCTTCCTCGAGGAAACAGTCCCTTCAGAGTCTTTGCTCCATTCCCCAATCCTTGACTCTTCTTTTTTTTTTCCTCTTCATTTGATAAGATTCCACCTCTGAAAGAAGTTGAGACTGGTGTTTCCATGTCCATCGTCTTACCTTTCTCAGATTGTGCCTTTCATATTAGCAATGTTGTATTTGTTGAGGGTGACTCCAGTACCCTCTGGGCCATCCCTAGAGAGGTAGCAGGGTACCTTGGGTGTGGAGACTATGGCGGTTCTGACTCAATATCTCCTTATGCTGCGTCATCATTAGCTTTGGTCTGAGTACCCAAGGAGATGTCTAAGGGCCTTATTATGGGTTTGGCGGTGCAGAAGCGGGACGCTAACCCATGTTTGAATCGCCCACCAGATTAGGAGTTTTCTCCTGTCTGGCGGGTGGTTCTTTGGCTTTCCCACGGCGGTGCCTATGAAATAGGCACCGCAATGGGAATGTCAAAATCACTACCTTCAGGGCATGGACTGCTGCAGTCCATGCCATGCAGGTACTGGGGTGCACGCAGGCACCCCATGGCACAGAGGCAAAAGGTTTCCTCACCGCCACACTTTTCATGACATTCGCACCGCCATGAAAAGTGTGGCGGTGAGGAAACTCGTAATATGCTTGGCCGGGCTGCAACAGCCCCGCCCAAGCATATTGCGGCCTCAAGACCGCCGCGCCACCATCAGGGATATCTACTCCCTGGCGGTTGTGGTGGCCCCAGGGTGGCCGGACCGCCCTGGTCATAATAGGGCAGTCGGAAGACCGCCTCCGCCACGCCTCAAGAGTCTCCAGACTCGTAATAAGCCCCTAAGTCTACCAAGGCGTCATCACAACCCATTAAGAACCTCTCTCGGCACTAATACAAACACAGCCCATGTAGCTGACCATAATGCTGCCCTCAAAGCCTTTGTCAACAGTAGAAATTATTTGTGATGCGAAGGACAAGGCTATGGCAAACTTCAGTGGTTTGCCCTTAGTAGAATACCTTCATAGGGCTCAGAGATTCGCCTGGATGGAGAAGTTGTTTTGCTCTGACTCTTATGCCCTTGCACTGCCTACCAAGGGCTATAGCTGCAGAGAATTTAATGATTGGAGACTGCTACCCTCCTTCCTCAATATTATACTAATGTTGGCTTATACCAAGACTTACAAAATGTGAGTGGCCTTGCCACTTCACCAGAAAGGGACATCACTTACCCCATGGCCCTGCTTCAGAAGAAGTTTCCTCATGAACAGCTGTGGGACTTAAAGCAGCTGCAGCATTTGAAATGATCTTTCTTTGTGAGGAGGGTACATTTTTGTGACTGAGATCTTGCAACCTTGCTCCTCAGTGGTGGAGCTATTCAGTCAAGTTTTCCTGAATCCTGTCATGGCTGAATTGGAAAAACACTTTTTGGGCCCAGAATTCACACTGTACTGGCATGCGTGGATATGTTTCATTGGCTTCTCAGAAGATGTCCAAGCCACACTTATAGACTTTCCCTTTGATGGTAAGTGGCTATTCAGACAGAAGGCATACTCCTCTCTGGAACATCTCAAAACAGCAGAGCTACGGCTTGCACGCTAGGCCTACCTTCCCCAACAAGACAATTTCATCAACAATATAGGAAGTTTTGAAGGCCGCCCAAGGCAGTGCAATACTGGCAGAGCTACCATATTTGGCCAGTCTAGATATTCCAGGAGCCTTAACTCTTCTTTCAGGGCTGGTATGATCTTGGGAACTTCATCTCAAGCAACAGCAGCAGATCCAGCCTCTGCCAGCTTTGCTGCATCTAAACCTCTGACTACCCACCCCCTTCAACATCATCTACATGTGGAGGTCTCCCAAACTTTAACCAGTTTGGAGCAATTAATATAAATAGATTTCTGTGGCATACTACAGTTAATCCACAAGGGCTACACTTTACTCTTCATGTCCATCCCTGCAACCTCATTCCATTACTATGTGCTCACCAGCAGATGCCTCAATACTGGAGGCAGAAGCCTTTGCCCTGTTTAACAAATGTACCATAGAAGTTGTGACTCTGGAACAAAGGGTCACTGGATTCTATTTATTTTACTACTTGGTCCCAGGGAAGGACAGAGGTCTGGGACCTATCCTGGATATCCATTTTTTAAACTTCGTCATTCACAGGACAAGTTCTTTGAGTCTACTCTTATTGTAATTGAATGCAGGAGATGTAATTGGATCTCCAAAACACCTATTTTCATCTTCCTCTTCTTCCTGCCCGCAGACATTACCTCAGGTTCTTGGTGGGATCCCAGGATTATCAGTTAACGGTTCTACCATTCTTAGTGACAACAGTTCCATCTATCTTTACAAAAGAGCTATGGATTGTGGCTGTTTCATTTCAACTTTAGGTAGGCCACGTTTTTCCATACTTGGATAACTCAGTAGTTAAACCAGAGTCTTCGGTGTTGTTCAGGGAATACCTTTTGCGGACAATGACTCTTCACGCTTTGGGCTTTACAATCAAGGTCCAGAAGTCTCTCCTCTCTGCCACAGAGAGGCTGACCTTCATAAGGGCAGTCGCAGACACGACCCTCATGAAGGCTTTTCTCATCCTCAGAGAGTTGCAGATATTGGAGAGATAATTCAGAGGTTTCTGATTCGTATACCAGTTCTGGAGGTCTTACATCTGTTTGGCTTTAAGGCCTCATCCACTGTGTTGGTGCCACATGCCATTTAGTAGATGAAGGCCCTTCAGCGGCATCAAGGGAATGCCATGGCTAAGGTGCAGATCTTCCACTCTGTACATTTGGATCTGCATTGGTGAATGGACTGTTCCGACCTTTGGTGGATAATCTTTTCAGCCTTTGGGAGGCTTAGGCTACCGTGGTTACAAACATCTGCTCTTTAGGCTAGGATATCCATCTGGGTGACATGCCAGACAATGCCTTCACTTAAATGTGCTGTGGGTCTAACTTGCAATGAAAGCATTCCTCCCTTCCATCTTTGGGAGTAACATTCAAATTCTGTCTGACAACATCACTGCCATCCATCATATCAACAGACCGGGTGGTGCGGTGACATAGACCCTAAGTTGGGAGGCAACTTGCCTCTGGTAGTGTGTGCAGTGATGTGATGGGGAATCACTCCAATAGTCGCTCATCTCGCAGGCTTCCTTATTGGGAGGGCGCATGCTCTCAGTCATCTCTCATTGAAGGATCATGAGAGGAATTAAACCATGGAGTGACAAAGGTGTTCTCCTCCAGTTTTGGGTTTCCATTTGAGGATCTCTTCACATTTCACAGAACAGGAAGTGTCCTCAGTTCTGGCCATGCACTTCATCTGCAAGGATCCATGGGAGATACCTTCCAACTCAGTTGGTCTGCAATAACTGTCTCCACCAATTCCACTTCTGGCAAATGTATTGAGGAAGGTATGGGACGATTGAGCACAACTATTCCTGGCCTCCCCAGATTGAGCAAGGAGGAATGTGATTCTTCAATCTGTTGATACTCGGCCATCATGTGCCGCTTTATCTTCCATATAGAGCACACCTGCTTTCAAAGCAGGATGGCCCTTCCCAAACCCCAAATGATGTGGATGCAAACAAGGAGATTGTGCGGTGCTATCTAGAGTCCTTTTGCCTTCCTTATGAAGTCCCAGATAATACCAGGAAACTGGATACCAAATCTCTCTGCACAGGTCGCAGGAACAATTTTGTTCATTGTCAGTAAATAGCACAAAGCCTCAACCCCTTTAGATCTTGCCTTTCCAACGTCTTGCGATTTGTATTGTCACTTGCAAATCATGATCTTACAGTGGCTACAATTAAGGACTAGCTGATTTGCGTGTCTAAATTTGTATGTCTTCCAGGTCAATCTTCCCTGTTTAGATCACCACTAGTAGCACTTTTTCTGAAAGATTTGCTTTACTTGTTTCCTCTACTCAATTTATTGTTCTTCAAGGGGTTTGAATCTTATGTTAACGTTCTTGATGGCATCCCCATTCAAGTTGATGCATATTTGCCTGATTCAGCTTTTTACATTGAATACAGTTTTGTGGGTGATAATAACTTTAGCTCATAGGGTCAGAGAAATTCAGGCCCGGTCTTCCATATCAGAGCCGAGGGACTAGTTAAATTTTCATTCTTGTACTTGACTTACATCATGCCTGTTGTAACAAAACTGTGCTTTTTTTCTTTCGCTAGTTTCAGTACCACAGTTTGGAATGCAAAACTATTCCACTTTCTTAACCTACTGCAATTTTCTGCTACCAATGTTTTTTACTGACTAATTCTGCTCACATCTATGATTAGCTCTGTTTGTTTCCCCAACCTTACTCTTACTATATCTGTGGCACTCGTCACGTTGGAGTTCCGAAAATGTCCATGCATGCAAAATTGTCATCTCTGACCCCCCTTCTTACCTTACGTTATTTTCTCAGTTGACTTCTGCTGAGATTTTGTAGTGGGTATTTTACCCATGTGAGGGCACAAAGTATATAGTCATCACAAAATGGTAAGTGACACAGCAGAAGTGAGGTATTTGCACAATATGTGTATCAGGTTTTTCAGGTCTGTGCAGTCTTATTGTGTTTCAGAGTGATTTGTGAAACAAGGGTCCTGTAGATCCTGACTGTGTCAGTATGTCTTGTTGTCTATGTAATGTGCGTGGTAGATGTCTAAGAGAGTGCTTTGTGCAGAAGATTCTGGAGTTAGACATCCATTGGAAGGCAAAAGGGAGAGAAATTGGAGATAGGGCCTCTTGGGAATGGAGCTAATTTGTGAATGAAGAACGGGCGGGGGCAAGGAACCAAAGTATGTCTCAAATAACCTGGGTAGAGACATTCATACAATTAGTTTAAATAACTCGGGGCCACTCTTGGACTAGATTTTAAATAGGGTCCAGATTCTGGAAACCCCCAGGTGTTTCAAGTGAGGTGATTTCCCTTCCTCCGAATGAGAGCTTCAGTTGATAGGAGGACCCATAAATGTATAGGTTTCGTGTGAGCCATACAAGGTTCACAAGACTGTACAGGATTGAGCCACCAGAGGTATTCCTGTGTTTGCCTGATAAGAGAATGAAAGAGCCAGATGGGGGAGACAGAATGGAGTGGCAGAGTTGTCTGAAAAGATGGTCACAGCAGACGGGAATGTCTGAGTTGATGCAAAATAAATACATAAATAAATGTGTTATTACTTACTATTGGAGGTTCAAGAAGACATTGTTGAATAAAGATTTTGAGGTGCAAAGAGTTAGCTACATGATCTACTTTTGAGCTCTGTGGTCTGTATAGCCTCAGCTGCTCTCTTCAGATTAATTAAACAGCATAATTTTCCACCCAAAGAAATGGTGTAAACCATGGCTTATTTATGAGCTGCAGACATTTTGCTTTAGAAAGTCGGATGTCCTTGCCCATCCATTTCTTAGAGAATTAAGAGACTTATTTAGAGTGTGGCATATGAGATGCTCTGTCAAAAAGTGGTGGATAACCCATCCGTTGTATCAAAACGGCCATTGGTTTTAATGCTTTTGAAATACAGCGGATAGGATATGTGCAAAGTTTGTGATGGAATATAATGTCCACAATGATCTAAATATGGTGCTAAATAGTTAAGGATGTAGTCCTATGCTCTCAGTATTGTCAAAGCGAAGGCAGTTTTCATTTAAATATGAATTCATGATATTTAAATATAAGGTTTAGATTTAGTAAACAACGGGTGGAAATGGTCCTTATTCTTTATACCTTTTGGGATTTCCAAAGGATTCAGATTGACCTTGCTTTAGACACTGCTGAGAGAGGGAAACATGATCTCCTGTTTTACCTTAAGCCCTAAGGCATATTATAAATGGGAGGGTGAGTATCTGCCAGTGATCATCTTGCTAGACAGTGCTAGCATAGCACCTACATGTTGGTGACAACTGTTAGGCTGTGGGTCAAGCCTTGGTAAGCATATGTCCCTTTGTCTGTAGGAAACTATTACGTTTTCAGGAAATCAATTCAGAAAATCAGAATGGCATTTTGTTCAGTGTGAATGAGGGAGGTCAGGTACCTAGCAATAGAAACTATAGTATGTGTAGATATGAACAATATATGGCTCTGTTATATTTCTGTGCAGCCCGGTCTTTCACTTGCTGCTGGTTTCCAAATTTCTGTAATGCATTGCACCAAGTTCATCACCTGTGGGCACACTGAGCCCATTGAAAACCAATGGATGCCCTATAACCCTGTGCTTAGGAGACACACAGAAACAAAAGTTGCATGTCAAATCTTGGCAGGGGAGCCAGGTAGTCTGTGCAGGAGGTGATCGATGTATTGAGGTTCGCAGTGACATTTGTTAGGTCGGTGTGATGGGGGCATCGAAATTGAAGCTCAGAGAGCCAAATGTTCTCCATTAATTTGTTGCATTGACATTAGGGGTTCTGTGTGTTGGCTGGTTGGGCAGGTGCATGCGAAGCGGATTAGGGAGTGGTCCCACCAGGTGAGAGTGATGGGTTTGTCTTCTGTGATGTTGGAGAAGTTGGTAAAGGTGTTTCAGGAGGTATCTGGCCACGTAGGTGAGGTAGTACACCTGGTGGGTGACTCCCAACATGCTGAGGTCTTCCAGGAGGGTGGTGGAGTTGGGGTAGGTCTGGTCATCTAGGTGGAAGTTGAACTCCGAGCAGGATGAAGGAGTTAGATGTGAGGGCCGGAGGGGTGATGAGATCTGAGAGTGGAGCTGAAATTGGATCTAGTGAAGGATTCCAAATTGTAATTGCAAAAACCAATCAAAGTATGGAGATACATAGTACATTTTATTTTCATAAGAGAAATTCTAATACCTAATTAACAAAAATACTCAGACAGTGATCACACAGTGCAGAAATAGTGAACAGGTGACTAATGTATATACATAAAAAGATGCACGGCTATTGACTATTTACAAAGGCGGTGTCAGTATAGTCTATGTATTGTCTGTAGTCAATATTGACTACGGACATTATGTAGACTCTGTTGATCCCGTCTTTGTAAATATTTTTTGGAGATGAGTCATGCATCTCTTCATTTATTTGCATTTATCACCTGTTTATTATTTCTGCACTGTGCGATTACTGTCTGAGCTCTTTTAAATTAATTTATCAGATTTTCTTTTATGAAATTTAAATATATTAAGTACCTGCGTACTTTGGTTGGTTTTTGCAATTACATTAATTTCAAACCTGTGAGAAATTGGGTTGTTGGTTGAGGGGGGTGAGACCATACTCGAGCAACTGGCGATATGGCATTTTAAAGGTTTCAGGTAAGTATAGCGCCTAAAAGCACAGAGCGCTACTCCCTGCTGTTTGGTTGTGCGAGACCAGGTGAAAATCACAAATTTAGGCCGGATATGATGTTGCATGGGCTGGATACAGGGATAAGGTTAGTCTCGCTGAAAAAGTTACCTTCTAAAGTCCAGCACAAAGAGTTTGGTTGGTGGTGGAGGAGTCTGCAAGGAGATTTCACGGATGGCCATCGCTGTTGTGTGAAGAGCGTGCCGAGTGCCATGGACGGTCATCGCTGTAGCGCGAAGATCCTGTCAGGCGTTGCAGATAGTCAATGCTGGAGATTCGTATTATCAATCACCACGGGCTGTCAAAGCTGTAGTGTGAAGTGCAGATCTCACTTTGCCCGGCATCGCTGGGGGTCACGGTAACGCGTTGGCGGTCAGCGTGGGCAGCAAGATCTTGGCACGAACGGGCTTGTTTGTGGTTGTGAAGAACCTGAAACTTCAAAATTTCTCCTTTTTTTCAAGGCGGAGCTCAACTGATGCCACACCCTGAGGGGCACCTCTTTGGGATCAGGGGCTCACTCCAGCAGAGGCTAGCAGGGTCAGGTAGTTCCAATTGCAGGTTCTGTTGCAGGTCTAGGCAGCAAGTCAGCTGGACAGATGCAGTGAGGCCTCTGGAGCTTGCTATGTCCCTGCAGAACAAAAGATCAGTCAGCTGACCCTTGGAGTCACTTCATCCTGGGATGTAGGGTGCAGGTCCAGTCCTCCGTCTCAGCAAGCAGGGCAGGCCTCAAGCAGCAGGGCAGGAGGGCATCATTCTTCTGTAGTATCGACAGGTCCAGGGATTTATACGGAAGAATTGGTCTGAGTGTCCCCTTATTATACCTGGTGGCCACTTTGAAGTGGGGAAAGCTTTTGAAGTATACCCCCACAGAGGTGTCAGGAATTTCCTGCCTCACTACTCTGGTCCCAGTCTGTCTGGAGGTAAAATAGGTTATTGTGAAGACCTTCTTGTGTGAGCTGGGTCAGTACCTTTGAAGTGCAAGTGTGGTAGGTGACAGCCCTGCCCCCGCCGGTCCCTCTATTGTGATGCTGTCTTGGAGGAATACACAAAGGTCAACTGTCAACTACACCTAGTCATGTGACTCAGAAACAGGCTGCAGGCACCAAATGGTTAGGACAAGAAAATGCCAACATTATAAAAGTGGAAGCACAGAATTGTGATTTAAAAGTCAACTTTACCATTAAAGATTGTTTTAAATTACAATTCCTCAGACACCAAACATGATATTCCTACCTGTTCCCAACCAAAGGTTAGCACTTATTAAATGTAATAAGGTAACCCAACACTATCCTATGGGAGAGGTAGGCCTTGCAATAGTGAAAAATGAATTTGAGAGTTTTTCGCTACCAGGACATGTAAAACATAAAAGTACATATCCAACCATTTAAATACAATACATCCTGCCATAACGGCTGTTTAGGGCCTACCCTAAGGGTGACATATGTATTAATAAGGATGGTTTAGGCCTGGCAAAACGTTTATTTTGCCAGGTCGAAATGGCAGTTTAAAACTGCACACACATGCTGCAATGGCCGGCCTGGGACATGTTTTAAAAGGCGATTTAAGTGGGTGGCACAATCTGTGCTGCATGTCCACTAAGAGCATTTGTTTCCAGCCCTGGGTACCAGTAGTACCACTCTAATAGGGACGTACAAGTAAATCAAATGTGCCGATTGGGTGTAAGCCAATTTCACCATCTATAAAGGAGAGAAAGCATTTTAGCACTGGTTTGCAGTGGTACAATATGCAGAGTCCTAAAGGCCAACAAAAACAGGTCAGAAAACAGGAGGGTTAAGGCAAAAAGTTTAGGGATGACCTCTGCAGAGAGGTTTAAGTCCAACAGAACCCTTTGCATTATTAATTTAAATATGTTTCTCAGTGGAAGGATTTTGCGTCCTACAATTAAGAATTGTATTGTCATAAATGAGTCTATAGTAAACCTCTGTCAATGATACTAACATTGCCCCTGGTTCATGTTTAGCAGATTGGGAATACATCTGTTTTCCCTTATGGAAGTTGGATCTGTGTCCGGCGGGGCGGTAGAGTAGCGCTCCTTCTAGGTTTGGGGTGTGTTGAGGTGCTGTTTTTGAAAGCCCTGTGTTCAGCCATTTGCTGGTGTCAGCCGAGGTAACAGAGTAGTTCATATCCTTGTGGTAGTTCATGGCAAGTCCAACTGTGCGTTTGATGGTTATATCTTGGCTCATGTTTTTTTACTGGGATGGGTGGCCACTGCTGTGTCCGGGGGCAAATGGTGGGTTGAGCCAGGTTTCAGTGAAAAATAGGAAGTCTAGAGAGAGGTTGTGCTGGAGGTCCCAGTCTTCTGTGACATGCTTAGTGGGGGAGTGGGTGTTTAGGAGCAAGAAGTTGAGGGTGAAAGGTGTGTTATGTGAACTGACAGAGGGGGTTGTGCGATTGTGAGTGCAGTGGATGGAGTTGGCGGATGGGCAAGAGAAGTGGCATGTGGGGCAAGAGAATGCACCTTCTGTCTGGGTGGAAGAGGCACAGAAGCAGTTTGGGGATGGGCATCTGGAGTTGAGGGCACAGGGGGTTTAGGGGAGTAGCACCTAAGGCTGTGGTGGAGGCCAGTGGACCAGGGATCTTGGCGCTAGGCATGGCCAAGGCTCAGATGTGTGCAGATTGACTTGCCTTCCATACACCATCAAGGCATTCTCTGCACGTGGCAGGCATTAAGAAGGCCTCAGTGAGGGAGTGGAGAGAGTGATGGGTGGGGCTAGCAGCGCTCGTAAGAAACACAAAGGGAGTGGAAAGCAGAGTAGAACACACAAGGGGAGTCATCAAAAGAAAGCAAAAGAGACACAGAAGCAAAGACCGCAGAGAGCAAGAGTGGCACAAAGAGGGGAACTGTAAGAGGCAAAAAGCAGAACGAAGAGAGGGACAGTAAAGCAAAAGAGGCAGAAAAAGAAAGGCAAGAGCAGTACAAAAAGAAGGACAGTAAATTGAAAGAGTACAAAAAGAGAGACAGTAAGAGGAAAAAGCACCACAAACAGAGGGACAGTAAAGTAAAAGCACCAACAGAGAAATGTAAACAAGGCACATAAGAGAGACAGCAGGGGGTGGCAAAAACGTTGCCGGAGAAAGTCTTGGTCGGAGGACAGAGATTGAGGGGTGGTGTGTGCTGTACCACCACGCAGAAGAAGGGCCATGCAACGTTCTTCAAATCGGTAACTCTGCTTGGAGTGTTGCACAGTTAGAATGTGTGTTATAAATAGTGGATTTTCAGTAAAAGTGAGTGCACTGTGCAGGCAAAGTCCTCAGTCATGATACAGCTTCTGATATGGCCGTTGTCATTCATGGGGATGAGGACTAAACTCATTCTACTTGGTTTTCGCCTGGAGGTTTATCCCCACATGGTTTCCAACCATACTCTTACGGTTAGATTGGATAGCATCAGTATTTTCTTGGGGTTTCCTCCAATGATTTGCTGAGATGTCTAAGATCCCGAGATAAATTCAGGACTGAATTAAGTTGGACAACATCAGTAGGGCACCTCTGGTCAAGTGAGCAAAGAGTGCATGGTGGTTATAACTCCATGACTCAATTCACAAACACACTAAGTAGGACTTAACACTGCAAAAAAGTAGGACTTAGGACTGCAAGAAAAATAAGTTTGGAATGCAAAATTCCATTTCTGGTTCATAAAATAAGGAATATTTGGACATATTCTTAAAAACAGGTTTAGCTCATACAGAAATGATGACATTTCTATGTGATCAAGTCTACATCCAGGGTCATGTTTGTGGGTGATTACAGGAGGATCCACCGGCATCAACGTGTGTTTATGGAAAGTTGAGTTCTACATGGTGAGTGTTTTTTTCTTCTGGATGAAAAAGAGAAGTACAAGTGCACTTTTGTCTAACATTTCCACGGGTATGATTGTAGACCTATTACAATTCTCTTTGTGAAAATAGCTATGCAACTGTATAGCTGGCTCTCAGGAATACTAGGAACAGTATAACATTTCCTCCAAATCAAGGAGTATCGTGCAGGAGTAAATTTGGACTTTCCAGATAGAAATTGGGAATCAGGCACATGTAATGTAGTTACAGGGTCAAACAAAAGTTCCTGGTACAGTAACAGTGTGACACCCTGCTCTGTTTTCACTATTTCTGGCTGTCTTTGAATGGTTTATTATACGTAACCTTATGTCGCAAGTCTCGAGCAAGTGATCAAGATGATGATGATTAAGTTGCTCCCTCGCAGAAAATGTCCTCCATCAAATCTACTTGATGCCTAGGAAACTTAGTAAGATATACACTGGGATTGAAGATGAATGCCCTAGATGTAAACAAAATGACCATCTTTGCTGGCAATATGGGACCCAATACTATGAGAAATAGCGAGACTCGCTGACTACAGACCAATCTTAATGCTTGGTATAAATTGAATTATTACATGGTATTACAAAAGAGGGCATGTAACTCTGTTAAAGTATAGACACTAATATTAAATCCACTATTCACTTACTGAAATGTTAGTACTAATCTCTAGGAGTCCCCCTATGTGGATACTCATGCTTTAACATATTCAGATAAGATACATAAGGAGTCATGTTTCTAACCCCCCCACAAAATTGTATGTTTATTTATGATGTATCTCTCCTCTCTATAAAACTATTAGAGGGGCACAGTTGAATACCCCCATACAAAGAAAGAAAGAAAAAGTTAGGCAAAGCCAGGGGCCTTTCCTGCAGTAAAAAGAAGACATACAAGGTCAATTTGGTTGTTAGGCCTGGGATCCTTGGAGTGGTTCTCTCCTAATTTTATGCTTTCAAACTTTCTGCTTTGCTGACTTTGTTTTTGCTGGCTTTAATACTCTGGACACGTTACCACTGCGAACGAGGACATGTTAAATTTGGCTTGCATCCAATTGGCACATTTAATTTACTAAAGTGAGACCACATGTTACCCAGGGCCTGTAAATTAAATGCTGCCAGTAGGCCTGCAGCACTGATTATGCCACCCACGTAAATAGCCCTTTAACATGTCTTAGGCCTTTTTACTTTTAGGTTTTATATGTCCTGGTAGCGAAAAGCTCTTAAACTAATCTTTCACTACTGCAAGGCCTACCTCCAATAGAATAACTTTGGACTTATCCTTATTATATTTAATAAGCTCACCTGCCAATTGGGAGCAGACAGGTCGAGTTTGGTGTCTAAAGAACTGTAACTAAAAGTCCTCTTTAATGCTAAAGTCGGATTTTTAATCACAATTGTGAAATGCCCTTTTACAAAATGTGCATTTTCTTGTCCTAACCATTGGTGTCTGCAGCCTAATCTTGGGTCAAATGACTACATGTAGTTGGCAGTTGGTCTTTGTGTATTGCTCCCAAATGGTGAAACAAAGGGAAGAGAGGTGTTGGCAGGATGGGCCACTTGGAGTTAATGAGCGGGGAGGAGCTGTTACCTACCACACTTTCACATCACAAAGACTCTTCCGCAGCACTCTCACAAAGGGCTTGACACTGGTCTATTCCGACCCCCAGACAAGCTGGGGTCAGGACAGGGAGGAAGGGGATGCCTGCCGCCTCGGGTGGTGGGGTGTGAAAACCTTTAGAAGCTTCCTCCACTGCAAAGTCGGCACCAGGTATAAATGTTGGACCCTTAGTCCCAACTCTTCAGTACACTTCTGGACCTGTGGACTGTGCCAGGAAGGAGGACTGCTGAAAGGACTGCCACTCTGCTGGACTGCTGTTCTGAAGTACTGCTGCCCTGAGGTGCTGACCTGCTGCCCTCTTGCCTGGGTTTTCCTGGGTGATAAGGACTGGACCTGCACCTCTGAACCCAAGACCCCAGTGTGACTCCAAGGGCTAGTATGCTGGCCTCCTGATCAGAAGCCTCAGTGACATAAATAACAGGCTTCCACCAACCTTGAACCCAGCACCTGCGCTCTGCCTTCTGTGAGTCTTACCCACCCAAGTGGTGCCACCCCAGTCCTGGACCCTTGGAAGAGGGCCTGAAGGTGCTCTGCCAGCCAATCTATAGTTTCAGCAGAAGCAACACGTTTCCTCTGCTGCGTGGTGCACCCCTGAGCAGAACCGACGCATTGCCTCTGCTCAGTGGATTTCCTCGATGCAAGGACTTTGCATCGCCACCTGCAGCCTTCCAGGAACCACTGCTGCACGGAGCATCCTTAATGCAGGGCTTCGCATAACAAGCCCCTCGTCGACAGCATCCTCAACGACAATGCAGGACTACGCATCGCAAGCCTCCCACCTTTCTCAGAACCAGCCGTTGCGCGATGCATCTCTACGCAGGACTTGTTATCGCAAGCCCCTTGTCAACGGTTTCCTTGATGATGGTGCAGGACCTTGTCTTTGAGATTTATTTGTTATATTTAAAGATGTAAAATAAATTTGGTTTGTTGTATCTGTTCTATTTTCACTGTATATTTTGATTTTATGAGATGCCCGGTAGGAGATATCCATTTATATGCATCCAAACGTATGTAAAAATGTTGACACATATAACAATAGAGGTGTTCTTGTACGATAGAAAGTTAAAGATAGATTGGTCCCGCTAGAGTCCTTTTTTAAAAAAAAATTTATGCAGGACCTCGCATCACAATAGCCTCTGTGTGATGTGTCCTTGACGTGGGACTCCGCAACCAAGATTTCAGCATGCCTAACTGGGTCCCTGTAGCCGGTCAGTTCTCCATCGCGGTCAGCCTGAACTTGTGACTTTGTCCCGGTCTAGCACGACAATATATACACAGTTGTCGCTTTGTACTTTTGGCACCATTTTCACTTAAATTTTTAAAATTGCATATCTCCGGTTCCACTGATTTGATTGTCGTTTTGGTCTTGATTTATTTATTAAAATGTAATCTCTTTCCCTAATTTAGTGTGCAATTTTTCTTGTGTTGTGTTTCACATTATTACTGTTTAAAGTGTTGCACAAATACATTGCACATTGCCTCTGATGTTAAGCTTGACTGCTCTGGGACAATCTACCACAGGTTTGAGCACAGGTTAATTTGGGGTTTGCTTGTGCCTCACCCTGATGAGGATTGTGGTTCCTGCTTGAGTAGGGTCTCACCCCCCAACCAGTGCCCCAATTTCTTTTTTTATTGTGGGCCATCATCATATACAAATTAAAAAAACAACCACACTGTGGAGCTGGATACGAGGTCAAGAAAATAAGGCTGCAAAGTCAGTGGCATGCTGAAGTTCCAATCCCTACTCTTTTTCCAGGTTACAGCGTGCTTTCATCTCTCTCATCTACCTCCACCTCCCTGATTGAAGTCAGTATAGAAGAATGCCTGGTAAAAAGTGGCAGAAAGCATCCAACAAAAAATTACAAGTTGTGGGGAAGCAGAGAAACACACTGCTAAACTGTCCGTGTACTTGCAGCGATGACCTTTCTGCAGACAAAAGTTCTGGAATCCAGTTCATGCGTTGTATAGTATCAATTAAATCTACCTGCATGAGTAAGACTTGACAGCTCATATGGATTACTGATGAACATTAAACATGGCAGGCATGTTCCTAAAGAATGTCATTTGGTTAAGGTGTCTGCACCAAGTTCAAATCCAGTCTGGTGTTCTTAGAATGTTATTGATAGATTCTATTTAAAAGATGGATGTGTCTTTCGCAGTTGCTAGTGGCTCCTCAAATTGTTGAATTCCGCTTTAGGTGTCCGTATATAGGTTTTCCTGAAACATGTCCTTATATAGGCACAATTCGCATTGCCCTTATATAGGTATAAGATCCCAGTCCTTATTTAGGCATTAGCCATGCAATCCAAATACAGGCATGGTCACCTACATCCGTCCACCCCAACGTCACAACTAGTTCTTAGAAACCAGACCCTTAAGCTCTTGGGAGTTCCCCTAGCACAGGATTATTGATTTCTCCAAGAACTCATGTATTATGCATGAACCGCTATTCCTTAAGGGTTCATTCCTGACGTCTTCCTCTGCCCGACTTCACGTCAATTCTAACATTCCAAGGCACCTACCAGGTATAAATATACCTTCCCATGCCCAAGCAAGTAGGAGGAGACCTCGACTTTAGAGGAGCCCGTGTCCCGGCCTGACGCACTGAGAAGAGACGCTTTCATCCCTGCTCGCAGAGAATCCAGCTTCCAGTGTTCTGACTCCCTTCGCGGGGTGTTAGAGTTCGAGACCCAGAAAGAGATTCCCACCTCTCTCATTCTCAAGGTATGGAGCTGACTAGAACCTAGAGGGACTCTTGGCATACCAGACTCTTAGTATACCATACTATAGAATACTTCACCTACATCTTACCTTGCCCTACACCTAGGTTAGGTACACTGGGGTAGAACTAAGTTTAGAGAAGCATCGTATGAGTACTCGCATTCTTAACTTATGTTATTTATGTATATGAATATATGTGTCATAGCTAAAAGATAATGCTAGCGCAGTATTATTTCTTTCTACTGCTTACGCTGTACATTATATATCTCGCATACTGTCTTGTGATCATAACAGCTCATATCTCTTACACGAGAAACAAGACTGTTCAATAAATCCTTTTATTGAAAAGCCCGTCTATTCTTTCTGTGTAACTCTGAAGAAACTAAGCATGCACGATTAGCTGAGTGAAACTGTTATCTATTGTTTCCACGATTCTGAGAGTGTTCCGATTCTAAAGGGAAACAAAGTTGTCATGTTTATGCGGTTGCCAGAAACTACTCCCTTCTTGTTTACAAGGAGTTTCTAGTGGCCTCTGAGTTAGCTGGCACAAAGTAATTAAGTTTAATATACTCGATAGGGACATACTGACCTCAGTCCTATGTCAAACCTATATGGTATATTATTCCAATGCGCAGAGCCTATTAGGGAAATAGGAACTACACTACATGGCGCCCAACGGTTTGGCTCAAACGTTCCGTCCATCATCCCCTTTTGTATCGCTTGGTTCGCCCTAAGTTGGCGGGGGTATGCCCAGACGTGGGTCCCTTGCTCACTTTGCCACTGGATTCAAGCAAGCCTGGCTGATGACGGCTGAAATGCCAGAAACCGGTCCTAGGATGCTTGTTTCCGGTCCAGGGAAGACATGGCTTGGCAGTTCGGGCTGGACTGTTCCCATGAGGCACAGGGTCAGACTGATTTGCATATGGCCATGTCTGAACTGGGGTGGTGTAGTGAGCTAAAGAATGATGATGGATTAAACCCAGATCAGTTGACTGGGGGTGAGTGTTTGATTGGCTCAAACGTTCCGTCCATCATCCCCCTTTGTATCGCAACGGTTTGGTAAGGCACTAATTTAACGCTAGATACTGAGTAACTCAGTCGTGTTTTTATCAGAGACCCCTACTCACATACTCCATAAGACGTCTGGAGTGGGTAGGGTTAAGTATCTGCCAAAGCTAAATAAGGGGGAAAAAAAAAACTATATATTAGCTGTTTGGTTTGTTCAACGTTGAAGGATACAGTGTTCCAAAATATTGTGCACCTTATCTTTTGTTTCCTTGATACTTGTTCTACATTTTTCAAAAAACAAATGTCCATACACGGGGACAATGGCACCGAGAACGGTGTAGCTGCGGCTGACCCAGTCGTAACAGCTTTTAACTTTACAGGTTTAAATGAAACCGAGGAGGGTGTTATAGACATCCCTCCAAACTTAAGGAGAGCCATCACTCTAAAACTTATAAAACACGGCCTACCACCAAGAGGTGGTAGAGCAGTTTTCGTGATAGAGGCACACGAATCCTTTCAGACAGAGGTATTCTATTCATGGATAGTATTCCCAGAATCAAATCCAGTAAGAAAACTGTTTCACTTCTTCAAAGAAGATGAACCACCAGAGGAATATATTCCTTTCGAGGAAATTGAAATTCCACTCACATACCAGGAGCATCATCTCTGGTTTAAAGGCGCCCTAAAACATCACAAAAACATTACCAGGCTCGGTCCACTAGGTAGACCAGGAACAACATGGCCGATTCTAGCCGGCTACACACCTCATCCTGACATCGATGTAATGTCAGACGAGGAATTACTTACTCAACTACAAGAGTTAATAAACATTTACAGACAATTAGTCCAATATGTCATGCAGACTTTCACAGTCCAACCACCAATGACAATTCCAAATCAAACCCCTCAACAGGGGAATACACTAAAAATTACTCCACAGACTTTACACGCAGTCATGGGTAAAATGCCCACAAAACGTGAGCAAATTCCATTCTGGATAGCTCAAAAAATTACTCAAATCGAAGCAGTATTTCCTAATACTAGCCCTTATGAGAAACACAGAATCCTAACAATCTGTTTACCAATGGGGATCACACCACAACTGGAAAATTGCACCACTTGGGGCGCAGTCTTTGCTGCTATCTATACTAAAACACATGGTGTTCCGTCAATTGCAGTAATACCAGATGTCCTGAAACAAATTCAAAACGAATACGGGGCAGAACCTGCTCTGAATTTAGGTATGAAATTACTGAAAAACTTCGACCAGGTCTCAACAATAATATTATCTAATATTAAAGGGGAGGCAGCATCAGTGGTGATCCGCCAACGCTTAAGGGAATTTGATGTAACAGAACATCAACATGAACTACCCAGAATAATAGAATAATCTTATGCAGAATTAGGCAGAGATAGTTTGGGTGGAAAACCATTGAAGCCGAAACTATCTGAAAGTCCTGAGAAGGACTTTATTAAACAAAACCCTACATCTTCTAAAAAGAAGTGGGAAACTAATAAACAAAATTCAAGAGAGAAACGTTCTCAATCCCGACGTAGGTCTCCTCAAAAGGAGCCCTCTGAAAGGAGGTATAACCTCAGGAATAGGGATAGTTTAAGAAAACCTGACAGGTATCAAGATACTGATACACGTTCCTCTCGTACCTTTCAGATATCGTCACAGACATCGGAAAGAAGAGGACGGTCAGAACATAGAGAAGAACGCGTGAAATCCAAAGACGACAAACACGTTCAGAAAAATAAATCAAAACCTCAATTCACAAAAAGAAGGTAGCAGGTCTGAAGATCAGACATGCCGAGAATACCGAGAACACAGCTCAAGAACGGAGAATGGGCTCAGACAATGCTGGACAGTGCAGCAGAAGTCACAATAGCTCGCCAGAACCTGAAGGAACTTCTGGAGATAGTGGACTTGAATGAGTACATCACAGTAGAAACTGTAGACACCAGGGTTAGTACTCCACAAAAGTTATATGAAATAACACTCCGAATGGAGGGAGACATACCAAGAAAAGTGAAAACACTCTTTTGGGAAAAACTTTCAAGGGGTTATGATATACTTCTAGCAGAAACATACTGGCCACCACACTTTGTCAGGGAGTGCCTACATGGCGAGGACATCATTATGCCAGCCTTCTCCAACCATATTCCAATTCACCTAAAATATACTTATGCCAGGAAATGGGCAGTTGCCCAGGCCCCAGCATTATACAAAAATCATGTAGGATGGGATGAGGACTCACCTCCCCATAAAATGCAACTAAAAAATGAACCTACTGCACAAAGGCAGTACCCAATAAAGCAAGAAGCTAAAAAAACAGGTCAGGGAGATCTTAGATCAACTTGAATACCAAGGGGTGATTGAAACATGCACCTCCTCAATGAACAATCCTTTGTTTCCTGTATCCAAACCAGACAATACATATCGTCTAGTTTTGGATTACAGACACTTGAACACTTGTTCTAAAACATTTGCAGTGCAAAATGCACATAGTACAGCATTAATGAACAACATTGTGCGTAAAAAATATAAAACCACATTGGACATTTCAAATGGTTTCTTTTGTCAAAACATAGCACCTGAAAGCAGGTACTTAACAGCTTTCTCAATAATGTGGACCCAGTGTCAATTTTGTAGACTCCCACAAGGGTTTAAGAATAGCCCGGGGTTATTCTCAGCAAGGGTAACAGAGTTACTACAAATTTATGATAATGAGGCATTGTCATATGTCGATGACATCTATCTGACAGACGATGACCTAGATAGGCACTTGAACAGGGTGAGTACCATTATATTGGGCTTCGCCTCTGAAGGCTATAAATTCAACTTTAAAAAATCCAGAATTGCCCATCTCAATGTCCTTTTCCTAGGATATGAGCTCTCAAGTGAAGGCAAGAGCCTGGCAGCTAACTTTTTAGAAAAGTGCGCGCTGCTCCAACCTCCAAAAACGCTGAAAAATTTACAATCCATCCTGGGTTTCCTAAATTTTGGAAGAACTTACATTCTAAATTACGCAGAAAGGGTTTTCTACGAATTAATCAAACCTGATTTTTCAACAAAACATTGGACTCAAGAACACACGGAAATCCTGCGTTCACTCCAAGCTAACATGTTAGCAACAAATCACTTACAAACACGCGTAAATACACGCAATTTAGTGATCCGAATAATTTCGGGACAAGGCGGATTCACCTATTTAACATTTAATGAGGGTGAAAAAGTACCAATAGCATACAAATCACATTTGTATACACAAGCAGAAATGCGCTTCACTTCAACAGAAAAAATACTGACAGCAGTTCAAACCGCTGTAGCAAAAGAAAGAGCTCTAGCTCAAGGAAAACGCATTATTGTCGTAACCCCAGTACCAGCCTTAGAGGCGGTTACAAAAGCGAGCATTCCAAATGCAAAAGCTTTACATCCTAGATGGATACAATGGGTTAATTCTCTTGCTGCAACAGATGTTGAATATGTTTTTGATCCTGATTTAAAAACACAAGCGTTCCTGCAATATGAACATGAATATCCTCTGCCCACTGAAATTTTGCCTCTAGATCAGTACGAATTTATAATTTACACTGACGGATCAGCACAACCCGCTACAGGGAGTAAGCAAGCTTACAGTGCAGCGTGCGCAATCGTTAAAGGTCGCATGCAAGATGGTAACTTCAGACCAATGGTCACTAAAACTCAATCTCTAGGAAATTGTACAGCTCAGCGAGCTGAACTACAAGCATTCAAACTGGCACTTGAAAATACAGATCGCGAATTCCTCACACTTATATTGTGCGATTCTTTTTACTGTGTTCAGTCGTATAATGAATATATACAGAATTGGCTTGAAAATGGGTTCAAAGATGCAAAAGGTGGCACAATAAAGCATAAAACGCTTTGGGAACAAGTAGTTCGGCTGAAAGACGAACTACCAAAAGCTCACGTGATACGCACGCTGAGTCATCAACGTGATGGCGTTCACATTGCAAGGAATTCATTGGCTGACGAAGCCGCAAAGGGGGCTGTTCAGACGGCTTCCATAGCTGCGATCACTCGTTCAAAAACGAAAATAGACAGTGAGATATTGTTGGCTGTCAATGCTTCAAGCAAAGGCAGTGGTGCAGCGTTACCCAAAAAATTTCCACTCAAGTACTCGTATGTAATTGATGCAAACAACGTTCCTTTTGCTCGAATCCCTGGAGTGGGGGATAGGGTAATTCCAAATATGGAACGTAGATTAGGACTGATCCTAGCAGCACATGAAGGGATAGCCTCTGCCCATGCAGGTGTTTCTGCAACAGTATCTTTACTTAAACAAAGATATTGGTGGCCTGGCATTAGGAAACAGACCAAGAACTATGTTTTGGAATGTGAAATATACCAACAGATGAAAGTCTCCACAGTGAAACGTCCTGCACAGACACCCCTGTTAATTTCAGACAAACCATTAGCTTGTGTTTACCTGGACCACTGCGGTCCCTTGCAAAGGGACGGTAACTATAAATATATCATGGTCGCAGTGGATTCGTGCTCAAGGTTCCTATGGATATGGCCTCAGCGCTCGGCTGACGCTCGAACTGTTATAAAAGATTTGCAAGTCTTTATCGGCACATACGCAATAGGCACACTACATTCTGACCAGTGCCCTGCGTTTAGCTCTCGGGCTTACAAAGAAGCCATGGCCAGTTTGGGCGTTGCATTGCGGTACTCCTCTCCGTTTCATCCTGAGGGAAATTCTGTTGTGGAAAGGAAAAACCGGGACATAAAGCAGTCTATAACAGCTAGAGTATTAGGTTTGGGTGATGGGTGGGTCAAACATCTCTATGGGGTCCAACGCTCATTAAATAATTTGCCAAGAAGTTCTCTAGGGGGGGTCACTCCATATGAGGTCCTATTTGGGACAAGAATGTGGGTTCCTGATCTCGAATGTAAAGGCACAGTGGTGGAAAATAAACCCTTTGATATCAAAAATCGTTTGGCTGTTTTACAGGATCTAAATGAATTAAGATCGAAACAAAGCAGCGTGTTCCTGAAGCCAACCACCACTGGGGAAACACCGGCAGTCCCAGCAAGGCCTGTCTGGATCCCAAAAGTTGGGGATCTAGTCAGAGAGAAGATTGCGGACAAGAAGGAATTTGGACCTTCTTACAGACAAACCAGTACCTGTCCTAGCCGTCCACAGAACAAGAACAGTACTTCTGCCGCCCCTTGCTGGAAAAAAGGAGAAAAGATTTGTGTCAATCGACCTCATCAAACCACAGTATGTGGCCAATACTAAATAGTAGGCCTCGTGGACTCCGACCTAGTAGCAGACACACTCCTCTCGCTACTATCCAAGAGGTTCAGACTGAAAGACTCATAACCATCGAGAATTCAGCAGTAACAGATGAAGGACTAAGCAACAATGCTATGGAACTCATCCCTCTTGAAACTCAAGTAACAGTTCGTCCAGATACACCTGTCTACACCAACGTAACATATGATCAACTGGTTCCAGCGATTTCTACGAATCCTGATGCAATTTCAACAATTGACCGAACTGCTTCTGGCTATTTCATTAACTTTGATATGTTTTCTGAGGATCCGAGTGAGCCTGAAACGACGCCAGCCTCAAAAACCTTCAAGCAACAAGTACAAGACCTTTTTCATTTTCTGAAAGAGACTTATCTGGTTTCACCATGGATTGAAATATGGATTATTTCTGGAATATTTTTCTTTCTGCTTTGGCTAGCTTTGGTTATGACTCTTAGCATGCTTATAAATGGCAGATACATTCGTATGGACACTGAAAGTAAAAATGTGAACTTACTTTTAAAACCACACAAATCTTCCCATCGTGAAACAAGAGACTTGTCAGCAGTGAACATCAGAGCCATTCCTATACAGGATGGTATAGTTTGGGACAAAACCGATTTCGATATATTCGGCCCGACGGAACTTTTGAAGATTCCACATTTATTTAAAATTTCTTTAAGTGACTTTATTACCTCCAGTACCTATTCTGATGATTGGGACTTTGAGACTGTAAATGATATGATGTCTGACCTAGAAAGGTCTGCTGCGTTCTCTAACAATGAATACTTAGAGGGTTCATCAGACTATGAACAGCTTTATTGTTATAACCACTATGGTCATCATTTCTTGCATAAATCTGCAACACCTAGAAATGTGTTTATGTTTAACCAATGGGAACATTGTCCTACACCTCCAAAGGGTAGTTCAAAAACATTTGCAAATAAGTTTCCATATTTTTCAGGGTACAATGCCTCTGATCCAGAAACGTTTTACTATAAAAATGTAAACAAAACAGGACAGAAAATTATGTTAACTAATACAAAACAGATTTGTTCTGCAGCCTTTATTACCCAACTGTCTAGACAAGGATTTGACTTTTGGAAAGACACAATTGACACAAAATCTGCCTGGGGTTCTAAAGATTGGCAAGTGCAGGGGATAGAAGCTTTGTTTAGAGCCTGTATCATCCCACGTCAAATAATGTTTTTGAATGACACTGTGCAACCAACGTATTGCCTTGGTTTAGCCAAGATCAAAGACATGAACACACCTTCTGTACCAACACCTGCAAGTAATAGCACTACACAGGGAGCGGTCACAGTAGACACAATACTACAAAACAACAGAACAGATCCTGATTGGAAAAAATGGTTACTCTGGCCCACAGACACAAACATCTGTCAAGAAAGATTCCTGAATAGAATACAGGGCTTTACTATCCATAGGCCAGACCCACGATATGTTCAACGACAACATCCAGGGGTAGTAACAACATACAGTGTAGGAAAATTGTGCCTCGACTGGTTACAAAAATCTACACTCGAGGATGTGAAACAACACTTATCTTTACTTAAAGAAGACGCAGACCTTAGGGAATTCTTGCTAGGACCAAGAAAGCCGCGTCAAAAACGTTTCATATATGCCGGCATTTATGCTACTTATAATGAAATATGGAAGGTTTCACAGGCAGAGGCCGCAGAAAGAATACGTGAACTTGATCGTATTAACTTAGAGAAATCTCTCACTGTGGTCGACAATGGGTTAACAACTTTGTCATCCAGAATTTATTCATTGGACAACATTGTATCCTCTGCTATTGACATACTGGAACAAGATTTAGCCATGTTACAACAAGGCCAATCTCAGTTACGTTCTATTATGTTATTAGGCTGGACGCTGCAATCTTTGCGTGCGGGCTATGTGCCTTGGCGTTTTATCAATACGTCGTCTCTGTTTTCGGAATACAATCTAACGGATAAACAGATCGAACTGGCACAAAGGGGAGCAAAGTACACAGTGCTGAGCATTGAAAAACTGGAAAAATTACCATTCACAGTGGCAGAAAAACCAGCTACAGAATGGCTTATCCATGGCAAAATAACTCTGCCTGTCACTACTTTTCATTTTCAGTATTGCCTCAAACAAATGCAAGCAGGCAAATATGAAAGGTTGGGTAAGGAATACATTAAGACATCCTGGGATTTACCTTACGAATACAGATGTTGGAGTGGGGATCGTGAAGTGTTTCTAAGCGGTACAAACTGTGAAAGGACATTAAGCGGTTCTCTCATATGTCAGGACGTTTCTTTACACGGGGCTTGTAATGGTTCTGTGGCAAACTTGTCCTGTCACCTGCAGGGTACACCAGCTGCTGTGATTAATCCAACGTTTGGCCAACTTTCTAACGGGAGTTACCTCATGTTGAATGATCAGAGTTGCTGTGGCATGTTGCCAGGAATCCCATATCTGGTAACGGTCGACTCCAGGGTTACTTGTTGTATGCAAGTATTGTTCCCCCAAACAGAGACAGTCAGGGAGTCGCCTCTATGGCCTTCATTGAATGTTTCTTTTATACGTTTTGATACTTTAAGCAGAATGAAAGCCATGTTTTTGCAACAGACCGTGCCTTTGACCTCGGCCAAAGAAATCTATAATTTACAAATTGCAAGGACTTCAGTCAGTCAGTCAAATAGCTTTATTTCGATAAACAAGTATCTTAAAAGCATTAACTATCTTACATTATTCTGCAAGGACAGTACAAATTACCAGAAAAGCATCAATCAATAATAAAAGCCCAATAAAATCATTTTATACATCACTATTCCTAATAATAATAATTTAAAAAAGATAAGGGCAAACTATAAAAAGAGTTTAAAACATCATAAGAGTGAGTTCATTCTAGTATATTTTCATTAAATAGATACAATTTTAGTTTTTGTTTAGCAAAAGATTAACTATATTATAGGTTACAATGCAATATACATCTATAAAAACAAGGCTAAAAGATATCGTAAAAACATAGTAATTCATTAGGGTGCTATGCGTAGAGATTTGAACCTTATAATCCAGGCACAACTGAGATATTTTGCAACACCACAGGCAAAGAGGGTGCGTGCATCTGATTTTAGAATGCGTAGAGCAGTGCGATGCTCTTGTGTGCCCAATTGTCTGCAGATAGGTTTAAGCCATCTCGTTCTAGCATTCTTATAAGCAGGGCAGGCAAACATAAGGTGGGCTAAGCTCTCTGTTGGTGCTCTGCAGCAGGGACACCCAGCTGGTGTCTGATATGGTGCACTCCATTTTGCAGTTAGCTCCCGAAACGGGAGCGAACCTACCCTGAACTGTATAAAAAGTGCTCTATCTCATGGTGACTGAATAAAATCTAAATATGGTTCAAGAAGACTATATTGCTTATGAAGATAAAATTCTTCTGTAAGTCTTCCCACTCTTTGATTACTGAGCTCCTGGGCATTAACCCAGGCCCAGTAAAACCTTTTAAGATCAGCCTTGCAAGGTGGAGTTTGCGTGTCCCATGACTCTTTAAGCCCAAGAGCAAAGAGAGTTTTTAAGTTTGAGCACCCAGCCAATTCTTTGATTGCCATCCAAGGCCATTACTTCAGTGAGCGCGGAGGCATAGCTAGTTAGCTCAGGAGTCCGACACAAACGAGCCCAAAATAGCAATGGCCGTAGCCTGGCTATATCTTTAAATGAGTGCCTACCCATATCGCTCATTAATGGTTTCAAAGGCACATTGCAGGGAGCATCACCAGATCTCTAAAAAATTTGTGTTCTGATCTGCTGATGCTGTCCACATTCTCGAAGCCCCATAATTCGGCACCATAAAGTGCCGAACTAAGTGCTTTGGCTGCATAAAGTGTTAAGGCAGGCGCCACAGGTCTGCTCTGTGAGGAGCGATGTTCTCTTATTAGAGTTCCAACCACGCGCTTATGATTTAAGAGCATTTTATCAATGTGGTATTTCCACTGCATTGTCTCAGCCAACCTTAATCCTAGGTAATCAAATGTTGTTACTTTCTCCAGACTAGTTCCGTCTAAAGTAAAATTACTTCTATATGACCTGTAGGGATTGAATACCATTAGCTTAGTCTTTGAAGTATTAACAATCAGCCCCGGGACTCGCAAAGAGATAGAATCTATCTAAAAGTTTTTGTAACCCTACTGGTGTCTTAGAAATAAGCAGAGTGTCATCT
The DNA here is from genome assembly GCA_963921515.1 of Calotriton arnoldi. Taxonomy (NCBI): domain Eukaryota; kingdom Metazoa; phylum Chordata; class Amphibia; order Caudata; family Salamandridae; genus Calotriton; species Calotriton arnoldi. The sequence goes on from CAWUFW010004360.1 coordinate 785,344, forward strand.
GCGAAGAGAAGGGTAGGGACCCTATCACCAGCCAGGGCAGGGGCGTCAGATGGAAACTCTTGGAGAAAGCTAACCACCCCGTTCATATATAAAGAGAACAGGGTGGGAGCCAAGACGCATCCCTGGCGAACCCCTCTGTTCACAGGGATCCTATCCGTTTTCTGTCCTTGGGACCCCCACCTCACTTGAGCATAATTGCCCTCGTGTAGGCGAACCAACAGGTTAAGTAACAGTGGTGGTATTCCCATTTCATCTAACAGACGCCATAGCCGCTCACGGGGGACTAGGTCAAAGGCAGTCTTTAGGTCGATAAACGCCAAATAAAGACTGCCCTTGCCTATTAAGACCACCTTCCAATAGATTAAAAGCAGCCTAAATGCTTGGTCCACCGTCCCTGTGCAGGCCCTAAACCCCGCTTGGTATTGGGAGAGGATATTCCCTTCGTCCACCCAGTGGTGGATTCTCTGCAGTAACACTCTGCCAACTACTTTCTGCATAGCGTCGATCAAACTGATCGGACGGTAGTTAGCAGGGTCATCCCTAGCACCTTTTTTAAAAATAGGGACCACCTCTGCACCCTTCCATGACTCCGGTACTGCACAACCCCTTGCGATAGAGTTAATTAGAAGCATAACATAATTTGCCCAGTTAGTAGATTCAGCAAGAAAGAGATCTCCTGGGAGACCATCAGATCCCGGGTCTTTTGCTGGAACTATTTTCTTTATGGCAGTCTCCACTTCCTCAAGAGTAAAGAGATCAGTGGTATTCAAGGCAGAATGGGGACTCAGATAAATATATGAGCCCTCTTGGGGGGATGGATCAATCCCAGAGTAGAGCTTCCCAAAGTGATTAAACCAATCCTGGCTTGTAATATGGTTAGGAATCAGGTTTACATCCTTGTTACCCGAACACCTAACCATATTCCAGAAGAGGTTGGGATCTCTAGCTACACTTGCCTCTTTTAAATTCTGCCAATGGGACTCATCCCACTCCAGCTTAGCACGATAGGTAGCAATTTTATAATTCTTTCTAGATTCCTTAACTAAGGAGCAGTCTTTGCTTTTGATTGCTATAACCAAGGCCTTCTTTTTCGCTCTACAATCCCCATTATACCAAGTATTGGGCTTTTTAGCACCACCACTCGGTCTAGTTGTATTATTCACTATAAAATACATACCAATCTGATCTACCAATCTGTCATATAGAATCGGAATCTTGGTCAGACCATCTGCTTCACCAAGAGCTTCCAGCAATAAAGCGGTGTTTGTACTCAATGCGTGACTAATGCCCGTCATCGACGGTTCGTGGAGTCACGATTCTAGGCCATTTAAGGAACCTTCTACAGCCTGAAGGAATCAATTCCTTCGTAATCATGAGGGGCCCATGAATCTGGTTTGGGGAGCAAGGAAGGGCAAATGGGGTTTCCATACTTAGACTAAACGTGTTGTGGTCACTGTCAGAAGAGATTAGCACTTCCATATCTATTACCAAATTCCAGAGTCTCAGATCTACTAATATGTAGTCAATGCGTGAGGGACAGTTTACTCTATTGAATGTATTTGCTCCTAGGGCATCAGAAGCTGTTCTACCATTCACCGCCCTCAATCCGAATTCAAGGGCAAGTGCATTGATCTGGATTGCGATTTGGGACCATTTCTTAATCGGAGGTAAATTTAACAATGGAACACCCCACTTCGTGTCTTCTTCCTCATTCCCCAACAGATCCTCAGAATCTAGTGGCTCAAAATTGCAATTAAAATCTCCTGCTATCATGACATGCGAATCTGATGGGCGTTCAGCGAGCTCATGTTCTAGGGAAGAAACAATATTCGACATTTTACCCCCTGGTGTGCCCCTTATATAAACATTGAACAACTCGATGGTTTTACCACCCCTGCTTCCCTTAATCGAAAGCCACATTATATCTGGGCTGTCACAATGATGTTCAAGGATTTTGCAGCCCAAGTCGATCTTTATCCAAATAATAAGACCTCCAGAGGGCCGCCCTCTCCCCATAGAAGTAGCAGATCTAAAAAAACAGGTGTAACCAGATTTGTATAATGGTACCAAGCTCCATGTCTCTTAGAATATACAGATGTGATGTTCTTCAATCAGGTCATTCCAGTCAGGAAGAGACATTTTGCTTTGGAGACCTGCAATATTCCAAGATAGAATTTTGAGTTGTGGTACTAGAGACCCATCATAGGCCAGTCTTGTCAAGAAAGATGGGGCAGAAGGCGGAGCAGAAGTATTCGAAAGTGTAGCATCCCCCTGTTTCGTTGGACTACATCCTTGATCACCATTATGGCTGTTTGATTGCATCAGAATCAAGGGGTCACCAAGGGACATACTTGGACAATTAATGTTAGGGGCACTCTGTTTGTTCATAATTGGGGTAAGATGTGATTCCTGTTGGGATTGATAAGCGCAGCATAGTCAATCCACCACCTCTAAGGAGACCCTCTTGGTGTAGGTGATAGCTTTAGACTATCCTGAGCCCTAGCCCCACCAGTTGTCAGATAGCGCCTAATCTGAATAGACGAAGAATCTGGGGAGCAAGTTCTATACTCTAAGGCCAAGAGGTTCTCCGCTAGTTCCGGGTTGGAGAGGGTAAGTTCGATGCAGTCGGTAAGCTGGTTATTTGACATGCATCTCCGTGCCCTGACTATATCTTCCCTGATCAATGAACGACAGCCCCTGACGTGACGAATCCAGTGTATGGACTTGTTTATCAGGGAGTCGGAATTCTCATATCTTGAACCTATTTTGGGGACAGTAACCATAAAAACTATCTGCGCTTTTGCAGGGAGACAAGATAGTTGCTTACTTTGCAGGAAAATGTCTTTCTACCCAAGGATGGAGCCGGTAGAGTCTCAGTCGGTCTTCTACCATTCACGGCAACTTTGGAATAAAGGTCTTTATGCAATACCTTTGAGAGGGGAGTTCCTAAAGAACCTGCTGGATTAGTAGGTGGAGCCTTGACGGCTCGACCCAAAAAGAATGTAGAAGCTGATTGCTGGCTACTATCTACTAGGCCTCCCAGCTTTGATGACTGACACAAATTAGATGGTACGCAAGTATCTGGTGTTTGTGATATGTTGTTAGGAGTTAGGAGTTTAACAGTAGTCACAAGCTCCTTGATCATCACCTTCATAGATCCGACCTCCTTCTGAAGTAATTTAATAGTTTGTAAAGGGTCCGTAATGAGAAGGGACAAATGTCATCCGTCTCATTTGGACTTTTCTCTAAGGTTTTCATGAGAGTAGAGGGTTGAACTTCTTCACGAGTTTCATGATCCCCTGCCAATACTGAGAAGCGGTTAGTACAGATAACTAGAGGTTCGATATGACAACTCGCCCCCGGGCAGGGGAAATAGGCAGTTGGGAGGGTGCATCGGTCACTAGATGCGATTCGGAGCCTGAACATGCGATTTCATGGCAAGCCACTGTATCCTTACGATAGATTTTCTGGAACATTGGCGGGATAATGGTTGGACGTGAGTCAGTGAGTTGTCTTGCAATTAAAGAGTTGGCGGAGTCGGAAGGGGTTAGTAAGTCAGCTGGTGGATCAACTCCCAATAACCCTTCACACTCAATAATGAGATTGTCTATTCTATTCATAACACAATTATCAGTCAAATCTGCTTTTTGCTATTTTCCTGACCTTTCTCCCTTTATCTGTCTCACCAGCATGTCCACTTGTCCTCCCCGCACCCTCCGTGATTTTCCTTTTGCCCATTATAAGGCCAGACTAAATAGTTAGCCAAAGAATAAGAGAACGAAAATATCCTATGCCAAACAAGAGATAGCAAACTTCAAAACATTACAACACTTCCACTAGTTCGGACAGCTTTGTAAATCCCTGGGGCAAGTAGGTCGTGACTAGAATAGCAAAGCCCAATATTCTACACGACACACAGTACCTTTAAAGTCTTCTGGTTTATGTCCCAGACGGCAGATGAAAGATGAAAGAGGTCTGACCCTGCCCTGCCTCTTCCTGGCAATGACGGGCAGGACGGGCCCGCCTGGCCGGGCTGCCCGGCGCGGCCCGCCGCGTCCGCGCTGCGGGAGAGGCAGCGCTTTAGCGCGATGTCGAGCGCCTCCCCTTACAAGCGGCAGGTGTGTGTGGCGCTCAGATCTCTGGGACTTGTAGTCCCCTCAGCTGATAGTGGGCGCTGTGGGGCAAGAAGGACAGCAGTTGCAGGCAGACCCTGGGACACCAGTCCCACCAGGGCAAGAAGACCGGCACCTTCACCGCCGCTGCGGTGGCAAAGCAACAAGGATAGCGTCCCGCGCCGCGGGGGGAGAGGCAGCGCTTTAAGCGCGATGTCGAGCGCCTCCCCCTTACAAGCGGCAGGTGTGTGTGGCGCTCAGATCTCTGGGACTTGTAGTCCCCTCAGCTGATGGTGGGCGCTGTGGGGCAAGAATGTCAGCAGTTGCAGGCAGACCCTGGGACACCAGTCCCACCAGGGCAAGAAGACAGGCACCTTCACCGCCGCTGCGGTGGCAAAGCAACAAGGATAGCGTCCCGCGCCGCGGGGGGAGAGGCAGCGCTTTAAGCGCGATGTCGAGCGCCTCCCCCTTACAAGCGGCAGGTGTGTGTGCCGCTCAGATCTCTGGGACTTGTAGTCCCCTCAGCTGATGGTGGGCGCTGTGGGGCAAGAAGGACAGCAGTTGCAGGCAGAGCCTGGGACACCAGTCCCACCAGGGCAAGAAGACAGGCACCTTCACTGCCGCTGCGGTGGCAAAGCAACAAGGATAGCGTCCTTGAAAGGTTGGGTAAGGAATACATTAAGACATCCTGGGATTTACCTTACGAATACAGATGTTGGAGTGGGCATCGTGAAGTGTTTCTAAGCGGTACAAACTGTGAAAGGGCATTAAGTGGTTCTCTCATATGTCAGGACATTTCTTTACACGGGGCTTGTAATGGTTCTGTGGCAAACTTGTCCTGTCACCTGCAGGGTACACCAGCTGCTGTGATTAATCCAACGTTTGGCCAACTTTCTAACGGGAGTTACCTCATGTTGAATGATCAGAGTTGCTGTGGCATGTTGCCAGGAATCCCATATCTGGTAACGGTCGACTCCAGGGTTACTTGTTGTATGCAAGTATTGTTCCCCCAAACAGAGACAGTCAGGGAGTCGCCTCTATGGCCTTCATTGAATGTTTCTTTTATACGTTTTGATACTTTAAGCAGAATGAAAGCCATGCTTTTGCAACAGACCGTGCCTTTGACCTCGGCCAAAGAAATCTATAATTTACAAATTGCACGGACTTCGGCTGAGATACAGGCTTTAATTCGTACAAACTGCCCTATACATTTCGTAGAAATGATGGGACGTATCTTAAACATGTCTGATACGAGCGGGATTGTACATGTATTTAAGACCATCTGTTCAGGACTGTTAACACCTTTTGAGGCAGTCCTCGGAATCATTCCAAACTTTGCAGATTCGGTGTTTGGTGGTGTGCCATTAATTCTAGCACTGGTTGCGGGAATCCTGTTTTTATTCCTACTGCTAGGCTATGGCAAGCCTATCCACCAGCGTCACTCCCAGCAATTTGGAGAAAGCTCTCCTAGAACGGAAGTGCCATGAGCGCATAGTGCAACTTTTGGGCATACCTCGTCTACGGGAACTTAATACAACATGGTTTCTGTCATTTAGACCAATCTGGCAAGATTGCATCTTACCTGTTCTACGCTGCCTGCGTTGCGGTGAAGAATGCGTGCTAGACATCTGTCTAACACTCCCATCAGTCATGCCAACGGATATCGATACTCTGCTGGACCCGATAACGGCCCATGCTCTGTGTTGTCCCCAGAGGCTACCAATCCTGATGACTGCATTCCTTGAGATCTCACAGATGCTTCCTGCTGCTGCTGAGGTACGAGATGGATCAACAGGCCCACAGGTAACAACGGACTCGAACATTGCTGTGGCATCTTATGCTGAAGGCGATGCTTCTCATCTCTGTGCAGTTAACCTTCTGAACGAGGTATTCCAAATGTCACCAACATAGGTAGACAATATTTTGTCTATAGAAATAGATGATTTTATGTTTACACCAGACCCATACACTGACTTTGATTCGGCTCACAGTGTACCAGGAAGCAATGAAATTTGGCCTCCATATTTTCAAAACAGAACAAAACTTGGAACTCTTCCTAAAATTGAACTTTTTCTTTTTCTCTATTTTTTGAAAATACATGGCAACTCAATCTGCTTACAGTAGAACTATTCATATAAAACGGACTTCTTTGAATACTTCCAGGGACACATTGTCACCTTATTTTACTATAATTTCATTTTAGCATCATGTTATGAAATGGCTTTGATTTTTGAAAAACTTGTCAACCATTTCGTATATTTCTGTTTATTCATTCATGTTGCATTTTATTTATGATAGATGCTTAGAATGAAAAAATGCTTTAAAAATGTACAGTATCTATTGCATTACATGTTTTAGCAGCAGTTTCTTTTAAAAACGTCTTTTAATATGCTTTTAGAAATGTTTTTAGCAGCATGTGGTACTCAGTTTAATGTTTAGCATTTAATGTTTAGCATTTAGTATTATCGTTCATTTGAAAGTGGAGTGGGTGTTGTATTCCGCTTTAGGTGTCCGTAAATAGGTTTTCCTGAAACATGTCCTTATATAGGCACAATTCGCATTGCCCTTATATAGGCATAAGATCCCAGTCCTTATTTAGGCATTAGCCATGCAATTCAAATACAGGCATGGTCACCTACATCCGTCCACCCCAACGTCACAACGAGTTCTTAGAAACCAGACCCTTAAGCTCTTGGGAGTTCCCCTAGCACAGGATTATTGATTTCTCCAAGAACTCATGTATTATGCATGAACCGCTATTCCTTAAGGGTTCATTCCTGACGTCTTCCTCTGCCCGACTTCACGTCAATTCTAACATTCCAAGGCACCTACCAGGTATAAATATACCTTCCCATGCCCAAGCAAGTAGGAGGAGACCTCGACTTTAGAGGAGCCCGTGTCCCGGCCTGACGCACTGAGAAGAGACGTTTTCATCCCTGCTCGCAGAGAATCCAGCTTCCAGTGTTCTGACTCCCTTCGCGGGGTGTTAGAGTTCGAGACCCAGAAAGAGATTCCCACCTCTCTCATTCTCAAGGTATGGAGCTGACTAGAACCTAGAGGGACTCTTGGCATACCAGACTCTTAGTATACCATACTATAGAATACTTCACCTACTTCTTACCTTGCCCTACACCTAGGTTAGGTACACTGGGGTAGAACTAAGTTTAGAGAAGCATCGTATGAGTACTCGCATTCTTAACTTATGTTATTTATGTATATGAATATATGTGTCATAGCTAAAAGATAATGCTAGCGCAGTATTATTTCTTTCTACTGCTTACGCTGTACATTATATATCTCGCATACTGTCTTGTGATCATAACAGCTCATATCTCTTACACGAGAAACAAGACTGTTCAATAAATCCTTTTATTGAAACGCCCGTCTATTCTTTCTGTGTAACTCTGAAGAAACTAAGCATGCACGATTAGCTGAGTGAAACAGTTATCTATTGTTTCCACGATTCTGAGAGTGTTCCGATTCTAAAGGGAAACAAAGTTGTCATGTTTATGCGGTTGCCAGAAACTACTCCCTTCTTGTTTACAAGGAGTTTCTAGTGGCCTCTGAGTTAGCTGGCACAAAGTAATTAAGTTTAATATACTCGATAGGGACATACTGACCTCAGTCCTATGTCAAACCTATAGGGTATATTATTCCAATGCGCAGAGCCTATTAGGAAAATAGGAACTACACTACAATCTCCTAAATTCGTTTTTCACAACAGTAAGGCCTATCCCATTGGCCAACATTAAGTTAACGTATTACATTTAATAAGTGCTAATTTAGGATTATGAGCAGAAAGAAATATGCTTTTTGGATTAAAATGATACCAAAGGGGATGATGGACGGGATTAAAATGACATGTAATTTAAAAACCACTTTAATGTTAGTCAGATTTTAAGTCACAATTCTGAAAATGACACTTTTAGAAAGTTGGCATTTTTTAGCGTAATCATTTGTGCCTTCTGCCACTGTGCTGGATCACATGAATGTGGATGGCTCTGCTTTTGGGGTTTGTTTATTCTTACCAGACCGTGGCACAGAGAGGACTAGATGTGGACACGATGGGCCATCCTGCCAGGATGGCTCCGGGCAGAGCTATGCCCTGATTAACTTGCACTTCAATGGCTTGCTTCCAGCAATCACTAAGAACCTTGAAACCAGCCAATTGTCACCCCAGACTTGGAGCCTTGACGGGGGAAGGGAAGATATTTACAGAACCAGATGTGGGGGTAGGACAGGGTGTTTTCCCACACTCAAAGGCTGCATCAAGCATTGGACCTCCAGAGCCACCATTCAGAACACTTCTGGACCTGTGGACATTAGAGATGGAGGACTGCCGTGCCAAAAGAGGACTTCTCTGCACCTACCAGTGGACTGTACTGCTGCTTGGGGACTGCCTTACCTTCTTAGAAAGAAATCTGTATCTGCTCTATTCATCCCAAGCTAGCCTGACTAACTCCAAAGGTCATTAGGCTGACCTGTCTGAGCTGCAGGGACACAACAAGCTCCAGAGGCCTCCCTGCAACTGTCCAGCTGACCTGCTGCACTGGACCTGCAAGAGCCCTGCTGGCCTCTGCTGCGGTGAGTTCCTGATTCTCAAGAGGTGCCTTCCCAGGTCATGGACCCTTGGCTGGCATCAGTTGAGCTCCTCCTAAACAGAAAGGTGACATTTTAAAGTTTTGGGCTCTTCGCAACTGCGAACAGGTCTATTTGTGCCGAGACTCTGCCACCCACGACGATAGCCAGCGCAGAGCTCTGGTGGATCTGACTCTTTGTGCTATAGCGATCACCAGTGATGGCCGGTAATGAGAGATCTGCATTTCACACTACAGCAACTACAGCCCGCGGTGACTGCCGGTACGTAGTTCCAGCAACGACCGTCCGTGACACCCAACCGATTCTTCGCGATACTGCGATTACAACTTGTGTCACCCGGCCTGCTCTTCGCGCTACAGTGATGAACATCCATGACTCTCTCCCTGCTTCTCATGGCCTCCTTCATTGTGAATGGAACTCTACATGCCGGACTTTGAGAAGGTAACTATTTCAGCGGGACTAACCTGGTTCTTGAATCTGGCCCGTGCTCCATCGCCCTGAAATTTTGATTTTCCCCAGTCTACAATGACCAGATGATCGCGAGTATTTTTCTAAACTGGTTTGGGATTTTTCTTCTGTTATGTTTTCACTTTATTACTGCTTGTGTGCTGCATAAATACTTTAAACATTGCCTGTAATTTAAGCCTGAGTGCTTTGTGTCATGCTACCATAGGTTTCAGCACAGGTAAATTCAGTGACTTTTGTTGTTCACTCTGAAAAGCATTGTGGGTGTTGCCTTGGTGGGTTTCCACCCTTCTCAACCAATAGCCCAATTTCTTACAGGACTCAAAAACTAAGTATAGCTCTCCACAGGAGTGGAGAACTTGATGCAGTTTATTTATATATGTTTTTAAACTGTAAATAACTTTATAGGTTCTAGGAGAAGGTACATTTTAGAATCTATTTGATCTGCAGTTAGAGATGTTCATATTCTGAAACCATTCTCATTTTGGGTGAATTCTGAAGCATTAATACTGCCTGATGGTTAGAAATGGGGGTCTCTAGTTGGCAATGGTTTGCACCTTTGTCCAAGTTGGGACCCTTCTTCCTAGTCAGGGTACGGGGAATACACTTCTAAAATAACCCCTGCTCACCCACTTGGTAGCTTGGCACGAGCACACAGGCTTATCTCAGAGGCAGTGTGTAAAGCATTTGTGCACACATACAGTAATACAGTGAAAACACTACAAATGGACACCACACCAGTTTAGAAAAATAAGTAATCTTTATCTGAACCAAACAAGACCAAAATGACAAAAATCCAACATACAATAATTAAAATATGACTTTTGGAAGGTAAAAACAGTTCTGTCCATAGGAAACTATAGATGCGACACTTTCAACACAAAGTACCTTGGATGCGTCAAAATCATAAACAAAAACAGCCGCAGGGAAGGTGATGCGTCGGTTCCTTACGCACAGGGTAGGTGATGCGTCGGTTCCTTGCTCCAGGGGAGGTGATGCGTCGGGTCCTTACTACCACGCAGGGCAGGTGATGCGTCGGTTCCTTACTGAAGAGGAGGTGATGCGTCAGTTTCTTACTGTGCGGGGAGGTGGTGCGTTGGTTTCTTACTGCGGCCCCGGCGTTGCTGTAGACTTGGCGCCCCGGTACGATGCGGGAGTATTCGGGATGCGTACGTTCTCGATGCGGGCGGCAACGTGCTGGCTTGATATCCAGTTGCAGTCCTACGATGCGTCCGTTCTTGCAGTCGCACGGCAGGGCTTGCATCGGAATCGGTGCAGTGATCTCGGACTTCGGCGAGCGGTGCACAAGATTCGGCGTGTGGCAATTTCTCCAGCCACGGGCAAGCGCTGCGTCGGTTTCTTCAACAGCGATGCGTCTGAAACGGGTGCGGATGCGTTGTGCTTCTTTAGTTGCGTCTCTTTCCCAGTTCTCAGCAGCAGGAACAACCTCCAAAGGCCCAACACAGGAACAGGCACCTCTTGGCAGGTCAGAACTCCCAGCAAGGACGTTCAGGGGAGCTGGTGGGGAAGTCTTTGTGTCCCTGAGACTTCAGAACAGGAGGCAAGCTCAACTTCAAGCCCTTGGAGATCTTCTTCAAGCAGGATACACAGCACACAGCAAAGTCTTTGTCCTCTCCTCGGCAGAAACAGCTACTGCAGGCCAACCCCAGACAGCACACAGCAAAGGGGCAGTACTTCTCTTTCAGCTTTCCCAGCTTTTCTCCATGGCAGAGGTTCCTCTTGAATCCAGAAATATTCTAAAGTTCTGAGGTCTGGGCCCCAATATTTGCACTCGATTTCTCTTTGTTCTCTTGTGGCAGATAGGGTCTGTGCTCAGTCAAAACCAGTTCTGTTCTCTCTGGTCCAGCTGCCTGACAGGAGGTGGAGACAGCATTGTGTAAGGCAGACCATGCCCACTCAGGTGCAAAAAAATCTCCTCCCCCTACTCTAAATGCAGGCCAGGTCTATTCAGCACAGCCCTGACTCATCTAGGAAAGGCAGGACACACCTCAAACCCCTCCCCCCCCCAATGGCTGTCTACAGTTAATGCACATTCCCAGCCCCTGTCACTCCAAAGACAGACAGTCAATCCACAAACCAGTAGGGTGCACACAGGATGGCTAAGCAAGAAAATACCCACTTTCTAAAAGTGGTATTTTCAAACACACAATATAAAAATCATCTTTACTAAAAAGATGCATTTTTATTATATTCTGAGTTCAGGCATACCAAACTCCATCTTTCTACCTTGTCCCAATGGAAAGTTATACTAGTGAGAAACGAAATACACTGTATTTCACTATCAGGACATGTCACACACATCAGTACATGTCCTACCTTTCACATACACTGCACCCTGCCCACAGGGGTACCTTGGGCCTACCTTAGGGGTGACTCACATGTAATAAAAAGCAAGGTTAGGGCCTGGCAAGTGGGTGCACTTGCCAAGTCGACATGGCAGTAGAGACTGTGCGAAGTCACTGCAGTGGCAGGTCTGAGACCCCTTTGAAAGGCTGCTTGTGTGAGTGGCACAATCAGTGCTGCAGGCCCACTAGCAGCATTTGACTTACAGGCCCTGGGCACACACATTGCTCTGTACTAGGGACTTAGTAGTAAGTCAAACAAGCCAATCCTGGAAACACCAATCCATATTCAGAATTTACAGAGGGAGCACTTGCACTTTTGCACTGATCAGCAGTGGCAAAGTGCCCAAAGCATCTAGACCAGCAAAAATGAAATCCAGCACACAGCAAAAATACAGGAGGCAGAGGCAAAAAGACAGGGGAAATCCACGCCAAGGATGCCAGGTCTAACACTGATCATAAATCATTGCTTGACTAATTACTACACAGGCATGGGAGAAGAAAGTCAAAGTCATTTTTATTGTTTCAGTTAGATAAAACACAACAATTTTACAGATTAAAACTATAATTTATTACGATAAATATATAAGCTAGGTCTGAAAGAACTTTCAGCGAGTCATTCAGTTTGTTACCTGCTGAGTTGCATCTTAGAACGAGCTAGTGGATCAGGCTTCCCGCATGTTTGTGAAAAATAAGCAGACATTAGAATAGTGAATTCTTTGAAGCACCAACATGTCTTTGCACATTTCCTATTACTAAGCATGCGAAAATACATTAATACTGCCTATCACTAAACGTGGTAAAGTGCATTCGTAAATAGTGGCTGGTGGAAGTCAGTCTTCGTTGCCATTGGCTGTTAATAGTACAAGAAGGCGTAGACCAAGTTCAGGGGGGGCGGCATGGAGATTAGTGCAAAATAAGCCAAGCCACTGGGAACTTTCTTTTTTTTTTTCATGCTCACAAAGTTCGTTGAAAGAAACCAGACCGTTGTGGACATCTTTTTGCCGTGGAAATGAGCCGATCTAGTGTTATAACATTTTGCTACACCGGGCTTTTCACAAAAGACTGTTGCCAGGAATTTAACGGATTTGCAGTTTAACTGCGGTTCGCCGGGTTTAAAGCAAGCTATTATGGCTTCCCTGCACGTACGAATGGCCCTGTCATTGAAGCTTCTCTTTAATAGTTGCTACTGAAGCTTACGCAGTTGAGGACAGATGCAAATCAAATGAATGAGGTCCTCTTCTTTATCTTTGCAGTGCCTACATGATGTCGTTACGGAGTGCTTCCATACTGGTTTATTTGCTAAGACCGGTATGTTGCCTATGTGTAAGGTCATGATGCTGTTTTTTATACATGCTGGGAATGGAATTGACCAGCATGGCACAGGCGACAGCGTGTTGTAATGCTTAATTAACATCCATATGTGCGAGAAGGCGCTAAATTTTATTTTGTCTATGAGGTAAGTTAGCAGTTTTATGGCCCTGTTGGTTCCCTTTTTGAAAGCATCATATGGCATGCTCGCCATCCATAATTCTGTTAGACCCAATTGTTTAATGGGGGGGTACAAGTATTGGCATGGGAGAAGGAGAACCCCTCCTTTAATTGCCTAATGGTGGCAACAGTTTCTCTGCTGTTTTTATTCTGAGCAGGCCCTTGCAATGAGTACATATTTTATGATCTTTTAGCCATAAATGGGGCCCACTAACTTTTTAGAGCTATGGGAACTAAAGAGAGATGAGTGAACTTATACATATTACTACCATTATTCTGAGGGCCTTTTCTCATAACATTTTGTCTGATTCATATTATATTTAGTATGCTGATTTGCCAAATACTTGTGTGTAGTCAGCTTCTTTTGGTTTTATTTATTTTTGTTCACTTTATTTATCTTGTGTACTGTTTTCTAATAACATTAGTAAAAATACATTTTTAAAAAAGAGAGACCTCATGCTAAAAGTGTTAAATTCTGGGCCAATTGAAATGACAGCTTACTAACCAAGCACAAAAAATGGTGCTATCACTATAACGGAAACAACTGAAACAAAAGCACGGTGACCAGAGAGTTACAGACGCATGTTTGACTTGGCATATGTAATGGACCAGAGAATGAGAATAAAGACATTAGCATTCCTATAGTGAAATATCATTTTCAAGAGTCAATGCATATTGTAGACCAGGGTTCCAGTACAGAGTTTAGATGCCAGACTTAATAGTAGTGAAGGCATGATACTGAATTACTGGCAAAACATTGACTGACATAACATTAGTGTTAGCAAACAAGCATATAGACATTCTCATTCATATTAGAGGGAAAAACCTGGACAAATCTGTTGTATTTTACCTGAAGAATGCTGGCACAGAATGTGAGGGTTGAGCTCTAGAATTCAATGAGCTCAGTGAGTGGATTGCGTGAGAGATGTCTGAGGAGACGGTTGGAGGTTTAGGATGATCTGATGCCCAGGGGTTTGAGCTCCATCAATAAAGCTACAAAGGTACATCAGAGTGGTGTATTTATTGGACACAAATAATTGGTGACAAGCTGCTCAAACCCCAAGCCGAACCCATGAAACTACTCAAGTCGTCATTTTTGGACCTACAGGATCAAGGACAGTAAGAGCATCAACGAACATGTTACGTGGCACTGCTACTGCATTTGCCTTCATTATACTTAGTTTCAGCATCAGCATTATTCCTGGCATTGGCATAGTATTAGCGAGCGAGCAACAGTTCCACACCGCACGCACCGTCCCTACAATTATAGTGGCCCATCGCGAGCCTTGCATACTGTGTCAGGCCTATTTAGCTCATGCCTCGCGAATGCAGAAATTCCAAACTGCTTGTTTTGCGCTTTAGCCAGGCACCGCATTCCATTGTCATCCTGCTCGCATGGCTAGGAGGACCAACACAAGCCCTCTTCCAGCTTTGTTGTGCGGGGTACATCGCACAGGATTAATCTTGGACGTAAGGACGTGTTGGACGTTGGCGATCACATTGGTAACAGCCATCTTGGATTGGGTATGTTCTACAGCATGCCGCGACCACCATGTCGGTGCTCCATTAACGTACGGTGATTCACACACCAAACTTGCACATCGGTGTGTCAGTCAGCACCTGTGCCCTGCAGTGATATGCACCCTTTCTGTGAAGGTAACACTTTACAAAATAAATGGACATTGTACTGTGATACGCACACCAAAAGGGACATTTGCATGTTATTTTTGCTTATCGGTGAGACACACACCATTTAAAGTGTAACTATTACAAGTTGAAGGGTGTTTTTCTTTTTTACGATGATACCTACGCTGAAGGAGGCATTTGCGTGTAACTCAGAAATTCTGCTCAGCAGTGACACACCTTTGTGATTTAGTATTTTGCGTGTTACGAAGCTGGATGCACACAAACTCTGACCTTCAGCTCCGAGGATATGTCTGCGGCCATAATTGTTTGGACACTTGTAATTCAGCATTTTGTGTGTTATGAGCTGTGACACACACACAAAATCCATAAACTGCGCTCGTCAGCGGACACTCGGGCAGCAAAATAAATACTCTGTAGCCAGATACAGCAAGATTAGAACTTTACAGGCAGATACAGAATTCGACAAGACACATTTCACAATCAGTCAAAAAGGAGCTGAATGTACTTAAATTGCTCTATCACCTTCATTATGGTGACTCGTGGCCCATACTTTTAATTTCTGCTACTTTTTCATTTTAAACCTTGTGCACCTTTTTTTATTAATTCATTCCATTCAGACATTGCGGCTATTTTGAATTTACCATCACCTCCACCATTCATGATTACTGAAAGCTAAACAAATTTAAAATGGGAGTATGGAAAAAATATTTTGTTAACTACATTTCAACATTTGATAATGAAGAACTTACACCGAAAAGAAGAAAGAAAATATTATTAAAATTTCTAGGCCCTGGGGGGCGGGTTTGAATGTATATAATCACATAGAGAAGAGACCCTGTTCGGGGAATAAAGGAGATGTATTCACTCATACATTAGCAGATCTTTGGTGCATAGTTCTCATCCACTGTATGCAAAGCGATTGATCGTTATAATTTCTATCATGGAAAACAAGTGAAATCTGAAAAGATTGAAGATTATGTTGCCCCCTTGAGGAAGTTAGCCCTTTCTTGTAGATTTGTGGGGCTGGAGGATGAATTGGTCAGGGACCAAGTGATAATGCCTTGTAATTATCCTAATTTACAGGATAGACTATGAGTCCATGGCGAATCTATCCTACAAGAAGTCACATCTATTATTAGTAAGACTTAATTCGCTTCTAGGTGTGCAAAGCAGTAGTGTCTGCAAGTAAGAAAGAAGGTGGGGACGATATAGTCAAAGTAGTTAACAAGAAGGGTAACACGAAAGATGAACAAGAGCATGGTAACAGGAAAGGGGTGAAAAACATGAGAAAACAGAACCCCAATAAAAGAATGGAAGAACTCAGGGCAAATGTTATCACTGTGGTAGCCCTAATCATCTGGCACATTATAAGAGGTGTCCAGCGATTGGTCAAAAGTGTTCTAAGTGTGAAGTTAAAGGACATTTTACTTAGGGTTTGTCTCAAATCTAGTGTAATCAAGTATGTGGTTGATGAGTGGGATCAGGATGAAGATCTGTCTAGTTCTGATGAGTGCCCACAAGTGCTATGTGTACAATACAGTGTGATGGATATTAGCAGACACACCAGTAAAAAAACAATCTGTGATATGGTGGCAAGTGGCGATCATGTAGAATTCATGGCTGAGTCAGGATCACCGTAAACTATTATTAATAAAGAGATTTGATCAAATCTCTTTAGCCCTAAGCTGGGTTCCACTTTGCAAAAAACAGGCAAAAAACAGACATTAAACCCCAGAGCTTCACAGGTGAACCCATCAATCTCCTGGGATTCTGCAAATTGACATTTTACTTTAGACGCAGAGAGGCTGGCTGTAACATGTATGTGGCCGAAAGTGGACCGTCAGTCCTGGGATGGAGGGATCAGGGAGAATTGGGCATTTTACTTGATCCCAAGAGCTCAGATCCTGTGGTGATTGTGAAGGATGACATGCAAGAGCAGGATATGTTTGCTAACAATTTTCCATCTGTATTTGCTGGCAGTGTTGGAGAATTGAAAATATTTGTCCACAAAATAGTACTAAAAAACAGATGCATGTCCCTGACTACACAAAGTAAGGAATATTCCCCTTAGTGTTAACAAATAAGTGATTTGGGAATTGAACAAGTTGGTGGAGTCCGGCATTATTGAGCTAGTGGAATCTTCTGATTGGGTGGCTCCTTTGGTTGTAGCGCGCAAGGCAAATGGTCGCATTCGACTTTAAGTGAACTTAAGGGATTAAACAAAAAACTCTTTGTGGGTACATTTCCCTTACCCCACATCAGTGAACTGTTGTCAATAACAAAAGCGATGAACTGGTTTTCCACCATAGACCTGACTTCGGCGTACCACCAGGTATTTTTACATCAAGATAGTAAGCATCTTACTGCCTTTATCACATCTGTAGGGTGTTTCTAGTTCAAGAGCGTACAGTTTGGCCTGGCATATGCCGCAGAAATGTTCCAGTGCCTCATGCACCACTTGATTAAACAAAGGAAAAGAGTAATATTCTTCCAGGATGACATTTTAATAATGGAAAAAAACAGGGTGGAGCATGACGAAGAATTAAAAGTGGTATTAAAGATTCTGAAGGATTATGGCTTGACTGCTGAGGAGACTAAATGCAAGTTTGCAAGAAACAAAGTGACTTTGGGACATGAAATGAGTTTCAAATGGATTACCCCTAAATCAGAATTGTTTGAAGCAATAAAACAGGCTAATACTCCACAGAATAGAGATGAAGTGCGATCCTTTTTGGATTTAGCATAATTCTCTTCCAAATTTGTATACAATTTTTCAGTAAAAATGTACCCTATCAGTCAATTGTTTAAAAAGGGCAGTACATTTGTATGGACGATTTATATAATAAAAGCCACACTGTATCAGAAGCACAGCTTTGATGTAATGCTATGTCTGGATGGTAGAAGCTGTCTCCTGAATGGGCAACATAGGCACTAGGATATTGTGTACTGTTCCTGTCCTTGAACTGAATGTACAGTTTACATGGTGAGGAAAGGCCAACTAAAACAAGCAACTCACACAATAGTTCCTGGAATAATATCATGCAAGCGAAGCTGAAATAAAGTATGTAAAAGGTCATTACTAAAAGTGATGTGGCTAAAACGTGTAAAATAAAAAATGTGCAAAGAAGCTAAAAAACAGGGGAACCAGCTCAGGTCCAAGAGGTCCTCATGTCAAAGGCATTTGAATGTATTAAGGAGGACATATGCACAGTACCGGCTCTACAGGGGTTCGATCTTGGGTGTAGGAGTTTCATCACCACAGAAGCTAGTGGCAAGGGTCTTCGGGCAGTTCTGTCTCAAACAACGATGGGGCAGAACACGTTGTTGCCTTTGCGTCCCGGGCTTTAACCCCAACGGAGTAGAAGAAGTCAGTTATAGAAAGGGAAACTTTAGGATGTGTATGAGGTCTAAAGAATTTCAGGCAATTAATTTGGGGAACTAAAGTGGTAGTTAGGAGTGAGCACAGACCACTGGCTAAGTTTCTCACTTCACAAGGTCTCAATCTTTCATCAAGGATAACCAGGTTGTCTATGCAACTGTTAGACTACGTGTATGAAATTGTTACGTCTTGGGGGTCCGCAACAAAAATAATTATTTTCTTAGTAGGTTACCATTGCTTGTAATGGAAGACACGAGTAATGAGTGGGATGATTGATTAGTGGCAACGGTATTTTCGGATGAGTTCCAGAGTATTGATACAGAAGTATGGTTAGCAGCACAAGAAAACGATTGTACACTAGCTAAAGTCATGGTTTATGTCAAGGAGGGTGGACATGAAAACTTTTGGAAAATAATTTTGCTGCATTTTGGGAAGTTACGAATGAATTGTCTGTTGAGGAAGGATTCATATTGAAGGGTGGTAAACTGATTCCACCTGGGGACCTACGTGAAAATATTATTAATCTATGCTATGAAGGTCACCTAGGCATTGTAAAAACCAATTGTAGAGCTAAACAATCTTTTTGGCGGCCAGAAGTAGGCAGGGAAAATGAAACAAATAGTGAGGGCGTGCATAAAATGTATGTACTCGGACAAGGCAATTATCACATTCAAACCTCCCCTACATCCCACTCAAGTTCCACAAATAACTTGGGCGAAGTTAGGGGTAGACATCTTTGAGCCAATGCAGAATGAGTGTGGTGTACCCAAACTTATCCTGCTGGCTGTGGATCATTTTTCAAAATGGCCAGAAATCAAAATTGTGCATAAAGCTGACTCTTGGGCAGTGGTAAATCTTTTGGAAGACATTTTCTGCCCAAGGTAGTGGTTAGTGATAACAGGGGACAGTTTGTTTCGGATGTCTTCAAGGATTTCATGACAAAAACTGGAATACAGCAAAAAAACAATGGTTCTTTACAATCCTGAAGGGAATGGCAATGCTGATCTGTTTAATAGAGTTATAAAAAGGATCACTGAATTGTCAATGAGCAACAGCATGAATTGGGAAAAAGAATTAATGAAAAAAGTAGGGCCTTACAGACTGGACCGGTGTGAATCGACGGAGCATAGCCATTTTGAATTGATGAGGGAGAGCACCCCGTACTAAAGACAACATGGTGTGGCTAGCAAAGACAAAGAAAATTAATTGGTCACGTACTGGAGTAAGAGACCGGATGCAAATAACCCAAGTGAAGTATAAAAATAGATATGAATTGTTGCAATTGGTAAAAAAAAGTCAATCTTAAAGTAGGGGATTTTGTAAAGGTGAAGAAAGGAAGACAGGTTAGAAAAGTAGATTCTCAGAGCCTTTGCGGGTAGAAAATGTTCTTCACAACTCAATGTTGCTGAGTGATGGAATGATTTGGCATGAAAAGAGGTTATCATTGTTCAAAGGAGACAAAATTATTGCTGCACCTAAAGTAAGGAAATATGCTTGTGTACATGAGGTATCCCTTGGTACGAGAAGTTCTCACCAGTTGTACAATGTACCACAAAGAAACCTGATGGAGGAAAAGGTTGGGAGGAATGGAAATGTAACCAGAGAAGGAGAGAGTTTCGAAGCAGAACACAGTGTTACCAGTCAGGCAGATCTGTTGTGAAACCAAGACGCTGTGATGGCTTTGTAGCAGCTAGCACGTAGTGTACATTTCCTAGCAGCTAGCATCAGGACATTCTGGTAATCCTTGTAAGTGCCTTGTTAATTCATTACAATGTTATTTTTTACAGTATACTGCTCAGTTCAGTATAACCACTTGTTAAACATGCCATTATTGTATTTCATATACAGGTGGTATCAATACTTTACCATGTTATAGTTTATCTTTTGTTTTGCATATTTACTATTGCTTGTTATTTTCGTAATGTTGTTTATAGCTTATTTGTAATTTTTTAAGGGGGAAGATTTGTTGTGTTTACCTGGAGAATGTTGGCACAGAATGTGAGGGTGAGCTCAGTGAGTGGATTGCCTGAGAGACATGCGAGGAGATGGTTGGAGGTTTAGGATGATCTGATGCCCAGGGGTTTGAGCTCCATCAATAAAGCTACAAGTACATTGGAGTGGTGTATTTATTGGACACAACAAAATCCTTATTAATGGTATGATGCTTCTAATGTTTGTTTGCTGTGTGGCGTGTCATAATAGCCAAGATTGTTTTAAAAGAGAAGTGGTTTTTGACTTGCTTGACTTTGTTTGACCCAGAAAAGTTGGCTTATTCACAGTGGGTATAGGTAATACAGGAGAATATTGCAACTGTGGGGTTAGAGGTAAGATTCTATCTATTAAATGCTGATCTGAGAATGAGGGCAGGCTGGCGCAGAGAAGATTTGAGGTCCAGTTCAGGAATTGTCACATCAGCGTTGTGAAGTACTTAGAACTTCATTACAAGGGACCTTTTAACTCTGCTGAGGCCGGTAACTGGATTGTCAAACTATGTGGCCACACAGAAATGTGTGGCAATTCCAAATCCCCAGTTATTGTGATAGTCTGAATGGTATAATTCATAATGAGATGGCATAGCCACGTAAATGGGTCGGATAACCCAATCTGTTATTAAATTGTACATTTCTGTGTAATGTAAGGTCAGATGGCTAACTTTATTAAATTTTTTACTAGAATCTTGGACATTCGGCACTTCATCACAGAATCCCGGCCTGCCTTTGCTGCTGTGGACTTTGTACTGGCGACTACATTCCCAAACAAAGAGCTGACAGATGAAAACCTAACACTGCAAGAAGCTGATATACTAAACACCGTGATTCTTCAACGCCTGAAGTAATCCTGCTTACTTTTAAGGCGGGAGATTTTTGCACAGCCACAAAAGTTTTAGATTGTTACACATTAATGCTTCCAAGGCTTGTCGCGACTTACGAAAGTACTCATAAGGGTAAATTTATTGTCGATTAACTATTTTTTTTAATACATTTATCTATTCGTGTTCCATTGATACGGAACGGTTTATCTTAGATGTGTGGCGTTAATTTCTCTACACATTTCCTTCACCATTTAAAGTTGAATATTGCTTCTTGTGTATTATTATAAACGGGTGCATAAGGTACACAAGTCTAAAACACTCAAAGCTAGAAAGTGACTGTTGATGTTCCTTACTTCTACTTTAAATATGCGGTCAGGTGCACCTGGTTCAATACTACAGAAACGGTTTCATTTTTTATCAAAAAGATCAGTGAGTCAAAATGTTTGAACAACCGAATTCATTATTATGGTGCTTGTGTGATTTTGTAATTATTTATGACAATAACATTTGTCATGTAGTAGTACTTTATTTTAAGTTTGTATGTGTACTGTTAGCTTTTAACAGATATTTTTGTATTGTTGTGAACACTGGAGTAACATGAAATTGCCAAAATGTAAGGTGTATTGTTACCTAATGAGGGAAGAAAACACACAGACAACTGACATTGTGCTGTATTGAATCTTCTGTGTTCCCGTGGAGTTTTCCCAAAGAATCAAAATCTTGTGTGCGTTGGATGGACTTGGGAATTAAAGCGCCTCGTTTTCAGCACTGCCTCCTTCTTCACTAAAGACCAATTGTTCGACTTGTTGAGTTGTTAGGACTACACAAGAAAGACTTGTACATCAAATGCTGTGAATAACTGTACATTGTATGTAACCCCATGAACGCAGTCTGCACATTGTCTTCGTGCCATAGATGAACACTCACATGGTTTTCTCTGAAATAATGAGCATGCTTGAAGCCAGCATTTATTTCTTAATTGAAATCTCGTGGTTTACACTTGAGCAGATTCCCTGTGCACTTTACTCATTGCCGTTGCAGTGAAGAATAACATTCGCACAATTTTTTGTATCAATTCCCCACAATAAAAATGTCACTTAGCATTTAATGATGGGAGTTTAGTATTTATTTTAGGAATCAGAGTTAAAGGAAAATACTTGTCTCTTTTAAACTTTCTCCAGAATATTCTTCAAGGTCACTGCTTGCATTTTATTGTGCTTTGTGCTGAATTCCACTTAATTGTTGAGCCACTAGAACATTCAAATAAATTGTTGATTCTTGATATCCGACGCCTCCATTTATTGACATACCGGTGCTTCAATTAATTTGTTGATTGTGTATTCCATGTGCTTGCCCGTGTGTGACTTTATTCCTGTACTACTAAATGCTCTTTTTATTTAAAACAATGTATTAGTGTGCCTAGCGATGCACAAGGTGTAAATTGCTTAAAATTGGTTTGACTTTTATTTTTTTTTGTAATGAAATTTCATATATACTCTCTTCTGGCAGGAGGGGATTGTAAAGAGGAGGCTTGGAGGGGAATTAAATCACTGTCCAGTCGCTCAACTGTCCGAGTATCACGACCCATTTATGGCCTCATTCATGCAAATCCTCTGCATTGCACCTGAACACACAGTGGCAAACACCATAGCTGCCCAGGGTGCGTTTAAATGTAATGTGTGATGGATCAGGCTAAGAGCCAGTCTGCAGGGAGGTGGGAGGACTGGCTGTTCTGAAATGCCCCCTCCCCACTAGCATTCCCAGTAGTATCCTATCAACGTGGTTGAGAAGTTAAAGGCAGCACAGGCACACACTGCTGCGACTCTCCTTCAAACTCTGGCTTGAAAAACGTAAAAAAGACTCCGTGCATGAGCCAGGGTCAACGTTTTCTACTCTAAGGCTCTCTCTGGCTCAGATTACCTCTCCTCCATGGCCAGTTTCCTTTGCTTCATCCTCAACTGGGCCATCTGCAGCTTGAATTCCCTCCCTCTCCGCCAGCTCTTCTGAGGACAGGCTGCGGGAAGAGACACTGCTCCCTGCCCTGACATGTGGCTCCATTCCAGGGGTCAAGCCACCCCTTTCCACTGCAGGTGGTTCCTCAGGAAGGTCCTCTTCAGGCCTCTCCCTCTCATTATCCTCTGCTGTGGCTTCCACCAGTGTTTGGTGGGCTTCTGCTCAGGCCCTCAGTGCCTTTTGCAACTCCACCTTCCGAGTGGTGCTCTTGGCAGGAAGACTCCCTCTCCATGCACCCCTCTCCATACAGAAGTCCTTGAGCTGGGCAATAATGTAAACATGTTGGCCAGCTCAAACTCCATCCTTGCAGGTGTAGTATCAGACACAACGGTCAAAGGAAAAATTTGGGAGCAACCAAAAAGGCCAATTAGGGAGAATTTAAACATGAATTGGTCTCAGATATTGGATTGTAGTGTACACCAAATCAATGTATGGCTCTGCATAAACACAAGTCCTATCCTCACCGCTGATCACTAAAGTTAGAAATTGGGTTACTGGTTGACTGGGGTGTGATCCCTGTTCAAGTGGCAACCACAATCTTAGTCTGGGTAAGGCACAAGTAAACCCCAAATTAACCTGTGTTCAACCCCCTGGTAGCTTGGCACAAAGCAGTCAGGCTTAACTCAGAGGCAGTGTGTGAAGTATTTCGCAACACTTCAAACAATAAAACAGTGAAAACAAAACACAAAATATTCCACACCACGTTAGAAAAATAGAGCTTAATTTAATAAATAAACTAAGACCAAAACAACAAAAATCCAATCAGTAGAACCTGAGTGTTTAATATTTAAAGAATAAACTGCAATATAGTGCCTAAAAGCGTAAAGCGCCAACTGTGGCTATCTGGTTGCACTGGACCAGGTCAAAGTCAAACGTTCAAGCTGACCGCGATGGAGAGCGGGTGCGATACATTCCTAGATTAGTTCTGCTGAAGGGTTGCCTGTTTCTATCTCTGGGTTAAAACTCGTTCCAAATGAAAGGACTATAAATGTTAGCGCAACAACTATTTGTGTGACAATAATCACTGTTCTACCCTTCGCCTTGGTAAGGATACGCGTTTGTCTACAGTCAGGCTATTAGTAGAATTTAGCAGCAGGCAGATTCAATATTCTGTGTTAACCTCTACTTGTGCAAGCAAACAAACTATTGTTGATTAGCTTCCAGTTATTACATTCAGCTTTATTTATTTATTTATTCAGTGTTTTATATAGCGCCAGCATGACCCAATTGGGTATCAGAGCCCTTCACAGTGATATAGTTTTCCCCGTTGTAACAGTTCGATTGCAGGCATTTATACATAACTAAAGAGTGTAAAATTCTATTCTAAGAGAAAGAAAATACATTTACAATTAAAATAATACATGAACCTAAAGGATACAAAGTATAAAAATTAGTGCACTCAAATGTAAATAGCAAATAGTCTATATTTTACAGTTATACTAGGCATACGTCTCTGGCTAGTTACTTGGTTAGTCTCTCCGAGGTAAGTTGGATAGGTCAATTATGCCTCATTTTGGGATTCTTCTGGAGGAAGCAGATTCTATACCTGGAGGGATTATGTGATAATCTCTAAACAGACATTGAAGTGTTTGGTCTGCAGTTGGTTATGATAGGAATTTGCTTATTAGAACGATCTTAGCTTCCTTCTTGAAGCTTGAGATGGTCAGGATCCTTCTAATGTTTGGAGGAAGCTAATTCTAGATTCTAGGTGCAGCTCCTGAGAACGCTGTGTCGTCAGTTCTCTTCTTCTGGAAGAACGTAGGTTTCAGCACTATATCTCTGGCGCTCCGAAAATATCTGCCACCCCTGGTTATCTCAATTATCTGAGCAAGATACATTGGTGTTTTGAAGTGTATTGCTTTGTGTGTGATACAAGCCAGTTTGATTTTAACTTTGGCTTCTAAAACCTGTTATGAGTCTCGCGGCCGCATTGTGACAGGCTTTTAGTGGAGCTGTTGAGATCTTGGGTAGTCCTGATAGTGTTGTACATCCATATTTGATCCTCGAGATGACTAATGCCTGGACTACCATTTTGAGGTCTGATGTTTCAATGAATAGTTTTAGTTTTCTAAGGTAGCTAAGGTGAAATCTCTCACGTTTAGCCAACGAGTTGATGTGGGTTCGCATTTTTAGGTTTTATCAAGGGCAATTCCTTGTGATTTGGTTGAGTCCACTAGGTTTGGGGTGCAATTTAGCGCGGTGATCATCTTGGTCCATAACTTTTTATCAGAAGAACATTGGGGGTTGGGGGATATTAGTAGGAATTCTAGTTTTTGCGTGTTTAGTTTAAGCTGATTGTTAACCATTGACTGGTCACCTTTAATGCATCATTCATTGTCTTGATCTACTCCAGTGATGAAATCTTAATATAAATCTGTGTCTCATCTGCATACATGAGGAAGGAGATGTTGGCGTGCCGCTGTATTTCAGTTAGAGGTTCCGTATATAGGTTATATAGTGATGGGGGATAGAGTTGAGCCTTGCGGTACTCTAATCAGATTAGGGGAAGGCGATGAAAGTTTTTGATTCACCAAAAATCTTTGCGTTCTGTTCCGCAAGAAGGATTTAAACCATTCAAGAATGGTTCCCCATAATTACATCCTATTTTCAAGTCGTTCTAACAATTTATCATGGTTTACTGTGTTGAAAGCAGACGATAGGTCAAAAAGAATTAAAAGACAAGTTTTGTCTTGGTCTAGTGCAAGTAGGGAATCATCTACTGTATGAAGTATTGCTGTTTTTGTACTATGATCTGGCCTGAACCCAGATTGACAGTTGTCTAGCAGATTAAATTTAGTAATGTGTTGGCTCAGTTGTTGCACCACATTTTTCTAGAACTTTAGTTAATAGGGGAATATTGGACACCGGCTGAAAATTATTTGGGTCAGAAGGGTTCTCTGTCAGTTTTTTTTATGATGGGGATGACTTGTCCAGTTTTTAGGCATTCTGGTAAGGAACCTTGAGATAGAGAAGCATTGATTATCGTTGTCCAAATGGGGATGACAAATTGGTTGATTGTCGTCAAACATTTTGAGGGTAGAGGATCATTGTAGTGAGTATTCGGTTTTATAGACAATAGGGCTTTGCCAATATCGTTGTAGTCATATAACTTGAAGGTTGACCATTGAGCTTCATGTTTGGGCAATGCCTGATAGGAGTGTATTGTTTCATCGATTTGTGAACTCCACAGTCTAGGGAGGTTAACAGCGGCTGTCCTGAGCTCATTTTCCAAGGAGTTGGCTTTTGCTTTAAAGAAGGATGAGAATTCCTAACAGTTTATTTGAAATTTTGTTGCTTCTTGTGAGGATTTGACCATTTTATTTGATTGTTGTTTTACCATTTCGAAGAGTTTACGTGGTCTGTTTTTGGCGTTCTCCAGTTCCTTTCTAAAGAACTCTTTGTTTGATTTAGGAAAACTTTTGTTCTAATAGTTTCTGGTCTTTCTTAGCAGTTTTAGCTGGAGGGATGATGGGTGCTGTCTCCATTTCCGTTCGGTTAGTCTCAGATTTAGCCTTTCTTCGTTTAGGGATCCATTGTACCAAGGATTTTTATCTTTATCAGGGATTCTTTTCAGTTTTAAAGAATCAATTATATCTGACATCGTTGAGTTATAGTGATATATAAGTTTGCTAACGTTTGTCATATTATTAGGTGGGTGAAGATCCTTCTCGCAACGTGCTGCTAGTTTCTGATTGCCTAAGCCTTTTGTATCCCGTACCCACTGTTTTGGTTTAACTGATTGCGTAGCTCTTTTCTACGCTAGATATTTGGAAGGTAATAATATTGTGATCTGACTAATCGCAAAGATCTATTGAGATTATTTTAACAGCCTTTTCTCTTAAGATGATCCAGTCTAGTGAAGAGCCTTTTGAGAGAGTTGGTAGAGTGCAGGCTTGAGCAAGGGTTTGGTCTGCTAGAAAATATTTAAAGATATTGACCTGGAAGATTGAAGTCCCCTAGGAATATATCATTGGTGTTGGGGGAAGAATTTGCTGTAATGATTTCGATTACGTGGTCTATAAAAGGGTTGTTCGTACCTGGGGGATGGTAAAAAGCATGACATTTGCACAGTTGATTATCTACATCTCATGGAAAGTGCAAGGTATTCACAGGAGTCAAGTGGTTCAGAGTGTAGTTGAGTAACGGAGAGATCAGAGCGATGAATGCAAGCGATGCCTCCCCTTTTTTTGTTTAGTCTGTCTAATCTCACAATGTTGTAGTATGGAGGAACCAATAGATCATGCATGGCGAAGAGGATTCGATAAGCCACGATTCACTTAGGATTGTAATGTCCACTTCTTGGCTCAAGATGAGGTCAGTGTTGTCTCAGGCATGCTTCACTGCTGAACGGCAATTTAGTAGTAGGCCTAAGAGCGGTTTCAGTGAATCATCGGGGTTTATGTCTTGATTATTGGTGGTTAAAGTTACTCTCTTCACATTATTAAGGTTTAGCTTTCTATTCTTGAGCAAAGTTGCTCTATTTGCATTTATTGGGACAGATCTAATTTTATTTTCATGTCCCTTGAAGGGGGGACTGGATAAACTGGGTGTCGACCCGTAGGATAGCAGTAGGGCTTGTGTTTCATTATCAGATAAATATTTAAGGTGTTTGCGTGGGTGATATTGCCTATTTGATAAACACATGATTGTAGGTTTTAGCTTGCTTTGGAGAGTGTGTACTGATTCTTGAATACGCTTGATTTTTTAGAGCGAATTTTTTGTGAGGTGTAAAATATTCTTCATTCAGAGAATAGAGTTTTGAATGATCTGGGATACACAGTCGGTTTGAAGTTTGTGTTTCTAGTTCCATTTGTGGTGAAGGAGAAAGATGAGAGGTGCATGTGCATCCTGAGCTAGGTTTGCTTGATAACTCGACATCCGTGTAATTAGGGCTACATTTTGTTACACCTGTAGTTTTTTTTCTATCCAGTGGGGTGATCAAGGGCCTTTGATGGTATTTTGCAACGGACTCCGGCTGTCATGGGAACTAGATGCTGAAAATGTAGTATGTGGAATTTGTATGGTTGATGATGTTGTAGACAATGATTTGGTTTGAGGTTTAGAAGGCGGGCTATCCATTTCTCGACTGGATTCTAGGCGATTGTTACCATGTGTTCATGTGTGGAGGAATTTGAATCTGGGAGTACAGGGATGGGCCTCTCATTGTGGGTTGGTTTTAAGAAGCTTTTGGTGATAAGTGACAAATTGACTTCTGAGTGCGGGGAGCTGCTGTCTTGAGATTCTAAGTTTGCTGATTTAGGTTTATGCTCCTGTTATTCTTGTGATGTCAAAAGGTCTGTCGTAGATGAAAGTCTGTTGAATTATGTGTTTAATTGCGTCATAGTGCATTGATGGTGTTTTGTGAAGGTATTGTTAGAAACTTGGGGCCAGATGTAGGTGGCAAAATACCGAGCGCTAACGCTGAAATTCGCAGAATTTCAGTGTTAGCGACCGGTAAATGGCCATACACAATGTAGGTAATGGCAAACGCAATCGCAAAATAAGGAATCGCTAAAAATAAGGGAAACCAGTTAGCGATTCCTTAATTTGCGATTAGTACACACCGAATCCCTAAATAGCTAATCGCAAAATAAGAAAACCTTATAAAAAATCACAAATCGATGTAGCAAAAATCGCTAATACCGATTTTTCAAAAATTCGTTATTTAGGAGTCGCAAATTACCACGGACTCAAAGCAGGTGGTAATCAGGTGCACTGCATTTAACAGCCCCAAAATGCAACAGTATGAACACAATGGCGGCCTTCTATGTAATTGCAAGGCGGCTTCGGTTGCAAGCAGCAGGACAGAGGATCTGGAGACGGGAGGAACGCGTGTACAGACAGACTGCGCATCACATTATTCCAACTGACTGAGGCTGAAATCCATGAAAGGTACAGGCCTCACCCCCAAACCATCCTAGACCTGATACGGGACCTGCACCCACTCCTGGAGCATCAGACACCAAGGGCGCACGCTATACCACCACATGTCCAGGTGCTTTGTAGCCTGCACCTACTAGCATCAGGAAGCTACCAGGGGGTGATAGCTGTGGCAGGTGGAGTGTCACAGAGTTGCCTGTCCCGTTTTTTCAACACTTTCCTGGATGCCATGATGCATAGGATGCACCACTACATACGGTTTCCCAGCACACAGGCGGAACTGCATAAAACCAAGACGGATTTCTATCAAAAGGCACAGTTCCCACATGTTATTGGGTGCATTGATGGGACACACATACCAATCTGCCCACCTGCAGCTACAGAGTACATATATCGGAACCGCAAATCTACACATTCCATCAACGTGCAGGTGATTAGTGATGCGGACCACATCATCACCGACATCGTAGCAAAATTCCCAGGGAGCACCCATGACTCCTACATATTCAGGAACAGTGGGATCTACACACGTCTGACTGGGGGCGAATTCGGAGAAGGATACCTGCTACGTAAATCAATGTGACACACCCTGATGTATACCTTGGATGAATGTGTTGGTGAATGTCATTAATGATTCTTCCTTTCTCACTCAGGTGATAGCGCATATGCCGTGCGGGCATTTATCCTGACTCCATATCTCAACCCATCCTCCCCCAGTGAGAGGAGATACAATGTGGCACATAGATCTACGCGCAATGTTGTGGAGCGCACATTTGGACTCTTAAAAAGCAGGTTCCGCTGCCTCCACAAAAGTGGAGGTGCATGGCAGTACCGCCCTATCATCTGCTGTAAAATTATAGCAACGTGTGCCATGCTGCATAACCTTGCGACAAAGAAAGGAACAGCAGTGGAACTAACTGACTCAGAGGATGAGGGTGAGGATTGCCCACAGCCAGAGCACAGCGCAGCAGGTGTGGCAGCAGCCCAAGATGGGAGACACAGACGGGCTGAAATCACACGCAACTATTTCTGAGTAAGTAATGAGACAAAGCCAGTAACTGTAATTGCGTGACGGTGTTTTATTAACCTTAACTCAGGCAATAGCACAGCACACTGCCACACCATGAAGGCTCCAACATGCCATGCCAATATTCAATTAACATTCATAGGGTGAAATGGGTTACATCACCCATCTCACAATGCCAGGTGATGGCTGTCATTATTTTCTGCGCCCACGCGCAGCACTGCCGCGTTCCCTGGGCACACAGTCCTCCCTGGCGGTCTGTCCTGTGGCAGCTCCATGCCTTTCACTGCGCCTCCTGGACTCCGTTATCGGGGGTGTGATGCTGCTGCGGCTAGTTGCCTCCTCACTTTCCCCCCCCATCCCCTGCACCTGTTGCGGCTATTTGTGTGGTCTGGAGCACTTCCAGAGCACTGGTAACTGTGACCAGCCCCCTTGCAACGTCACGGCTGCAGTGGGCCATCTCTTCCTGCATGGCCACCGAGCGCCTGCAGAGAACAGAGGTGGCAGTGGAGAGGCGGTTCACCGCCTTAGTGTAGCAGTCCAATTTCTATCGTTCCCTGCGCCTCGCCACACAATCTTCATCCAGTTTGCTGCACAGCAGCCTCACAGCCTCTGACAAGTCCCGCATGCCCTCAGCCACAGTGTTGTTCATGCTGTTTATGCCCTCCTTAATTTCCAGCATGTGTCTGTTCATGTACACCATCTGGCGTTGAACTGATCTAATGGCTTTGCCTTGCAGGCGCTGTACCTTCAGCATATTACCCTCCAGACCGGCGAATACGCTGGACTCCTCGCCCTGTGCAACAGGACTGGCTGCCCTCGATCTGCGGCGTCTGACACCTGTGTGGGCGCGCTCCGTGGGGGACTGTGTCCCTGCACCGTTCTCATCCTCTACCAGTGTGGACTGTTGGCCTCCCATGCTCTCCTCCTCTGACCCCTCCATCTCCTGGAGTCTAGCCACTGTATGCCTCCTGGCTCTCCTTGGCGGTGGTGATGGTGGTGGTAGTGGTGGTGGTGGTGGTGGTGGTGTGTGCTCAGCAGGCGACAGGACCTCCTCATCCTGTGAGTTGTCTCTCCTGGGTGCCTTTCCTGTGTCCCCTTCAGCAGCCTTGCGCGCTGCCTCGCCTGTGGAGACAGAATGTACATTTACTCACTTGTCTGGCAGCATTGGTGTAATAATAAATGTAATGACTGCCAATCAGACTGACTGTCCTCCGCTTGCTAATTACTGATGTGTGTCACATGCCTTTGGGTTCAGTGGACTGACTGTTATGATATGTGTTACTTCTGACTACATCTCCCATAGTGCATTGCTGGTGTTTTGGAACACATGTACTGGAGTGGGAATCATACTGGCTCATTGGGGATTGGGGTTAGGGAGTGGGGGGCACAGCATGCTGTGCATGCATCTTACCTTGCCTGTTGCCAGCTCTAGCTGAGCTGTCTGCGTCCCCAATGCCACTCACGCTCTCCGGCTGGAGGGTGGACTCCACCATTAAATCCAGGGCAGTTGGTACAGGCGCTGTAGATGTCCCACCACCTGTCTTTGTGGCTTGCTTGAGCCTTTCAGCCACCCTCTCTTTTGCACGTTTTCTGAGGTCATACCAGCGCTTCTTTAGTTCATCTATTGAGTGCTGTGTTACGCCAATAGCATTTATCCTCTCCTGGATCACCAGCCAAATATTCCTCTTCTGGGATTCAGGGACATGCAGGGACTGTTTTCCGAAGAGTTTATCGTGGTCCTTTGTCACCTTCTCTATCAGCACCTCCAGCTCCCTCTCACTGAATTTGTGCTTTCTTTTTCGCTCTCCTGCCTCCTTTTCCTTCTCCTGGTTGTCCATTTTTGGTTTGGTGTGTCTGCAAGATGTTTGCAAAGCAGCTCCTGTGTTGTAAGGTCTGCTCCCTGCCTCTCCCACAGCTTCAGCCACAGTGTAGCAGCAGGTGTCAGGCCACTTCCTGCTTGTGATGTCATCAGAAAGCACCGGAATGGCAGTTTAAATAGTAGCGAGTTCTTAAATACCGATTCGGTAATACCGATTCAGTATTACATAATCGCTATTTGCTAATCGGTAAATCGGAATCGGTATTTAATTTTACCGATTTTTACCGATTCGCTATTTTTTAACGACGAATTACCTACATCGGACTTTGTGAGTTCTTAATAGCGATTCGGTAAAAATCGCTATTAAGAACTCGCAAATTGAGTTTTACCTACATATGGCCCTTGATCTTTTAGGGTGGCAAAATAGTTGTCAATTTATTTTAGATCCTTGTTGGCTGCTTGAATAAGTACAGTGCCATTTTTATAGATTGTTAGATTTAGATCAGCTCTTAGCCTTTGTGAGGGAGCCATCAATATCTTAGTGCCATGTTTCTTATTTCTTGTGTGTTCAATAACTTTGTTATGGTTGTGCGCCATTTTTTGTGTGAAAAATATTAGGTCATTTACAATGATGCCTTTTTTATGTTGAAGGACGGATCTGAAATCAGTGTCTCTGGGTTTTTTGTCTCTGTAAATTGTGTTTAAGGGTTTCAGTTGCATTCCTGGAGAGGTTAGGGGGGTATACCTGCAGATTTCAAACTAACTCTGGCCATATTTGTAAATGCGCTGCTGTTGTTATACAGACCCTCTATCACTCTTTCTACTACCCTTTACAATATGTAATCCCAGGAAAACTAAGTATCTGCAATTGATTGTGAATTCGCTAAATATGCTAAAGATAATACAACAGTTATCCAATAGATTGGCCAAAATCTATGTATTGGCAAATGTCCCAATATGGCCGCCTTTTTGCAAGTTGTGATCATCTTAACCTGGCAGTCCTATATTAATTTCCAGGTTCAAGAGGTGTTGGTCCTCTTTCCATTTCAATTCCCTTGGGGGCTTCCTCAGGCATCGGCCATTTTGATCTTAGGCTGGTCAGTAGTGTAGGAAATGGAAAATGGCAGGGACAATAAAACAAACAAACAAGTCTGCCCCTTTGATAAATCAAATATTTCCTGTGGCCTCGAGCAGCAGCGCTCTGATTCCCCTATGCCTGTATCACTGCAATGGCACATGCAGCAGTCATCTGCTTAATTCCCAGTGGCCCGAGTAGCAGCGTTTCTCTCGTCCTACCTGAGAGAGCGGGGAGCATCCGATTTCCTATGAATGCACAACCACTTTGGCGGTGCAAGTGTCGGACATTGTCAGCTCCCTCACTGGGTTATCCCCTTCCTTAGAGGGTCTGGGAGGCAGCGGCTCTGCCACTGTGGTTGCAAACGAGACCTTGCACCTTGCATGGAGGGAGGTCCTCCTACACCCTGCGTGTGTGTCAACTGGAGTGAATTGATCCAGGAGGGGCACCACCAGACTTTTTCAAACGGTCCCGATCAGCCAGGCCTCTCCCGATCAACAGTGTAGTTTGGGCTGCCCCTCTGTGCTCACGCGCCTTATATACAAAAATATTCTTGAGACATCCCTAGCCCTACTTCATCTTCAGGATAACCTGGTAGGGACCTTTCCACCTCAGCTCCAGACAGGATTTTGGCATGTGCTTGATCAGCAAAACCCTGTCATCTGGGTTAAGGTCATGACACTGCTCCTGATGTGGATTGGCAGTAGCAGCCCCAACCTGTTGAGTAACAGAACACACCACATGAGCTAATCATCTGCAGTAATTGAGTCTCATGTTATATGTGATGTTTACAAGTGCATTATTCGCAGGCAGTCTCATAGCACGACTCATGAGAATTTTGTGAGGTGATAATCCAGTTCACCTGTCAGGGGTGATTTGAAGACTCATCAACACCAGTGGTAAGGCATCTGGCCATTTAAGAACAGTAAATGCACAGGCTTTGGCCAATCAAGATTTCAGCATGCCGTTTAACCATTCCAACTATCCCTGAAGCCTTGGAATGATAGCTCCAGTGCAATCTTTGTTCCAACAGCATTCTAAGGACCTCATTATTAAAATGGGTTACTCAGTCTAATTCCAGAGAAACCGAAAATCCTAGCCATAGAATGAGTTCGCGTAACAGTAGTTTAAGCTACAGTGAGACTGTCATTTCTCCGTGGTGGATAGCCTCCCATCCATTGGAATGCACACTATAACCAGGACATATCTCAGCCTGTTACAGATGGGCATTTCCATAAAGCTCAACTGCATCCTATTAAAGGGTCCTCCTGATCTTCCGAAGTAACTCAATGTTACAGGGATTCTCCTCACTACATTCATCTGCTGGCATGTTTCACATCTATGGTATAGCTCTTCAGCTAGAACCCAGAATCGTGTGTTAAACCAGTTCTGTCTTAACAACCTAACCATAGCATCCCTTACAATGTGTGAAGAACCATGAACATGTTGTGTCATGGGAAACAGGCAATCTGGCAACACTGGTCTTCCATCAGCTGAAACCCAAATGTTGGCATTTTTAACACATCCTGCTCTGATCCACCCTTGCTGCTATGCTTCTGAAACTTCTTCATTCAATCTTTTGATTTCCTCCCAAGCATCAGCTACTTTGAAAAAGTAGTATCTTCATCAGATTAATTTGTATGTTCTCTATTAATGTGCATGCCACAGTCGCACAATATCGTGCAACTTCATCAGCATATCTATTTCCAACTGTGGCAGACTCATTGCTACTTCTGTGAGCTGCACATTTATACAGCAATCTCATGTGGTAACTGCAAAGCTTCTAATATTTTCATCACTTATTCTCCATTACATATCATAGAACCAGATGACGTCATAAATCCCCTTCTATGATAACAACTGCTCAAAACCATGGACCACACCAAAGCCATACGAATATGCCTCTTTTTTCCGCTTTCCCTCACCCTGCATGTTGTTACAACGCATACCATTACCCCGCATGTCATAACAACGACTTGCAGAGGGGGGCGCTGGATGTTGGAATAGTATAATTTACTATTCCAACTCCAGTCTGTGTGGACAGTAGGGAAGGTGTTTGATTTTAAATCCAACACCTTCTCCCCCCTCCGCAAGTCGTTATAACGACTTGCGGGGTAATGGTATGCGTTCTTACAATGCGGTCGTTGTAACGACCGCGGTCGTTGTAGCGACCGCGTTGTAATAACATGCGGGGTGACAGATGCGGAGTAAGGGGTGTTTACCAAGCCATACTAACTTTCTGTAAATATAGTCACTCTCAATTGAGCTGAAAGTTTGCATGTCATTGTAAGGGCAATTATTCCACTACTTGAACAGAGGTAAATCCTTGAAGCCAGAAGCCTTCTTCAACTTCTTGTATTGTAAAAATGGCATAGCCTGCTTTCAAAGTTGCCTCATTTTCTTGTAAACATGAGCCATCCACAAAAATCACATAGTCAGGCTCATCGAGAGGTTCATCTTTAACGTCTGGTCTTGGCTTGGTGCATAAAACCATTACATCCAGACAGTCATGTTCAACTTCACCTCCATCAAATTCACTTGAAGGCAATGGTAACAATGTAGCTGGTTTGAGAGTTTGATGCCTCTTAAGAACAACATTATCCACCACAAGTATTTTATGTTCATATTATGTAAATCTACTGTTTGTCAAGTACTGTGTTTTGGTACGGGTGAGCAAAATTTCCACTGAATGAGGGATCATCACTATGCTCTCACATCTCTCAATATTGACACCAACTGCGGCAACCACTTTAAGGCAGTCCTGCAGTAACCGGATCAAGAGTTGTTGAAAAATATGCCACAGGTCTTCGGGAATCTCCATGCAATTGAGTAAGCACTGAGAGTGCAACCCTCCCTCTCACTGCAAAACAATGTGAACATGTTACTGTAATCAGGCATTCCCAGTGCCAGTGCACAACAGAGACTTTCTCCTAGCTCTAGGAATGCTTTTAACCAATCGTCCCATGGAAGCCGATCAGGCACCTCTTTGTGCATCAGCCTTCGTAAAGACTTGGCCACTAGGGAAAAGTTTGATATCCACTGTCTGCAGTAGCCAACCATTCCGACTTCTCTCTGAGTTCTGGGTGGGTTTATTTTCAGTATTGTCTTGATTCTCTCCTCGGGCACCTTTCTCATTCCGTTCTCAATGAGATGACCCAAATATTGGGCTTCTTTTTGACAGTATTGTAATTTTGTTCAGGGACACTTTGTGTCCGTTCTCAGCTAGATGATTTAACAGAGCAATTGTGTCCTGTTTACAAGCTTCTTGTGTACTTGATGCCACAAGCAGGTCATCAATGTGCTGCACAATAACTGAATTGCAGAGTTTCAAGATTATTTTTCAGGATCTCATTAAAGATTGAAGGACTCTCTGTATACCCTTGTAGAACTCGGCACCATGCCAAAACTTTATCTCTAAAGACAAATGAGAACAAGAATTGACTGTCCTCATACAACTCAATAAAGGAAAAGGCCTGGCAGAGTTTTACAATGGTAAGCCATTTTGCCGTGCAGGGAATCTGAAATAGAATTGTTGCTGGAGTCAGTACCACAGGACAACATGGAACACCTTCCTGAGAGGGGCAGGTCTGGGACTTCCGCTGTTCTAACAGTGGAACGGGTAGCTCTTGTGTCAATAGGAAATGACACTTGGTGGCCATTAATATCCCCTTCTACAAATGGTCCACTTTGGTCTGTCTCTAAGACTGCGCCAAGTACATAATCTTCCTTCCCCCTCAGGCACCATCATTGGCAATTGTCAGAATCAAAACTCTTGTTTTCTAACATGGGGAACTGTTAAAATGGGTTCTGATTTTAGAATGGATTTGAATTTAATATTGATACTTGATTCATATTGAATCTAGGTTTACCCATATTCTTTCAGGCCATAGGATCTTGTGGGACCCTCATCATAGGAACCTGTGACTGCTTTGGCATCTGTATTCATTGGACTGGAACCTGAACTGGAACATTTTGCATTTGCAGTTGATTTACCCCTTGCATTTGCCCATCACCACACACTTGATTTGGATTCTGTCTACACTCTCTCTTCCAGTGCTCGAACCTGTTACAATAGTGACCAGGAGTAGATTTTTCAACGTTGCTATGTCTACTCCAGAATTTGGATCACCAGGAACACCTCAACCTCTACCCTGTGGAACACCAACTCCGACCTGCGCTATTTAACCTCCAACCTGAAAACTGTTACCTTGCATTCCAGCAACATTCCCTCCATGCAATTGATTCTGGAATCCCTTTTGAGGCAGCTTAGTCTGTGCCAACGTACATTTCTCTTTAAGTCTCTTCTGCTTCCTTTTTTGCTCATCACTGCAGTATTTTGCATACCTCAGAATCTCTTCTAAAGGTTTTGTCTGCCAACAAATCACATTTTGTTGTATGTTCATGCTGATCTCTGGTCGCAACCCAAGAACAAACAGTTACACAAAACTCCCCATATCTTCCTTTTTAGGATTTTCTTGTCCACTGGGCTGTTTAAACACCTGCAGCAATTGTTCATAATAAGCATGTTCCTATTCTTTTGCTTCTTGAGTAGTTCTAATGATTTTTAACCAATCAATTTCCCTCACCGGAACTTTTCCTTTAAAAAAAAGTAATCACCTAGTCCTATGTGGCCATCACCACAGGTGAAGATGCATGGATATGCGCATCTTTTGGGGGCTCAGTGCGTGGCTATCGCACCGCTATCTTACGTTCAGCCCACAGATCACTCTGTACCACTATATCGAAGAAATTATTCAAGTCTGTCCACAAAACCTTTGACAGTTTTACAATTCTGTCAACTTGTGTATACCACTGAGTGGTATTCTCTCTTAGTTTAGGAAAGTTGTTTGTGAATGTTGCACGATCACCTCTACTCCATTGTACATGAACATACTGTCCACCTTTTATCTCTCTCACAGGGAGAGTTAAAGCCTCATCTTCATCTGGGGGACTGGTGGTGGCTTACCACTTTCTTCCGCCACATCTGATTGTTTCTTCTTCTTCTTCCCCTGTTTCTTTGTCCACTTGCTCTCTAATCTGTTAAAATTGCTCCACTTACTGATGCACTTTACCAACTTTGCAATGTGTAATCTCATTCCTGAAGACGTCATTGTAACAATAGCTTCATCATTTAACTGTGCCCTGAAACTTTTCTGTAAAGGAACACTCTTAGAGAGATCCACCTGGTATTATCCTGCCAGTTCAGTTAATTTTTCATGAGTGGCAGCTGCTCACTCAAATACATCAATTCATTTTTCTGATTTTGATTGAAATGTGAAATATGTAGACATCTTCTAATAATTTCTTCCAATTCCACCTTAAATTTTGGCACATCTAGAGACCTTACTCTTTCCTGGCTAGTAGATGGTCTCTCTGTTTCTCCCATCCTTTTATTTTCTGGACTTTCTTCAAACCATGGGTGAAAAATCCCATCATCAAACGGTCCTCTTTCTCCCTGTGCAATGGGTGTCATAAAGACAATCCTTCTCCCTTCTCTTAATGATTGAACATTTTGTGATGGGGTCCAGGCAACAATTTGTAAGTTTTGTAATGTCAGGATGAAACCTTTTGTGACTATTCCTTCAATGGCACCTGCTACAGTAGAGTTCGGAACAATATTTATTGGTGCAGTTGCAACGGACACAGCCAATGTCTAAGCTGTTATAGCCTGTGACACTAGTTCAGGAACAGTCACAATAGAGGCAGTAACACCTGGAGCTATTACTGTAGGGGCCGCTTCAAGAGGTGCTGTTGCATTCGAAAGTACTGGAAGTGGTCTCTCGATCTGAGATATATTTGGATCAACAGGGGCTGTGCCACTGTAACACTAGTGGTTGTAACACCCTCTGTACTTGATGTGGGAGCCACATATGGCGGTGGACTTAAGGATAACAAGACATCTAAAATGTCATCCCCTGAATCGCTATCAGTGTCAGTTTTTCTTGTAGCTTCCTCATCTCCTTGCTTTCAGTTCTTTTTCAGTTGATATTGCAGGGTACATTCTAGGTCCCTCACTTACGCAGTTTCTCCACCGCTGCTGTCCTTTGTGCCATTGAGCATCTGCTTAATTTAACACTGATCTCTTTGCTCTATTCTGGGACCTTTCTTTCTCTTTGACATGAGCTGCGGGTCCCAAGCATTTGATGCTTCATACTGTGTAGACCAGGGGTCTTCAAACTGTGGGGCCCGACCCCCAGGGGGGTAGTGGAGTGATAGAAAGGGGGTCGCACATTCCCGGTCACACTTCTGCCTATTATTATTTCCATTTGTAGTGCGCTACTGTTACAAAAAGGTGTCTTGGGGATAATAACCATCTGCTGCCTAAAATGGCAAATGAGAAACACACAGAAGGGGAAGGAGAACTAGCTAAATGGGGTAACCTACAGGGCGTAGAGGCAGGTTTTTATAGCTTCCTAAAGGATAATAGATTCTTGGTGGAGCGAAGCAAACGAGGGTGCAAGTTCCATAACTGCAGGCCGCACCAAAACAGTGAGGCCGACTATTCATGCCTTCCTGAATTTGGGAACAATAAGCAGATTGGCACAGGCCGAAAGGAGCATACAGGTATGCCCGGTGAGGAGAGATGAGGGTGAGAGTAGATGGGATGAGAGAGGACAGCAAGGGAGCGAGAGAATTCGATTTAAGAGGTCAGGGATGAGGAGAAATGTGAAGTGCTGAAGGAATTGCGGAAACGCAAGAGGAGAAGTGAGTGTGAGCGAAAGGTGAGGGCACAGAGGAGGGATACTGTTAAACTGTGAGAGAAGATAGCTGAGAGATGATCTGTGACGTAAAAAGAGAATTTGATGCGACGTGGGTGAGGGACAGCAGCAATAGGGGAAGAGAGGGAGCACTGAGGTGGGTGCTGAGGTAACAGGGGAGAGGGACGTTGGTTCAAGAAGGTGTGGAAGAACAAAGGGGAGATCTGAAAGATGAAAGGGGTACTGGAGAGGTGTAAGATACAAATAGACAGAAATTTGAAGGGAGAGACTTCAGGTGAATGAGAAGTGCTGAGGGGTGAGAGAGGTGACGGGTCCAGAGAGGCCATGAGATAAATGCGAGAGATGAGGGCAGTGAAAAGACAAAATGGCAAGAGGTGATTAAAGGTGAAGTGAGAGGTTGAATGGGGAGAGTTCAGAAGTTGTAAAAAGGGGTGAAAGAAAATTGCTTGCAAAGTGAGAGAGGGATGGAAGGGAGGGGGTGAGAGGAAAGAGGTGTGGGTAAACTGCTTAACTCTGCATAAGACCGCCAGGGTTTTAGGGGACCCCTGCTGCTCCCGGCCAGGGGAGCTTTTAATGTGGCAGCACGTATTCCTGTGGAGTGGAAGGCCCTTCACAAAGGTTGACTAGACATCTTTCTGTTGTTTATTGCTGTATTTTCGTTATAAACTGGTACTGATGAGGTGAAATCTTTCCTCAGTGTTACTGTGTGTGAAAAATGTCAAAATAATGAAGCAATACTATCCCAAAATATGCGGCATCACATAGCATTATTTATATTTTCTTACCATACAATTTAGTGGAGCCTGCCGCATAATTTGGTCCTCACCTGCCTCATAATTCCAGTAGCTCTGCCTATAGGTTTAGAATATTTTGTCAGGAGGGGGTCCTTACGCCTGAAAACTTTGACTGGGGGTCTCGGCATCCAAAAGTTTGAAGACCTCTGGTGTAGACGAAGGAGGTGGTTTCATTTCATAAAATGTTTCTCTTAAATGTTCAGTATTCTTTAAATCAAAAGTACAATATTGTGGAAATCTGAATGGTCCTTCATTTTCAGTGATCTTGTACCATTGACGAAGCCACAAACATGTATAAAGCCCTACATTTGTCACCTGGTGTACCTTCTGGTGGAGCCTCTTCACCCTTCCGAACTGGGACTTGCACATTACCTCTCATCAAATCTCAAAGAGCTTTAAAGCATTTCATGATCGCAAAGATTCAACAATCAAATTCTGAAATTTCCAATGTTCTTCTTCCGTTTACAATTCCATTTACATGAATCCCTTCCTCCAATCCTGTCACAATTTCTTATGATGAACCTATCTCAACTTAATACTTGATGACTTGTCAGCCAATCCCACCATGGCACTTCACAGCAACTGACCTGTCCCAATGGACACACTCTGATGTAATTCTTCACTCCTTGCAGTGGTTCACCCTCCTGTACAATTTTCTTGTACCCAAAATTCTACCACTCTAAGCAAGCACAATAACAAATAACTTTTGTCTTCTCCGCTAAAGAGTTCAAAGTCATTCATTCACAAAAGAAACAATCAGAAATAAGGTTTTAACATACTCCAACTTCCTTACACACACACATACACTAATGAAATCTCGACCAGCGGAAACTCACCCTGACTGATAAAGTTTCCCCTTTGTGCAGTAGGTTCCACTAACACCAATCAATATTAGTACACTCACAACAATTTGTTGCAGTCCCTATCTCAATTGTGCAGTCCATAGTATCTCACGAATCTGCACCACAAAACCTTAGCAGACAAATAACACAACAACTTATTATTTCTTAAATGTCCTAGGATCTTGGACTACTTTGAGTCTGATAACAACTTCAACTGCTCAACATCAAACACTTGATACGACTAATCTATCAACTGCTACCAAAATACAAAACCCATAACTTCTATACAATGACAAACTCTTAAATAGACAATTGCGCCACATAACCATATTGATCCTCACACCACCACCACTGCAACTGCAATCTCCTTCAGTCTTCAATTTCAAGCTTTAGATTTAAGGGACATGGGCAATTTTTAACTTGGGCAAATTATTTCAGCTCCTTTTCTGTGGTGACATAAACCGCCCTTTCGATACCACTTGACAGAGTGGTGTTTTCTATATCCCAGTCTTTGAGTATAATCATTAAATATCTCCTGACGCTGGTCGCATGGACCTTTGTTTGTTGACAAGGAGAAATAAAAAGGAGCAAACATCTGTATAAATCCAATGACACATTAAATTATTAATGGATTTTAGTACAGTCAATAAAGAGAATTTGTGTCAGTTAAAGGGATTTTATTCTCAGTTCTTTTGGTATACAGTCATTTATTCAATAAGAATTAGTCTCTTAAGCATCAGCATTAAATTGAACATAATTGATATTTCAATATAAGGTAAAATAGAATATTAGTCAAAATTGAAGTAAAAATTGTAATAATACAGCAAGCATGTTCATAAAGGAAGTTCCCTAATGCATATATAGTGGAATAAGGTAAACATAAGGTGTCAGTTCAGATATTCAATAAAGAGTTCTGATGAGAGAATCAATGCATAAGCATAAAGCCTTTGAATGTCAAGCTGGAAAGTATATTCGCTATAAGTGAGCAGATAATCAAAGAATATAGGCTAAGCAATCTCCTATAAAGAGAGATATAAGGAACTCAGGGATGAGTCCCTAGCCAGAACCTTGAAGGAAAAAACCCTCCTGAGTGGAAAGCTCAAAGTAAAGTCCTGCCTTGCTTTAGGAACACGCACTAATATAAACACATAATATTCTAAGTGGCAATATATTTTGTGTCGTCTCCTGCATCCTCCAAGAGGGTTTCAGTAAACTCCTGGGTATAGGCAAACTCCCGGTTTTCTCATTGCCGTACAATGGTCCATAGATGTTAGGCCTTGAAAAGATACATTGATCATATTCTGCGGTCCAGACTGTTCTTTTCATGAATCACCCTTCCTGTTCCCTCCTCTCCTCCTGGTGAGAACCAAACTATAAGTTGTCTAATACAAAACAAATGGCTATTCACTAACTAACAGAAGGCTTCTGGAAAGTTACAACATCTGCAGCAAAAGAGAAGAAAAGATCTCATGGAAAATAATGATTCAATGTGAAAAATAGACCTTTGAATGTTAATGCATTATTTTCAGTTATAATGGTATCGACAGTTAAGCCAACCTTTTAAAAGATTGAGAAAAGTAACCTAAGCATGTAAACTTTATTTGTTCACATTTTTTAGAGTGGATATCACAGACCACTTTGTTCCTGGGTAACATATTTGTGCAACGTTTCTTTGATTTCTCTTCAGCAGGGTCGAACTGGAACAGACAGTTGGCCCAGGCACCAAAATAAAAGTGGCCCTCAATGAATTAGATAGCTAAAAAAAGTTGAACGTCTACAAATTGGTGCAGTTTTAAACTTGTAAAGACACGCTGTATAAGTGTTTTGCAAGGTAGCAGTTTAGAAACATTACCTAATCTTTATCACACACGCATCTTGAGTTCAACACAAAATATCAATCAGCTAACTTCATTTCTGCAAAACTCAGGCAAGCCAATGTTGATGTAAACACAGTGGTTGTAATCACTGATCTATCTGGTATGACTGATAGTAAGAAATTTTACCTGAATAGGAAGGAAGCTGTACCTGCAAAGACAAGTGGGACAATAGATTCAAAAGGAGCCCAAGGGCAGAAAGAAAGTATGTATGATATTGTACCAATAATTTGGGTGATGCTGAACAATTAATTATTTTTATATGAACCTTCTGTGAAGAGAGATACAACGTAGCATTTAAAATCCAGATCTTTAAGGAGGGTGCGAACACTCTCCTACTCGGCCTCTCATATCTTGGCCCTCTTGCTACAGCCAATCTCAGGTTCCAATGTGCGCCACAATGTTTTAGTTTGTACTGCATGGACATATGTCAACTGCATTCTCAAGTGGAACTACCCATCTGCTCATATGCAAAGCATTAGGCATCTGGGCAACAATTGAGATCAATTGGCTATTGATGTAAAGTAAATTTAAAACACCTCACTTCGGCCCACCTCGAGTGGGGCCTTGGACTTGTCCTCAGTGCTTTGGCAGACGCTGCTCCTTCATGGCAATCGTTATCGGGATCCAAATGGAGCGATCCTTGTGCTTGGCTACCCTCCTGATGCGGAG
This sequence comes from Calotriton arnoldi, assembly GCA_963921515.1. Lineage (NCBI taxonomy): Eukaryota > Metazoa > Chordata > Amphibia > Caudata > Salamandridae > Calotriton > Calotriton arnoldi. Next base: position 828,927 of record CAWUFW010004360.1, read on the forward strand.
ACTTGCCTCCATGTCAGAGCAGTGATCCACTGAGATTTTCCCTCTATTACCACCAACGGAGCCATCTGGAGTGAGGCCGTCCTCCCCAGCCTACCCTACCCACACGCATACTGTCTGGCCACATGATCTTATGCTTGCTCCCTTTACTCTCTATGCCCTGCTACTCTGCGGACCTCCTACTTTTGCCCTGGAGCAGTATCCCTCACTACCAGAGCCCTGCTCTACCCTGGTCTGTACCCCGGAGCAGGGATCCTCACTGATTAGCCACACCCGCAACCTCCTTAGCACTCCCCGGGCCCTAAAGCTTTCCCCCTCTACTGCCAGTATGCCAGGGCCTTGCCTGAACGCCACAGGAGAGAACTCCTACACCGTTGTTTATCCTCCTAATCTATCCAAAACCACTGCCAAAACCTTCAAACACTCCATTCTGAAAAGACACCCTGAGACCCTGATCTCTGACCTATGTTATAGCGCTGATAAGGGCACAATCATTAATGACCTCATCTTCTACTCCAGAAAAACATCTCTATGGCGCGACACCCTCTCGAACCTCCTTAACATACACGAAACCAGGAACATTCCGTACGGCACTAAGCTCATGATCGCGCCCTCCTCAAACTTGCGAGTTGACCTTACCATTACCTTATACAAAAACAGCATCATCCTGATCCAAGCTCCAACTAAAGACCTCAATAAATTTGCAGACCTTTTCACCCTCCTCAAAAAACATGTGCACAACCCCCATCCTTCCACGCTCCCCCTACACCAACTTTCGCCACCCGAACCCCTCCCTCGCTCCGTCCAATGCAGCCCAAAGGGTAAGGATAAAAGCCCCCCGCTGAGTCCCACCAAAGGCCTAACCACTCCCCCTCGCCCCCCCCTACCACCACCAAGGGTGCAGACCAGACCAACCCAACCCTTACCGGTCCCCGCCCTAAACGGCTCTCCAGGCAATGTCACCCATACCTCGGCTAGGAATCCGCCATCCACCCCCACACAACCTCCACCTTCCTTCATGGAGATCCTGCTGCCGCCCTCATCCGCCATTCAGTGCCCATCCCCCACCTCCGTAATGACTCATTTGCCAGACACCTGCAGGGTAGCTAACACCCGCACCAACTATCCCTCGACCAATCCGCCAAGCGCGCCTAGCCACTCACAAACCACGCTTCCAAGGGTTTATGACACAGGCCGACCTAGCCCCACTCCCATGCTACCAGCGCATACCAACAGAACCGTCCCTAAACCACTGACCTCCTTCCCGCAAGCTCTCCCCTCACGTATAGATATTGAAATTCTGCACCACAGAGCAGCCAAACTAACTCAGAGTATCCATTTATTTTTATTTTTTTTCTTTGTGGAACAACCCTTGTTGGGTGATGTTAGGAAAGGACTCAAGAACCGCCCACCGAACCACCCCACGCGCACGGCGCACCCCGACACAGCGAGACAGCACCCCAGATGCGGACCCACCACACCCGACGCCACCGCGGTGCTCCGCGACGCGGACCCCGACAGCCCCAGCCGCCACACCCACACATCCCCCCGGCACGGGCAGGCGACCAGACAAAAACAACCATGAGTATTGCAACCAGCGTGGACCCCCCGGGTCCACGCGCGGCCGGGGCTCAGTGTAATTTCCTTAGATGGTATGGTGTAAGGGCAGACGCTGCATGAGCCGCAAGGGTAGGCCCAACCACACGTGGGCCCAGAGGACCCACACCAACCGCAACCCCCGCAACCGTATCCATCCGACCACCTGCCCGCGCCAGGAAAGACACGCGGGCACGACAACCAGGGCCGCCAAGATCCGCACCACAGAACACCGCAGCAACACCAGGCGCGGCAGGCCCACATCCAAGACGCCACCCCACCACACCCAGACGCACCACACACACGAGGAGATCCAGTGGACAGCCCTCGAACCCCCCCCCCTTTTTTTTAAACAGATTTTATTAAATTTGTTCCATAAAATTGCCATAATACATCATTGCATTGGTGGTAAGGTCATACAGCACGTCACAGTATAATTCAATAATGTTATTATAAAGTATAGCATCAATCTGTTAAGAGCAAGGCTTACATCAAACTTTGTATACCTCCATTGTACCCGTTATATTGCCTTATCAGGAATCCTGTAAGGCTCTTATATCTTATCGATTGACCACCTAGTGTGTGCAATACAATTGCCATCAATATATTAACTCAATGAAAATAAAATAAACGACAATACCAAAAACCCTAGCAGAACAGTCCCTCCCTAACCCACCCACCGACTCAGCTGCAATGCCAATACTATGCAATATTACTAGCATGTACCGTTAGATCCGAAGCACTCCTACCCATCTTCATGTTTTTTCTAATCCAGCAATAAATATTAAAATGTACCAATTGTATGAAAAAACGACAGCCCCCCAGAACATCAGCAAAACAGCGCACAACATCTAGAAATGCAACTAGTAGTATCACTCTGTGTGGATATCCATGGCGGTAAACTGTTCCATCATTACATTCCAATCTAGGGATATCAACCTTTTACGCAGCCCCCTTTGTTCTTCCCGTTTGATTTCAGCCCCCTCTGCCCTACCCCATCGAACCATTTCTTTGTGCCAGTCTTCAATGTTAGGTGGTTTTGCCGCCTTCCATCGCCTTGTAATATTCACTTTTGCCAAGATAAGAGCGAGGTTCATGAATTTGTACACAGTGCTAGACTTCTTGCCTGTAGGACCCAACCCCAATATACAATACTCTGGCGAGTTATCCTTCCGTATTGGTACAATTGCGTTCAATATTTTGTGCACTTCAGACCAGTAATGTACTATTCTAGGGCAGCTCCACATCATATGGAACAATTTCGCTTGTGGAGTATGGCATCTTGGGCAGCAGTCCGACACCTCAGGGTACATTACATGTAATCTATGTGGTGTTAGATAGGCTCTATGCACAATCATCAACTGTATGAACTTAAATTTCGGATTCCTGGAGATTTTTCTTGGATACTCCAATATCATCTTCCATTCTTTGTCAGTGAGTGCATGACCCAAATCTATGTTCCATTTATCTCTAAGGAATTGTAGTGGGGTCTCTATCACTGTGCGCACACCTCTATATAGCCATCTCGTGACATGACTGCCATTCCCCATTAGGTATTGCAGATTCGTTAAGCCATGCATCAATGGTTTCTGACCTGTCGGGGCCCATACCTTGCGTATATAATCCGTAATCTGTGCATGAATCAAAAATAATGTGTGAGGCACACCATGCACTCTAACAAATACATTGTGCGTTGCAAGAGTACCATCCACAAAAAAATCGCCTATGTTAGTAACCCCCTCCTCACTCCATGCCCTAACTCTCCTGCTCGTGATAGTGCCAGATTGCAGTGGTAAACCCAGTAAAGGAATGTTAAGGGCATACGGAGTCAATCTCTTGGTATAACATAATGCCCTTTTCCAATATGCCAACGCTACTTTCAGTAGATGAGGTGCACCTGCAGGTGTCCTTCCACCTGGTAGCAATAGCCTATGTAAGTTGCCATTTTCCCACGGCTGGCGCGACATTGCAATTTCATGCAGGTTTTTGCCCACTATCCAATAAGCCAGCCATTGTAGTTGGCTCGCATAGCAATAAGCTTGCAAGTCTGGAGCCCCCAGTCCGCCATGTCTAGTATCTAACTGTAGTTTCATTAAGCTTATCCTTCTGCGTCCCTTCCCCCATATCAACTCAATCAGTAAAGTGTCTAGCAGACGAAACACCGAGGCCGGTATTAATATTGGGAGATTTGTGAAGTAATATAGTAACCTGGGCAGCAACACCATTTTACTGAGTGCCACTCTACCCGCTACTGATATGGGAAGAGAAATCCAAAATTTTATTTGGGACTTAAGTGATGAGATCGTTCGTATTAAATTACCGTCTAGTAAGTCTTGTGATTCCCTGTAGACCTGAATACCTAGATACCTAAAAGTCGTAGGTGCTGTTTGGAAGGTCCACTGTCCAAATTGAAGTGCTTCTACATGTGCGCCATCTTTAAAACTATATCCATATGATTTGCTCTCATTTATTGACAGCCCCGAAATCTTTTGGAAATTGTCAAAAATAGTCGGTAGCGGATCATATGTATCATTTAAGTCATTAAGATACAGTATTATATCGTCCGCATACGCTGATACTATATGTTTATTCATGTCTATGGGTATGCCCCTATGACTCGCCACTTTACGAATGGTGTACAATAACGGCTCCAATGCCAATATAAATATTAATGGGGATAGGGGACATCCCTGTCTCGTGCCCCGTGCGACGGAGTATTGCTTGGACACATAAAAACCTGTACGAACTCTAGCCGTTGGATTAGTGTAGAGTAGCTTCACCCATTTAGTATATTCTACAGGGATATCAAACTTTCTAAGTGCGTACAGCATATAACTCCAGTGCAAGGAGTCGAAAGCCTGGCGAAGGTCCAACGAGATACAACCCTGTCTGCCCTCCACTGCAGATGTACTTTGCATGATTTGATGCAGCCTCCTAATGTTCAAAGCTGTACTCCTCCCCGGCACAAAACCACACTGATCTATATGTATTAGTTTGGGGATCAAGGAGGTCAAACGATTCGCCAGTATCTTACTTAAAATGTTGTAGTCCGTATTTAATAGCGAGAGCGGCCTATACCCCCCCAACTCTACCGAGTCCCTACCTGGCTTGGGAAGCGGGACCACCAAAGCTTGCAGCGTTGTAACTGGCAGCGTCCCTGTTGCTAGAGACGTGTGATATAGTTGTTGCAACCGTGGGGCCAGCACATCTATATATTCCATATAAAATTCAACGGGTAGCCCATCACTACCCGGAGTTTTATTTCATGGGAGCGATTTTATTGCAACTCTAATCTCTTGCACAGTTATCGGCTTTTTCAGGTCTTCCTTATACTCAGCCAGCAATTGCGGTAATTGTATTTCATTAAAAAATGAGTCATAGTCTATATAATTTGGTTCTCCCGGAGAGTCATACAATTTTGCATAATAATTTTGGAAAGCAGAATTTATCTCTAGTTGTGTACCTACAATGGAACCCTCCAGTGTTTTTACTTCAAGAATGGGGGAGGTTGTCGGGGCATCTTTTATTAATCGTGCCAACAAGGGGCCCGCTCTGTCAGCTGTCGCATGCTGCTTTTGTATGTACAGAGCATGATCAATTATACGTAGCTCTTCCAGCAGTTCGGCATGTTGTATATTCGCTTCCTGTAGTGTGCTCTGTTGTGAATTGTGGGCTGCAGCTTTCTGCTCTAATTCTCCCAGTTGTGCTTCTAATTCTGTAAGGCGCCGGATCAATGTATTACGCACACCTGCCTTTGTGCTAATCGCTACTCCCCTGAGTACAGTTTTATACGCATCCCATTCAATTTGATAACTACTGGCAGAGCCCATGTTTTCATCAAAATAATTCGTAGTGGCATCTAACAATGCAGCGTGAAAAACCTGGTCCTCTAGTAGTACAGGATGTAGTTTCCACGTTGGCACAGGTGCTGGTACTCTGCCCCATTGTATTATGACTTCCAATGGATTATGGTCAGATAAGGTTTTCCCCAAATAAGTGGCATCACTTACCGATGCCACCAAATTCAGTGTGCAAAAAATTCTATCTATTCTCGTATGGAGGCCGTGCAGGTGAGAAAAAAAGGAATATTCTCTGCTAGTAGGGTGGCACATTCTCCATGCATCACCCAACCCCCATCCCGCCGCCCAACTCTGCATGGCATCCGCTAGTTTCTTGCTAGTAGTATTTGGCAACGGAGGATGGGACCTATCTAATTCTACATTTAACACCATATTAAAATCACCTCCTATTATCCAAGGATAAGCCTCCCATCCCACCAACACTGTGCTAATAGTTTCTAAAAATTTGTCCTGATCTGAGTTCGGGGCATATATGCTTCCTAAGACAATATTCTCCCCATCTAACGTACCTCTCACTAGTATATATCTACCATTCACATCCCTCCTTTGCTCTATTGGTTTAAAAGGGACGCCATTTCGAACCCAAATTGCAGTACCCCTCGCGAATGCCGAGTATGAGGTATAAAAAAACTGACCCCTCCATTTTCTCTTCAGTTTAAGAACTTCCGCTTCCACCAGTGAGTCTCCTGTAAAAAGACCAAATTAGCTTTTCTACGATTGAGTTGCGCTAACAGTCTGTGCCTTTTGTGAATGGAACCTAAACCTCTGATGTTCCAGGAGACATATACATATTTGTTAGGTTGTGTCATCTTTACAATGGATAAATAAATGTCTGCAGTTGATGAGTACCCCGATCAATCCAATCCGTGCAATGAACCCAGCTGAGCCTACAGTACCCCTAAACAAACCCAATACACGGTTCCCTCCTTCAACCTTGAGGGACCAAACCTTAAAAACAAACATAGTTAACATTACACACCTAACAAAGTGTGAGGCAGTTGCCAAGGGGGGGCAGCAACCACCAAAGCTTGTACACACATTAATGTGAAACAATGACAAAATCATTATAACCCGCTTGCGGCCATACAGTTTTAGTACATATTGTACAATAAAAATGAAATTGAAATTGAAAGCCGGGACCCACCAGCCCTCTGTATAACCCATTCAGGTCTCATAAAGGACTTAAGATTCGGTAAGCTTTTATCGTGTTAGTCCTGGACCAATCTTTCAGACATTGACCGTCCCACCAGATATAAACATAGTCACCCATCCTGAATGCAAAGTTACTTGTCAGGATTATACAATCCTACTGTGGCATACGTCACCAGTGTTCAGTTGTGGTAAACCTCAACCGATATATTCATTCGCCGTCTGTGGGGTTACTAGTGGAAACAAAGCAATACTGGAGTCTGAGTCGGATTGTTCATTCGCGTCTTCGGAGGAGTCCGCAGCCCTGCCCGTCGACTCTGCCCAGTGCTGTCATCGCAGCTGCAGTCATAAGGGCGTCTCTCTGGCTCTCAGCGACCTGTAACATAGTTGGGGGACCTTCACGAGTCGTCCCCAATGGAGTGTTCTTAGACCTTGTAGCACCGTCCGGACGCTGCAGGAGCGGATCCCCACTTCCAGACGATTGAGTAGGCGACTGCGATAGCTGAGAGGAAAATGTAATTTCCAACCAATCTGCTACCTCTTCAGGGTTGTCGAAAAAAATTGCCTTCTGGTTATAGATCACCTTGAGTCGAGCCGGAAAAAGTAAAGCATATTTTAGGTGCTGCATTCTCAGTTTCTTTTTGGCGTCTTGAAAAGTTGCACGCGCTTTCTGACCCGCCAGCGTAAAATCCGGATACAAAGAGATAGTCTTGTTTTCGAAGAGTATTGGAGCTTTTTCCCTCGCCGACCTCAAAAGCGTGTCTTGATCCCTATAATTCAATATACGCGCAATAAGCAGTCTCGGCGGTCTCCCAGGTTGAGGAGGTCTGGGGGGGAGGAGGTGTGCCGCTCCACACTGAAATGATCCGTAAGTCCTTCCGTCGCAACATGGTCCCTCAGCCATTTCTCCACGAAAGCAGTAGGGTTGGCCCCTTCACTTTTCTCCGGAATACCTAATATCCTGACGTTGTTTCTTCATGACCTTCCCTCTGCATCATCCACCCTATCCTGCAATCCTTTAATTTGGCGCTGCATTGTCTCCACCTGAGAGGAAAGTATTGTCTGCTGAGGGATCAGGTCATCCAGTGCCAACCTATTAGACTTCACCTTTTCCGCCAAATTCTTGTGGTCTGCCTTCAATAAGTTTAGTCCCACCGACAGCGTACCAATCTGCGTCTCTAGGGCAACACGGGTGTCCCTGATCTCCTTTAAAATTAAATCTAATTTGTCAATCTGCTCCTCCTGTGCTGTAGGCGGAACAACTCCAGAACCACCACTTTCAGCCGTGCTACGTGGGGTCTCCTCGTCAGGGTCATTCTGTGTAGGGGGATCCGGCTGTTTAGCTCTGGGGCGGCCCATCTTTTCGAGTGGCAAGTGCCTGTATGCACCAATTGCTCCAATCACCCACCTGCGTGCTCCGGTAAAGCTCCACTCCTCAGACCCAGGCGGCATCCAAACGCACGGTCAAATCCACAAGACCAAACTAACACCGGCCAGAAATCAACTCCGGGCCTCACCAGTAGTCTGCAGACCAGGCTTGATCCCACACAGCCAACGTTAATCCACAGGCACACACATGCGCCGCAGAGTCACACGAAAGGGCCCACGTGCCTACTCCAATGGCAGCCTTGTTCTCTCCTATCCGCCCAGCCGTAAATAATGAATGCCACTCCGCCTCACAGGCAATCAGCGCTATTCCCATTACTCCTGTAGCATGCCAAGTGTCCCGGAATTGCACCATGTATTCCTAGCTGATTATTCGGGGAATCAATATCCCCACGCCGAGCCCTCCATCAGCAGCACTGCGGGTTCACGCTTATGCCTCACTCACTTGGTTCCGGGCTTCGCGTTTGTGCCGAGCCATCCCCGCCATCTTGTGTCGCAGCATCCATTCATCGGACCCCGTTGCCCACAATTGCTGCATCCGCAACAGGCACACGGTCCCGTACCAGGCACCGCTACCCGCAGGTTCGCACAAGATGTGCCACAGTTCTCTCTCGGCACCAGCGTCTGTGACTCCGACTCCTGCGCCGAGGGTCAGGGCGTCATCCTCGGCCTCCGGCCTCTCACCCTCGGGGCACCGAAATGCTCAACGTTTTCCGGAGCGCCTGAGTCGCACACAGCCCAATATTTTCCGCTCCGCCGGTGCAGTCTATGTTCCGCCGCCTTTTCAGGAGTATTTCTGCACTGGGGGGCCCCGGCCCCAGCTAGTGTCGGCCTTGACCAGCAGATTCAACGCGGAGCTGTTCTATCCCGCGTCCGCCATGCTCAGCGGTTAGCCACGCCCCCAACTCAGAGTATCCATAACTCCATTCTGGAACTAAAGGGCATCCTTCACCTCACCGAACTCTCCTTCTGGAACCTCAAGCTCCCGCAGAACTTTACTCCCCCTCACCGAGCCCCTCCATCACCCGTTACCACTATCCCTGAGACACCTTCGCCCGCGCAAGCAGCCCTGCCACCTCTCAGAGGAGGAAATTCTAGCCCTCCTCCTCACCTACAAATCAGCCCCCGAAACCCCAAGTCCTCTTGACTTGAGTGACGAACACGCTATCCATACGGTTGCAATCAACTCCAACAGACCAGCTACTCTCCACAACAGAGGAGTTATTAATAACAACCTAGCGCAAGTTCCAATTTCCGCCCCTACTCACGACACACCCTGACCCCCCTCTGTCCGGCCTCTTAATCAACTGCCGCTCCGCAGTAAAGCATGCCACCGATGCCGCCGATCTCATCCTGAGCCAAAAATCTGACATAGCAATCCTGACCGAATCTTGGCTCAATGAATCCTCATCTCCCTGCCTAGACCTCCTAGTCCCTCCGAACTATAATATCGCAAGGCTGGACAGGCACTCAAAAAAAGAAGGGGGAGGCATTGCCTGCATCTACCGCTCTAACCTCCTCGTATCCGAACTTCTGGCAGATCCCACAGACTCTCGCGAATACCTTACACTCTCCATATGCAGTAACGCCACTCAACTGTGCAGACTGCACATCTTTTATCACCCCCCAGGCATGAAGGACACCTTCACTGACCACCTCATGGAAATCATCACAGCCAAGGTTCCCCCAATTCCAAAGACTTTTTCCTGGGTGACTTCAATCTGCACTGGAATGACCTCAAGGACCCTCAGATCAACGCCATCATAGACTTCCTGGCCGACCTAGCCCTTACCCAAGCCTGCACACTCCCAACACACTCGAAAGGCGCCACTCTTGACTGGATCATCGCTAAAGAATCAGCGGTCAAGCTTATCTCGATAGACCCATGCGACTGGTCTGATCACCACGCTATTACCTTCCACTTACCTGGCACCCACAAGACAAGGGCACCGCAACCTGCGATTCCCCAACGTTGGGTTAGAGACACTAAGAACCTTGATCTCGGGAAACTGGCTATACGCTGCGAGATTGACCTCCCCCCCCCCTTCATATCACAACGGTCAACAACCTCACAAATCACTATACCACTACTATGTCTAACATTCTGGATGATCTTGCTCCGCTAAAGCTAAAAAGAACCCAAATCAAAGACAGAAACCCCTGGTTCAACTGATCCCTCAACAATGAAAGGAGAACCCTCCGGCAGACAGAAAGAAACTGGAGACAGCACCCCTCAGCCTCCATTTAAAACTTCTCCGCCAGACCAGAAATGCCTATAATAGGAACATCCTCAATTCAAAAAAATAATTCTTCAGATCAGAACTGGGGAACGCCAAGAACAGACCTCGCAAGCTCTTCGAAATGGTCAAACACCAATCTAACAAATTGGCAAAAACCTCCAAGGAAACCCCCAAATCTCTAATAACATGCGAGGAATTTTCCTCTTTCTTCTCTGACAAAATTACTGCCCTAGGAAACGAACTCAGATCCGCTTCCTACTCCCAACCCCCTACGAAATGGCCTCATCTCTCCCCGTTGCCCCCCCCAGATTTCACCCAAAAACCTAGCGCACTGGTCCAACTTCAAAGTTTATGACGACCATTCTGTCTCGAAAATTCTATCCTCCCTAAACCCAAACAACCACTTCAACAACCCACTCCCCTCAAACTGCTTAGCCGCTGCTTCCCAATCTATCATTCCTAGTTGGACAGCAATAATCAACGCCTCCCTTCTTCAGGGGTCGATACCTGACTCTCTAAAAGCCGGTCAAGTCACCCCCATCTTAAAAAACCTACGTTGAACCCTGCTTCCCCTGACAACTTTAGACCTATATCCAATATCCCACTCCTAGCCAAAGTTCTGGAGAAATGTGTGCAACAGCATTTAAGCCAACACATCACCAACTTCAACCTGCTAGACGACTTCCAATCCGGTTTCAGGCCTGGGCACAGCACTGAAACCACCATTCTCCTCATCGTGGATGATGCCCACCAAGCCCTTGACTAAGGCAAAACCTGTCTCCTTATCCTCTTAGATCTATCCTCAGCTTTCGATACGGTCAACCGCGAAATACTCCTCGAACGCCTTAAACTCATGATGGTACTGGACGGCCCTGTTCTCGAATGGTTTAGGTCCTTCCTCCAGAACCGCTCTCAGAGATTCCTAATTGTCCGCTCCCTCTCCGATCACGGTCGGAGTCCCCCAAGGATCAACCCTGTCCCCTACCCTCTTCAATCTTTACCTCGAACCGCTAGCAGAAGTTCTACGCACCGCCAATATCTCCTACCACATGTATGCCAACGACACCCAGATCTACATCAAAATCTCTTCTCCTGAGGAGATTCTTGCCCTGAACGAGGCCTTGAAGCTAACGGTCCAATGGCTCTCCTCTAACGCTAAAGAACAGAATTTCTTCTAATCTCCCCACCCAAAACCAACCCTGACATTCAGGAATGGACTAAGGCGATCACAGCGTTAAACTGCCCACCGACCATATTGGACTCAGCCAAATCCCTTGGAATAACCCTAGACTGCAGCCTGAATATGCGTGACCACATCAACTTGATGGCCAAAACAGCCAGATTTCACCTGAGCTATCTAAGAAAACTGAAACCTTTCCTCAACACTCCCGACCTAAAAATGGCAGTCCAGGCACTAGTCATCTCCAGACTCGAATACGGATGCTCTACCCTCTCGGGCCTACCCAAGATCTCCCTGGCCCCCTTAAAAGCCTGCCTCAACGCCACCGCCACCAGACTCCTAACAGGCTCAAAGAAATTCGACCACATCTCCCCACACCTGAAAGCTCTGAACTGGCTCCCTCTGGAGGCCAGAATCTAACTTAAACTGGCTAGCATCACTCACCTTGGATTTACCGGATGCTACCCACCCGGCACTGCCGGGCATCCCACCCTTGAGCCCTTGGACTTCTCGCTCTTGTAAAATGTATATACCTGTCTTTATTCCCAAATGCTTCCTCCCCCCTCCTATGTCTTTTGTGTACAACCTATTAATCCTGTAAAGCGCTCTGATACCCTAACGGGTCAAGTTCGCGCTCTATAAAAAACACAAAAATAAAATAATAAATAAAATAAAATAAATTTATTTTGTTAGGGAAATGTATATGCATCTTTACACGTTTTAATTTACTTAAGTTGAGTGACATTTACACTTCTCAAGTTAATAAACAAAATGATGCATATGTAGTAAAATGATACAAGTGAAATAATGGGCCAATTAAAAAATCACAAAATGCTCTTTCTGATTTAATTTAGGATTAACCCCGCGTGTGCCAACTGGTTAATTCACTGCTCCAGGATGATGGTCCGAGTCATCCACAGTGTTACTTGTACCACACAGGCACATCTGCAGTGCCTTATCTGCGCTACAAGGGCCACGTATGTAAAATAAAGCATGCTGTAGCACAAGTAAATGCAATTTATTTGCACAGTTGGTGTCCCCCGATCCCTGCCTGTTGGTAATCAAGCCAATTACCCAGGAACGCAGTGAGGCACCTCTAGACACTGGCAGACAGCTAACGTTGTCAGGTGAAACCTAAAATAAGTTTGTTTTTGTTGACAGCACATGTAAGTGGTGTTCCAAGTATGTGCCATGTTGCTTGTCTGCCTGATCTCTTCAGAGACACCAAAAGTGATGGTGTTCTGATGCCGAGACAGAAGATTCTTGTGAAAACGCAAATCGTACAGTGTGGCCACCATCTCACAGTGATGTGGGAACATGTTTAAAATCACCCGAATCCTTTCATTCTGCAATAAATAAAGCAGCCACAATATCATAATAGCTTAAGAGTATACTTAGGGGACCGTGCCAAATTCCTCTTGCTCTAAAACGGATATTGTTACGATTGTCCATGGACATCAACACTCTTATTCCACCTTACAGAAACGTGTTGTGTTAAGTGGTAATTGGGCTTGTTTGGTATGTGATCCTACTTATGGATATTTCTTTTGATATATTTAAATATGCAATGTAATTCCTTGTAAACTGTGACATGTAAATATAATTTTATGCTGATGTAAGTATTATTTAAAATAAAAATGATATATTAATTTACAATATTTGTGCCCACCAAGGATAGCTCAGGAGCCATGTTCTGGCATATCAGGATGGAATTACCATCACAAAAAGGAACCATTCAAGGTTTACAGAGTTCTTGCCTTTATTTGTTCTAGCTTCAGTCTGCACAGTGCTCTATTTGAGTGCAGAAAAAGAAATGGCATTTGTGAGGGATTGAGGCAGCTTTCAGGCGAACCATGTTAGTTTGAAACATTCAATGCCCTGTCAGTTGCATTTTTACCCGCGGCTCCCAGCTCATCAGTCTGTAGGAAGCAGAAGCAGTGCAGCTTATTTTGAACTAAACTCTCTAGCTTAATAATTACGAGCGATTTATCAAGCAGTTCCAAGCATTATTTGGGCAGAGAGAATATAAAGAAGTCGCACATATAGGTCTTCTAACACTACAAAAGAAAACCATGATTTAATAACTTACATCAGCTATTTCCTGACGCTACCCGTGGAGGCTTTATGGACAGATAAAGCATCAGTGGCTGATTTCCAATCGAGGTTAAAAAAAGGAATCAAAAGATGCCTTATCTTTTGATTCAGTATAGTTGTTAATTGACCAGTAAGTATTTATTCCAAAGACTTAAAGCCACATCAAATACATGTAAAAGAAGCCTTACTAGACTATGAAAACACTCACTATGTGCAAATACTGAGAAATGTGTATTTGTAGCTACCCAAGATGCATTCTTAGGGTTCCAGATCTCAGGGAAAGGCTTCAGCGACAATGGAGACATTATCTTGAAGGGGCAGTTCAATTGATTATGGTTTGGACCAATCATAAAAACGTATCACGCCTGTGATCAATGAAATGTCTCATTGCAAGACATGCTCGATGATCACTCTTCATCTGTTGTTTCCAATTTAAATCTGCCTACACATTGGGGAATAAACATGGCAAAGCAGACACCTTGTGAAGACAGGGAGAAGAACTAGAAAACCCTTTGCAGGCCCATGAATAAACTTCTAGACCAAGTCACTTTCAGCAAAGGCAAGTGAAACGATAGATTCAAGAGGAGCCTAAGGGAAAAAAGAAAGTAGGTATGCTATTGTAATGAAAGGGAGCCTTGTGTCTTCCACACCCAGATATCCAGATTCAGGCAATGAAAAGGTGCAATAACTTACCAGTATCTAGACACCTGGGACATAGAAAAATACAAGAACTATTCAGGGACAGTTGTGGTGGCCTAATGTGACTGTATCGGTAAAGAACAGCTTGAGGCTCACAGGTTACTTCCCACTTTTGGAAGGAATAATTGAAAAGTGTGGTACCAAATACCTTCCTTCCACTAGTTCCCATTTGCGAACCAATGGTACCATTCAGCCACGCATTTTGTTTGCTTGCATTTCTTCCATCTCTGTGCCATCTGTTAAGCATCTCTTAAAAAATAGTAAGGAAGACAGTTGCTTAACACCTCCTAAAGGCCAAGACAAATCATAAGAGACAGGCAGATCACAAGTGTACCCAGCTCCCATCTAACAATAAGGGATACGGTCTGGGTTTCCACTAAACATGTGCAACTCCCAGGGTCCCACCAAACGTTGCCACTAGATTTGTGGATCACTTTTTTATTCTGAGGTTGGTTGGTTCTGTCAGGAATATAAAGGAACAATATAAAATAACAGCACGGGAAGCAGTACATTTTGACCATTATCCATGGTTTAGCGAATCATATAAGGTCAGGCACTGAGACTGTGGAACATGGACATTAGCATAAGTTATACCCTAGTTACACTTGCGGGTTACTCCCTGCACAGTCCCTGTTCCTCCTCTGCTCCTTTTTGTCCTACAGTACATTAGCTTGCTTCTAGTTCCTACGCTTTCAAATTTCTAAAGACTCCATCTCCGCTGTCTCTCTTAACGTGTTCATTGCATCTTCAGTGGCTATTCCTCCAAAAATGCCCTGTCACCACCCAATATCTGCAACGGTACTCACCTCTCTTCGCCTTTACAGATTTCTTCATCTGAGCGAAAGGTAAGCTGATAACACTATTGATCCACGTGTTATGCATTTTGGTGTTGGTTAGATCACGAGTTCTTATAGTCTTTGTCCTGTTTTTTTCCAAGATTACCAAGCTGTGGATCTTTGATGATCTGAAGCTGCTATTGGATCCATCCAGTACCAGTGTGTCTGGTGTCTTAAGCTTTTACCTAATTTGCTCCTGGTTCCTAGTTCAGATATTTCTGTTCAGTATCTTGTTTAGAGCGGGTGAATGACGTGAACTATCAGCTGTATCATTTGGGTATTTAATCATTACAATAAACCCTGAGAGTTTGCTACACCACTTATCCACCCATCATGTATTCTGCTGGCAATCCCTTGCAAGTAATGGTACACATCATTTCCAAAATATAGACTGGTTAGGCACTCCTCGAAAAGAGTGAGCATTTTTGTTGTCCTGGATTAATGCAATAACATAGACTGCAAGAGGATATGCCGTTGGTTTCTCTCAATGAACTCAGTACGACCACTGAAGGCATAACGAGTGGAGCAAGTGCCTTTCCATCTCCTCAAACAGAAACAGGAATAGTGAGTGGTAAATTTACATGCAACCCTCATTTGTTTGAAACATTCATAGTTTAGTGTCAGCTACATTATTATCCAAGGTTCAGAATTTTCCTACAGCCACCTCAAGCCAACATTCGAGGCTACGGCAGGAGCCGTTCTGAAACAGTGTCTTACAGTTTCCCCCATTTTTCTTCTGGTCCTAGTTAAGTTATTACTATTCAGTTTCTTGATAAAAACGGGAGGAAGATTGGGACTGTTATTTGTATCGATTGAGGGTTAAATTCTTAAAACAAAACTTCACACTTTATGACTAGCAATCTCCATTCAGGCCAGGAAGATGCACAGAATCAGTACTAATAAACATCTGTGACAACATCTTCCCAACTCTTGATTCAAATTAACTGGCAGAACTCATCCTCCTCAATTTATCTACGCCTATGACCATTAAATCACTTCTTTTCTGTCAGAAGGAAGACAACAAATAGGGATCAGCTCATCTGATGTCATCTGGTAAAACTGGCATCCCACAATGTTCATCTTTCTCCTTTTTCATCTGATCTGTACTTACACTTTTTCGCACATGTCATCGTTACTAATCATCTTCGAATCCAGATGTGTGTGGACGAAGACCAGATATTTCTCCAACAGGACAGAATCGTGACATGCCAAAGCAGCATCACAATCTGCTTGGAACATATCAGGGCTTAATGTGTAAAATAATTAGCGACGATGCCCAAAGCTCTGCTTAGAAGTTCGCAGCCGGTGCAATTGAAAGTCAGTGCCCTCAATACCAAGGCTACAGAGCATTGAATCCACCTTGGGCCTCTTTATCTCACTGTTGCAGGTTCATGCTTTCTCCCTTGGTGACAGTTTTTCTGTCATTCTCTTCTGCCTCTTTCCCTGCTTGTGTTTTTTTTCCCCCTTTGGCTCTTGGGAAATGTCTGGTGAGGAAAAATAGATGCCTAAAAATGAGTGTAGCTGCCCCTCACCGGCAACTGCTGGCTCAAATTAAGCACGGGAACATATTCTCTACTGAATGATAGAAAGCTTATTATGTCTCTGTTTGGAAAAACTGAAAGATCATACATAGGCATGGGCCCAACTCCTATCTATCCTTATATTTTTTCGGCCTCTGGATTTAGGGCAAGCCCAAACCATTTACAATATTAGAAAAACATAGTGTTCATTTTTGACACTGAAATGTACTTCACTCCAGAGGCAGCTGAATTTTTTTTTGTTATTCAACTGTCTGTGCTTGGAAAATCTGTTTCTTCACTTCTCTCACCTCATTGACCTAGCAAGAGCATTGATCCTCTCCAGACTGGATTGCTTCAATATTGACTATGCAGTTTCCCCAAGTCTAAAATCCAGAAATTGCCAAGAGTACAAACCAGGCGATAATAACATGCCTTAACCTCAGAAAGAGACAAACCTTTACTGGCTCCCTGTAAAACAGAATATGAAATTCATTGTACTCTATTTCTGATGGATACTTCTAACCACAGATTCCTCCTCTTGTGAATTTTCCCAGTGCATCAGACTGGACCTGGAAACTGTAAAAGCAGTTTTTCTGTGCGCCGGCACGTGACATCTTGCAGCCCTGCACAGACATCGCTGTGCTCTAAAGTGACAAACTGATCCACATATAAGTGCCACCCATGCTCGCTGACATCAGTTCCTGTCTTTCCAAACCTCCAGATGCGGATCCAAAGCTTCTCCTTGGTCTTTTGACTGATACGTCAAAAAATTATTCAGTGTGCAAGGGAAAATATCACCCCCTAAAACAACAGAGTTTAAGCCGTGTAGGGACTGTCATATACAGATGTCTGTGACAAACCATAACGAATTTGGTGGTGCCTGGATTCAAAGCACGGCTCCAGGGCCTGTGGTGACTGGACCCAAATGATCCTGAAGGCCATACGGGACCATGAGGCCAAACTCTATGTTGCTAAGCAAAGGAAAACTCCATGCCGCTACCAATCAGAGTCGAAAGGAAGCTCCCATTCCTGCTATTGAAGTCGTTCCCTCAGTGGTTCATCATTGCGGTCGAAGGTTTTCGGTAAGTCCGAGGATAAAAATTCACAAGCCGCTGCAGCAAGAATCAGCCCCTTCATGCCACTTTCGGACACCAGAGAGGGCACAGGATTGTCAACGTGCGTCCCGGTCTCACTTCCATCTCCATAGGAGCCTATACCGACTTTGGTCGTGGCCCACCCTGAATTCCATCAGTGATGTTGCAGCAAGAATAGGCCTTCAGAGAGACTATGATGTGATGGAGCAAGGTAAATGAGAACATTTTGAACCCCCTAATATTAATATTAATAATTAACGTTATTAATTAATTTGACAACTAATCAATATTTTACGTCTTCTTATATACATTTTCGGTAACTTGCAATTTATGTGCAAACTAACCTACTTACAATTGTAAAAAGTGAAATAATAATAGCATAATGGTCTGCGTAGTACTAATTAAAATAATGTTGCATGATTTGTGCTATGTAGTAAAATGTATTTGTGGCAAAAGTATGCGGATGGTAAGTAAACAATGCTTTATGTGTCGCTTTTGCTAGGTAACACCTAATTGGGATACGTAGAAAGACGGGTGGGAAACGAAAAGGCTTATTTTCCTTAGTCTTAACTATTATTGTGTTTGTTTTCATAATAGTTCGCTCAGGCCTGCTAGGCCGCGCTGTAAAAATGGCTGCCGAGGTAGATGAGCTTAACGCGCAAGTGCAAAATGGCTTCCAAGCGGAAGAAAAGCTGCAGAAATATACCACGTGATTGCTTATAGAAGCCCAGAATGAAAAGGGGATCAAGGTCACCATGACCTGTCACCAAGATGGGTGCCAATAAGGGACTCAGCGAGAATGCATGGGAACCAAAGATGCAGCCGTGAATTAACAATGAACTGTTTTAATAAAGATACAAAAGAAGTTACAAATGAGGAACTGTCAATCGGATTGGTAATGTCCTAAAGCCGTGTGAAAGGACAAAATTATAAACATTTTCGGAACTGGTTTGAACAAGGAGGGCAATGAGGAGATGCTTGCCACCCCTCCAATGGACCAATTAGCCTGAATCTCGCCCCAAAGATTGAAACATTTCTGTTTAGTAAGCTAGTAATAGGGTATAAGAGGACCTGCTCTTAAGTAGGAGGAGCGCTATTCATACTTAATTTTTGAGCACTGGACGCTGATGCTGGAGAACCGCTGCTATTTTTTCCATAGGCCATTTTCTTTTAAAATAATTAATCTTTTTGTTTTAAATCTGACTGGGAAGGAACGGGAACGTTGCGGGAAACCTGTATAGGTGGCCTGTCGAGGAATCCTGTTTAGCGGGACAGTCAGTCAGTTTTTGGGAGTTCTATGCTGTGATCTGCAATTTATCTGCTGTGACGAACTTTATTTTTCCATCTAAAAGGGTATGCATAAATTCTTTAAAGTTTCTTCCTTATAATGATAATAAATGTATTAATTGATTAATAAAATTGAGACTTTCTATGCATTTTAAACCTTTAGATAAACTTTATTTCAAATTAAAACTATGAGTCTGTGGTTCTTTAGCTCAATAATAAATGCAAATGTTAATAGGTTAAAGTGATTGAGCTGGTCTTAATCACCATCAACTGATTCCTACTAGTTGGTCCATCGACCAATGAGCGGAATACCTTGATGTTTTAGAAATCGACAGGATTAATCTAATTATGTATGATGTTTGAGAAATTATCTTGTCAACTTTAAAAAGGTATCCCGTTCTCTTCCAGCAGTCATTAACTTTTTCTCCTAGGTAAAGGTGGATGAGATCCAGGGAATATTTGAGTGAGTGAATGTATATGAGGTGTTATGGGCCCCACCGTCATATTGGTATAGTTGTTGGAAAAGAGTGTTTCCAACCTGGATGTTATGTCCACAGGAGAAGAAATTATATTAGTCGCGCTGGATCAGATGCATATATCTGGAACTTTACTGCCTCCTTCTGGTGTGCTTTCGTGCCTCAAGGATCTGCAGGAGCCTCCAGTCAGACTTCTGCTGGCAGGTCTGCCCTCTTGCCTTCTGTGCTCTTTGGACTCGCATCAAGTTCAGCACTGGCTCCGTTGCTGACCTTAGTTCCAGTGCCATACCCTGTGCTGTTTCCTTTTGCATTGATCCCAATACAAAGGCTGTGTATGTTGGAGGAAGATGTACATCCCATGGTGCTATCAGATTCCAAGCAGAATCCACTCCAACCTCAACTGGGATCACTTCTGGCTCTGACTGGCACTCATCTACCGGGCAACCCTTCAGATTCCCATACCTTATTTTTACCGCATGGTACGGTCCAGACTTTTCACAATCTTTTTGCCACTGATTTGGACAGTGATAATTATGATAGCAGGGACAACTATGTTCCCCAATATGATGAAGAAAACTAGTATGATGAACTTCAGGATGCCAGTGGGCTGAATACTTCCATGAATACTGGCCTTGATTCCCCCTGGTCCTGCCATGGAGGAAAGTGCCTCTTTTGCTGTTGTTATGCAAAGAGTGGCAGATCTTCTTGATTTACCGCTATCCACAGTGAAGTAAAGACTACTTTATTGACAGAAGTATTTCAGCCTGGTCATGCTCCCATGAAGCCAATGTTATCATTTAATGAGGCCCATACGGATACTTTTTTGGGCACATGTTCAAAACCTTGTTCAGGTCCGCCTGCTAGCAGACATGTTGCTTATCCCCATCGCACTGCACTAGGTGATCCAACCTTTTTACTTAATACCCACCAGCAAAATTTATCCCAGTGCTTTTCCTACTACTCCGCTTGATCGCGAATCCAGAAGAATAGGGACCTTTTTGGCAACAAATGCTCCATCCACAAACCTAGCTCTGAGATCTGTCAATGCCAGCTGTTTTCTGGGCCTCTATTCCCATGCCCTTTGGGATACTATTAATATATGTAAAACAGGAGCTATAAGTAGACCCAAAAGTACAGGGGGTATAATTATATGCATACAACAAGAACATAGAGAAAAAAGAACATAGTAATTTCACAGTGAATGCAGTTGATGTTTCCCAGAAGGTACACGTTTGTAATTGTTCTTGCACAACATTCAATTAATGAGAGAAAACCTTTTCAGCCAGGATATTGTCGACAGCGTTTTGGCCATCTATTATTTAGCAGGTCATCACCAAAACAAGAAAATATTTCAGCAAGGAGATATTTAAAATGCTAGGAGATCACTTCCAAGAAAATTAATGAATCTTGGTAACGTCTGATCAGAATAATGTGGAGGCATGAGAGTAAATAGCATCCAGAATGCCAACAGAAACTCCGGATCAGTGCTGTATGTCAGAAAAGTCACTGACTTGGTATTGCCTAGAAAAAAGCAGAGGCACAATGTCCTCTATCAGTGGGCTGGTGCCAGTGAATAAGGTTCGAGTGGATTGTGCATATTCAAACAAAAATAAAGGTTTTAAAAAAAATTGAATGGCATGCGAACTTTAATCAGTGGTACCAGCCCACTGACAAAGGACTTTTCCCCAGCATTTTAATGGACTGAGGATGGTTAAAAGTATTTCCACTGTCATACATTTTAAGTTCTAGTAGGGAAAATATTTTTCCTTGTGGAGCAACCCCTTCTCCTACTCCCCTATACATGCTCTTCCAAAGTGTGAAACTACCTCAAATGGTGGAAGAATACCCACAATAGCTTTAGAGAGTTAACCAGTTTTTCCACATGAACTCACCTAGAAATTCTCTTACATCGTCTCCCAAACCTGAATTTGCAAATGTTGAAATTTCACAGTTGGGACAGCAATGTCAGTTTATAGTTGTGTCCCATACTCTTAGTGTCCACCTGCAAGTATCTCTCATCCAGTTTTTTGGATTTGGCCTCAGACTCGCTCTAATCTAGCATATGTGCCAAGACCTAGGCCTGCCTTTGACAAGAGTCTGGCCCAGCACTTGTCCTGGATCTGGAGTGGTGCACCAAGCCAATAGTGAATGGGGACTATTGTCCCTGTAATGATGTCATGACTGGAGTGTGGTGGCGGCACCATATCATGTTTAGTAATGTTCATAGTGTGACCAGACCTTTTCATCTGTGTCACAAGAGTGGAAGCCTACTGGCCCACTCATGTGAATTTCTGCTGCTAGCGATAAACTTAGATCCTAGCACTGAGATCCCGAGAGCATGGATGTTGGTGAAGGAAGTGTAACAAGTGAGTTGCACACTCTTTGATGGTATGAGTCAGGCAGAGTGAAACAGGGCTGTGGGTTCCATTTCAGGATCCCTGGCCTGTCTCTGTGCACAAGATGGAGCTGAGATTACTTCCCAGACAGTGGAAGTGTGTTGCTGACTTTCCAGAGATGTAGGGAGGGAACCTGGACACTGAAATAAAATGAGAGGAGAGAGGCTTCAAACTCGGAAATTTGATTGGATCCTTTAATTCAGAAAGCTGATGATTAGTCTTCTTGGAAACTGCTATTGGGTGGATGGTAGGAGTTAGGGGTGGGACTCAAGTTACTGTTGTCAGGACGTTAAGGATCTATTGAATAGGGCCAGCCTTTTGTATCTCCTCCTGACCCAGGCCCTCGTCAGCAGCAGACTCGACTACGGAAACGCCCTCTACGCAGGAGCCCCGACCAAGCTCATCAAACGACTGCAAAGAATCCAAAACGCCTCTGCACGCCTGATCCTCGACATTCCACGCCACAGCCACATCACCCCCCACCTGAAAAACCTGCACTGGCTCCCCGTCGACAAGAGAATCTCCTTCAAACTCCTGATCCACGCACACAAAGCACTCCACAAAACCGGCCCAGCCTACCTCAACAGTCGACTCTCCTTCTACGTTCCCAACCGTCAACTCCGCTCCGCCGACCTCTCCCTGGCCACCGTCCCGCACATCCGGAGAACCACCACCGGAGGAAGATCCTTCTCTCACCGCGCCGCCAAGATCTGGAACACCCTTCCCCTCAACCTACGACAGACCCAAGACCTGCTGACCTTCAGGAGACGACTCAAGACCTGGCTATTCGACCAGTAGCGGCAACACCCCCCCTCCTCTCCCTCAGCGCCTTGAGACCCTCGCGGGTAAGTAGTGTGCTTTACAAATCTTGTGATTGATTGATTGATTGATTGATCACGGTCAATTGTAGCTATGATAGTCAGGTGCAGACTGCTCACTACTCTTTGTGACTCTTAACACTAAGAGTGTGGAGGACAACCTGCGAAAAAGGCATAAAAAGAGAACCAACACAACCCTGTTCTAAAACTGCAGATTGAGAATACACATCCCCTATATGTTATACCTGTATGAGAGTGGGAGCCGCAGACCCTCTTCCTATTCCATTTCAAAGTTCTCTTTGACCAAGGAGGTGGTGCTCTAAAGAGTGCCCTGAGGATGTGGAAATGTACCTTTTAGGGGTACACTGGTGCAGGGTCACCCTCTTGTCCACGGCTTCAAAGAGCAACAAAATAGAAATCAGCACTGGAGTTGGAATAAATAACAAGTTTATTATAATCACTCATGAGCGGGACCACGTCCATACAACACTCTCAAGTGTTGCAGGAGGTAGTACACTGAATTCACAAACTGTGTCCCTTTTATACCGGTTTTCTGCACTGTAAGCATGTGAACAGAAATAGGAAGAACACGTTTTAGAAACAGTTATCAGCAAACAAGGGCAGATGAATAACCACTTGGTCAGCAAAGTGGGAGGGGGAGCAGAAATGCCTATGGCAGCAGTAAATGATTGACAGTTAACATCTATGACCAGGTGCACTGGCAGCTACAAACCCTCAGCATATACATTGCTTTTAGCTGAGTCAGGAAGTCAACTAAAATAGATAACACAAGCAGAGTGAAAAGACGAGAGCAGAGGACGGGAGAATTACGAAGGAAACTAAATGGCCACCACAGCAAAAATGGCTGTTGCTTATGCCAAGTAAAATATTACACATTTCCACAAGGACCACTGCAAAACCAGAGCTAGTGTCTGCCTGACCGCCAGCTTTCCAGAGTCAAGTGTATATCACTTGGATCTGTGCACTGTTGAAGGGTGCCAGAGTGAATCCTTACACCATCACTGCTATTGCAGTCGTGGCACATGCCCAATTGTGCCCAATCGGCCTGCATCATTAAAGAAGGAAATGGCGTTGACCTGTGGCACTGGTTCATGAGGTCAAAGTGGCACTTGACAAGTTGTGTTTCAGCAAACCAGGCTATTGAAGAAGAAAACTGTGAACCCATGGCACCTGTTCCAGGGTGACCTGAATGGACTAAATGCGTGGCTAGCCCTAGCACTTGCCAATTGTGTGCTGCACAGACTGCGCTGCACAGAAAAAGAAGATACTGCCTTGAGGCACATTGTCCCCATGTGCTGAAGCCCTGATTGGCAATCCATGGCACTTACTCTCAGCGCTCCTTATTGGACCTAGCCGTTGCTGCCAAAAGTGCTTCGAAGCTGGTAAGTTGCTGCTGATGGACCTTGTAGTGTCGTGAGACTTTGTGTCCTTAGACCCTTGCAGGTCTGGGCGAGCTCAATAGAGGAAGTACGTAACTTGTTGGGAGGTGTTAAGGTGTGGTTATCAATGGTCATGACGTAATCAAAGAACAGAGTGAGATTGTATGTGGAGGAATAAAGAAATACAATCCAGAGCTTTGTGTGTGGCGTATTCCTTTGCATGCTTCAGTGCTGGGAAGGACGCTACAGACCGAAGCCTGGAATGATGATTGCATCACCTCCATTTATCAGGGAAGCCCAGCGACTATCACCAAGACTACCTGGTGGCCCAGATGGAAGAGGGCCACTATTGCCACCTCCTCCAGGACACTGCTACGCTGCCTGCATATGCCCAGCCTGAGTGAGGCAGCCACATGACTCGACTGTGGCTTGCAAGCCTCCAGTGAGCATGGGTTTTGAGCTGGTGGCCAGCCCATGACGTACTGCAGCCTAGAGAGTGGGTAAGAGATACCGAACGCTCATATATTTCTTAAACAGAATAATAATTCAAGAGCAGAAATGTTTCACCAGCACTGTTTTCTGCATCTGGAAAATCCTGGTAGAGAGAGGGGGAGGACTAGAATTACTAGCTGCACTAGCCTCGAGCCTGCTTTTCAGGTATTTGGTAATTTTTGCATAATGTGTATTGATACATCTTATTGTATAATAAAATAATTTTCATTTTCTAAAAGATGCACTGGGTTGAACAATCACGTTATTGTGCTGCTGGGCGTACGTTGAGCTCTGAGCTTGTTGTACACCCACATGAACCTCCCTGCGAAGCATGGGACTGCTCTTCATCACTACTACTGAGAGTCAAGTGCTAAAGCAGTTGTACTTAGCCCAGTTGTACGACAGACCCAAACAAACTAGAGGCAAGGGATCTGAGCCCCCACAGCTGTGGCCCATTAGCCCCTGCTTGCTTTGTAGCTCCCTGAACAGGGTCTGACATCCACCATACTTATGGCATTACCATTTTGGCAAATCCCATTTGCAAGTGTGAATGTCTGCCTTTCCTGATTCTGTGCATCCGGAATAAATCTTGACTCAATTTCCTTGCGTTTCTAAACTGATTTTAGGGAGTGCAGAAACTTCAACAAACTTACCCAGTATGGAGATGAGTGAGTGTGGACCATGCCATACGTCAGTCAGTAAGGAATATCATCAAAGATTTTTTTGAGTAATGAGCAAAGGGTGCCCTATGAGAAGCGTACTAGAATAAGACCGGAGTACAATACTGGAAGAACAAGGACAGGATAAGTTATCAGCAGATAGAGGATAGGAAACAACTAGGAAAAAGGTAACATGGGATGTAATTGTCTACAATATATCAGAATTCAGGTTTGGGATCAGTTTGTTTGGTACACTGCATCCTGAGTTTCATTTTGACGTCCTTTTTTCTGCTGTGTCGGTCTAGCAATACTATATTGCCCAACACGTTGGTGCTGGGGTGGTGGGAGAGGTTGTGCATTGAACTATGTCTTAGTTGACCCTATTGGAATTTTCACTAGACTTCATAGATTTTCTAAGCCTTGATGCCTTGTCCTCTTAGTGGCAAAAAGCATGGGTAATGAATACAAGTAGACAAATATCCAATTGGGCTAGTTGCCCATGCGCATCATGATCTTATGATTATGGCAACCGAGTTTTTTTTAATTCATAATAGGTCCTGCGTTATTATGAACACATGTTGAAGGGATCACAATTGCTATCTATATTACTTCAGTTGCCCACATTTAATGGAGATTACTATCGTTTTATGACTTTACAATGTGTTCTTTTATAAGCCTTCAAAATCACCTATTGTCATAGCGAATAACCAGTGCCATAAAGATATATGATGATGAGCAACCTGTCGTAGACCTGTGACATGTCACCTGTGCACAAAGTGCAAGGGATTTCCCTCCACAAAGATACTGGCATACCTGCAAAAAAAAAGTCAGATTAAATATTAACTGTGCAGCCTTTTATGATGATCCTCATTCTGCTCTTTCCAAGAGCTTTCATTAGACTGTGCATGCTTAGACATCCACACTCCAGGGCTAGAGGAGATGCCTCTTCTGCAATAAATCGTCAGACAGCATCAACCTTGCAGAACATATCCTGATATAGGCTGGCCCTAGTGTTTAGGATTTCATATCACTTCACATTCATGTAAACGACTGATGCACATGCTCTCATCAGTTTAAAAAAAAATAATTACAAACTACAGACTTGGGATCTACCTATCCCAAAATGTTCAACTAATCAAAGTTTTAAAAATGGATCCAAACTTTTCAGCCCGCCACAGTCAAAGCCCTGGTAGACACAGGATCGAGGACAGCAAGAGGATGGAAGCACACTGCCGTACATCACAGCACGGTTCGCCCCTCAGCATTATGGCAAATGCAGTACAATGTTTGTGCTTATTTGAATATTAGCTGTAGTTTTTCAACAGAGTTGGTGCAGATAGTGCTGTTCATCTCTAGGCACGTTTCTGGATTGTGTCCTTCATCACTATAGATCAGAAAAATAAATTACATCAGGGGTTGATAAGATTGCTGCCACAGTCCTCTCAGGTCTCAGTACATCTCACTGGCGCACAGGTGCATCTCCGAAAGCTCGTCGGCTCGCTGGCTCAAGGGAGCCTTTTTAAACAGAAGGTGGATGGGAGAACAGTGCCTCATATCACAGTTCACCCCTTAGCAGTATGATACATGCAGTACAATGTTGGTGTTTACTTGAATATTAGCTGAAGTTTTTCACCAGAGTTGGTGCAGATAGTGCTGTTCATCTCTAGGCACGTGTTTCGGGATTTTATCCTTCATCAGTAGAGGTCAGCCAAAGAGCTGACGAGCTCACCTGGGATGCACCTATGTGCCTGTGGCATGGTACTGTGACCTTTGAAAACTTGGGCAGCATTTCAGCAACCCAGATGACTTTTCTTTGCTCTCTACTACTTCTGCTCTCTACTGATGAAAGGGTAAACTACAGAAACATGTGTCTAGAGATAACAGCACTTCCTGCACCAACTTTGGTGAAAAACGACAGCAACTTTAAAATTAAGCATACTGCATTTACCAGAATGCAATGGGGTGAAGTGTGCTGGGATGAGAGACAGTGTGTCCCCCCCCCCCCCTCGTGTTTATCTATCATTAAGGTTTTGATTTCTACCAGAAGCGAAAAAAGGTCTGGGGAGCTTAGGTTCTTTTTCACAGACATTAAGAATGTGCCACTGTGAACTGATGATTTATCTAATTTTCTGATTCAGGTTAGAATACTGCATGACACAAACCAAACTATCCCTATCCTCCTTTAGTTTAGATTGAAACATAAAATCCCTGTTGAAGTACTTCACTCTCTTGATAACCTTGTGCCAACAATTTGTCTTTTAAAATATTCGCATTGTAGAGGTAATCCTGTACAGTCAAACAATTTCTCCGGATCCACTTGAAATGCCCCTTGCTGAGATATATTAGTATAGATGGCCTCAACATACATAGTAACAAGAACCTCTCCATACTGATTAAATTGCAGACCCTCCAATCTACTACTGCAAATGTCCTACAAAACGGTAATCACAAACTGTAGTTCCAAAATACTAGAGAAAAAAAATGGTATTACTTTAGAAGGGCATTTTGTGAATAGCATTTTGTATTATGTTTGTACTGCTATTGTAGTACTACAAAATGTACTACAATATGCAGTAAACCCTTCATGTAAACCCAAAAGGAGTCCTGGGAACCCAAAATGTGCCCCAGATTCTTATAGTGGATGGAGCAACATTACAAAATTTATTAAATCAAACGTAAGAGGTGCTTGTGTGAGATAGTCGGCCCTTTGGGCGTCACGGCCCACTAGCAGGCGGATATCCTGCAGATCTTTTATGAATATTATGCCGGAGTATACAAGACTCCAGGGCAAGACTGTTCAGAACTCATAATCGATTTTTTGCCACCTTAGCCTTACCCCAAATTACTCCATCTGACAGGACCTCCCTCGAAGCTAAGATCACATCAACGGATGTGAAACACGCGATCCAAGCCCTAGCACGCAACAAGGCCCCAGGTCTGGATGCCTACCATTAGAATATTACAGCATGTTCTCCACACTGCTGGTACCTTGGTTGGAGGACATGTACAGGGCGGCACTAGAGGGTGGGAACCAATTGCATTATCAGCAGATTGCAAGATCCTCGGTAAGGTCCTAGCGGACAGATACGCCTAAGTCCTCCCAGCATTGGTGCACACGGACCAGTGCGGATTTGTTCCTGGCAGGAATACCTCCCAAAATATCCGTCAGCTGTTCCACGTCAAGGATCAGGCACAGGGCTGATTTCCCAGCGCCGCTTGCCTGGTCCTGTACCTGGAAAATGCCTTCGATACCCTGACCTGGCCGTACCTTTTTACAGTGGTTCAGAGCATGGGAATAGGTCCCATACTTCTGGCATACACAAGGCTGCTGTATACGAAGCTCACATCCCGAATACGCCTCGGCTGCTATATCTCAGTCCCCTTCCAGATGGCACGTGGCACACAACAGGGATACACGCTCTCCTCCCTACTCTTTGCCTTAGCAATGGAACCCCTGGCGATTCACCTCTGAGGGGAGGGCAGGGACTGTGGTATCCCATTAGTGGGCACTAACCACAGTGTGTCCCTGTAAGCAGATGATCTGCTGCTTTACATACTGGACATCACGACGAATCTTGAACTTCTCTGGACCTTCCTAGCAGATTTTGCAGCCGTAGCCAGGTTAAAAGTCAACTGGGTGAAATCCACTATTTATCCCATGAATCCAGACCTGCCCCTGCGAGAGATATGCAAGAGATATGCGTCAGTGATGCCAGGCTCATATGGAGCGTGCAGGCCCCTCGTTACTTAGGAGTTAGACTCTCTCACTCTCCTAATGAGGGCAACCATCGCAAGGCACTAGCATCATACGAGCCCTAGTGGGTTTCTGGAAGACCCTGCCTTTGGCCCCCGTCTGAGGAATAGCCCTAGCGAAGATGGCCATACTACCACGGCTCCTTTACCACTTCGCAAATCTACCAGTCATCCCCGCTCTTTTTTTCTGGAACTCGACTCCCTGCTCAGTTCCCTCATCTGGGACAACGGTCGAGGAAGAGTCGCCCTGACCAAGCTGCAACTACCGATTGATCAGGGAGGACTTGAGGCCCCCTCCTCTGAAGCATATTTCCTGGCGGCGCAGGTCCAGGGGCTATCGTTCTGGACAGCAGGCTCGCTATCTAGGGGATACTAGCTCGGAAGCAGGACCCCTGCCGATACCAGCACTTTGCCGCCTAATCATGCCGGGAACCCGCCCTGTCTCGACGCACCCACTCCAGGTAGAAGTGGCTTGGTCCTGCATGCTGCGCATCCACCGCCTGTCCCAAGGAACTCAGCTGTACACCCCCCTGCTACCATTGGTTGGCCTACCCCGGAGCAGAGGTCATTACACTGTCCAGGTCATGTAGACATGGACAGACCACGCGCTCCTCGAGATGGAGTCCCTGTTTACGGACGGTCAACTTCTCTCATTTAACCAATTAGCCGAGGCAAGTAGACTTCCATGCGGATAATTCCTCCTTCACAGACATATAGTCTCAGACTGTGGCCAACTCTGGGACCTATCTGAAGGGGAACCTGTGACGCACCTAGTCTTTCGAACAGCGTTACACATGGGCCCCGGACGTCACTTAATACCTCATTATACAAGGCCATTCGAGAACTCACGGCCACCCCACTTACCTAACTGAGACACAAGTGGGAGGAGTTATTCAAGCGACCACTACACGACAAGGAATGGGAACACGCCCTAGAGTACCCAAAGAAAGTATCCCGAAACTCGCGGTTTAAAAATATACAATTTTACATTCTACACCGTGCATACTTAATACCGGCATGCCTCCAACGCTTCTACCAGGAAACACAGTTCTTCTGTCCCCGATGCCAGGCCCCCACCGCAATATTTCAGCATATGTTCTGGAGATGCCCTACTTTACAACCCTATTGGAACACAGTTCACACCACACTCAGGGAGATCACGGGGCTCACTGACATTACCACGTGGGAGGCCTGCACACTAGGAGTGTTCCGGCGCTGGAAACAATGCAAAGTCCAGACGCGTTTGCATCACTGGCCCTTCTTCCGGCGAAATGGGGAATCACAATGTGCTGGCGATATCCTGCGGGCCCCCCGCTGGCGGCCTGGATGGGAGAGGTCAGTAAATGGGGTACAGCAGAGGAGAACGCGATCAGATACGAGGAGTACGCCGGTGTCGTATTTCCACAGACTGGGCCGCACTCCTTCAGCGCTTCTGGCAACAGACGGAGGAAGCTCAACCACCCCTGGCGTCGCCAACCCCAACCGGGGCGCTCGAATGGGAGCCCCCTACCGAAGCCCTAGGTGAGCTCCCAGCCTCTCGGAGTCC
Organism: Calotriton arnoldi; assembly: GCA_963921515.1. Classification (NCBI taxonomy): domain Eukaryota; kingdom Metazoa; phylum Chordata; class Amphibia; order Caudata; family Salamandridae; genus Calotriton; species Calotriton arnoldi. The sequence goes on from CAWUFW010004360.1 coordinate 859,405, forward strand.
CTCCCTCGTCCCGCATGCCTGCACACCGCTACAGCCCCCACTAGGACAGATCCGTCCTAAATTTTGCCTGAGCCCGTACTCCCCACAACATAGCCACAAGTAACAAGTACCTCCCTGCCCACCCACATCTCTGCTCCCAACCAATTACCCCCAGTTCAATCCCAAGTTAGCAGTCAGTTAGCTGTTCCTATTCTTCCACCTTTCGGACATACTACAGGGAGGACAACCCCCCCAGAGGAAAAGCAAGTTCCATTGTAACAATCTTAGACCCCAACCTATTATTAACCTCTCTTTTTGCTTGCCTATAACAATGACTCAAGTTTCAAAGAATGTTATCCAGAACTAAGTATGTAATTTTGACTGACAACAATGCATAACGATTCTGCAATGTGGAAAAAAAGAGGTGCTTGTGTGGTGCACATCCTGAAATAAAGTATTTAAAAGTGCGCTTACGTGATAATAAAGTAAAAAAAGGCTCTGAATTGTAATGTTTGCCTCAGATCATACAATTTGGACAAGCAGTGCAGCCAGTATTGATTCCAGGTTATCTGGTTTCACATATTGACATTCAGCCGCCAGGGCCCGTATAACACAAAGCGGCCAGGGGGGTGCAACAGGCATGTGCTCCCGCTTTGTGCACCCTCAGGACACTTTGGTATTACAGAAGGGGCTACAGACGCTTATGTGGTCCCTTCTGCAATACTGATAGCACTGGTGCACATGTAGCTCCAAATGCGGGAATCACTTTGCCTCAGCGCCAGTGCCATATTATGGACATGAGCATAAAGGCAAAGAGGCTGTCAGGAGGCTCTCTGTCCCTCTCTAAGTGCAGATGGGTGCTGCCTGCACAATGAAACATGTAGTGTCTGATTAAAGCAGCCGCTTTGTATTTCATTGCATGCGCTGCCACCAGGACAGTCCCGAGTTCGCAGTTGCCCTGAGGGCAGCGCATTCATTGCAATCTGATGCACTGTTCATGTTTGCACCCGGCACACCTGTTTAAAGGTGCGCCATGGTGCAAACGTTTACTGTGAGCCTGATACACAATAAGGGCCCAGATGTATATCTCTGTCGGTCTCTCTCTGTCTTTTTTCTGTTTTACTGCAAAGGTCACTGTTTTGTCTTTTATTCTGGAGCCATGGTGGAAAACCGACACAGACATAGCGGACCCGTCTCAGGGACCCCTGACCCCACTGCCTGGCCAAGAATGCATGAATTTGGGGGGTGCCACACCCCAAACATCCCCCGAAGCTACGCTCTGGTACTCATGCATTGTGTACAACCCCATTAAAATACTCAAATACATTAATTGCAAGGGCTGCTCAACTACACACATCAGCAATAGACCAGCAAGATGGCTAAGCAATTGCTACTGCCGGTTGTGATCAGCAGGTCAAGACTTCGAATCCCAGCAAGGCTAAATTGTAAGCATGAGAAAATCCATTTACAGGTGCAAATTCCAATTCTGTGAATTTGCGGTCATAAATGAAAGTATTTTCGCCCCTGAGCACCATTGGTTGCCAAATTTCTTTGTGGCTCAGGCCCCTTAATAGTATTTATATAAACCATATGCTTTAATTTCAGACAGGTCGTTATGGAACACGTGGTCAAACTCTATCCTTTTAAACACAAAAGGAAAAAGAAAATAATAGGAGAGGGCGTTATGACTGGTAAGCCAAGATAACGAATTGCAAAGCTCAAGAGTGGCCTGCACTTATGCAGTCCGTAAACAGTGCCACAGCTGTTCAGCTGCCTGCTGCACAGACTTATATTCCATAGTGATGTAAACTGCAGCCCCTCATTGTTATCTTTTGGAGATAGGCAGCTGTTGACGTCATGGTTGGCCGTCTGCCCTTCTCTGAAATCAGATATGAAGATGAGAGGGTTTTCAAGTCAGCAACATTTACCACGCACACTCTCACCTATTGTAAACCAAGAGCTAACACCGCTGCATAGAAATCAAAGTCCAAATTCCTCAGCAAACAGCGATATATTCTACTGCCAACCAAAAAGTGCTGTCTTGAACCAGAATCCTGTGCAAGGAGGTATTAGTGCGAAAACTAGGGGTGGACTATGATTATAATTATTTATGCCAGTGGTTCTTAACCTTTTGACTTCTGTGGACCCCCAGGTAATCATTATTGGAATCGGGGGACCCCCACTGAGTCATTATTGAAATCCGGATACCCCCCCACTGAGTCATCACTGGAAGCTGGGGACTCGGGCCTAAGCATTTTCGATGATTTTAACTGCAAACAAGTATATAAATTATTCAATATTTTATTTAGTTCTCAAACAAATGTAAAAAAAATAATAATAATAATTCTAGTGGGAAAGTTGGAGCTTTTCTAAATTCACTTGAGGCCACACATCATCCATACTATTGGCCTGATTCAGATCTTGGCAGACGGGCTGCTCTGTCACAACGGAGACAAATATCCTGTCCGCCTAAATATAAATCCCAATATATCCTATGGGATTTATATTTAGGCGGACGGGATATCCGTCACTGTTATATCCCGTCCGCTGAAATATAAATCTCATTATATCCTATGGGATTTATATTTCGGCGGATAGGATATCCGTCACTGTGATGACGGAGTAACCTGTCCGCCAAGATCTAAATCTATAACACCCATACTCCATCCCTGGAATGCCTCCGGGGCAGAGTAACGCTACACAGCGATTTGCACTGTGTTGCGTTACTCCAGATTTATTTAGCCATGCAGGGCTAAGCAGGGTGGCCTTGCATGGCTTGATAAATCTTACTTTAGTGTTGCAGCACCCTTGCTCCTCCTTTGCATGGTGCAAGGGCGACGCACCACATTGATAAATATGCCCCTAATTTTTAGCCTCCAATTTCAAATTCCTTCACATTTACAGAAGATTTTAACATTTTCAGTTTTATATTTTGCTTCTTTATTTTTATGTACTTTATTAAGCTGTTAATATTATTTAATTTTCTACGCCATTGCGGACGTAGTATTGTGTCATCTCACACTGTGTGAATGGACTGAACCACATCATCTGCACTGGTTAATAAATCAAGATGAAAATCATGTGGTACACAAGACAAGTCAATATGAGCAGAAAGGGTACATAATAGTGAAGTGTTCCACTAAATTAATTGTGTGTGAACAAATACTGTGATCATAAGTAAGTGTGTCACACATGGCTGGATACATGTATGGTGAGCAACGTTTCTGGAGCAACAGTGGAAGAAGTAGTTATAAATCCCATTTGTGTCAAGCAATGTACGTGTAGGCTCCATCCATGTATAAAGGTCAATTTCGGGTACCAATGTGATACCAACAGTACAAAACACACATATGTCTCGGCCATACTGACAGTATAGGTACACACATACACATAGGCATCAAGCCATATTGACATATGTAACCAATGTGATAGATCACAAGTCTTATGGTGTAAGTTGGCCAAATTTCCTGCCCATGAGTCCTTCAATGTTAAACTCACAAAGTCAGAAAAAATGCTGTCAAACAGGTAATACACCAGTAACTAACATAGAATTAAATGCAACTAGGGCAAGGTATCACAGTGTACTCAGGATCCCAATCTCAACATTCTCTTGCCACATCAATGATGACAAAATCAAGGAATAGAAGTGTAGTATCCCCTACAAGTTAGAATCAAATACATACATGAGAAAACCTATAGTATTTTGTCCAGGTCTGTAGTGGAAAGCTTCTCGTATCTACATCAGTGTGTCCTACATAAAAACGGCCCACTTTGGCATACCTATGTGTCGAACTAAGGTCAGCATGACAACTTGTCTGTCAAAAAGCATTAGCTGAAGGCTGACAACAAAATGTATAACTATCCATCTCACATGTTGGAAAATCACCACATGTATGCACCAAATTCCCATGCTAAAGTACGTGAACAAAACAAAGGCTATGTCAATGTCATGTAGGCAAGCAACAACATCAGAGGTTTCAAAGGACAAATGTATGTGTGAGTGTCAAACATGTTTGCACTGTCTGAATGTACCCAGGGCTGAATATATGGCAGGAAAGCAGCTCACTACTTGTACATATAGTGAGTGCACATAACATGGAGAGGTCGAGAACATTTCAAAATACCTATCACATGAATCGACTGCCTGGATATGAAAGTCAGCATGTAGAAATGTCCAAAGTATCACGACATGCTCAACATTTGCAATGACACAGAGAACAGAAAGAGATATGTGTAAACCAATGGTCAACTTTATATATAGCACATATTGTTCAATACTATAAGAAATGTGTATCAGTTAGTTAGTATACATAACACACATGGACAGGTATGTCTCTGTAACAATGTGCATAATCATTAACAGTTGTATTTTTCTACTTTTAGCTGACCAAGGATATGGTTTGAAGCCATGGGTCATGATCCCAATTGTTCATCCCCAGACGGAGCCAGAAAAACAGTACAACCAGGCACTGATCAAAACAAGGAATGTGGTTGAACTGACGTTTGGAGTACTGAAGTCCAGGTTCTGATGCCTGGACATGTCAGTGGGAAGACTGTTATACTCCCGCCCTAAGGTGTGCAAAATCATACTTGTCTGTGCAGTCCTCCACAGTATATGTGTAAGAGCAAATGTCCCGTGGGACCTGGAGCCGGAAGAGACCGAGCAAATGGAGCAGGATGATAATAGAAGAGAAATCCACCACACAATGCCAGGATGGCGGCGACACGACCGCATTATGGCCCATTTTGTTTCATAAAATATATGTCATGATAGACAAATTGTCTGCAATGTTCAACATGAGAATACATGTTTGAACTCATTCATTGTGTTGTCTTTATGTCTCAGCCAGTGTAAACATCAAGTCTCACATCTTCCCAACTAGAAGTAGGCCTCAACATGTAACAATGATGTTGTCAGAAACAGTGAGCAACATGGGGCCCTGGCTCAAAATAATTAATCAACCAACGCAGCAATGCAATGTGATTCAGTGTACTGCATGAAAGGGACAGGCAGGCTTGCCACATATCTACATCTAAATTGTCAATTCCTGTCCTGACGCACTTGAGCTGTGCACTGCTGCACAGCTAGCAGGCTTGCTGTGTTCTGCAGCAACAAATTGTGTTTCATATTGCACTCAATGAATGTTGAAACACAAATCACCCAATATGTCCATACCTGAGACAAACCCTTCATTGTAGTGTGTCTCACCAATGTGGTAGCATGCAGAATGGCAGCACTTAGCAGGAGCAAATGTTGGTGCAGATACCATCACAGCTCATGAATGACAGTTGTCATGGACAAGTATCAGGTGTACATGTAAAAAATTCATTTGTAATGAAGGCATACATGCATGTGTGGGGATCCTCAAAGCACTACACATGTGACTTAGTTCCTGTCCAGATTGTCATATATACCACACCAGGCCACAGTTGACAAAATACACATTTTCCATGCATTGCACAGCAATGTGATGAGGTTCAAAGGCCTGTAATGCAACACTATGAACAGATGGCCTTGCAATGTGTGGCATTACCTAGAAAAGTAAGATAATGGAGATGTTCTTGCAAACACCACATCGCCTGAAGAATACAGAGATGGCAAACATGTGAAGTATCCATGTCAAGAGTCACACAAAAATGTATGTGTACATACACTATCTCATTGAACATGGTGCAATGGAGGATTCTGGATATGAACTTACCTCTGCATGGTAAGAGTAGTTTACCTCTGCCCTGAGTGTACAAGTGCACAACTCTTGCATCATCTCAAAGGAGGAATTGCATTTGAGTGTGTGCCATTACATAGGCCTGTGTCATGGATTGCAGTCTTCTTGGACCAGGAGGGCCACACAAAGACATGCCCTCAAAGTAGATGTACTGCTACTACCTTTGAGAGGAGGAGGACAGAGCTGAAGTGGGGTTGGCAGCATGATGTTTAGTGAACTGTAGTAGTGAACATGACCATGTGACCCTGGTCCACTAGAGTGAGGTCTACTGGCTCACTCACCTCTTCAAATGGTCTATTGCTGTGTGTTACACTCACCCCTGCCCAACATCATGTTGATAAAACTGTGTGCATGATAAAACCATGTACAGAATGCATGTGCCTGTGCAAGACATACACAACATATGGGTTCAAATGTGTAACAGTGTGCACATGGTGAATGTGTGTGTTGGTAGTATGTGTTCACCTTCACACACTCTAGCATGGTCCAAAGGGAGAGTAGAACCACACAGCGTGTGATGTCTAAGTGTGTGGGCTGCATGCCATGATGTTGGTGGTAGCCAGATACTTGTGGATCACAGTATTGCTCCCCTAATGTCAAGTGAATGTAAACAGAGGGGCATATAATGAGCATGGACTCACAGTGCAGCGCAAATAGTCACCCTATTGCACGGCTATCTGTAAAAGCAAAAGGGAAGTAATGTGCTGCATCTAATAGAATACAAATCATTTCTGCCTTTTCCCCTGCGCCTGTGCTGTGTTGGCTGCCTTGGGCAAATGCATGCAACCTTGCACCACAGAGCAATGGTGGTTGTGTTGCAGGAATGTATTTGTGCATGAAGGTGCACCTTCCTGCTAAGCAAAATATACTGAGAGCCATTGTCCGCCATCTACGTATGCTACAAAGTGCAGCACACATTGATAGATGAAGAAACAAGGAGTTTTAAAGGTCTAAGTCCTTGTAATGCCACTTCTAGGAAGGTTGTACTTGGCGTATTCCCAAGTTTACCTGGTTTGGTGAGTCTGGGAATGCATCTAAAACCATGAGATATGAATGGGTACCCCCATGCAACAATCATGGAATCTCTCTCTGGTGCAGAGTAAGGCAATGAGGTGATTTGCAATGCATTGTCACACTCAAGATTAATAACACATCTCAGGGCTAGACAAGGTGACCTTGGGTGGCTCACCAAATATCAGAATAGATTTGCGTTGCGCTTGTACCATGTTGCGTTGTGCAAGCACCACACATATTAGGTCATACATATAGCCCTGAGTGCAGAAGTGTCTTTGCCACCACATTACATGGAGGGCCTTGCCTAGTTTTGTGCGTAAGACATGGCTGCCTGATAAACATGTGCAATATTACATTTTCACTGGATGGATTAAGAAAGTCCAGTAAATCTGCAACCTGGGTGGGACATATGCTGTAGTCTCTGTGCTTATCTAAGTATGTGTTGCATCCGTGACACATCACATGGAAGGATTTCTGACAAATTGCATGTAAGAAGAGATTGGGCAGAATAGGGAATACAATAGCGTGGGCCATAGGCCAGTGGTGGCTGGTGACATTTGAAAGTGGTGGGGCGTAAAATTATTGGCATACTGCACCGCAGCGAGCGAGCGTAGCGAGCGAGCCCGAACAACCTAAGGGGGGTTCTCCCCCGAGAAAATTTTGAAAAAAGAGTGGACAAATGGTGCATTTTCAAGCAAATTTGAGAAAGCAGGATGGTTAATAAAGCAATTGTGAATGTGCAGTTATTACATTAATAAAGAGATGTCATATAACATAGGTAGCTGCTTATTCAAGCTTTCTTTCACCCCATAGTCCAGCAGGGTCTTGATACAAGACAGATAAGAGAAAAAGCAGTGTGGTCCTCGACCAGGAAGACACTCATATTTCGTTGGTAAGAAGTCAAAGGATTGGTCAAATTGAAAACCTGAAATGCAATATGCAATCAAACAATTTGCAAGTACATCTCATCTATGTTCAACAAGCCATGTTTTACCCATGATTGGAATTGTGAATCACCAAATAATCTGAGCCACTGCAATCAAAAGCAGAGGGCCTCCTCAAAAAGTATGCCCTTAAGAGAGTTCTCTCATCTCATGTCCTCTCTATATTTTCTCTGGAAGTTGAAAACTCATCACATTCTACTGCACAAACCTGAACCCTTCTGCATATTCCAACACCAGAACTCATTCTTGGCCATTTCGTTTGGAGCCATTCATACCAGGAATACAGAAAATACCTTTAAATAGAGTAGAAGGTTTATGAATACAAGCACTTAGCAATTGTACATATACTATGAATGAGAGCCAAAGGAAACAAAAAGGAATAAAGAAGGAAGCAACACTCAAACACAACTCATGCGCCGGAACGCCATAAAATTCTCTATGTGGCAAGTTCATCACCTATAGCAGAACACAGTACATTTAATGTCTCCCTCAGTTTAGCATATTAAACAATAGCAAGTGGTAATTCTTGTGATATGTACTCATCACTGTAGACTATTGTATAGTCACTATATAAATACAATTAATACAATATGTGGTGTTAGGTGTAGAAAATCTAGACTCACACCTGTCCATATTTTTTTGATGTTTTATCCTTGATAATGTGCCCTATTGATACTCTGGGGACCATATTCAGTGTGCGCGCCCTGAAACCGCTCATAAACTCGAAAAGTAAATAGAAATGCCCCCTTCCATGTTTCACTACCCTTCCCTTCAGCTTGTCTGTGCACTGTCTCTCTCTCCCTGGCAGTCTCTCTCCTGCCCATGTCTCCCTCCTTGCCTCGGATCTGTGACTGTAGTATGATTCCAACTGTCTCCTCCCTCTATTCAAAGCCTCATGCTCATTCCTCTGCTCTCCCCTGTCACGGCCACCAGTCTGTCTGTGCCTGTCTCTTTCTCTGTCTTACTCTCTCTGCACTCAAGTTAATTCCTTGACTGACTGTCTCTTCCCTGCTCTTTCAGCTCTTATCTCTATTCCGCTGTCTCTTTCTCTGTCCAATTTCCTCTCTCTTTTCTCTCTCGCTCGGTCTTGCAGCTTCTCGGTCACTCCCTCTGTTTCCCCTGTCACTGCCTCACTCCCGGTCTTTTCTGTGTCTCTTAGGTCTCTTCCAACTCCCTCCTCCTCTATTATCTCTCGCTCTCTTTGCTGCTTGTCTCTCTCCCGCATCTGCTCCGGCTGTTTTCTTATCCCTGTCGTTTCCTTAGTGCCCGTCTCTTCCAACAACTAGTGCAGCACGAGTCACATCAATCTATACCACAGTGTTTTATATTATTGGTAGAATGGTTTGTTACAAGAAGGTAGAACCTCCACTCTGAAACACATCCCATAATTGCTGGGAAAAGATTTGTCACAGAAAACAAAGTCAAGACCCTGCGCCAATATGGCAAGTTTCATAGGTGCGATCAAGCTGGATACTGCACAGCGTGTTGATCTCTTGATACACCTGCATCAATCTAATGTGCATACCCCTTCACAATCATCCATTGCAAACAAAATGTATACAGCAAGTGCTTTGAAGCACTCGGATTCGACAAGTAAAAAGGAGAGCTGTAGCAATACAGATGGCATCTATGGAATGCACCAACGAGTGAATGAATATTCACAATCTTGGAACATTTCTACACTTGGTTTTCCAAAAGAATGCCCCTTCTGCGGCACTACTGGACTTCTCCGTAAAGGAAACACATATACCAGGTGAGAAATATTGCCAGATCGCACCTGATGTTTAAATGCCAGAGGGCGGTGGATTAACTTGGCGCCTAGAACCCTTTACGAGGCACAACTGACACAATATGGTCGCAAACACAAAAGTTGTGGGCTTCTTCAACGTTACGATAGAGACATCTGTTCACACCCTCAGTAGGGCCATCTTTGTTTAACACACAGTATGGGTCCAGGCGCCTTTCAGAGACGATAAAGAACAGATGTGCTGTGCAAATCATTACATACAGCTGAGTCTATCACCAACATAAAAAAATAGCGACACATGGTGAGCATCATCTATCTGTTTGCTGCCCTCGGAATGTACATAGTAGAAGGCCTGCGAACATCTCTTGGTAGAGCATCTGTCCCTTCCCTCATACTGCAAAGGGAAGCAACCACCTGGCAATGTCGCATCACTGTGTACGCAAAGCAAAGCACAGAAAATAACAAGTCACAACCAAACCACTGTGCAAGTACACCCACACAAAATTAGCTGATTCTGACACAGCGCTACCTTGCCGAATGATTTCCATGCAGATTGGAGAAAGGAATCACCCAGTGCGCGAGAAGAAACAATTGTATGAAACCAAACGATGATAGCAGTGTGCGAGCGGCAGTAACAACCCCCTTCCCCCAAAGAAAAATCACATTTCAACATTCTTCACTACTCGGATCCCTTACTTACGTAATTCACATTCACTATCTGAAAATGCTCTGCTGAATAGTAAAGAATGGAAAATGTGCACATTTTGTAAGAAACAATAATATGCTTAATTTTTTTTTTTCATTTATTCACCTCCTTTGGGTAACATTCAAAGCAGCGGTGCCTCGTGTGCCCTGCTCGGTGTCCACCACTTCCGCTGCTTGCTGGAATAGGAAGAAAAGCTGCCAATGTCTAGATAATTGGGTCAAAGTTTCACCCTCCCGCCTAACTGAAACGGTCAAAGACAGCACACGAAGGCATGGACCAGCAGGGACAGCTGTGCAATAAAGTGCCTCTGTGATTATCAGAAACGGCCTGACAAGGTCTGAAATAATGGAAAGCAACCCAGATTTCCGCCCCTCTCTGTAAAGGTACTGACACCGAGCATGAAAATGCTCGCCCGAATAAAGCACAGACATCAAGAATCCATTTCAGGACAAACACAAACCTCTCCGATTTCAATCCTTGCAAAGAACAAAGAACATAAAATGAGCAGCCAAGGCCTATCAAAACTCGAAGACCGGAGGAACTGCAGACAAATCACAAGCAATAACCCCTAAATAACTCCCTGCTTTAAATAATGCTGGCTGAGTGGAGCCGGTGCGCGCCACAACAAAACGTGCTCAAAGCATTCAGTGGGAGTAATCACGAAGAAATCGCTGCAGACAAAAGAGGGCCTTGTTTGAAAAGTAAAGGCAATGTTCAACAAAACAGCACTGATAGCAAGGACAACGGGAAGATATTGTGAAGCAGTTAAATGAGACTTTGCGTAAATACCATATTTTATTTCAATTGCCAGTGTGGCAGAAGCTTTTTAGCAACGGTATACGGTACATTACCGGCACTTTGCAGCAACAGCGAGTGCTACTTGAAACACTTGATTATACCATTATATGGAAGACGCCTCGACACTAACCTTCCGCTGCGTTACCCGTTTTCCGACGGCAAAGACGCCTGGCATATTTGAAAGTGGGTCAAACATTAGTCTTTTTTTGTTTTCTCATTTATACATTTCCTGCTGAGCGGCGGCGGCGGCAAACACAGTATATCTTTTCAATGCTTCGCCTTATGATAATCAGTATGAGCTCGTTTTCAAACACATTTCATCACTTTCCTCTGAAAGAAGCACCGGTGACTCAGCTTTTCTTGCTTCCTGTGGGAGTAAAGAGGGTGTACATTCCAGCACTGGTAACAGAGTGGGTTGGGGTTTTTACGTAATTTTCCAGGCATGCAACTGGATACATAGAAATTAGCGCTACAAAACGACTGAAGTTCTCTCCTGTCGCTCTTTCGTTGGTGTGGTGCAGCCGTGATCTCTGCTTCCTGTCAATGTTTTGTAGTTGTATGTGTGGGCCTGACTCCAGTGGCACTGTGGTGGATGCTTGCCCCTGTGTGGTACTGCAATTGTATTCATATGGCACTTCTTACACCTGCTGAGGCGCTGAAGTGCTTCAAGGATGAGGAGCACTCAAACTCCTTGGGAGTGTGTGGGTGGAAGAGGGTGAGCTGCAGTGAAGGGTTTCCTACGCCTGCATGAAAGGAGCGAAACTTTCGTCTGGGGAAATAATGGGATCTTAACTGAGGTAGCAGAATACAGAGAGAAAATTAAGGCCATTCGGAATCCACCACTGCACACGTATAGGATGGAGGGAAGGGGACAGCGGCTTCAAACATCGGGCGTTTTGCTGCACACATCAGCGAAGGGGGAGCCCCCAAAAAGAATGCAGCTCTTCTCAGTTCTCACCCATCCAAAAGCAGACAACACACACTTCACGTACACTGACATTAAAGTGACACAAAAAATCCAGCTGCAATGCCGTGTCCTAAATAAACTTTTACGGAGGTGATTGGCATTTTGCTCCCGCTCATCGCTGTAGACAGCATGTGACAATGGAACTTCCCACTTCACCCAGTAGCTGTAGGTTTTTGTTTTTTTGTAGTTATTGCGATGAGCGGGAGCAAAATGCCAATCACCTCCGTAAAAGTTTATTTAGTAGGTCATAGTAGTTCTCTAATCTAGATCTCAAAATATCATACTACCAGCTATAACTCCACCCTGACGCCTGCAACGTTAACACTTTCTTTATATCCACACTCCTCTCCAACTCTGCATTGGCTTATGAATGCCAAAGGTGTTTACAGAAGGCTATCCATAGATATCGGGTTGAATGCCCACTATGTCCTGGGCCTGGACGTTCGTTTTGTCCTTCTTTCAAAAAGCGACCCTCCCGCATGTCAGATAAGCTATGAAAGCGCCTCTCCTGATCTTACAGTATTGGGGTTTTCTGAAGTGGCAGGACTGTGCTTTTAGTTTTAAGTTAATACATGGCCTGTCTGTGTTTGTAAATAAACTGACAGACTTTAAGTGGGATGAAAAAACTGGGGCGTCTAGAGTCAGAGAGCATGTGCTGCTCTGTGAGGCATGCTATATTCTGTGAGGTTTGAAAACGCCAACTTAGCTAACAAACATTGTCAAAACCAATAGCTCTAGCTAAACACTTATAAAGCCCCAAAGGCGAGACCTATTGGCTATGCCAATGCTTGTTTAGGACTGGAATTTATTTTTCCTCCTCCGACACTTCCCAAGAGCGAGCGAGGGAAACGCACAATGGAGAAAGGAAGAGGAAGGTGGAAAACCCGCCGCAAAGGGAGAAAGCAGGAACCTGCAACGGGAGCTACCGGGGCAGGGGTGTCTGGTAGCCGGTTAAAGGCATGAGGCTAATTCCAGAATATGCGGCCTCGGTAGGGTGTGCGCTGGTGCCAGCCGTGGGCTACTGAGCCAACATTGGGCACCGGCACTTACTCTTATCAAATTAAGCACCGTACGCTGTACTGTGCCTGTATTATACTGGGTGCCACCGGTACTGCTTACTATTCCTTATTTAAAACTCTAGCTAAAATCTTTAAAAAGCGAGCCACTGGCAACTGTGTAAAAAGTTTTTTTGGTTTTTTTTAAACACGTTTCACTTTACAATGCTTTCACTTTGTTCTTGGAAGCAAAGATTATTCATTGAAGCCTCGTGTTAACAACAAAAGGGCGCGTGTAGGGAATCCTCGTGTAAACACACGGGTGTAAGCTCCTACCTCATAGCTGATTTGGTTTACATTTACAACAGATACCGGCACCCCTCACAGCTTTTGGAAGACACGATAAATAGTTGTCAATTACACCACCTGAACAACAATCGCGGAAACAAAAGTAAACAGGGAATGCAGACAATATTTAATATAAAAACAGTGACGCGCCACAATAAAAATACACATTCCATTGGGGACGTAAAAATGAGAAACTTTCAAAAGAGATTGCTGTGTACCTCTTGTGTGAAAGGCCCATGTGTGTACCATATACTTCTGTTTCGAGTCTCTCTTTTCCTGAATTGGTATAACCGGGAAAATAGATAAAAGGCATATGCACGCACGACAATCGGTAAACTATGATGTGGAATAAAATCGAATGTTTAGGGAGACGTGAGGGACAGATGTATCCGTAAGTCTGTTTACATTTGGTATAAGCATCTGATCCTTGCTACGGTTCCAAGGCTGGGCCAGAAAAGTTTGGAGAAACCCCTGGATTTCCGACACCACCCATTTCCATGCTAATGATGTTTTTCTGATCCGACGCGGCTCACGGGGGGGGGGGGTGTCGTGCCAGGGGCCCGGGGGATTAAAAGAAAAAATTGAAAATCCTACCTGACTCTGAGGAGGTCCGCCGTCCGCGCCGCCTCGGGTCCGACTCCATTTGGCCCTGCCTACAGCCCCTCTCAGCCAATCCTGGCTTAGGGCACGGTTACCTCTCGCCCGCCTGCCCATTAGGAGACCGAGGTTTGAGCCTGCCCCTGGTCCCTCTGACAATCATGTCAGTCAACATGACGCAGGACCGCCCACCCCTTCAGACTCTGAAGGGGGTGGGCGGTAACCCTGGGCAAAGCACTACGCTACGCTCGCGTAGTTTGCGAAGTTTGCGCTACTTCGCACAACGCGAATTGCACGTAGCACAGTGCAAACACGCGTAGCGTAGCGTAGTGCAGCGGTCATTTTTGCTTGCTCGCGGTCCTCAACGTCAAGTTGGCGACCGCGAGCAAGCAAAATGACATCCTGGCGAGACTTTTCCTCGTTCGCGATCAGCAACATCAAGTTGCCGATCGCGAGCGTGGAAAATAAACCTCCCGGCGAGATTCTCAACGCGGGGAGGTCAGGTTTCTCATTGCGAGTGGTTGCGTATGCTCGCGACCGCTCGCGATGAGAAACTACCAGTCCGCGTTGAGAAGCTGCCGCTCGAGTAAAAATCTACTCGAGCGGCAGTAAAAGACAGCTCGCACTGTGAAAGATGCCGTTTTCAATGATTGCACAGTGTGGACAAGCATCCGGCACTGTGCAATCATTGCGAACAGTGCACTACGCAGTTCGCGTAGTGCTACGCGTAGCTCGCGTAGTGCGAACTGCACTTTGCGTAGCTTCGCGTAGCGCTACTTCGCGAACTACGCCCAGGCTTAGTGGGCGGTCCGACGTCATGCTGACTGACATGATTGTCAGTTCTCCCTCGGCTCTTTGAACTTAAGTAAACTGATTCAGTTTACTTAGGTTCAAAGACGCCGAGGGTGGGGGGGCTACGCCCCAACGCCCCAATGGACGCACCGCCCCTGCCATAGGCCCCAGGAGCAAACTTCACATGCACATAAGACTGTGGGAGACATCCAGCTGTGACAACTGATGTGGGATCAAACAGCTCATGATTTCTGCTTTGCTGTTCTGCCAGGCTGCGTGTTGTTCCCCTGGCTGGCTGATGAGGAATGCACATGCATTCTTTGAACCCAGACTCACTTCAAGGGTAGTCTGCTTGCCCACTTGTCATGAAGTTACAGGGACATACAAGACACAACCATCCAGATTAACCACCTGGACACTGTCCTCTGTCCCACAGACCTGCCAAGTAGTACCACCCCAGCACTGGACCAATGGAAGTGTGTCCAAGGTGTGCAATCTAGCATTGCCCAGTCCTCTACAGTAGATCCTACACATTGTCCCATTTGCGTGGCTTAGATCCCACGCATCAGCCCTGTTGTTGGGTGCATTGTACCAGTTGCACGGGTCGTAAGCCAATGCGTGGTAATGACTGCAGAGGTGCTAATGCACTGTGCGTTCATCACCTAATGGCCACTTGAGTAGCGATGCATCATAAAAAAACAACTAAAATGTCGAAAATGAGCAGGGTGCGCCCATGAAATGATACAATGGGTGTAGCAGGCTGCATACTAGGAAGTGGGAAAGTTACTTTCACTTTCTTTTACTCTCTGTTAGTTTGTGCTGGGTGTTGGAGGTGTATTTGAGAGTGGCTGTGGAGTATTTTTGGTCTTGTAAGTACCTCATCTGTCCTTGTCTTGTGTGTTTTTAATACCTTTTGTCCTTGAATATTGTATTGTATATATATTTATCATTGTATTATTGCGTGTTTGTCTTTTTGAGGTTTTAAAATGCAGGGGAATTTATAGTTATAAGGGAGGTTATTTTGGGTATTAGTGTGTCTGGGAGGGATAGAGACATGGCAGGCAGGGGGAAGAATTTTTTGGAGGGAGATTTGGGTGGACTACTATGGCTAATAGTGCATTGCCTGCCCAGGATGTTGGCCTCTGTTTACAGGGTCATCCAGGGGTACTCTCACAAAGGGCAAAAAAGACAGGTGGGAACGTGTGCGCCAGCACCTGAATAAGACATTTGGCCTGAATTGGACCGTCGTCCAAATTAACCATCGTTGGGCTGACGTAGAGGCGTGGGAGGCTGATCTCATAGACCACCTTGGACTGGAGATTGGAGGACCAGTAGGTATGTATGTATGTTCCATTTGCATGTAGTAATGTAGCTATAGCAGTTATGGAAAACATAAACATGTAATTGCCACTATTTGTTTAGCTGTATTTTTTACATTGCAGCGTGCAACATGTACATTAAATGTACTTACTTAAAGAAATTAAGCTACCTAAGGGAACCTTGTGTGCCTTAGAGTGGCTACATTAAGCTACCGCAAAGCAAGCGCAGTGGCAATAGCTGCATTGCTGGCACAATGAGCTGTTCAATGGGTTGTGGGTGTGTTAGACCTGGCATCTTTGGTGTGGTTTTCCCCTGCCTTTTTGCCTCTGCCTCCTGTATTTTTGCTGTATGCTGGATTTCGTTTTGCTGGTCTCGATGCTTTGGGCACTTTGCCACTGCTGATCAGTGCCAAAGTGCAAGTGCTCTCTATGTAAATTATGTTATGGATTGGTGTTTCCATGATTGACATGTTTGATTTACTGTCAAGTCTCTAGTAAAGTGCACTGAGAGTGCCAGGGCCTGTAAATCAAACGCTACTAAGTGGGCCTGCAGCACTGATTGTGCCACCCACAGAAGTAGCCCTGTAAAGGTATCTCAGACCTGCCACTGCAGTGTCTGCACTAAGTGTTTACTGCCATGTCGACTTGGCAAGTGCACCCACTTGCCAAGCCCTAACCTTTCCTTTTATTACACGTGAGCCACCCCTAATGTAGACCCAAGGTACCCCTGTGGGCAGGATTCAGTGTTTGTGAAAAGTAGGACATTGACTTGTGTGTGTGACATGTCCTGATAGTGAAATACAGTGCATTTTATTTTTCACTTTGGAAAGGCTATCTGTCCCATAGGATAGAATGGGAGTTTATTTATAACATCTTGTAAGTATACCGTCCCATTGGGACAAGATAGAAAGTTAGAGTTTAGCATGGTTGAACTCAGAATATAAAAATGCATCTTTTAGTAAAGATGATTTCTATATTGTGTGTTTGAAAATACCACATTTGGAAAGATGGTCTTTTCTTGCTTAGCCATCCTATGTGCCTCTGCTGCTTTGTGGATTGACTGTCTGACTTTAGAGTGACAGGGGCTGGGGATGTGCATTCTCTTAAGACAGCCACTGGGGGGGTTGAGGTGTGTCCTGCCTTTCCTGGATGTGTCAGGGCTGGGCTGAATAGACCTGGGCTGCATTTAGAGTAGTGGGAGGAGATTTCCTTGCACCTGAATAGGCCTGGTCTGACTTACACAAGGCTGTCTCTACCTCCTGCCAGGAAGCTGGACCAGAGAGGACAGAACTGGTTTGAACTGAGCACAGGGCCTTTCTGCCACAAGAGAACATAGAGAAATGCAGTATAAATATTGGAGCCCAGACCCCAGAACTTTAGAACTCACTTGGATCAAGGAACCTGCCAAAAAGAAGAGCTGGGGAAGCTGTGAGGAGAGACTACCACTTTGCTGTTGGCTTTGCAGTGTTGGCCTGCAGTAGCTGTTTCTGTCTTGGGCAGAGAAAGGACTGGAATGAACTTTCTGTAACTTGTTCTGCTGAGTGTCTCCAAGGGCTTGAAGAAGGGCGTGCCCCCTGTTCAATAAGTCTCAGGAACAACAAAGACTTTACCTTCCTCTGGGTACCGCCTCTGGGACCGTGGGCTCCAGTTGCCACAGAGGGAAAGCGCAATCCGACGCCGTCACCGACACTGCTGCCGGTTCTGTGATCTGAAGGCACTGCAGAAGGCACTGCCACACTTTGCACCGCAACCCCAGTCTCACCAACGACCGCGGCCACCGAGCTGCTGCTTGCACCGTGACCTGTGGGCACCGCACTCCGCACCGCCTCAGTTCACTCTGGTCTCACCGAAGACGACGCTGCAAGCTGACATTGCCGCCACTGCCTTCACCGTGGTTTGAGGGCACCACTCGTACGTCACACGACGCACTGCCACATCCCACACCGCAGTCTAGGCCCACCGACGCCAGCTCCCATCGACCGGCACCACAGCCTGCACCGTGACTTGTCAGCACCGGGACGAGCACTGCCCCATTTCGCACCGCCGCCCCGGTCTCACCGACACTGCTGGACGAGTGCCACCAGACCGCTGCCTGTACCACAACCTGAGAGCATCGCACGCTGCAATGGTTGCTGCGACAGGCCCGCACCGACGCGGTCGGCTGGAACCAAAGGTACTGTTTACAAGGCTTGTGACACCGACGCTGGTCCGCACCGACACGGTCGACCAAAACTGTTGGATTTGGTTTTATTCAGCACTGCAGTAGCCCCGGCTGGAGCCACCGGCTTCAGGAAACTGCATTTTTAATGTTATTCTTGCAAAGTGCATATTTAGATTATGGTATGTTGGATGTTTGTTGTTTTTAGTCTTGTTTGGTTTGAATAAAGATGACTTATTTTTGTAAACTAGTGTGGTGCCCATTTAAGTGTTTTCACTGTATTACTGTGTGCGTGCACAAATGCTTAATACACTGCTTCTGAGATAAGCCTGTCTGCTTGTGTTAAGCTACCAAGGGGGTAAGCAGGGGTTGTCTAAGGGCGTAACTCCCTTATCCTGAATAGAAGCAAGGGTCCCTACTTGAACAAAGGTGCAAACCATTGCCAACTAAAGACCCCCATTTCTAACAGGGTGGCCGTATACAATGAAATTGCATGGAATTATGAGCATTCCCTCATGTAACATACGTGAATAACCAGGGAATGCTCCCAAATTGCCAGAGCACCACTGTTGATGGATAAGCAGTAGATATATGTTCAAACTCCATGTGTGCTGCAATGTGCAAAACGCATACATAGATTAATATGCCTTAGATAATTGTACATGTGCAGATATGTGGGCCTTACAGGGCAACACAAAACAAACCTGCTTACTAGGCATGCATCCTTGCACAAAGTTGGAAGGTACCAAGACTTTCCGCTAGTCAGCACTCTGTGCATCAGTGCCATTAAACCCTTATATGGCATTTACGATGTCATGTACAGTGTATACCTGTCCTTTCCAATCAAAGCACTACTTAGTTCTACCGAGGGCCAATGGTTTCACCCATGTGTCATGGTACAATGGAGTCTGACATGATGCTGACCAGCATTACTAAATGCATCCACATGCCTGAGGCATGCTCTCAGCCATGTGATGAATGATTCCTCTGACCATCCAGTCAACTCAGACAGCTTGCAAACATGACTAGCTGCCTGCCATATTAATACAATATATACATCTGTGTGTCAAGAGTGTTGGGTATATCTGAAATACTGGGATAACCATATGTAACTGCACTATTTATAATGCAATTTCCAATTTCATGTCTTCTAGGTGGACATCTCCTATTCAACTGCGGTGAGGTGGACAGCTTCCTTGACCCCAATGCTACCAGTAAGTGTTATGAGTACATGTAAGTAGCTTTTTGATGTCTGTGTGTGATCTATGTGAATTGTAACATTGTGATGTGTTTTGGGAGATAGCAATCACCTACTACCATTTTGCAGTCAGGGTGGCAACACAACAGAACCTGCCGACAGAATCATTTGTAATTGACAAGGAGTAATGCCATTGTGAATGTAAGTTCTATGTAAGCATGCACACAGGGTCTAAGCATCTTAACATGTGTGTTAATATTAGCATGTCAATAGTCATAATGCTTTTGGCACAGTAACCATCATCAGGTGCATAATCTGCAGATGTTCAAAACAAGCACAGTAGGTCGTACAACAAATGGCATGTACCAAATGAATCATGTTGCTACATATGTAGCAGCAAAGTAAAATGTATGTTGCTAAGCTTGCCTGGGCAGGTTTTTGTTGCATATGTTCAAAATTGTGTATGACACAGGTGCTGATGAATTGCAATATTAATACACACACACTGTCACCAAGTATGAACAGGTAGGTATCATGAAATCAGAGTCATACACAATGTGTGTTAATTAGGCCTGGGTAAAGTTTGCAAAGTTTCACTCGGAGTCACCACAAAACTCCACCAGATTCCGCGGAGTTCCGCATGTGGGCAGAGTGCATCCGCCAGTGATATTCCACAAAAGATTTCACCACTTAGGATACTGCAGCTTTAGTCAGTGGGCCTTGAGAGCAGAGCTAGCAGGGCCAAGTAGTCCAAAACATGATGAAATAAAAATGAGGACAGCCAAGCCAGCCCTGCTGGCACAGTGTGATGGTGGACTGCAGTGCTGGGCACGCGTGATGCGATGCCTGGCAGTCAGTGAAGTCACCCTCACCTTCCAGATGACATGACCGAGACGGAATGCTCACACCAGCGCCTCCTCAGTCCCATATGTGGCCAATACACTCTCTTCCACAGGCAGCACTCTCTGAGGCGCCCAAACGGGCCACCAAACAGGAGTGAGCCCGGTAGCCTTCCCTGAGGCAAACAAGTATCCACAAAGCCGGCATGAAGAGACAGAAAATGTAATGGCGACAAGCACTGTGCAGCTCTCTGTAAGCTCCTGCCTCCCCTCCTCTCCTAACGGCAATACTGTAAAATGTTGGCAGGCTCTTTAGGGAGTGTAAACAAAACTTGGAAGTACTCTTACCTTCTGTCAAGTCCCAAGGTAGTGTGAAGGTTTCGAGAGGAGCACACCACCACCACAATCCCTAAGATCTGCAGCCCCTCCACTCCGACTCGCCTTCACTCCACAAATCCAATCAATCATCTCCATCTCTCACTGCTTCCCCATCGCTGCCTCACTGTGCCTCACTACACTCGCCTTCCACTCCATGCCTTTTCTTGAACTGACTGAGTGATGATTTGAACTTGGTCATGATGTCAGCTGAGCTCTGCGACTCCGCTCTGTGAGCTGCAGCTTTACTGTAAGGTGGTCCCTGATTCGTTTGTTGCTAAGTCCGACCTGTTAGCAATTGGCCTCTGAGCTGCCCATTCTGATTGGCTTTGGCTGTATTCTCTTTGTGTGTTTAGCTAACTGTTGTTTGTGGGGGAGGCGAGGCACTTTGCATAGGGCTGGATACAGAGGCACTAGCAGACTCAAAGGCGGGGTGGCAGTGCCGGTAAACTCGGCCACGTGGCGGAGCGGAGTTTTGGGCCAAATTCTGTGCTAAAAAAAGAGCGCGGAGTGGCAAAAACTCCGCTGGTGGAGCTGAGTTGGCCGCACACCCCTAGTGTTAATATGCCACATATATTCCACCAACAGGCATCATACTACGCTCATACATGCTGCGTACTTTTGACCTCTCCTGCAACACAATTTCAGTGTGACTGACCATAAGTGTGGCCAAAGATACCTTATGTGTAACACTTACATTGTTTGTAGACACATACCTGTCCCTGTAGCTGTGTGTCAAATAAAAAGACAAATTGTAAAATCATGTATGACAGTGTCAATTGGGTAGCCATCACAATCTAACCATTTTGACTATGATAGATGCTGCATATGTTGTTGTGATGGGCCAAAGTGTCCCAGATTCATGGATTTGACTTATGACAGACACGAAAAGGCATGGCTCCATGTGTTTCTGTAAGGGTGTTTGTACATTATCATACAGACTTCTAAATCTTCAATTTCTTACCCTACCCCTCGGTAGGGCTGTTGTAATCCAGCCTCAGGGATGCTTGAGCCTCCCTCAGAGTAGGCCATGTCATCACTATGTGAAATGGTGTGACAAAGGAACATTTACACTGATGCCCTGGAGGTTGTAGGGATGTACACCTGCTACTCTAGGCAATCATGGTGTTGTCTAGATAATTACCAGAATGACTGATTGATGCACATTGTCAATGTGGATGTACACATGGCAATATACTGGTCATATTGTTTTGCACGTCTTGACTGGATGTCGGCCTTCTGATCTCTGTGCAATGTGTATTTTTCAAGGCTCATTGTGCAATTGCAATTGCTGTAAAACTATGGAGTGCCAGTAGACCCCAATGCATGGTTTCAGTCTAATTGGCATGGTGTGGCCAGCTGGACAAATGCACTGGTGTGCACATGTATTGGCATTGAAATGCCAAACTCATGCCCTGTATATCCCTTATGTTCCATTTCTGGAAGGCATTCATACGATGCAAGGTAAATAGTAATGTTGCTGCACTGTGTAAAAGTTGACATGCAGGAATGCACATACTTATGTACTAAGTGAGACTGGCTCGTACCAACGTTATCAACCGGCAACATGGTGCAAGTGTCCCTGCATTATATGCCACAAAGTTCTTGTTCAGATGAGTACTCCAGCATGCATACACCCACTACTGAGATGCATTGTCTTATTCATAATGTGTGCACACGAATGCTGCCCTGGGATCATGAGTATACAACAAGAGGTTTAAGTTAGGCTCAACATGTTTTTTGCTACAAGTGTAAACCAGAAGCTATGTGTCAAAATTCATTACCTTTGTTCGAGGGTAAATTGTTGAAATGTACCCTAGTCATATTTTGCAGGAGCTAAATGACAACCCCTATCCAAGTATTGGCTACCTAACACTGAGCGAGTAAATTCCGGAATGTGTGCTGCCTTGTGTGACTCCAAATGGGGTATGCGGCGCAGAGGCACACCTCCTGGACTGTCTTACCTTAACCACTTTCACGTATGTTGATGAGCAAGTTTCTGCCCACTTCCATGATACCAGCACACAAAGTTTCAATTTCTGGACCATGTGTTCAATTTGAAATCAACACATTGTCATGAGTGTGACTCATTGTTCTGTATGATTTGGGTGTAATCATGTTGTGTCTATATTTCCATATTGTGCACCTACTCTGATGGCACTCAGCTCAGCTTTCCTTGCTGAAGCAGATGTCTTTGTACTGACGGTATAGTGTCTATATCCCCATCTCAAATTTTGGAGTTGGTCTAGACAGGCACATATGATTGTGTAACAATGTCAGCCTATTTTTCACACACATCATGTTCATGTACAGCTTGGGCTAAGACTTTTTTTAATGTTACCACTCTAGGTAACATGACAGCTGAAGATGCCACAACTTTTGAGTTGTGCAGGGATCCAGCACATATCTAAGGCAATCCTGGAAGATGGCCAAGCGTTCTGAGCGGGCCAAGGCATTGGGGTCCTGGAAAATTCAAGGCTAATCAGACATAGCAGCCACAAAACCAACCACAGGTGTCCAACGCCACCAGCAGCCACCCTAACTCCAGGCTAAAGAGGATGCATCTGCAGCCACACAGCCCCCAACCACATGGGCCAGGAGGCCCAGAAGAGCCATTACTATATACTCAGGAAGTTGAGAAAGATCACAGAGTGGCTGGATGGCTCCCAGCAGGAGCAGGCCAGCCTGTGTGAACGTGGAATGAACATGTAGGAGGCCCTGGGGCAGGTTTCGCAACTTCTGTAGACTCTCCCTCAATCAATCAATCAATCAGGTACTTGCAAAGCACAACTGCTCACCCGTTAGGATCTCAAGGCGCTGTGAGGGAGGGATTTGCGGTTCAGTCGAAGAGCCATGTCTTGAGGTCCTTCCTGAATTGAGGCAGTGACGGTGATTGCCTGTGATGTAGAGGCAGGGAGTTCCAGATCTTCGCAGCGAGGTAGAAGAAGGATCTTCCTCCATCCGGGTCTTGCATATCAGTGGGATGGTGGCCAGGGCCAGTTAGACGGAGCAGAGATGTCTGGTAGCTGTGTAGAAGGAGAGGCGGTGGTTGAGGTATGCAGGTCCGGCGTTGTGGAGAGCTTTGTAGGCATACGTGAGGAGTTTGATGGGGATTCTTTTTCTGTTGATCGGGGGCCAGTGGAGGTCTCTCAGGTAACTGGTGATGTGACTGCAGCGGGTGATGTTCAGGATGAAACACTCAACAAAATGGGCTAATGTTCCTAAGAAAAAGAGGGGCAGGGTCTCTCAAATGGTAGAAAATGCTCGGACCAGGATCATGGATGGGGACAGTCAACAGGACTGTTTCATGTTGCCCTCACACATCCCCTAGAGGATGTCATGCTTCATCATAGGGCAGTGCTCCTCGTCGGGCCAGCGCTGCAATGCCCTACGGGTTCCCCGAAGGGTCACTTTGGTGGAGATCTTTTAAAGAGGCTGCCGTATGATGAGTGGAAGTGAGGTGATCCGTGATGTGGAGCAGTGAGGTGTGATAAGAGGTTAAAACTGATAAGGGGGATCCTGCACTATACTTTAATGAGGGGATCACCCTTCCAGGGATAAAAAACCTATGACAGGTGAGTGCTACCTTGGGGTTTGAAAGGAACCCTGGTAGTCAGTATAATGAGGCTAGATAGGGGAAGTATCCTATAGTCATAGGAGGGGGTACCTATCTCAGGTTACTCCCTCAAAGGTGTGCAGAGGTGTGGTGAGAGATGGTATCGAAGGCGGCCGTGAGGTCAAGGAGGATGATGACTGCAGTTTCGCCTCGGTCGAGGATGGTGCAGATGTTGTCTGTAGCGGCGAGGAGTGCGGTCCCTCTGGACATTACCCTTTCCTTTTTAGGTCGAGCCTAGACAGCGCATGCACTGTCAGGATGACCTGTAGTAGGGGAAAAGGACTTGAAAAGGACCTATGTCCCGCCTGCTGCCTTCCCATTGGTTCAATCCATCAGTCGCTCTTCTTTGCTGCTTGCTAAATGATTAAAGCAGCAATACCTAACTTCCGTTTTTCTAAGAGCAGCACCGACCAACTACAGTTACCTTCCACTTTCATTCTTTCTCTCTTGTTCCAGAGTACTCTTTATCCTGTTTCCGGAGCATCACGACTTCAGCTGCAGCCACTTTGCTTTTCGGCCATCACGTCACGTAAGTGAAATTGTTTTTTTTTTCAATTTTAACTACAGCAGGCAGGACGACGTGCGCAGCCGGGACAATGGCGGCCGCTCGTTCTAAGATTAGCGCGTTAATAGCTCTGAACGGGCCGACTAGGAAACTACTTGATAATGGTGGAGACTGTTTTGAAATGATTCGACCGAGCACCGCCAGAGGCTGGTGATCTGTGTCTTACAGTGAGCTATAGTCGGCACACATTTGCGCAATCTGTTGTTCCTTACTGGTTTCAGACACTACTATTCTTTATCAGAACAAACGATGAAAAAACAGGTCCTGCAGTCAGCCAGTAGAAGTCGAAGACTGATTCCAAGACAGAATTTGGATAATAGAAAATGGCGTGCCCTCTCAGCAACAAATAAATCAGACGTTAACAAATTAAACAAGCAAAGCGGGTTTTCTCTAAAGTCACCAAGGTGCTCAGTCTGATGTAAGGCTTCGCTCTAAACGTAATTCTATAGTTAACAATTAAGGATAGCAGACAGACCAGAAATAACTTAAGCTTACGTAAAAGGCTGCACGCAGAGTTAAACACTGATATTCGGTGTTAAAATACCACACTGGGTGCAGCAAGTTTCAGGATTTGAGAAATGGATCACGGTCTAGATGACAGCTGTGGCTGAGCTCTAATGTCAGTTAAACATAAAGTACCACAAGAGTAAACCATTTTACCCAAGCCTATCCTTTGCTCAGCTTGGCCTGAGCTGTAAGACAAATGTCCAAAGAAATGTTTGGGAAGTACTGCATGCAAAAAAAATGACGTGAAACAATAATATAGGTAAAGAAATAAAGAGCTCAATTGTTCCAATTAGCTTAGAAATTATAAAAACTATTAAGCTGCATGCAAAAGTAATAAAGATGAGATATCAGAAGCTAACATAACCTGTATTTGTAAAGCGCACGTTCCCCCAGAAGGGTATCTTGACGCTGAATAACAGATATTTGTTGTTACCCAATGGTACTCAACTTAACCATACCGTTCCACACAAGCCAATATGAAAATGTGTTGCAATACAAATCAACGTAACAGTCAGAAATTGTGGAAAAAACGAAAACGTCCCCAGAGTGAGGCAGACTTTTGAGTGCACATGGTGAGACAGATGTTGGGGCCTAGGCCAGCCAAACTAGCAGGCCATCTGACATCGAAGCCGAATACCTGGGAGATGAAGATTCACTGAACATATTCTGGAAACACAAAAACCGAGTGAAATGATGAGGCAGGACTGGTATCATACAACTGCAAAAGCAAACCTTTTCCAGCAGAAAGTCAAAATTTCCCAACGGACAAAGCTTGTAGCCACCTTCAGATTTCAATCCCTACAGAAGGTTGTAGGCTTTCAAAAACAAGCATTTGCAATGCAATAGATCTCGCATTCACGCAAATTTGAGCTATTGGCATTGTAAATGACAATGCCTTTTATTTATGTTTTGGGTTTTAAAACATAAATAAAAGGCATTGCCATTTACTTTTTTTTTTTTATATATAAATAATTTTTATTGAGCAGAGCAACAAGGATAATCAAATAATCAAAAAACATTAATTACAATAAAACTGTGCCTGACAATCTCATTAAATACATGATAAAGCATAAATAGACATTGACTAATTTTTCAATTGATGTAATACAGCCATAAAATACGAATTAAAAGCACATTCTTGTCACTAGCCAGCCAGCAGTGCTCTCCCCATATACATTTACATTTAGTTTAAGATTCTTTGTTCTCTCCCCATCTTACAAGTAGCTATCTAGAATAGAATCTTCTGGGTTTCTAAAGTGCTAAATTGTCACAAACGACCTGGCTTAAATTTCGAGAGCAGCTAAATATTTCCAGGTCGCGGTAAACTTTTTAGTTGCCACCACGCGCCTTGCATAAGCTTCTTCAAAGGTCCTGGTGCGCTTCATCTTGTTTAACCATTTCTCATATGAAGGCGCTTCTGCCAATCTCCAATTTTGTAAAACTAAGGAGCGAGCAGCAAGAGTCGAGATAGCTAAAAATGTCCCCTCTGATTTTGACAGATTAGCCCCCTGGCTCATTATACCAAAGAGGGCCGCCTCCGCTGTTGGATCATGCGGTTTCTGGAATGCCCGACTTATGGCCGCAAAGATCCTATCCCAAAACACCCCTAGTTTAGGACAGGTGAAGAATGTGTGTCTCCATCCCCCTTCATCTTCAGCCAAACAACGAAAACACCTATTCTCCACCTTAGGATAGATTTTATTCAACGCCTTTGGGGTAAAATAAGCCATCCAACGGGACAAGAACGCCATTCTTTTAAAATTGGCAGCTCTTAAAGCCCTACTGCCTGTTTGTGATAAGGCCTGCCATTCCCGACTAGAAAAGGAACATTGAGTCTCCTGGGTTACTCTCTCCAAAAACTTCTCAACCAATGGCAATTCGTTTTGGGAGCGCAGCAGCCGGTACCAGTTGCCCACCCCTCTAACATTTGCAGTAAATAACGCAGTCGCCAATTTAGTTGGAACACCACAAGATAAAAGATTGTATTTGTTCATAAAATGTACAATTTGTAAATATTCAAAAAAGACCGGCTTGTTGCGATCACGACATCTAATCTGTACTTCTTGCCAAGTGATCGCTCTTTCCTGAATAATAAAACGCCCTAATACTTCCAAACCGCAATCCTTCCAAATCTTAAGATGGCTGTAATGAATATGAAGGCCCAAACTTTTACACTCGCTTAGCTTTAATACATGAAGCCCAGAAAAGCCACTTTGTTTAAAAAACAAAACTGTAGTCTACTAGAAAATTCCAGGAGAGTTTTATATCTAGTTTTTTTGGGGAGTTTTGAAGTTTTAAGAAATGTTGGGGTCTGCGAGCCAGCTTCTTGTATCATCCTGTCAAAAAAGAAATTATCTAATCGTCCTGTACTGGACAATAAACATGCTGTTAAATCCAAAATCGCTGACTCATAGTATGTTCGAATATGCGGTAATGACAGCCCGCCTAGATTCGTATCCAGTTGTAACACTGGGAGTTTGACTCTGGAAGCCTTCTTATTCCATACAAACGACCTGATCATAGATTCAAGCCCTTTAAAGTAGCTGACATTAATCTTAATAGGCATGTTAGTGAACAAAAAAATTAAAAGTGGAAGTATAGACATCTTAATAAGTGCAACACGACCTATCAAGGCTAACAGAAGGCGTGACCAATTTTCCAATAATTTCTGAAATTTTCTACTTGTTGCCTCGTAATTCAATTTAAATAGCTGCCCATATTGACCTGTAACAAAGATCCCCAGATACCGTATAGGATCTGATCTAAGAGCCTGCTGTTTTAAATTTGCCGGGAGAAAATCCATACCGGTGTTCAACGTTAAAATCTCAGTTTTGTTTTGGTTGATTTTATAGCCCCCAATAAGTTCAAATTGGCTAAATTCGGCTAGGGTCCGATCTAAATTCTGCTTTTCGGGGCGGAGATATAAAATAGCGTCATCAGCAAACAGCTTTAATTTAGCCATACCCTTAATCGGGGCTTGGATATCCGTATTAGCTCGGATTTTAATAGCCAGTGGTTCTATAAAGAACGTAAATAATAGGGGCGAAAGCGGGCACCCTTGTCTGGTCCCTCGATTGATATCTACTGACCCTACTTGGTTTGCGTTAATTACCAACTGAGCCTGAGCCCCCTGATAGATGTTTCGAAGCATAATAATAACTTGAGACGGAACACCAAACCTACCTAGACCATAGAATAGGGCGTCCCAATTAACCAAGTCAAACGCTTTTTCCGCGTCAACCATCATAATACAAGTCGGCGTCTTGTTGATACTAAAATAATCAAGCGCTTGAATCAAAAACCCTGTATAGGATGACATAGTCCTCCCAGCAACAAACCCCAACTGGTCACCATAAATCACTTCCTGGGCTAGTGGGGTGAATCGCTGAGCCCAGATCTTCATCAAGATCTTATAGTCAGCGTTTAACAGACTGATTGGTCTATATGAATTAACATTATTGGGTTTCTTGCCCTTTTTCATAAAACTAACCACAATCGCCCTCTTGAACTCAGGGGGGACAATACCTCCAACCTTTACATAGTTAAACAATTTCATCAAAACTGGGATGAGCTCGTTAGCGAATACTTTATAAAATTCAATAGGCAGTCCATCTTCACCACAAGCTTTCGCTCCAGCAATAGACTTTAAGACTGCCAAAATCTCTGCTGGTAGTATATCCCGTTGCACCTGATCAACTAAGCTTTTGGATAGCCTCGGAAGTTCTACCCCTGCAAAATATTCATGTAGCGCTTCCTGGCTGACCATATATTTAGTAGTATAAAGCTGTTGATAGTGTTCAACAAAAACACGAGCAATCCCTTCCCTATCAGCCACTACTAAACTGGTCTTAGGATCTATTACCTCCATGATAAGGGCCGTTTCTTGTTGTGTCTTAGTGGACCACGCTAAAAGTTTTCCAACCATCTGGCTTTCCTCATAAACCCGTTGTTGATAGGTCCGTGAACTGTTAATTTCCTCCACAATAAAATAGTCCCTCAACGCCCTCTTCGCTTTTTCCCACTGACCCCGTAAGGGGGAATTTCGTGAACTTGAGGCATTTTCAAGGGCTAGCTGTAATTCCGCAATTTTCACACGTCGACTTTTCGCCTGCGCTGTAGAAACGGCAATCATTTGTCCACGAACTGCCGCCTTGAATCCACCCCCTACAGAAAAAAGTTAGGCCGACCCCTCGTTCCTTTTAAAGAAATCAAGTATCCACTCTCTAAATCCCTCAACCCATTGAAGATCTTGGAGAAGGGGGCGGTCCATCTGCCACCTGGACCTCCTCCTCCTCACATCCTCAATTTCTAGTTCCACTCTAACATAGGAGTGGTCCGAGAATGCATTCACACCGATTTCTGCTTCTACGAGATCTAGGGATCGAGATATTAAAAAATAATCTATTCGTGAAGCTGTCTGAAATTGGCGAGAGATGCAGGTATAATCGCGAATACCATGATTAACTTTATGCCATGAGTCAATTAGCTGAAGATCTTGTATTAAAGCCTCAAAGACTTTTTTAGTCTTTGGCTTCAGCTGTTTCTTGTTTTTGTTTGAGGTGTCTTCTCTTAAGTCTTGTATGTAGTTAAAATCCCCACCCAAGACAATCTGACCGGGGACCCCAATGAGAAGTTCATGTAGCGTTGATAATACAGACGGATCGTCCAGAATTGGACCATAGTAATTAATAAAATTCAGTATTCTCCCAATAATCCTCACCATGACCCATATCCATCTTCCCTGGGGATCTCTCTTTACTTGGACAAATTCCCAGGCCATATCTCTACAAAAATAAATGGCTACCCCCCTCATCGCTACCCCGGCTGAGGCAAAAAAGGCTCTAGAAAACACCCCCGGGATAAAAAGCCTTGGTAGATTTGTTTTTAAGTGGGTTTCTTGGATGAAGAGGACCTGAGGTCTTAACGTGGCGAGCCATCTTATAAGCCCCCCGTATTTTTGTCTATTCAACATACCATTAGCATTTAACGATATTATACAACATCTTCTAGCTGTATTCATATTTCCAATATCTACAGTAAATATTGTGGATCAGACTCCTATTCCAATCATCTAAGTCCTGTTTGCATCTGCTCTTTTTACTGCCATAATCCCACCCCCCCACCCGAACCCTGTGAGCCCCCACCCCCCCGAAAAATGTGGTCGTTCCCGCAATCCACATCTCTCCCCCCCTGCTTCACTATGTGGTGCCCTGGACCTGCACCATGGGTGACCTACCCCCCCCCCAAAACAATTAAAACCCTGAACACCCTGAAAGTCAAAGAAAACCCACAACTTCATTTTAAAATAGAGATCTCTTTCAATAATTCCTGGGCTTCCTCAATGCGTGAGAACATATGGAATTTCCCTTTTACCAGCACCCTAAGCTTTGATTGCTGCGCAATAGAAGCCTGTGCCCCTTGAGCTTTGAAGAGATACAAAAGTTTCACAAACTCTTTACGCCTGCGTGCAGCCACCACAGACATATCTGCAAAAATCCGACATTTAGTCCCCTCATTAATAGCAAATTGTCTCTGCTGAATTGCCTTAGCCAAAATGTTCTCTTTCACGCGGTAATCAGCAAAGTTAGTCAAAATAGTACGAGGGAACTTAGAATTGGGTGGGAGGTGAGCTGGAACCCGATGTGCCCTGGTCAATGTTAAATCTCCAGAAAATTCTGGGAGCACCTTTTGCTTAATAAATGATTCAACCCATTGCAATATGTTTGCTCCCTCACTCCCCTCAGGTACCCCAACAAGCCGAAGATTTGAACGGCGTGAATGGTTTTCCAATTCTTCAAGTTTGTTCTCAAGAGTTATTTTATCTTCCGCTGCGGACTTGACTTTCTGAAGCATGGCATTCATCTGGTCCTCTAATTGAGAAATCCTCGATTCGGCTTCTTGAATTCTTATAGGGAAGCCGGCCACTGCCTCTCCGATTTTTCTGAGCCGAAGATGTAGGGCAGCTATCTCAGTCTCTTGAGATCTCTTCATGTCTCTGATCTCATCCAATATAAGGCTAAGCATAGTCTTGATCTCAATCTGTTGCGTATTAGCTCCTCTAATTAGTGATTCGGTTTCTTCTTGTTGCAATTGACTATCCAACCTAGCTGTTTGCCCTGATGGTTCTAGGCTACTCTTGTTCGATGTCTGCGGTGGTATCTGAGCCTGTGGCCCACCCTCCAGCTGCTGTTTTAGGGTGGTTTCAACAATGGGAGACTGATCAAGGAACGAAAGCCGGGTTAATGGAGCTAGTGGACTTGTTTGGGCGAGCACCGGGCGACCCTCCTCTGGCAAAATCCATATGGCGGCCGAAGGCACCGGGGCCGGAACCGGGACACGTAGAGGTGATGGTATATACGACGTCTGTATTGAATCAACTGTCACTTCTTCTGGTACTACTACTGAAGCCGCATTTAGTTGAGGTGAAGCTTGAGCAGTAGTGGGCTGGGTATTATTTTTCACGAATAGTGGAAAGTCTCTGGAGTTTTTTAACTCAGCTTTTTTCTTCACTGGCACTATCGTTGATGCACTCATCTGCTCCTGCTCGTCGATGATAGAACCCTCGATTACAATCGAACCAGAGGGGTCCTCCCCCCCTTGCTGTGGCTCAAACAAATCCTCCTCGGAGCTCTCGAGGCTTGAGTTCAACCCCGACTGGGTTGTTTTATTCCCCACTCTATTCGAAGACTAATTCACTCTTGCTTGGACTAAACGTTTTTTGGCTTTCAGCCCAGCTGCAGCATCTACTTTGGCTACCACATTCCCTTGTTTTAAGTGTTTCCCCATCTCTCCTTCAAACTAGGAACCTATGTGGCGCAAGTTCTTCGTTGCTGTCAGCGGTTAAGTTAGTTATGCACTAATTAACTATCTAATTCCAAGACTCAGGTTCTACCACTGCTCCCAGTGCCAGCTTTCCACTTTCTCAACTCCACTCTGCTCAGCCCAGTACATTTCCTCTGAGTTTCAATCGCCGCCTCACCTCGCAACAGCAGCTGCTCCACTCCACTCCGCCTATTCTCTTGCTGGCACCCAAAATCAGCGTCCGGGTCTCCACTGGGTCTCGCCTTTCACCGTCCGCCTTGCCCAGCGCCGAAAACCAAGTCCCAAATCGGCGAGCGGCCAAGATTTTATTTACTTGAAAGAGAAATCTTCCCTGCCGTCAGTTGGACGCATTCCACTTTCGGCGCCCGACTCGGCCGTTCTGCTCCGCACTTTCACTAGCCAGGTGCACTTTCCGCGTTCCTAGTCTCTGCGTTCAGTATTCGGCGTGCTCCAATACCGAGGGGAGGAGCATCAGTCACCTGAGGCTAAGCGGAGTCGGGGATCTCCGCAGCCATCCCAGGCATTGCCATTTACAATACTAATAGCTTAAACTCTCGCAAATGCGAGACCTATTGCATTGTAAATGTTTGTTTCATTCTGAGGTTCTCATATCACAGTTATATTAATCATAGTGTTAGCTAATGTTTAGACTAGGCATAGTGTAGTTAGGTGTTACTTTTTAGATATTTTAATAGGTAGTTGTTTTTAAACCTGTTTTTATGCTTTTATGTTTCTTAGTGGGTGGGGGCTGATGTTCATTGTTCGAAACAAAAACTAAAAAATAAATAAAAATACCCAAAAAATATATATTTATTGAGCTTCACATATATAGCTAGTATATGTTTAGGTGTAGTTGCTGTTTGTATGGTGCCAATATATGTGTATTAAGGGGGGGTTGATGTTTAACTTGTTATTTGTCTATAGTGGTTAAGATAGTTTAAGATAAGTTAAGATACTGTAAGGTAGTGTTAAGGTTAGTTAGTGTAGGATAGGTAGATGTAGGTAGTTTAAGGTAAGTTTAGATAGTGTAAGGTAGTGTTAAGGTTAGTTAGTGAAGGATAGCTGTAGTTTGTCTAGATAGATTTTGTAGTATTACAGTTTTTTCTACTTTCACAACATTGTAATCATTTCATAATTAAGAGTTGTTATCATTGAGTAGGTTGAGTTGAGTACATGATGTAGCTATTGCCCTGCAGCCTTTGAAGGTATATGTTGCCTTGTCAGAGTCCTATGTACAAGTGTTAGTCCACCTCACATTTGAGTCACATAAGGACTCTTTTCCATTATTTGGTACTGAAAGTGGTCTTCTTTGTGTGATTTTACACACAGCCCAACACAGATAGTCTCCTACTGTAGCACTGTGTGTGGAAGAGATGCGGCAGGTATAGTTTAGATGGTTTTGTCAATACAGATTACCGATTCCTGACAGTGCTGGAACACACATTAGTGACTGCCACTACTGCACACACCCTTACACCATTGTGCAAGTGGTTATTTGTTTTTGGTTGGTTACAAATCATGAATATATAACCACAAAAAAGGGAGAGAGAGAAGCTAGTTATCAGGTTGAACCCTCAGCCTCCCAGACAATTAAGTAACACAACTCTAGAGGGTGAACCTATCTATTGAGATCCCATCAGTTATAAGAGATCTGCTGCATGGTTCTTAGCATATCTCTAGAGAATGCTAGACCCGCACTAAGGTGAATGAGTGTGATCTTGGCATCTCTTGGATATTGTTGTAGGCTCTTCACCCACAAGTACCACCTGTGGCATGCTTCATCATCTGATCCACACCCACTGCACCTAGTGTGAGTGGGTGGGCTCTAAGCACTTTGTAAGCAGAGTATTTTAACTAAGACCATGGGATAGTTGGTGAGTTAAAATTGCCTGCTGGATATGTATAGGAAATAGACCAGAAACTAGGAAAAGGTCCTAATATGGTCTGTATGGTTGCTTGTATGCTTCATTTATACTGCATGGCTGCATAAGTACAAATGGTTGGATTCTGCAACCACACTACATAGGGATACTACACATATCTTGGGGTCCTGAAGAGAGCCTACTGACCAACAGGGCATTGCATAGGGTGAAACATGCCGACTTTTTGATGTCCAGGGCCATCATACCCCTGAGACATTCCACTGTTTTTAACCTTGCCATAGGACCTCCAGAATAAAAAACAAGCATTTGCATTGCAATAGGTTTCGCATTTGTTGGAGTTGAAGCTATTGGCATTGTAAATGGCAATGTTTTTAATTTATTTTTTTTGTTTGCAGTTGAGTGATTACTCAAAGAAAGAAAGTGCCCACTATACCATATTATAAGCTTTTATAGTACCTGTACAGTAAAACTATGGCTATGTTAACATAAAGGGGTGTGAATGGTATAAAAATGCAGAAAAAAAGGATCTTAAA
This sequence comes from Calotriton arnoldi, assembly GCA_963921515.1. Classification (NCBI taxonomy): domain Eukaryota; kingdom Metazoa; phylum Chordata; class Amphibia; order Caudata; family Salamandridae; genus Calotriton; species Calotriton arnoldi. Next base: position 893,833 of record CAWUFW010004360.1, read on the forward strand.
ATGTAGGGTGCAATGTATAACAGGTGACAGGGACTACCTATTATTTAATAAAAATATAAATTAAAAAACACACAGGTGGCTGAAGGTTCTTCTATAAGATGTTAGGGCAAAATAAACAAATATTTACAGAGCGACTTTTTATTTGCCTTAACTAATTTACTGCCATTTCAGTAATTAATGGATCACTACATAGAGCAGTGGCCTTCAAACTATTTAAAGCCAGCCCCCCGTAAAAGAAATTTTAATCATCGGGCCCACCCTAGAGATTCTAACATTTATTCTAATAAATTTGCAACTTTTAAATATGTTTACACATATTTAAATATTGTGGTCAAGTTCTGTTACCCTTTTTAAAAATGTAATCAAATACACGATTGCCAAACATACTATTCTGATCAGCCAGACCTTACTAAATTGTAAAAGTATCCACAGTGTGATTATCAGTAATGGTGGGAGTGGGAGGTTTAAGGAATATTTGGAGTCCCTTCTCTTTTGACATTTACTCCCAGCTAGTATTTAAATGACAAAAAGTGCTAGTGATGGCCCATTACAGATACTATTTTCCTCCACTTGAAACAAAGCACTTTTATAAGCATGATTTGTCTCTTGGTCAGAGCCTAGTGCCCCCACTGGGATCAATTAAGGCCCCCAGGAGGGGCCCGCCACCCAGTTTCAAGACCTCTAACATAGAGTGACTTTGCAGCTTTAACACACCTGAGTCACAGGACCGTGAGCTGGCAATGGATGGTATGCGATTAAAGCACTACAGTAAACTGAAGATCTGTTTTGAGCAGTTTTGAACATCACACACTTTGAACCTGATCCCAAAAGAGGTCTGCTCATGCGTACTAGTGTAAATATTAAAAAATATATAAGGGCTTCAAGGATGCTTGAAGTGTCAGATACTGCAACACCTCCCTGTGATATCACTAACCACTGAGACCCAAGAGCTATAACCCAACGAACAATCATATTCACATCTGGAGACAATGCTTGCATTGTAGACAAGAGCACAACAGCAGCGTAATGAATAATGAAAAAGTAAAGAAATGCTATGATGCAGCCAGCGTTTGTTTCTTTTTTTGTAATTTTACCAACTGTGCTGCTGTGCGACGTGAAGTGCAATGTTCTAAAACAGCAGTGGGGGGATTGGGGCTGGCAAACAACACAAATGAGGAGGGTAGGGATCAAAGAATGTTCAGCGGGAGAAGGACAGTGGGGTGGGTTAAGGGAGAGCAGAGGCAAGCGTGATAAAAAGATCGGATGGCGAGAGGAGGAGAGCGATGGTGTTTTAAAAAGAATAGACGCCAGCATTAAAAGTGCACGCCCTATAAAAATGGCTGAAACAAGCTTACAACTACACTTGTACACATTTACAAATAATGTAGGTCATGAGAATTGTGCCCTAAAAAGAGGCCTTCTTAAGGTCAGGGAATGGGTATTTATTTCTATTGCTATACTTGCCCGATGGTTAAATTATGGCTGAGTACAAAAGGAATGCTGATTAGGTCAAATCTAGTCTCTGCCCACATGTGCTGTATTTTAAAGTCACATGCAAAAGAAACAATTGATGGACGGAATGCTGGACAATGCAAACATTCACCCCCAGTCACAAGGATCTGGGTTAAATCCATCATTCATTTGCTCACCACACCACCCCAGTTTGGACCCAGCCATATGCAAATCAGTCTTGACCCTGTTCCTTGTGGGAACAGTCCAGCCCGAACTGCCAAGCCAGGTCCTCCCTGGACCGGAAACAAGCATCCTGGGACCGGATTCAGGGCATCACCCTTCATCAGCCAGGCTAGCTTGAATCCAGTGGTGTAGTGAGCACGAGACCCACGTCTGGGCATACCCTTCCCACTTAGGGCGACATATGCAAAAGAAACAATTGAGGGACGGAATGCTGGACAATGCAAACATTCACCCCAGTCACAAGGATCTGGGTTAAATCCATCATTCTTTTGCTCACCACACCACCCCAGTTTGGACCCAGCCATATGCAAATCAGTCTTGACCCTGTTCCTTGTGGGAACAGTCCAGCCCGAACTGCCAAGCCAGGTCCTCCCTGGACCGGAAACAAGCATCCTGGGACCAGTTTCAGGGCATCACCCTTCATCAGCCAGGCTAGCTTGAATCCAGTGGTGTAGTGAGCACGGGACCCACGTCTGGGCATACCCTTCCCACTTAGGGCGACATATGCAAAAGAAACAATTGATGGACGGAATGCTGGACAATGCAAACATTCACCCCCAGTCACAAGGATCTGGGTTAAATCCATCATTCTTTTGCTCACCACACCACCCCAGTTTGGACCCAGCCGTATGCAAATCAGTCTTGACCCTGTTCCTTGTGGGAACAGTCCATCCCGAACTGCCAAGCCAGGTCCTCCCTGGTCCAGAAACAAGCATCCTGGGACCGGTTTCAGGGCATCACCCTTCATCAGCCAGGCTAGCTTGAATCCAGTGGTGTAGTGAGCACCGGACCCACGTCTGGGCATACCCTTCCCACTTAGGGCGACATATGCAAAAGAAGCAATTGATGGACGGAATGCTGGACAATGCAAACATTCACCCCCAGTCACAAGGATCTGGGTTAAATCCATCATTCTTTTGCTCACCACACCACCCCAGTTTGGACCCAGCCATATGCAAATCAGTCTTGACCCTGTTCCTTGTGGGAACAGTCCAGCCCGAACTGCCAAGCCAGGTCCTCCCTGGACTGGAAACAAGCATCCTGGGACCGGTTTCAGGGCATCACCCTTCATCAGCCAGGCTAGCTTGAATCCAGTGGTGTAGTGAGCACGGGACCCACGTCTGGGCATACCCTTCCCACTTAGGGCGACATATGCAAAAGAAACAATTGAGGGACGGAATGCTGGACAATGCAAACATTCACCCCAGTCACAAGGATCTGGGTTAAATCCATCATTCTTTTGCTAACCACACCACCCCAGTTTGGACCCAGCCATATGCAAATCAGTCTTGACCCTGTTCCTTGTGGGAACAGTCCAGCCCGAACTGCCAAGCCAGGTCCTCCCTGGACCGGAAACAAGCATCCTGGGACCGGTTTCAGGGCATCACCCTTCATCAGCCAGGCTAGCTTGAATCCAGTGGTGTAGTGAACACGAGACCCACGTCTGGGCATACCCTTCCCACTTAGGGCGACATATGCAAAAGAAACAATTGATGGACGGAATGCTGGACAATGCAAACATTCACCCCCAGTCACAAGGATCTGGGTTAAATCCATCATTCTTTTGCTCACCACACCACCCCAGTTTGGACCCAGCCATATGCAAATCAGTCTTGACCCTGTTCCTTGTGGGAACAGTCCAGCCCGAACTGCCAAGCCAGGTCCTCCCTGGACCGGGAAACAAGCATCCTGGGACCGGTTTCAGGGCATCACCCTTCATCAGCCAGGCTAGCTTGAATTCAGTGGTGTAGTGCGCACGGGACCCACGTCTGGGCATACCCTTCCCACTTAGGGCGACATATGCAAAAGAAACAATTGATGGACGGAATGCTGGACAATGCAAACATTCACCCCCAGTCACAAGGATCTGGGTTAAATCCATCATTCTTTTGCTCACCACACCACCCCAGTTTGGACCCAGCCATATGCAAATCAGTCTTGACCCTGTTCCTTGTGGGAACAGTCCAGCCCGAACTGCCAAGCCAGGTCCTCCCTGGACCGGAAACAAGCATCCTGGGACCGGATTCAGGGCATCACCCTTCAGCAGCCAGGCTAGCTTGAATCCAGTGGTGTAGTGAGCACGGGACCCACGTCTGGGCATACCCTTCCCACTTAGGGCGACATATGCAAAAGAAACAATTGATGGACGGAATGCTGGACAATGCAAACATTCACCCCCAGTCACAAGGATCTGGGTTAAATCCATCATTCTTTTGCTCACCACACCACCCCAGTTTGGACCCAGCCATATGCAAATCAGTCTTGACCCTGTTCCTTGTGGGAACAGTCCAGCCTAACTGCCAAGCCAGGTCCTCCCTGGACCGGAAACAAGCATCCTGGGACCGGTTTCAGGGCATCACCCTTCATCAGCCAGGCTAGCTTGAATCCAGTGGTGTAGTGAGCACGGGACCCACGTCTGGGCATACCCTTCCCACTTAGGGCAACATATGCAAAAGAAACGATTGATGGACGGAATGCTGGACAATGCAAACATTCATCCCCAGTCACAAGGATCTGGGTTAAATCCATCATTCTTCTGCTCACCACACCACCCCAGTTTGGACCCAGCCATATGCAAATCAGTCTTGACCCTGTTCCTTGTGGGAACAGTCCAGCCCGAACTGCCAAGCCAGGTCCTCCCTGGACCGGAAACAAGCATTCTGGGACCGGTTTCAGGGCATCACCCTTCATCAGCCAGACTAGCTTGAATCCAGTGGTGTAGTGAGCACGGGACCTACGTCTGAGCATACTCTTCCCACTTAGGGCGACATATGCAAAAGAAACAATTGATGGACGGAATGCTGGACAATGCAAACATTCACCCCTAGTCACAAGGATCTGGGTTAAATCCATCATTCTTTTGTTCACCACACCACCCCAGTTTGGACCCAGCCATATGCAAATCAGTCTTGACCCTGTTCCTTGTGGGAACAGTCCAGCCCGAACTGCCAAGCCAGGTCCTCCCTGGACCGGAAACAAGCATCCTGGGACCAGTTTCAGGGCATCACCCTTCATCAGCCAGGCTAGCTTGAATCCAGTGGTGTAGTGAGCATGGGACCCACGTCTGGGCATACCCTTCCCTCTTAGGGCGACATATGCAAAAGAAACAATTGAGGGACGGAATGCTGGACAATGCAAACATTCACCCCCAGTCACAAGGATCTGGGTTAAATCCATCATTCTTTTGCTCACCACACCACCCCAGTTTGGACCCAGCCGGTCCAGGGAGGACCTGGCTTGGCAGTTCGGGCTGGACTCTTCCCACAAGGAACAGGGTCAAGACTGATTTGCATATGGCTGGGTCCAAACTGGGGTGGTGTGGTGAGGAAAAGAATGATAGATTTAACCCAGATCCTTGTGACTGGGGGTGAATGTTTGCATTGTCCAGCATTCCGTCCATCAATTGTTTCTTTTGTATTTTAAAGTCACGGCATCCAGGCCAGCTAGAACTCCCTGTTTGACCCAGACTAATATTGATGGTAGAAACATTGTCAAACACTTGCTTGTATCCTTTCTTGTTGTAGCAAAGAGTGCGCACTCACCAGGACCGCTTCTGTTTTTACAACCCTCAAATGAGTTTGCTGCCTGCGTTGCACGGAGGCTACTTGGGTTGGGGATTTGAAGTTAAATGACTACAAACACCGTAGAGAAAAGTTATGTGTGCGAAGGGGGCAGCGCTAAAGGGGATTTGCAAGATGAGGTCGTAAGATGCCCCTAGCTGCAGTGGCTAAAGGAAGGGGACATCACTGAGGGAGTGTTAGAAATGGGGGTCTCTAGTTGGCAATGGTTTGCACCTTTGTCCAAGTAGGGATCCTTGCTTCTTGTCAGGGTAAGGGAGTTATGCCCTTAGACAACCCCTGCTCACCCCCTTGGTAGCTTGGCATGAGCAGACAGGCTTATCTCAGAGGCAGTGTGTAAAGCATTTGTGCACACATACAGTAACATAGTGAAAACACCACACCAGTTTAGAGAAATAGGAAATCTTTATCTAAACAAAACAAGACCAAAACAACAAAAATCCATCTACATATATCAAGATATCACCAAAAATAAGTTATTCACAAAAATGAAGCTTGTAGCAACAAATAGCTCCACCTGGGGCTATTACGACCTCGTGGCCACTGAAAATCTCAAAGTACGGCACCGACTTGAGGTGTGCGGGGTCAGGCCCGGAGTCACATGGACCCCAAAGAACAGTACCTTGGTAAACGATGAAAACAAATATGGTGCACAGTGGAGGAGAGGTGATGCTTCATTGGCGCCGGGTGGCGTTGGTTCCTTACGACCACAGGGGAGGTGAGGCATTGGTTGCTTACTGCGGTGCAGCGGAGGTGAGGCGTCGGTTCCTTACTGATGCTGGGGAGGTGACATCATGGTGGCGTTGAGGCGTTGGTTCCTTACGACGATGCGGGGTCAATGGATTCGGGAGGTCACCCACATCAGGTATCAGCTCTGCAATGAGGAAGCACCGGTGTTGGTGATGTCGGGGCTGTAGTGCGTCGTGAGCATCACACGCGGTGCTCTCGGCTCCTGTGTAGGCAGCGGCCTTGGTGACGACATCAGAGTCGGTATGGTGCAGCGTCGGCAAGCGTCGGGGCTGCGGTGTAAGTCGGGCGGTACGTCATGCACTTCATGAGCAGTGCCCATGGCTTCACTGCAGGCCGCGGCAGCGCTTGCCGGCGTCAGGTTTGCTATTTCGCCTCTTTGGCAGCTGATACAGCACTTCCAGGTGCAGGAGGACAGAGGAAATGAAGTCTTTGTGTCCCTGAGACTTCAGAACAGGAGGCAAGCTCTACACCAAGCCCTTGGAGATCTTCTTCAAGCAGGATACACAGCAAACGGCAAAGTCTTGTTCCTCTCCTTGGCAGAAACAGCCACTGCAGGCCAAGCCCACACAGCACACAGCAAAGGGGCAGTACTTCTCCTTCAGTTTTCCCAGCTCTTCTCCTTGGCAGAAGTTCCTCTTGAGTCCAGAAGTAATCTAAAGTTCTGGGGTCTGGGCCCCAATATTTATACCACATTTGCCTTTGTTCTCTTGTGGCAGAGAGTCTCTTAGCTCAGTCCAAACCAGTTCTGTCCTCTGTGGTCCAGCTTCTTAGCAGGAGGTGGAGACAGCATTGTGTAAGGCAGACAGGGCATATTCAGGTGCAAGGAAATCTCCTCCCACTAATCTAAATGCAGCCCAGGTCTATTCAGCCCAGGCTTGACTCATCCAGGAAAGGCAGGACACACCTCAACCCCCCCAGTGGCTGTCTACAGCGAACGCATATCCCCCGCCTCTGTCACTCCAAAGCCAGACAGTCAATCCACAATCCAGCAGAGGCAGACAGGATGATTAAGCAAGAAAATGCCTACTTTCTAAAAGTGGCTTTTTCAAACACACAATTTAAAAACCATCTTTACTAAAAGATGTGTGATTAAATTCTGAGTTCAGAGAGCCCAAACTCCATTTCTCTATCTTATCCCAATGGGAAGTCATACTTGTAAGCTGTTACAAAATATCTCCCATTCTATCCTATGGGACAGATAGCCTTTCAATAGTGTAAAACGAAATACTTTGTATTTCACTATCATCACATATCACACACACCAGTACATGTCCTACCTTTTACATACACTGCACACTGCCCATGGGGGTACCTTGGGCCTACCTGAGGGGTGTCTTACATATAAGAAAAGGGAAGGGTAGGGCCTGGCAAGTAGGTGCACTTGCCAGGCTGACATAGCAGTTTAAAACTGCACACGAACACTGCAGTGGCAGGTCTGAGAACCCTTTGCAAGGCTGCTTGTGTGGGTGGCACAATCACTGCTGCAGGCCCACTAGCAGCATTTGATTTATTTACAGGCCCTGGGCACACACAGTGCACTGTACTAGGGACTTACCAGTAAATCAAATAAGCCTATCATGGAAACTCCAATCCATAAACACAATTCACATAGGGAGCACTTGCCCTTTGGCACTGATCAGCAGTGGCAAAGGGCCCTAAGCATCTACCCATCAAAAACGAAATCCAGCACACAGCAAAAATATAGAAGGCAGAGGCAAAAAGATAGGGGAAACCACTCCAAGGATGCCAGGTCTAACAGGGAGTTTTCTGAGGTTCGACTGTACATTTGGGCCAGATGCCCCAGCAGCCGCACTTAGGGCCTCCGTGCACTTGAGGCTGGGAGTGTGCGGGCGGCCCTCATCTTTGTAAGGGAGGCACCTTATCCATGGTGTGCGTGTGCGAAAGGAGGGCAGCCCTAAAGGGGGTTGACGAGATGCGGTTGGGAAATGGCCCCAGCTGCGATGGGCTTCCGTGTTTGTGAGGGTGGGAGTATGCGGTTGGCCTAATCTTTGCAGCCAAGGCACCTTATTTATGTATGCAGGTGCACTAATCTTTGCGGGGGAGGCACCTTATGCATGGTGTGCTGAGCCCATCTCACAAGCCTTCTGATGTAGGAAAACGGTGTGTTTGTACTTAGAGTGTGGGGGGGAGGGCTCATGATGAAGGGGGAAGCAAAACGTGCTTGGAAAGCAACAATTCAAACAAGCAGCAATGACAGAAAGTAATATTTAAAAAAAAAAAAAAAGAGTTCCCCAAACAACTGTTATGAATGCATGCATAATGAAACTGTTCTTAGGAGGTGCTGCTGGGACTTAAATGGAAGTGATGTATCAGCTGCCTGAACGAGTTAGGAGGCAACAAAGAGGACCGACGCGGGAGTGAACCTATGGTAAGTTGCAGGCAGGAATAAAGCCCTTTTATTGATTACAGCAGGTATTGCATACAACGCATGCTCGCTACCTAGGCTCGGCCTAACAAGCCAAGATCCAGCAGGCAATTTTAACTCACCAACTATTCCACGCTCTTAGTTTATGTGCTCCGCTTGCAAAGTGAGTTGAGCCCACCCACTTACACTAGGTGCAGTGGGTGTGTATCTAATGATGAAGCATGCCACAGGTGGTACTTGTGGGTGAGGATCCAACAAAAATATCCAAGAGATGCCAAGGTCACACTAATTCACCTGGGTGCGAGTCTAGCATCCTCTACAGATATACTAAGAACCTCTGATAACTGATGGGATCCCAATAGATAGGTTCACCCTCTAGAGTTTTGTTATTAAATCATGAATATATCCATACCAGCCTGAGGAACAGTGTAGGCTAAACAAAATGGACAGTGTCCACTATGGACTGCCAAATGGCTTCCTTCTTCCCTAATGCAAATTTAGAGGTGACAAAGAAAAGATGTTCATTTTCTGTCACCTCTGTTATTAATATTTGGTTCTCCTCCTCACTGAAATTGCTCTTCCTCTTCCCCTGGAAATCTGTCTGGACATTTTGGCCGGTATTGGGATTGTTGCCCTCACTGCTTGTACTTGCTGCTCACTCCATTTTTTGCGTCTGATGAATTGCAAAAGTTTTTCTGTTTCCAATGCTTCACTTTTTGAGGCTTTGCGTCACACAACACACTCCTATGTGATGCAAAGCTTGTTTGTGGCATATAAAAATTACTTTACGACCTGCAAATCAGCTTTGCGTCACATTGGGAGCAGTTGCGTTATGACACTTTGTGCCATCCTTCCCACCGATGTGTCAAATCTTTTGACACACCTTGGTACCTTATGACATGGTGCACCATAGTGTAAATACAGCGCATCCATGTCGCTTCAAAGTGTCGTCCTGCAGGACAACTTTTTCTGACTCAATGCTGCGGCAACCCAGTGATGCGCCTGTTCTCATAAATATACCCCCTAGTGCTTATACCCAGTTCAGCCTTTGAAGTGGATGTGATTTTAAAGAGGGGCTTTAAAGTGCACAGAGGTCCTCCCTCCCAGCTCTGGCTCAAGAAGCCCTACAGGGGGGTATGCAGCCCTTTGTGTGGGGACAGGACACAACCTCTTCAAGTGTAAGTATCAGCTTCTCCCTCCCATCCTGCGCAGGATGGCCCATCAGGATGTGATTGTCCCATCAGTCACACCTAAGCTCCCTTTGTGTATAGCATAATGTCCAGCTGTCACCTACCCCAGACGTGTATTGGAGACAGGCTTCAGGCACACAGAGCTAATAGCAGACAAATGCCAACTTTCTAAAAGTAGCATTTTTAAAAGACAAGGGATACATTCATCTTTACAAACAAAGTGGATTTATCATTACCATTCCAATGATATGAAACATGATAGAACTACTCCTTCTCAATCAGGAATTATAGCTCATAAGTGTAATAAGGAACTCCCAATGTTCACCAATGAGAGGGGTAGCCCTCACAGTAGTGAAAAAGGAATTTGGGTGTTTTTCACTACCAGGACATGCAAGACTTAAATGTACGTGTCCTACCTTTTGATAACACAGCACCCTGCTCTATGGACTAGGGCCTACCTTAGAAGTGACTGGTATGTAATAAAAGGGGAGTTTAAGGCTTGGCAATGGGTCTTAAATGCCAAGTCAAGTTAGTTGACACCTGGAAAGGCCCCAGACTTGTCCCCTTAGTCAGGCTGACACCAAACCCAGTGGGAGAAAAGCTACCCCCAGAACTAGTTTTGAGTGACCATAGTGTCACAAGTGTCTGGTTCCTCAGGAGCAGTACCCTCAAGAAGCCCACCTTCCGGCAGCTCTGACTCTGAGTAATATACACCAGAGGATCAAAGTGGCCAGACGAGGGGAAGGGAATTAGGGAGGGTACTGCGGGGAGGGAGATCTGGAACGAAGATAATTCAACAGTTGAGTTCTGGTTCTCCACTTTAATCTCTTATTATTATATATATATATATATATATATATATATATATATATATATATATATATATATAATGCGATATATACAATCAATACATGTAAAAGGAAACCAAGGAGTCCAAAAGAAACTATATACTTGTTATCATCAATTATTGTTATTCTTCAATTATATCCAGTAACAATTTTAGATAGCTTCCTTAGGACCACTTTCCTGAGTACTGTTCGTGATGCCACAAAGTCTAGTAAATATTGGGTAATTATAATGGAGCACTCTTGTCCCAAAAAGCTTTCACAGTTCAACAATATTTTTCTAATCTATATTCTCTGTATTTATTTTTGATCAAGCGCCCTTAGTTTATTTCATTATTAATGCTCATAATGAAATTATCTTATTCATCAACTTCGAATTCTGTCTGTTAATTAAGAAATAAATGTTGTTCAAATGCGCGCTCTACTTAAAATACCAGGAAACATCTTGATTGTCTATTGTTTTGATATGCGTCACAATAAGTTCCTGTACCTGCAACACGTATGTTTTTCACGTTCGCATTTCCTCAATACCAAATGCGAGACACTCGAGGCAAAGTCTATGGATCTAGGAGCCGTCGTCTCCTACCTGAAGGTTGACACCCCTGGGATGGTCCTTCATCAAAAAGGACCAGCGGACAAGAACAGAAAAATCCCACCTGCAGTGAAGACTCCGGATGACCAGAACGAAGAAGCTCAGCCCCTCGTCATAGCCGAAGAATAATCCGCAGAGAGCGGATGGGTGCGGCTGGTTTTATAGAGGCTGCGTGACGTACGGCAGCCTCGGTGCATCAAAAGGCTGCATTTTGCGAACTGGTTACAATTTAAATAATGAAAGAAAAAGAGTTTGGGCATTTAGCATTATTTTGTCTTTGTGCAAATAAACGAAATAAAAAAGAGTTTGGTCTTTATGCAAATACATGAAATGAAAAGAGTTTGGACACCAAGTATTCCCTTGTCTTTGGTTGATCCTACTAAAAACAAGGTCATTAATGATTATTGATCCTGCATAAAAAAGTCATGTGGTAAGCTTCTTTTAGAACTCAGCGCAGCGCAGGTCATGTGACCAGTTTCCATAGAACACAGCTAGAACACAGCGCTAGGGAAGTACATCTTGAACACATCGCTGCAGATTATGTGACAAGTCCATTTAGAACACAACTATGCCATGTCTCTATGGAACACAGTAAGAACACAGCAGAACTTAGGGGATCATGACACATAGAGAAGGAGACTGCTCATTAGCCTGGTCACACCTCTGGTCCACAGGTTATGCACAAGGGAAGAGGGGTTTCTCCATCTTGGATTTTGAGAGCGAGGGCACTTTGCGATTGATTGCAGTAAGGAAAAGAAGGAACTTCTGTAAATGTTGGTATGTTTGCTGCCAGGATCTTTTACCCCATTGGATAGGGAGTGCCTAGGAGGAACCTTCCCACTCACCATCCCTGGAACACTTACTGGACCTGTGAAAGTACAGAAGAGTGCTGGACCTGCTGACAGTTCCACTGCGTTGGATTGAATTTTAGCTTTGTCTAGCACTTCTGAAAAACCAACTAAGTCCCATTCTGTGTTGGGACTTTTAAAATTTTCAGTGAGAAGTCTGCAAAATTCCAAATCTCAGCGGGACCCACCTGCTTCAAGTATCCAATATTCGGTTCCATGGCAGTGGCTACAATTTCAGCGGCAGCCCGCTCGGGTAGGATATATCTCTCTTAAAAAATTAACAAAGTCCGTTTCTGCCTTGGGACTCAAAAGAAATTTCAATGCTTTTCACCAAAAATGTGGCAAAGTCCCTTTATGAAGTGGGACTTACAAACGTTTAAAAAAATGTTCACTTCCATACTTGTCACCAGTACCAATCCATTTATATCCAACCAGGGGTCCATCACAGTCGACCTCAAATCAAGCCAAGGTCCCAGTCTACCCTTCCCATAGATTATCATTGGAGCTTTGTGCTTTTTGGCATGAATTGTTTTAAAAAAATCATATCCTTGGACCCCCTTATCAAATTTTTGTAATTTCCTTTATTCAATATTTCTCCAATACCAATTACCAATAAGCTTTATTCGGTTTCAGACATAAAACCATAAAAGCACAACAATAAAAAGATACATTTCATTAAAAGGAAAAAGAAATAAATAAGTAAATACATCGAAAACCTTCATATGTTAAAAACAGTATTTAAGATATAGATATAACAACACCTTTCTAAGATATTTTTACAGAAAAATATATAAACATACAAAAACTCCTTTTAATAGATCACCCACTAATGTTCTTGGGTATTATTTTAGCCTTCCACAAAAACTTGGACACAGCTGAGCAGATTTCAAGAGAGTGCAACTGTCGCAATATCTGCTTTCAGAATTGTGTCTGGGGAACCTCATAAAATTTACAAAAAAAGTACTGTGCGTTATTCACTAACCATCACACGGGCACCTGACAAGAGTGGGTGACCAGGCATTTACTCTAGGGAAGGACACAAAGAGATGGACGATGTTACATCTGAATTGGATTAAAACATATCTATGATGAGGAGTATACACATGTTCCAGATAAAACTGTATGCCATCATTAGTTAACACCAGTTCATGATTTAAAACACTAGGGGGCATATTTACTATGAATTGGCGGAGCACAGCGTTAGCCTCCTTAACCTAACTCCGCGCTTTGCCACTTCTGAAACGCAGGGCTGCACCATATTTACAACAATATGGTGCAGCCCTGCGTTTCCCTTGCGCAGGCGCTAAATTTAACAACCTAGAGCCAATGCAGGCATCCTTGCATCATAGTGCAAGGGCGTCTGCATTGAGGGGAAGATTGTTTATGTTCAGGAAGGTCTCTCTTCCTGCACATAAACAATCTTTAAATGGCTTAATGCAGCACACATAGAAATTGATAGACACTATTTCTTTTATTGATTGTTTATGTGCAGGAAGGTCACTTTCCTGCACATAAACAATCATTGGCCTTTTGCTGTTTCTATGTGTGCTGCACAACGCAGCACACATAGAATCAGCGAAAACGAGGAGAAATGAAACATTTCTCCCCGTTGTGCCTGTTTAAGACCAGGTTTTCCCTGGTCTTAATTTTGGCGGTGCCCCTTATTTACGCTGCCCTTGTAAATATGGGGCATTGTCAAAATCAATGGGTGTTGTGGTGGAACGCCCAACGCAACACCCATTGCCCACCCCTTTCATGCTAAGTATAGCATGAAAGGGGGCCTTATTCACAAGGCTTAACGTGGCTTAACGCCGCCTTGTGAATAAGGCGATGCCCCTATCGCCAGTACAATGTCTGTAACTGACGTTGTGGTGGCGATAGGGGCTTGTAAATATGCCCCTAGGCTTTCCACACTCTCCGTAAATTCTTTTGTTTCCAACCAATTAATTGACATGTGTTTAATGTCCTCCTTCGAAACACCATATAGGGAGGCAATATCAATAAAAAAATCCAGTCTACCTAGCCTGCCACAAAAGGCCTTAACATATTTGAGCCATGGAACTGTATCTGCCAATTCAAAGATAAACATTCAATTACAGTCTTCCTGTTTAAACATGTCTCAGGCTGGGTCCAAATTCTGTGCCAAAGTAAGATACGGCATATTTTAATCAGATCTTCAAGAAACGAAAATCCAGTCTACCCAACCTGCCACAAAAGGCCTTAACATATTTGAGCCATGGAACTTCATCTGCCAATTCAAAGATAAACATTCAGTGATAGTCTTCCTGTTTAAACATGTCTCAGGCTGGGTCCAAATTCTGTGCCAAAGTAAGATATGGCGTATTTTAATCAGATCTTCAAGAAACGAGAGACCCAATTCCCTGTGACAAACATAACTAGAAACACCTTGTGGAATGGAAAGGTACTTTCTTAGGCAGACATTTTCGGTGCGCTGTAATTTTTTCTAAATTGGCATAGCCCCAAAAACCTGCCCCATATTTGGCCAGGAAGGTACATTTTGCTCTATATGTAATACACAGCTCTTTAAGCTGCTTTCTCCCAAACTTTGCTGTAATTATATTTAACGCAGCAATTGATTTATTCATCTGCATTGTTCTAACCGTGACCAACTTCCCCCAAGTGCCCCAGGCATCAAACAACAGTTTCAAGTAGGAGAAGGTGGATGTCATTACAAGCTTAGTAGCCCCTCTTTAAACTGGTAAGACTTATCTGCCTTTGGACAGCATTTCATAATAACGGTTTTTGACAGATTCCCTCTCAAGTCTAAGGAAGCCATATATTTAACGAATAAATCAATCAAAGTGTGGGGGGGCCTTCGGAGTACGAGCCATGTGTACTGTGTCATCCGCATTCAGAAGTGCAGGTATTAATCTCTGACTTATTTGTGGAACGTCCATGCTTACTTCATCAAGAACCCAGCTCAGATTATTAATGTAAAGTGTAAAGAGAAAATGCACCAGGGCACAGGCCTGACGTATTCCACAGCCAATGGTAAACTCCTGTGTACACTCCGGAAGAATCCCAACCCTCACTCTGACATTAGTGCCCGAATAAATTTCTCTCAAACATTAAGTAAGGGACGCACAATACCCATCCTACTCATCATATTCCATAATTTGTTGTGGGTCACGCAATGAAACACAGTGGAAAGGTCCATGAATGCCATATTAATATGACCTTCCCTTGCTAAAGTGTATTTCCCTATAAGGAGACTCAAATTGAGACATTGATCGACTGTTCCTACCTCTTTTCTGAAACCAAACAATACTGGGTCTACGACATGATTTGTTTATCATCAGCCCAGATCTCCAATCTAGAAAGTAGTATTCTTCCAGACACCTTCAGGGGTGAGTCTAAGGGGTCGGTTCCGATCTCGGCCGGTAGGGCTCCGAATCGGACTCGGCATTACCGGATCCGATTCGGAGCCCTGTTTCCCGACCGAGTCGGACGTGCGTCCGGGCGAGCGAGTACGATGTGAACGTACGCGAAATCGCCGACCGACTCGTTCGGGGGACCCAACCGCTCCGACCAACTCGCACGGACACGACTCGCACCGCGCAATGGAGACGTTCCCCGGCCGGGTAAGTACGATGCGCGCCGCGAGCAGTCCGACCGACTCGCGCCGTCCGGCTCGAAAGAGCAGTCGGAGCCGCACTTTGGGGGTCTGTGTCGGACCCCCCTGTACGCCTAGCCACGCGAGTCGCACACAGGGGGGACCCATGGGTCCCCCCTACCTGTGCGTGTACGGCGCGACCCGCTCGATGCGTACCCGCTATAGGGGGCGCCCTTGTTCGCCTCGCACCCATTGAGTCAATGGGAGCCCGCGTACGCGTTGTACGACCGGCTCCCATTGACTTCAATGGGAGTCCGACCGAATCGAGTCTGATAGCATGCGAACGCATCGTACTCGTTCGGTCGGACTGCTAGGGTCCGATTCGGTCGGAAATCTCTCCGGGTCCGGCTCGGTCGGAGAGATTTCCTGCCCGAATCGGAATCGGTCCCATAGTGTGAGATCGGTCGATAACATTTTGGGCCAGCCCCGTTCCCTTTCTTATGAATTGGCACAATCAAAGAGGTAGACCATGTTGTTAGTGCCCTTGATTTGCAAGTGGCTCTCAAACAAATTGGTCAGTAGTGGGCCCCAAAAATACACGTGTGTTTTTTAGAGGTCAACCGGGACCCCATCAGGACCTTTGGGCCTTCCCATCATGACTATTATTAATGGCGGCAGTTACCTCATCTAAGCATCTAAAAAGAAAACAAGGAAATATGTTTCTTGATAGTTTCCAACAGCCCCCTGAAACTTAGGGTGCCCCTCCTCCCCAGACATAGGGTCTTGAGTTGCACAGATCATAGAAAAATGGGCCTCCGATGTTTGAGATGGAATGGCATCCTCAATTGATGGAACAGACTGTTCTCTGAAATAGGGTCTCTTATTTATCTGCCAGAAGGTCGTGCTGTCCTTCTGTTTGCTAGCAGTGATTATTGTGGTCCATGCCCCAGTTTTTAGTTTATCCCTCCTGCGGGCCAACGCTAAATTATAAGCCCATCTACAGGCTGCAACTTCATTGCTAACTCTAAGGGTTCCATTCAGAGCCACCTTCAATGAACTAAGAGCTTTAGTACACTTTGTATCAAACCAACCTTTTTATCTCCCACTAGAATGAAGAATTGGACATGCCAGCCTCTTTTTCACATGCTTAGCAATTTCTATGAAAGCATACTTAATTTCCTCCACCTCAGTGCTATGGTCACTTAAGAAAGAAGAATGTGTTTTAAAATTTAAAATCAATTAACTTAGAGTATTCGTGGCTTAAATAAAGTCAATTGTTGATCTGGACTCTCTGCCTAGGAATGTATATTTGAAAGGGGCTTGTGGAACACTGACCTCATTGGCAAAGACCAGGTTGTATTTAAAAGGTAAGTTGTTTAATCTTTATACCTTGGTCAGTGTCATCCATGCATTCACACACTTCTCTTGCTGGGGAACAACAAAGATGAATATTAAAATCACCTCCCCCTCCCGTATCACATAGTTGACCAATATAGTTGTGGAGCAGATATTTTCTAGATCTTTTTCTATGGTTTCTAGCACATAACACTTGTCCCCAGAAGAAATATTATTATAAAAATAAATATGTAAAGGTGTGAGCTCCTCGACATTTTAAGACCAATAACCTGATAATAAGGGGGGTCCAACTTTTTATTAAACACACCTCTTGGAGTCAAAGGAGAAACAAAGGTGACAAGGCCCCCTTTTGCTCTGCCCACGATAGAAGGTACCGCCGGAGTTTGAAAGGTAGTATATCCGGCAATATGGGAACAATCCTTGGCCCATGTCTCCTGGAGACAAATCACATGAAACTGTTTGACGAAAGTTACCCAATCTTGATTATCTATCATACTCCTGATGTCTGCTGTGTTCCAAAAAGAAGACTGAAAATGTACCCCCTGATAAGAAATAACATCAGAATTACTTTGGACACAGGGCCTAGTGCTGCTTGAATGGGGACTAGCAGGATCCATAAAGTTGTGTAATTGAGAACCAGTACGAGGTACCTCTATAGAAAAACGAAAAAACTCAGAATGATCCTTCACAGGACACGTGCTCAATACACTCCTGTGAGGCGAAACTGTGGAACCAATATCAGTACTGTGAAGCTGTAGTCAGCCATTATCATTCATTGAACTCAGTGCAGTCAAACCATTCGATATAGGAACGCTAAAAACATGACTACTGCAATTACTCCCGAAATCGGGCGCTCGTGTTATACAAGGGCCACCACATTCTTCGGTTAAAAATAGCCTAGCGAGACAGCATTAATCTTTGCGCTGGAGTACTATAGCATTCCCAATTGTGGAAGATTAGTCTGACCGAATTGGAAGACCTAAAAGTCATGACAGTGCAATCCCCTGGGCTCTTTTTTATACTCCTCCCCACCCAACTTACCCAGAAGTCCAAATGAGCTCATTAAAGTGCTCTCTCGTCAGACCTGTTTTCTGCCCAATCCAGTGGATAGATCTTAACATTCTCCCAGGACATCAACTGATTGGGTTCTAGTGGTGGGACATTTTTTAAGACAATAACATATGGCGTTGCCTCAGTTGGCAAACCCGAACTAACTTGATGGCTAGTAAAAGACTGCTTAACATGAGAAGAGTTTGATGAGGGGGTAGGTTTAGGCCCAGAAGTCAGAGGGGCTCCAGTATGTTTTTCATTTCTGATGACTCGATCCCCACTTCAGGTAACACTCTCATCCCAACCTTAGGCCCCTCCTTGGATACATATGGAGAATCCCTGGCTAAATCAAACTTTGGGCAATAGAGGTAGTGTCTGCCTGATGGGACATCAAAAATCTTATTTCCTGCATCATGCTGAAGCAATTGGCAGCATATTTTTCAACCACCTGTAATCTAGATAGCAACAAGTCCAGCGATTGTTTTGCCAGCGCTCCAAACCCTTTATGTCAGTCATAAGATTATTTATGTCAAAGGCAGAGTTACTGTTGGCATTTTTAGGGATCTTTTTTATTGATCTAGGGCGTTCTGAGGGCTCCTCTTCCACTGGCATATCAGATTTGTTGCTTAAATTTTTTTTTGATAATCAATTTTATTGGTTTTTGAACGAAAAGTACCAGCAATAATCAAGCACAGCATATTACAGCAGTTATAAGACATCTCCACCCTACATATACGGGGGGGATGAGTTTACAATACATGACCCCACAGAGTCCCACGCAGTGCACACAGTTCCTAGAATAAGATATATTTATTCTATCTGCCCCAGCCATTTGCCCCAAACCTTACGGTGCTTAGCCGGACACCCTCTGGCCTCGAACATTGGCTTCTCTTGTGCTGCGCACCAGTGTCGTATATTGGGTCAACTTATTCATCTATTGGGTACGGCGCAGGGAGGCGCGTCAGGCTAGGAGAACTGCTTGCATCACAGTTGGTAGGGTTCTGGGGATAGATCCCCCGTACATCATCGCCTCGATCTTGGGCAGGACCAGGTCGCTCAGTTCCACTCTGAATGCTGGGTCCGACCGACCACCATTAAACCAGTCATGCAGCATGAGTAAGCGGGTTGCCAGGTAGTAGAGATATAGATCAGTCATGCCCATGCCTCCATCAAAGTATGGAATCCGGCATTGGGACAGGGCCATGCGAGGTCTCCGCCCGCCCCAAAGGAATTTAGTGGTCAGACTGTTGAGCTCTTTAAACCAGGTTTGTGGAAAGTGAAATGGAATGATTTGAATCATGTAGAGGAACCTGGGGAGTATGATCATTTTAAAGAGGGCAATTTTTCCCAGGGGATTAAGCGGTAATGTCTGCCACTTGTGGAGGTCATCTCGGGCTTTCTTCATCAGCGGGGTGACGTTGAGTGACCAGGCGAGATCAGGGAGCAAGGCCACCCAGATTCCCAGATACTTAAATGACTGCCTTCTGATAGGTATCGAGGATTGCCAATCAAAGTAGTCCCTTGATAAATGGAGAGGGACCAGGACGGATTTGGTAGGGTTTAGTTTTAGACCAGAGATTTGTCTAAAGCGGTGCAGTGCCCAGAGGCAGTGGGGGCCGGACTGGACCGGTTCGGCCAAGAAAAGCAAGACATCATCTGCGTATAAGGCAATTTGTCTTCTTCAGAGTTTGGCCGTCTCCAACCCTGAATACGATCGAGCCGAGTGGGAATAGTAATTTTTACCCCTCGGCTATCCAGCACTTTCCCTGCTTTTGCACTCACTGGAGTGGGAATAGTAATTTTTATCCCTCTGCTATCCAACATTTTCCCTACTGTTGTATTTATTGTGTTGCAAAATGTATTTTTAATATTTCTTTTAATAGTTTAATGTGTTAATTAATTATAGAATGTTTTATTTTATTTTAAATTATTCAAATCAAATTAGTCTTTATTTTGATTATTTCAATCATTAAAGACACAAAAAACAATATAATACAGACCTTCACAAGTACATGGAATGTCATTACAAAAAGTACTTACAAAATTTGTTTAAAAAATTCATAGAAATATAAAAGCTAAAAGCATTAAGAAGATTATAAAATTTTAAGTTTTGATTGTATATTACGGTCTTATTTCTCAATAACATAATTTAATCGACCTGTATAATACACAATTCCATAATCTCATTTTCATATTTGTATAAGAATGGAACGCGATCCTGTTACGAGTCAACAGCTACCCAATAAGTGGTATATATTATATACTTAAACATTTCTAGGAGTTACGGTTGCCATAAATTATTCATATATGTATATATTTTATTTTTATATAATTTAAAAAGTTTATAAATTAAGTAAAGATAATAGTTAATAAAATGTTTTTAAGTAAATATATGTATTTGTACACATTGTTGTGTGTTTATATTTTATTTAATTAAGTTTATTTGTTATATTTAGTTAAAATATATATTAAATGTAATTTATTTTGTTAAAAATATTAATATTATTTAATATATTTTATTTAAGTTATATATCTTTTTTAATTCGATATTTTTTACATCTATATTTTTTACTTCGATATTTTTGTATCGATATTATTGTACTTACCTACTTAAGTATAGGGAGTCGATATTTTTGTATTCAATATTTTTACCACGATATTTTTGTAAACTATATTTTTTACATCGATATCTAATCAGGGAACCGGCGGCGTCTGTTTCAGGTAGAAATGAGCCGTTCTCGGCCGCTTCAGCGTATATGTCCAACAGGTGCGGAACAAGTATCTCTCGGTAGGCAGCATAGTACTCCTGTGGGAGACCATTGGGACCTGGGGTTTTACCTGATGCGGAGCGTGATATGGCGTCATTGATTTCTTCCTGGTTAATAGGAAGATCAAGGTCTTTTGCTTCAGCTTGACTTAGGCAAGGGGGTTGGAGATGTTCCTGGGTGAGTAGGTTTGAGGGAGAGAGTTCGGGGCGTTGCTTTGAGTAGAGTTTGGAGTAATAAGCGGCGAAGGTCTGGGCTATTGCCGAAGGTATGCAATGAACGGTACCTTCTGGGTCTGTGATCTCTGGGATGATACGATTGGCCATTGGATATGTGGCCAAACGGTGTAGGAGTTTTCCATTCTTGTCCTCCTCCCATACACCCATGCTACAGAGGATCTCCACAGTAGCTTGGCGGCCTCCATGGAGACTTGCTTGATTTCATCCCACAAGTGCATGAGTTGCCTCTCCTGAATGCCTTCCAGCTGTTCAGTCGTTCGGTTTTCAAGGAGAGTCGCTTGAGAGTGATTTGAGTGTCCTGAGCTAGGCGCTTGAGTTTGAGTTGACCCATGGCGAAGCCACGAATAGTGGCTTTGCCTGCTTCCCATAAGGTACCCGAGGAGGGGACCGAATCGCGATTAGTAAGAAAGTATTGTTGAAGCTCTGCCCCTATGGCTTTCTTAAGGTTTTTGTCCTGAAGGAACCATGCATTCATCCTCCATATCGGACGAAGTGTGTCAGGGGGGTCTCCTACCCTCAGGAATATGGGTGAGTGATCAGATATGCCTCTGAGAAGGATGGTAATATGCCTGATTTTCTGACAGTCTAGTGCAGGCATAAAGATATGGTCAATCCGTGCGTGCGTATGATGCGCTGCAGATGTGTGGGTATATTGTTTGGTCTGGGGGTGCCAGATTCTCCAGGTGTCGCATACAGCGAGGGTGCTTGCCCAGTTAGTAAGGAGTCGTGTGTGAGTGGATCTCGTACCGGATGGTGAACTTGTGGTGTCAAGGGCTGGGTGCATGACTGTGTTGAAGTCACCACCAATTACCGTCAGCCCTGGGAGCAATGAGGCGATAAGATCTGTGGTGCGTTTTAGGGTTGAAGTAAGTAATGATGGAGGGGAATATATGGAGAGCAGGTTGAGGGCGTTTCCTCCCATGGACTCTCTAAGGGCTATGAAGCATCCCTGGGGGTCATTAGTGTCCATTGTAAGTGTAAAGGGAAGGTTGCGTCGCATGAGGATTGCCACACCTTGTGAACCTCGGGTAAACCCAGAGTGCCAAGCTCTGTCGTAGCCATAGCATGCTAGGAAGGGGCATTATTGCCCATGAGGTGTGTTTCTTGAAGTAATAATATGTCGGCTGCCTGGCGTTGGGCATATCGCAGGACTGCTGTTCGTTTAACCCTGTCTAGTAGCCCATTGACATTCCATGATAGTATGCTGAGTGAATCTCCGCCATTACATATGTTTGTCATGGTGGATAAGGGTGCAGATGGAGGTCTGTAAGTCATGAGCTGGGTGTAGAGTTTTTTACGCTGTGTGCGGACCATGAAATCATAGGTACCCTCCTGGGTCGTGGGCAGTGCATGAGATTGTCTTGCTGCTGAGTGGAGTTGCTGGTGTGGTGAACATAGTGCAATAACTGAAACTCGGGACAACGGTCCCCCCAACCCTATCCCCTCCCCCCACCCTATACGTCCAGAATGGAAGCATCTGTCGCCCCAAATGAACAAAAGAGAGAAAACCAAACTAAAAGGTCTGGGTATGGGTTTGCGTGGAGGACCCCTCCTTACATAAGGATATTTATCGCTGCAATGTGAAAGAACTATACGTTACAGTGAAAGTCATCTATCTGAAGATGACCCCTGCGGAGCATCTCTGAGTGGTCTGCAGGCAGCCAGGGTGTTCATTCTAGAAGCGCCGGACTTCGAGAAAGGTCTGAATCAGCTGAGTCCAGATGGGAAGCCTTGGGTGAGGTGTCGCCAGGTTCTGAGCGGGCCGCGGAATCGGATCTTCGTGGGGAGTGGAAGTTGTTCAGCGGTGCATAGTCCCTAGAATGCAGTCTGGGGCTTACAGGTGAATCTGATCTAGCTCGGCACGTTCCTTGCCCCTTGCGGGAGCGTGTGCGTCTTCCACTCGGGTTGAGTGATCTCGCCTGGGTGTTCCTGATCCGGGCCCCGGTGGAAGGAGCCGGAGTGTTTGCCCTTAGTGGCCGTTCAACCAAGTCCAGGCCGCCTCTGGAGAATCAAAGAAAAGAGATTTATTTTGAAACACCACCCGGAGGCGGGCCGGAAAGAGCAGCCGATATTGAAGGTCCAGGGCACGCAGCTTCTGTTTCACCTCAATGAATGATCGTCTTTGAGTTTGGACTTCCCGTGTATAGTCTGGGAAGATCATTATTGGCTGCCCTTAATATGATAGAGATTTTTGGGTGCGTGCTTCATTGAGGATGAGGTCCCTATCTTTGAAGTTAAGGATCCTGGCGATGATGGGCAGGTGTGGTGCTCCAGTTGGGGGTCTTGGGGCCGAAGAACGGTGGGCTCGCTCGATTGCAAACCTAGTGGAGAGGGAGAACTCCGGCATCCAGGATTTTATCCAGCGTTCAATAAAGTTGCTCATTTGGCCTTGTTCTGATCCCTCCGGGAATCCCACTAGGCGGAGGTTATTACGTCTTGACCGATTCTCAGCATCCTCTGCTCTTTTGTGCAGTTCCTTGGTGTGGGTTTGCAGACGTGGGACCTGCTTCTTCAGTTGGCTGACGTCGTCCTCGACTGTGGAAATCCAAGATTAGGTCTCTTTAATCCGAGCCATCGCGTTGCGGAGGTCTTGTCGAAGGAGAGCCATGTCAACCCGGACTTCACCAATTTTGTTTTCCACCGAGGTTTGTGAGGCACTGATTGCTTGCAGAATGGTATTGAGGTCGGCCGCAGCGGGTGGTGATTTCTCCGTGATCCCGCTCGTCGCCCCGGGATCGTTAGTCGTCAATTGGTCCATCTTAGTCTGCGTTGGGGGAGGTTTAGGGCCTCGATCTGTCCCCATGCTGGTGACAGGGTGTGCACCTTATTTATGTCTAGTGCCTCAAAGTGCCGTTCGGTGCACCCAAAGGGGAGAAGGGAAGTGTTCTTCCAGGGCTCTGGTCCATGGGTGGGAGAAGAGAGCACCAGGTACGCCTGCACAGGGTCTGTCTCGTTGTGTTTAGTGGTTAGCGGTGCAGAGATAAGATGGCATATGAGTTTGTAGGTACCTGCAGCTTACTTTTCGCGAGTTCCATTAATCGTGCTGTCACAGGGCACCAGTGGGCGATCCGAGCGGCGGATCACAAGGCAGCCCAGGGTCCGGTTCTCTCAAGGGCTTTCCTGGGCCACGTCCGTCCAGTTGGTCACTGGAGTGGGTACCGGGAATCAGCGGTAGGGAGTCAATGAGGGACTGAGGCGTGGACCGAGTCCACTGCGGGACCCACGTTAGCGTGCAGTGAGGTCTTCAGCTGGTAGTCTGCATTCCTGGGCCATAACGGCTCTCCCTCGCCACTCTCTCCAACCGCCCAACCCCCCCAATGTAGGGAGCACAACGGGAGGGGAGGTTGCCCGGGAGGTGTCCTTAGCTGCGCAGAGTTGGAGGCGGTCAGGAGGTACACCTTTGGAAGGCTCCACTGGTGACCAGTAAGACTGATGGATACTGCGGGGGGGGTCACGATTTCCCTTGAGGCCAACCGCACCCGACAGCTTACCGGATTGTTGAGGGGATGAGGAAAGGCAGTCACTAATCACTTGCTTGCAGCAGTGGTCCCCTCCCTGTCTTTGGAGTGGACCTCAGATCGGCGTCTCTCGGTAGGCCCACAGTTCTATGCGGTCACCCGATCTTCAGGCCCGCTTCCGGTAAGCTCCGATGCAATCCCTCTCCGGGCCGCCAAGTTCACATAAGCTCCGAATGTGCTTGCAGGGGCAGCTGGATCGTCCCAGGGCATCAGCTTCCATTCCAGCACCGAGCGCTGGGCCCGTGCATCGGCCCCCGTGGGCCGTCTCAGCCTGCTGCTCCAATCAAATCTGTCCTGGGCGGGAAGCTAGCCACAGGATGCCTCCAATGTTCCAACGTTTTCCCCGCAGCTCGTTCTCCTTGGCCGCCGATGCGGCGTGTGCAGACCCGGGAAGCAGGCGCCAGGCCCCGCCGGGCCACCTACGTCTCAGGGTCTGGAACGCCTCCAAATCGGGCCGTGTTTGGGCCCCGTCGCAGTCAGCCGTGTGCTCCAGTGCGGGTGCAGTCGGGGTCCAACCCGGTTCCCAGTCACTCTTCGGCGCCACGCTGCAGGGTGGCCGCGAAAGGCCTGGTTCTACTCCACTGTGCTCGCGGTTCCGCCTTCACCTCTACTGTGCCTCTGAGCGGGTCTCGTATGCTTTCGATGCCACCGCAGGGAATCGCCCTGGATCCAGCGGCTCCAGCACCGTCCCAGTCAGCCGCCTCTCAGCTATTGGCCAGATCTCGGGGACTCATTCGGCAGGTCTCGCCGCCATCTTGCGCAGGCATCCGGCCCAGTCCTTCGTAGGCTACTCTTTTGATCCCCCAGCAGCCCCACAGCTCGTCGGGTCGCCCGCTGTCAGTCCAGGAGAGTACCCCCAGGCACTGGGTCATACTTTTCGCAGCGATGTGTAAGGATGGCTGGGCGGATGACGGACGGGTCCGGAGCACTCTTAGAGTGCGACCGCCATCTTGACGCTCCAAGCCACGCCTCCCGTTACTTAAAATTTTAGCAGTTGCTTTCCTTTTTCTCTTTGGTGGTGGGCAAGCAACAGGGGCAAGTGAAGAAAGGACTTTTATCTATAGAGCTTCATGGGACACACAAGGATTTAAAATGGCATTGCAAAAGTTCCCCTTCTCGCTTCCGAGTACTTCTGTCATGGAATTCAGGGAAAGACCAGGGGCCAGATTTACCACTTATTCACATAGTGCAGTGCAGTAGCCGCAAATACTGTGCTGCGTGAAAAGGAGAGAGTTTTGAATTTCAGGTCTGGTATTACCAAAGAATAAAAATAAAAAACTTTTTACAATTCCTAAAATATTAGAAATTGTAATGATAAATATATTAAAAGGAAATGATGTTAAATAGGAAATATGGCTCACAGTAGTCTTATTTTTCATGTCTACTGTGACCCAGAAAAGAAAAACAAGAAGAATACAAGACGAATATTCGCGCAGAAGACAATTGGCAAAAAATAGATAAGCTATGTACAAAAACCAGGAGATAGGAGGTCACCGTCAATAAGGTAAAACTCTAGGTTGTAGCATGGCAAAATAAACACAAACTACCAATGAATATTTTTTTTTTAACGTTTTATTAAGTTTCGACCAACAAACAGACATTTACTTACTACAACCTATAGTACTTATGCCCATTTCCAATGCACTTTTGTTATCAAAAAGCTCACACTAGAGTGTGGAGAGCAAACTTGCTTACTTGAAAAGGGAGAGCAGGCAGATTTCGGGGAGCGGGACAATCTCAACAGCAAGAAGACTCCAGAACTGCAAGGACACCATTAACTTGAGAGGAGGACCAATAGAGGAGGGAGAAGGAGAGTTAAGGATGAGTCCTACACCAATAAGAGTGGAAGTGACATAAAGTCCATAAAGTCCACAAGTCCAGACTCCATCTTCAGCAGGCCGATACTCAATTTTCTCTATTTTTGGAAGAATCATGGACATGTCTGCCTTTGACACAGGTGTTGTCTGTCCTTATCATTCCAAGAACCTGTTAAAGTGTCAAGTCATTCAGACAATGACATTGATATGACACCTGAGGTGCAGACAATGACCTCAACATGACACCTGATGTGACACTAATCTGGAAAAAGTGCCATGTTATCGCTATTTCAAGGTCAGACAAGAACAATAACATAAACAGTGTAGTCTAAATTGACGTGTTTTCAAGTTATTTGTTTATAGGAACGTGTCAGAGACAAGCATTTTGATGCACATGGGTTATGTCAGACATTCCTAAGGCTATGCCAGAAATTCCTACCTTAGATAAGATACAGTATAAAATGCCCGACACTTGACCACTTGTTATGAGAGGTCCTTCACCCCAGATTGTTGTGCAGGATACTGCCAGAAGATCTTCAGACTGCAGTGATGCTGCTGCATCTTGTTATGCAGTGAAAAGCTGATATTGAGTCAAGTCCAGGAGGAGAGAAGCTACAGCTGATGTGTGTTTTCCCTCTTGAGGGAATACTTGCTCCTGGCTGCTGATAAGTACAGCTTTTTGCTGTAAAAAGGTATGGAGTGCATTGTTCTCCTTAAGACATTTTAGATGCAAGTTACTCTGCTCCAAGCTCTCCAAGTGTAGCGCATAGAATTAGGTGTTAGGGTGTTAGGTTGGTAGCCAACATTTTAACTATGGTACAAATCTTATTTTTATTCTTGTTGTTCACAACATGCATTTGTGCTGTTATAATGTAATTCTGTGTGGTTATTTTAAAATGTGCTAAGCAATAGGGTGAGACTGTGAGATATTGTAAAGAGCAAAACTGGGCTTCTTAAAAACCCACTGCGTCCCTGAATTCCTATTCAGAGGACTGTTAGTAACCCAAAAACACTGATGCCACCTCAACTATGTATTGGCTGGGA
The DNA here is from genome assembly GCA_963921515.1 of Calotriton arnoldi. NCBI lineage: Eukaryota > Metazoa > Chordata > Amphibia > Caudata > Salamandridae > Calotriton > Calotriton arnoldi. The sequence goes on from CAWUFW010004360.1 coordinate 921,080, forward strand.
TCCTGCAAGGCTCCAATAACATGTCTTTCATAGTCAAGCGTTGGTGCATTGAACTAAATTCACCTGTGTCTCCTGTCTGTATGAAAAGAAACCTTGTAGAGCTAAGCCAGAGTCTTAGTTTACACAACACATTTTCTATATGTTGTCAGCATGGATACTTTGAGACCCTTAAGTAGTGTTTGTTCATATTCACACATAAGTGAACCATCATCACGGAGACGTCCGTAGTATTCATTGTTACCTCCTACTAGGGATAAGGAAGCACCTGTTGCCATAGGTTTGTCAAGCTTGACTTTTAAAAGGTTATTACTCATCTGTGGATTTTCCATGTTATTTGATTCCAATTTGAATCCATTTGGTCAGAATGGTGACCTCTATTGTGAGTGGAGCAAATTACAGGGAAGCAGTTACTCAGCATCTCAAACTTGGGTGGGCAATTACATTTGCAATAGCTGCTCAAGTGGTGTATGTCTTTGAGACGTTTTACTCATGAGTGGAATTCGACGTTATGGATGAAGCCTCAGGGCAGTTTCAGGCTTACAAAGGTGCAGCACTGCCTGCACACTATAAGGCATACCAAGATCTGGAAATCCCTTTGACTTGCCAGGAACACCAAAACTGGTTTGCTGGTCAGTTACCACACACACACAGAGGAATGTCTGTTTGAGCCCCTTAAGTAATGATGCAACTTTGTAGGCATTACTAGCTGGTTGCACACCTTTTCCACATCCTGACACATTAGTAACCCCTGATGTTGTAGGAATTTTTAATCATACAGTTGCCTTAAAGAGGAGACTTGTGTCACGTGGTCAGGATAGGCCTAGCAGAAACAGCACCATTTACATGCTCACGTTTCTTAAGGTGACTTATATTTTATGCATGATGACTTTTGACATACATTTGCATGTGTGTCAATGCAGGATAACATTCTCTCAATCTGCATTGCTTACATTTCAACTTCGTGGGCACTCTATCACAATACCATGAACATTCAGTGAAATGGATAAAGTTCACTGCACAAATGTCATATTTTGTATTTGTCCAGTTGGATAGCGATGTCACCAACCTCTATCCAACTGGAATAAACAACGGCAGCCCAAACAGGGGTAGCAACATGGCCACATGGGTTCTGTTGTTATAAATACACAGCCACTTCCTTGTTTAGACAGAGGAGCACTCAGCTGACAATGCAGGGTTACCAAATGTCGGAATTACAGCTCAGCTGATTCTTGCATACCAACAAGAGGGATGTCCAGTTCCACACCAAGACGGACAGCCTGATGACACTTACCCAGAGGTAACGGGGAGTTAGTCCACCCGGCAGAGATTTGGCAGATGACCCACCCTAGGCAAGACTAGGTTAGAGAGCTGTATGACACATGTACAGTTTGTACTGCACACCATCAACAGTAGACCAACTCTAGCAGCTGGACCAGTAGTTCAGGGACAGGTACAATTAATCAGTCCTCAGGCAACAAATACTATGGCGGCACAAACCCAACAGCAGGGGCAGTGCAGGAGACTCCAGCTCCCATATACTCTAGCGCCAGGAGAGGCGCCATTGGCAGTTCAGCCCTGTATGCAGCAGCAGCGCTCATACCGGCATGACCTCTCCCGCAGCGCGGAATGTGATTCCAAGAGCGGGGGCAGCACAGGAGACTCCAGCTCCCACAAACTCTAGTACCAGGCGAGGTGCTGATGCCAGTACAGCCCTGCCTGCAGCTGCAGTGCTCATAAGCGCATCAGCTCTCCCTCAGTGTGGGACGCAAATCCAACAGCGGGGGCAGCATGGGAGAATCCATCTCCCACAAACTCCAACACCAGGAGAGGTGGCAACGCCAGTTCAGCCCCGCCTGCAGCGTTCATAAGCGAATCAGCTCTTCCTCAACATAGGATGCAAATTCAACAGCAAGGGCAGCACGGGAGACTCCAGCACCCACAAATTCAAGAGCCAGGAGAGGGGCAGATACCACTTCAGCCCCACCTGCAGGGCTCATAAGCACATCAGCTCTCCCGCAGCTCACGATGCAAATCCAACACCGGGGGCAACATGGAAACTCCAGCTCCCATGAACTCTAGCGCCAGGAGAGACGCTGATGCCAGTTCAGCCCCACCTGCAGCCACAGTGTTCATAAGTGCATCGGGTGTTCCACAGTGCGGAATGCAACCAGGCTGTGCCCAGGTGAGGACCGGTCCAAGAGCGGGCCCGTCTTTGCCCGGAAGAGACTGGGCTGGGCCACCTCTCTGACAGAGGCAGTCTGCAGAAGGTATGTGTGATTGTACTAGACAATACTAATGAGTGCAGAAGTCACCCTGCCTCAGAGGTGTAAATGCATTTTTGCAAATATTTCTCATCTACAAAATAGTAATTACTGGCCTTTTCCCAAGCTTAAGCTAAAACTGAAACTCCACCTGCCCCTCCTTCTCACCCAAAATGAGGAAAAGAAAGGCACTTGAGACTTCTATGGGGGCTTCCTTATCAAAGAAATCAACCAAACCTCTAAATAACAATAATACACTGAAAGAAATTGACGATCTGATTGAGGAGGTTGAATCAATTCTAAACCCTGTAAACCTAGATCTCCGTCATCCACTGCACATCAACATCTGAAGGGAACGGGAAACCACTAGCTAAAATGTTCACGAAGCAGCTTGGTAAATCTAGCAAATCCAATGGCCTTCAGTCGCACAAGTTGTCCACCTCTAAAAATGGTTGTGTGGCCATGGAACTCCTCCAAATTAAGGCAGCTCCCGAATCTACCTCTGAGATGAACTCCTATGAAGTAACAGTCCCTGTAACATTCGCTTTTCCACCCTGAAGTACAGGAGCCTGTTGCCCCTTGTGAGTCTAATCCATCTTGTGGCACTTCCATTTCTGTTAACAATATTGGACAACAAGCTTCCATGGGTTTGGACTTATTTAAGTTTATGAATGACCTAAAGGCAGAACTCAAGGAGATAAAGTCCCAAATTAAGCCCCTAGCAGACCAATGTTTTGCAATTATTCCACTACTCCAGCAGCTGGCAGCAATGCATTCTCAAGGTGAGCCTCTCTCAAAACAGTTACTAACCTCTCCGACGATCCAACGCCTGCCTTTTCTTAATTTTAATAATGGCATGGGCCTTAAAGCTTAACTGCAATACCAGTTAGACAGCAGACAATAAGAGATTGCTCCAAGGAAAGAATGGTACCCAATAGAATTCCTTCTTACCCTCCTCCATCAAGAAGACCCTGCTTAGCGAGCCACGGGATGAGCATATTGAACAAAGTCTGTTGAACCGATTGTCCCGGTCTGTAACCATCAAAGAGTGACACTCTCAGCAACATAATAGCCCTTGAGTCTCATCCATAAGAGTCCCTTCAACAAGGCACAAGAGAAGATAACGAATCCTCGATTGCCAAAGAGATTTATTGGCTTTGCAATGTTTGTAAATGTCCAGCAATCATACGCCGAAATATAATGGGGGTTCAATGCCTGGAAAGGATTTTGACCATGTTGAAAGTTTTCTTTCAACTCCTACCCTAGCAGATGACTTAATTGCACTAGAGGTCCGATTACCTTGCCTAATACCAACAAAATCCAGTTTAAAATATAACATCCCCCCACGAGAGTGGCGTCCAATCTGCTATTCAAAAACCCATTCTTGTTCCTTCTAAGGGCCCACATCAGGAGGTGTTAAGAAGAGATTGTCTCTCTTCTCCTGACTGTAATCAACTAATCTGTCCCTCTCCCACCAATGCTGAATGATGTATCCTCTCCTGGAACGTTGTCAATACATCAATCCATCATGGGGGACTTATATCAACTCTTTTGATATATGTATGCTCAAGAATCCTGGAGCATGGAGACAGTTTTTATGGCAGGTTTTAAAAACTACTGGTGTTTAGTAACTTCACAAGGGAGAGGCCACCCTGCAGGTGGCTTAGTTATATGGGTAAAGAATACATTAAACAGCAGAATTAGGTGACTTTGTTTGAACTCCTCTGAACTACTTGGCCTTTTACTTTCAAAGGTTGACCAACATGTCTATATTGTTAATGTTTATAACCGAACAAACAGGCACAAGAAGGAATCCAATACTCTTACCACTCTCGATGATTTTGTGGGCCACTTACCACCAGGAGAGCCAGTAATAGTTGCTGGTGACTTTAACCTAACCTTTGAGCCATTCGATAACTCAGAAACAGATCTAACTGAGGAAGAAGATGCAATTTGGGGCATCCCTCAGCTAGATTTTACACCTATCAAAAGACGATCCGTGCTATCTAACCAAATATTGGACTTGACCTTTGTAGTGCTTCTGATTTGAAACAATAGGACACACCTAAACCCAGCCCTCCCGAGAGGAGGCAAATGCACTGCTGCACCTTTAAATAACACACGTAAATCAGCACTCCCAAAAGACGAGGCAATAAAACAAGGCCCAGCACTCTCTTAAGGCGAGGCAAGAAAACAAATTCAGGTGCATTTAAAGTGACACACACATATTTGTTAATTCCATACTTTGAGGAGGAAGGCAAAATATATCGGTTAATGTAGACTCCCAAATATCAAGTAACTTGGGCACAAAACCAGAATAACATGTAGCATGTATACATGGAGCAGAGAAACTTAGAAATTATATACACAAAGTAAGTAAAAGAAATACATCACCAATCGTTCACTCGACATTCTTGCCACACTCGGAAGGAGGAGCCCTTGTCAGCCCAGGCAGAATTCTCAATTGAGACTCTTCAACAGTTACCTGCGGTGACACGTCTGCCCCGCAAGCGAGTTCCCGTCTGGGTGCTAAGATTTCCCACCTCTAATACCTTTACTCAACCTGAGGAGAAGGTTCTAGAAACCTTGTCCCCTTTCTTCTGTTACGAAAAACCGAGCTGACCATACTAGTCTGTGTCAAGGTCAAGACAGAAGCTGGCCAGGCCCCTGTATTTTGACTCTGAGACAGAGCTGTACATTCCACACATTTCTCTGGCAACAACAGTCTCTGCCCTGAAAGGTACCAAGCACGCATCCCACACAACATGTTCCAGTTTACTCTGCTCGGTGAGGAGCGAAAACAAGTGAAGAGTGAAAACATCTGAGCACAGAAAATGGAGTCACCTACACAAGATGGAGTCAGTTATACAAAATGGAGTCGGCGCTGAAAATAGAGTCAGTTATACAAAATGGAGTCAATGGTCAATATATCACTCTTAATAGCATTACAACCTTAAATCTGGGGCTAAGAGCTTGTAATGGCAGATTCTTATCAGATCAAGCAGGTGCCCACACTTTTAAGAAGCTAAATGCATCTAGTAGAATCTATTATATACTGGTAACCCTTCAATTTTGGCCGCATATGGAGGATATGATAGTTTTGGAACAGAATGACCGCGACCATAATGCTCTCAAACGAACACTAAAAGGGTTTATGGCTCCAAACTCCAAGATTATCAAATCTAAGCTCCTGGACAATATAAAACTTACAAATAATAAAATGGCTTCAAAATGGACGTATGTATCTGGCGAACCCAATTTAATTGCACACATTTACACTAAGGTAGCTGAGACAATGGAAATTATGAGTAGCACTGGTCCTCATGGAATAGAATCAAATTTTGTACTTAAACATCATGACGTACTGTTTAACCATTTATGTGAATTGTTATCAAGGGAACCCAGAAAAAGGGATCTCAACATTCATGGTTCAATAGACATTGTAGGCTCGCAAAGGCAGATTTAATCAGGTCCTTAAAAGCTGAAAACAGCTAAGAAATCCCCCTGGCCAGGAGGAAGTATAAAGAAGAGTTGATCAAAGCTAAATCTAATTGGGAAAATGAGGTGTGGAGAGATCTGGTGAAAGCAGTCTGATTAGGGGACAGTAAGAACTTTTGGGGCATATTGCTCATAGTAGTCAACATGTTGATCCATTGGATGATTACCATTTGCAACCGCAGGTGTGAGTCAAGCATTTCTCAAGAATTTACACAGATATGGGAGCTCCTTGAGGTAAGCTAAAATTCAGGAACTTACAAATCTTAACAAACAACTATCACCTTTTAAAATATATTTTAAAGAGACCCTTGACACACTGATGCCCTTAGTCCCAGGGAAGACTCCCGATCCTGATTGTATCCAGGGGGAATTTTATGCAGCTGAGGCTTTATATGGGGCCCTTACCTCAATCTGTTGTCTCGATCTATACTTGAAGGTGATCCTGTACCAAAATCTTGGCAGAATGTTGAGAACATCCCTATATATAAGAAGGACTGTCGGGACAATCCCTCCAATTATAGAACTAGCAGTCTGATTGATGGTTTGCAGAAGTTATTCTGCTGACAATTACTGGAGAAACTGTCTGAATAGTCCATGGAAAATCATATTTCATCTGATTTGATTTCACCAAAAGATCTGCACAATAGATCAAATATTTTGATTCTGCACAATCTATTGGAAAACTGTTGTGCTGGAGAAGGGTCACATATATGTGGTCTTTGTTGACCTAAAATCAGCTTTTGATTTGATTCCCCGCCATAAGTTATGGGGTGTTTTAGACCTCATGGGGATTCCTGATAATATTTTATCGGTCATAATAGGACTCCATCAAGCTAATTATGCCCTTGTTAGACATGGAAATAGGGGAGAGTTACCTGACTCTTTTAGAATCAAGAAGGGAGTTTGCCAGGGGCTTCGTCCTGGCCCCGTTTCTTTTTACTTTTTTATTAAATGACTTAGGGCTTGCATTAGATCTTAGCAGATCTGGTCCCGCCGTCACTTTTTTTGATGGTTTCACCACCCGCTTACTTGGCGGTCCGCCCAGTTTATTTCGATGTTAGCGGATCCATGGACGAAAGACCACCTGAGTGCCAGCGACTACACCAGGAATTTTCACCCGCATTAACGCCGTCATAAGCAAAAGCAGCTGTTGGCGGGAGTCCAGCCAAGATTAATGCCGAACCAAGTACGATGTGCCTTTCCATCGGGGAAACTGTGGCAGGGATACCTCCTACTTTGAACTGGTGGAATCAAAAGAAATTAGGTAGAAACTTACCTTTTTTTATGCTTCTCACTTTAGTTTACGTCTTGAACCCCATTGTCCAGGTCCTCCCTTTGCTGTTACTTCATGACCACAATGCTCATCAACTCAGTTGTCACTGGGATCTAAGGTAAGCTTCTTTTACACTTGTTTTAGTATGAATAGTGTGTTAACAATTGCTCTTACATGCATTTTTTTATGTGTACATTTTACAACTTATCAAGGTAAAATGAAAACACCTGTATTGACACTTAAAAAAATGCATTTGGTTGTGGTGGTTGTGGGTGTTGTGCTTGTGGTGCCTGTGGGTGTGCTTTCAATAGTGTGTGTATGTTGTTTGTGTGCTATGCAATATGTAAGAAAAGGGGCACAACACATTACCTACATATATTTTAGAAGCAAACACAGGATGTATGTTTATTGACCCATAAATTAGTAGTACTTACCAGTCTCCACTCCACCAGGGAACACTCCGTCAGCAAACTGCTGTTAGGACAATGCCAGCACAACGGGGATATCTCAATAGGCTCGGTGCAAACCTGACAGCGACGGAGTACTGTTAGCCAGCAGAGGAGTCCGCGTCCTCAACGGCGGTGTGCCACATCCGTGACGGGAAACAGTCTGTTGATGTGGACAGTGGTACAGCCAACATACATTTAAATACGGCAGGATTTATACCGTCAGCTTGGCGGAGTGCTTGGATACTCCCCCGCGGAGCGATGATGGGATTCCCGCCAAGATCTGAATCAGGCCCTTAGTCCAATTTTTAGACTTTCCTAGTAACGATGCCCCGAAAATAGGTGCCTCAAAAATTCCCATGCTTTTGTTTGCAGACGAAATGCTCCTCATCTCCAAAACTCCTGCAGGCTTGCAGGTTATAGTAGACAGTTTTTTTGTCTTCTGTGCTTAAAGGTGGCTTAAATTAAATATTAGTAAGACCAGGTTTATGGCATTCAACCCCTATAAAGCTGTGAGAACTTGTATTACAGTACAGAAAGAACCTCTTGATCAAGTACAAGACTTTGTCTACTTAGGAGAGAGATTGTCTAATAATTGTAACTGGATGCTGCAAATCAGTAAGAGTTTTTTATAGCTACAGCAGGAATCAGGTACTGTTATCAAGCTAGCAAAGAAAACCAAATTTAGAATCCTATCACCAGCTGTAGAAATTTATAGTGTCAAAACTAAAGGATTGGTCATATATGACTCAGAATTGGGGGGGGGCATGTGAAAGACAATGGTCTTACTGTGGTTGAAATGCGATTTTGCTAAGTCCCTATTAAATCTCCCACAGAGTTCCCCTCGCCTTCACTTGTTTCCGGACGCTGGTGTGTATCTGATTCCTCCCACCCTTGCCGTACTGGCATAGATTGGCCTAACGACAAATTAGAGGCTTATAAGCTTCCATTAATTGAATCACTAAATTCTATGGGTCATCTAAAAATCCCTAGGTTAGCTTATATTAAAAGCATGCTATTCAAATTAGACAGTGCAGTAACAAAATTATCAATCAAAGAAAAGTTAAGGGTATGTTTATGGGAACAGGAAGTAAGGAGCTGTAAGGCAGGTAGTTTTTAGACCATAAAGCCTCCCTTTTATATGAATCCTTCCTTAAAAAATTTCCAGGCCTCTCAGCCATGCAGTTATATACAAAATTTAGATATGGGATTCTACCTATCCATAGCTTTTGCATGAGCACTTCAAGTCCATCATGTAAGTTAAAGTTTGAAATACTGCACTTACTTTTCTTTTACAGTGCTTACAATCGCCCACGCAAGAAGTGGATCAAACCTGTGTGTCAACTCATGGATATCAGACAATATGAAATCGCACTAAAAATCTTGAGGTCTGATACCAGGGATGTCATTGTTATTAGGGTTGCCAAATTCTTATATTCAGCATGGTCTATAGCAATAGACAATTAGTTAGTGATGCCAGCAGCTTTTTTAGTGACCCCTGATCATGCTGCTGATTTTAATAAATGTTTTATTTTTATATTGCTACTTGCTCCTGTTTTAGATGTTCTTTATCGTTATGGAAGTCTGCATGTCTGCGTATTCTGTACAAGTGCTTACCACAACTGATGGAGATATTGCACTTAGATGATTTGCACAATGTAATAAGGTACTGTTTCAAGTGTTTTTCTTGCGATAAATCCAAATATATGTGATTTATTTTATGAGAATTATTAAGGTTTTTAGGTGGTTATGATAAACTTGTGATTTTCAATGTGTTATCTTTGTTTTATGGATCATGAATCCGAAATAAACAGATTCTTGACTTTACTTGAATAAATGATATCATGGGAAAGATGCCCCTGAAGCATGATGAGATTGCATTCTGGATTGCTTGAAAGACCAACCAGTTGGAATTGGTCTATCTGCACACTACACCCCAAGACAAACATAAGATACTGACTATGTATCTTCCTCTTGGGATAGTGTTACCTGAAAAAGAATGTAACACCGGGAGAAGCTTCAGTTCTGGCTATACACCAGAGGCTTGAAGCATTTTCAGTTCCAGTCCAAGATCATGAACGGGAACTACCGAAAATAATTGTGGATGTTTACACCTCTGTGGGTCATGATACCTTGGGTTCACAAGCAGTTAGGCCACAGTTAAAACCTAAAAGCGAATTTGAAGTTCCCATTAAAAAGAAATCTTCAGTGAAAAGTAGAAAGAAACTGACGGAGACAGAGCAAAGGTGGACTTGATCTTCTGCATTTTGGGAATATAAAATTAAAAAGCCAGAAATCAGCATTCTGAGAGCTGCTCTTCACGTTCTTTTCAGGACATTGGCAGAGAGAGGGTGTCAATCCAAGTACTGAAGAAAAGAAGAGTATAGTAGGAAGTAAATGGATTAGACTGTAAGACTCCAGTTAGGAAGAAGAAAGTAGCAGTACTTTCTAAGAAATATACCGATATACCTAAGGATGCTCCTGCAAAATAAGACTTAGGCGAGTACGATTCTAGCCATCGCAGCAGGAGTCACAATAGTGCATCAGACACTTCAGAAGTTTCTGGTGGCGAGTTCAACTGATGAGTTCCTATGAGTTGAGGCTCCAGATAAGCATTTAAATCCTTCTGCTGGGGTTTATAATTAAGAGATACAGATTGAAGGGGATATACATACCACACATTATTAAAGCAGTATCCTGACCACATTTATCTGACGAGTATGATATCCTACTAGGTGAAGATGACTGGCCTCCGGTCTTCATTACGGAAGTGCCCAGGGGGAGGAAGTAATAAAGGTAGCTTTTTCTCCCATAGTAACTAAAGATATCAGGTAGGTTTACACCAGTGAATGTGCTGTTTAACAGTCTCAGGCCTTATACAGAAACCAAGTGGTGTGGGATAAACACTCTATTCTACATGTCATTCCCTTATGTAGTGAACCTCAAGCGCAGGCTCAATACCATTTAAAGCTAGAAGCAAAGCAATATTAGATCCTTTATAATAGCGGGCAACAGTGCCTTGTCTTTCATCAACGAACACGCCTCTCTTTCCTGTCTCCAAACCAGATGGAGCCTATAGGATAGTTTCGAATCTATGAATTTAAACTCACGAATGCAGTTATAAATGTGGATAGCACTGGTTTAATGATGAGCCTACATATCTTCAATTGGTTTGTTAGTCAAAACATAACACCTGAAAGTGAGTATCTAACCGCATTTAGTTTTGACGGGGTGCAGTTCTCATTTTGACACTGGCCTATGGGCTATAAGAACAGTCCAGGCTTTTCTCATTGTGTATTACAGAGATCTTACACCCAGATGTATTATCATATATTGATGAGATCTATCTCACTGATTATGATTTAGCTGTACACCTAACTAGTATACACAGAATTGTAACAATATTAACATAACATGGCTACAAGATTAACTTTAAAAAGTCAAAGATTGCCTACCGTACTGTGAACTTCTTTGGACACAAGTTATCCAATGAGGGCAAGGGTCTAGCTTCTGATTTCTGATACACTGAAGAAGTTGCATTCCCTGCTCAGATTTCTTAACTTTGAATGAAACTACTTGCCTTACTTTGCTGAGCGAGTGAAACCCTTATATGACTTGATTTCTCCCATGTTTACAGCAAAACAGTGGACTAACAAACACATGATATCTTGTGTGCTCAACAAGCAGACATGCTAGAGACAAAATATTTACAAACTAGGAACCGTAATACCAAACTAGTGCTCCGAGTTATAATAAGCTAATCAGTTTATACTTATGTGACCTACATTGAGGAACAGAACGTTCCTATATCATACAAGTCCCACTTGAATTCCCCAGCTAAAGTATGTTTTGTTTCCACTGAAAACAATCTTGCAGCTGTGCAGACATCTATTTTGAAGGTGTGCCCTTTGGTGCTGGAAAAACCTATAATTGTGGTTTCTTCTGTACCAGAACTAGAGGCAGCCTGTAAGGCAAGCATTCCTAATGCTGGAGCCCTACACCCGAGATGGGTGCAGTAGGTATCTTACTTAGATGCACTGAATGTAGAGGTTTAGTATGATCCTAGGCTTCATACATAAGCTATTCTCCAGTACAATCAAAAATGTTCCTACAACTCCAACAGTTTTACCCATTGAGTATTATCAGAGCATGTTCTATACAGATGGCTCTGCTTCACCATCGGTAGAAAGAAAATTTAAGTACTATGCAGCCTGCACAGCAGTGCAAGGTATAGTGAAAGATGGTGAATTCCATCTGCAGTGCACCCACACTAAAATCTTAGGTGATAGCACTGCGTAACATGCAGAAATACATGCAATGGCACTTTCATTACAGAAGGCTGCCCTGTCAGTTCCCACACTAATAGTGTCTGACTCATCCTTCTGTGTGCAAGGGTACAATGTTTGTCAACAATATTTCGATCCTAGTGAATGATAGTGGGACCATCATCAGGACTTAAGGAATTTATGTCTGAGACGCAAAATGCCAATATAAAGCAAATGTGGAGATGAGAAGTAAAGGCTAGGGCAAAAGCCCTAGCAGTCTGGGAGAGGCTCAGGAATATCTGATTGTGAAAGAAATGTGTTGCCGATATAAGATCCTGGATTGATGAGCTGAGAGTGCCAACCGCAATATGAGGTGTATTCTGGCCGTGTTTGCCGACAGCATTTTGCGTCTCCGGCATAAATCCTTATGTCCTGATGATGGTCCCAATATCATTCAATGGGATCGAAACATCATTGACAAACAATACCATGACCCCTAACATTGAAATATAATTTAATTTGTGGGCATTGGTACTTTCTGAAATATGTGACATGCTTTGCTTGTCTTTACTGTAGTCATATGTAAAATGTCTGAGTCCTAAAGGTTGTTGACCTTTTTTCTGTTGTGTTTCCCACTTTATTAATGTATATGTCTTAATAAAAGCATTCATTCCTCCATTCGGACAATTAACATAGATTTCATTGTAACTCTATGTAATATGATTTAAGGTAATTCATGTAAAGGACCCCTGTTCCTTGAAAATACTGATTCCCATGGTCCCTTAATACCCTTGGGTTTCCCTTGTTCCCTAGAACAACGCCTCTTGATAGGCATCAAAATTTCATACCGAAATTTCACTTTTTTCAGGGGGTGTAAAGTTCACATCCTTCAGCCTTATATTTTTTACAAAGTCCACAAAAACTCCAGAAACATTTTATCACCACTAACAAACTGATCCATTCAAAATAATTTGGTCAGAATGTCACTATCCAAGGATATGAGTATTGGAAAGAAAATATTGATGAGAAAAGAAATTGGGAAACAACATTTTGGCAAATGCAAAGCAAAGAAGCCATATTTCAGCAAAACATTAGACCTAAATAAATGATTTTTCTGAACAAAACTATGCAGCAGATTACCTGGCAGGGATTTGGAACCATGAAAGACCTTAAGAAACCATCTATACCAAAAATCAATCTAACCTTGTTCAGCAATTGGCAATTTCAAATGAATATTTCTGATTTGGAAATAAATGAGATGATCCAAAAGGGAACCTATAATGTTTCTCAGTTATCTTCTGAAGGTTCAGCATTATGGCCCTATAATTCTGAAACCTGTATGCGTTGTTTTCTTTTCAATACCTCTGCTCCTAAAACTAATGGCCCTGATCTGCGATATAGCATACCCACACCTGAAGTTGTTACCATATATTGTGTGGGTAAGTTGTGACAATGATGGCTAGCACGATCCAGTCTTTCGGCTGTGAAGGAGCATATGTCCTTAATTAAAGATTTTCTCTTGGGACCACACCCCTCTAGAAATAAACAATTCATAGCGACAGGAATATATGCCATTTATAATGAATGGAATAAATACGCAGAAAAAGATGCTGGAGAGCGAATTAGGCAACTAGATCAAGAAAACCTGCAAAGAGTTTTTAAAGTTATCGACAACAGAATGCACAAACATTCTAAAAGAGTATACTCCTTAAACCACATGATGTCTTCAGCCATAGATCTTCTTAAATTACAACATGTTACAACATGGGCAGGCTCAGTTAAGAGATATTATACAATTGAATTGGGCCTTACAATCCCTTAGATCATGTTATGTGCCTTGGTAAATTCTGTACGAGACAGCTATTTTTGAGCCTCTCAATGTAACATTAACACAGGGAATAAAGGCTAAGAAAATCCACATACACTTTGTTGAGTATCAAACAAATGGAAGAAGCACTGTTTTCAGTTAGTGAAAGTTCACTTGTTACGTGGTTAATACATGGTATTATTTCTTTACCTATTACAAATTTTCATTTTCATGACTGCCAGAAATATAAATATTCAGGCTGGTATGAAACAATGCAAAATTTGCATCTGTTCCATTTATGGTAATTTTCTTTTTCTTACATGTGTTTAAATAAAGATGACCCTGTGTATATTAGTATTTCCAGCGACAGAAATCCTCTAGGTCCTTCTCTCCTATGTCATACCATTTCCTTGCATGGAATGTGAGTGCTTCAATGCTGGAGTTAATTTGTGTCCTAACAGTTACTCCTACTTCATCCATCTCCATGCACCATGGCCTACTGAATAATGGTTCTTATTCAATGTTTACCATTAAAACCTGGCTAACTTTATATGATTACAGTTTCTAAAACAATACAGTGCTGTGTAAGAACCTTATACCCACTGCCTAAAAATGCAGTAAAGAATGTTCTTTAGCCTAGTATTGATATGAGAAGCATGTGTTTTGATGAAATTAGCAAATTGGTTGCTGTATTACTACAAAAGGAAGTCCCTTTGACTTTTGCAGCAGAAACTTGCAACTTGAAGACAGCCAGAACTGCTTCAGAGACTCAATACCTGACTCATTTTGCTGATCTTCTCCATACGATTTTTAATTCATCAACAACACTTTTTAAGAACATTGAATCTGGTCGTATTACTGGATTTAAAGCTGTGTTTGGACAGGTAACATTGTTTATTCACTTTTTATTCTCGTCTTTTTGGAGGATATCCTACTATTCTCCTGCTCATCGGCTGTGGTATTGTCATCTTTCTCCTGATCTGCAAAGGAAATCATTGATGTGGAGTACATGTATCCAGCTGAATAGAAATGCAAAGAACACTAGCACGCTATCAGGGATGCTTGGCTTTCCAAACTTAGAGAAAACTTGATGCTGTCTTTTTGCAAAATGAATGCTACTAAAGTAAGACCTGTGCTCTGGTGTACCAGCTAAAATCATCTTGGGTCTAGATCTTGAGCAGCCCCCAGTGGCTTTCTTAGATGTGGAAATGCTCCTGCAACCTTTACAATCCCACTTGAGACAATGACAAGCAATACATTTGTCCTTACTGCAAGATGCTAATTATGATGGATCAATTTCACCAGCGTCACTCTTTGACGAGTTGCCCGATGATTGGCTTGAATAATTGTTTTCGATCGAGCCTCTGAATGAAGTACTCTCACCATCACTGAGCGCTTTGGAATTGCAACTACTTGCTGACCCATCTACCTTGTGAGCTAACAACAACACGCATGCATTGACTGTTTTTCTCCATGACCACACGTATGCTGCATGTGAACCTGATGTCATCGAAATATCCTCAGATAAGAAGAGCAACTCTTGATTGAGCCGAATTTTTTCTTATCCATCTATTTTCCCTTTTTTAAGGCCGCCTTAGTTTTAATTTGGCATGTTCAGTATCATGACTGATTTGTTTAATCACCAACATGTATCTCTCTTAAGTAAACCATCATGAGATAATATATTTTTAACTCTGAGTATTTTTATACTATCTTTAATAGATTCTTTTTAGTTCTTGAAACATGCAATGCTTCAGGAAAGTATTCATGCACAGCTTATCGTATTAATTTAGCTATTTTATGTAATCATGTCTTTCATGCAGTTACATTTATGTATGTTAATTTTAATGTTATGAAATGGTTCTCGATTTAGAGTTTATATCTCACTGCTCCATGAGCATGAATTTCCCTGTAAATTAGATAAACCCCAATACATTTCTCTGCACATATGGCGTCACAATTCAGATGTGTAAGCCAGGGTTAACGTAAAATTCATGAAGCCAGACTCCATCTTGAGCAAGCCGGGAGTCCATTTTCTTCTTTTTTGCAGAATCATTAACATGTCTGCTTTTGAGGCAGATGTCATCTGTCTTTATTTTTCCAAGCAGCTGTAAAAGTGCCAAGTCATTCAGACAATTACCTCAAGAAGACACGTGAGGCACAGACAATTACCTCAATAAGACACCTGATGCAATACTAGTCTGGAACAAGTGCTGTGATATCTCTATTTCAAGGTCAGTCAAGAAAAATAACATAGGCAGTGTAGTATGGATTGGCGTGTCTTTACTGTTAGAAATGGGGGTCTCTAGTTGGCAGAGGTAGGTACCTTTGACCAAGTAGGGGCCCTTGCTTCTAGTCAGGGTAAGGGGGCTACACTCCTAAAATAACCCCTGCTCACCCCCTTGGTAGCTTGGCACGAGCAGGCAGGCTTATCTCAGAGGCAGTGTGTAAACCATTTGTGAACACATACAGTAATACAGTGAAAACACTACAAATGGACACCACACCAGTTTAGAAAAATAAGTAATCTTTATCTAGACTTAGCACAAGATCAAACAACAAAAATCCACAATACAGTATTATAAAAGATGACTTTCAAATGGTAGAAATAGCTTAGTTCAATGTAGATGGTAAATGCGACACTTTACTCTCAAAGTACCTTGGATGCGTAACGCAATACAAACAAAAGGGTCGCAGGGAAGGTGATGAGTCGGTTCCTTGCTTCGAGGGAGGTGATGCGTCGGTTCCTTACTGCAGCACAGGGGAGGTGATAGGTCGGTTCCTTACCGGAGACGAGGTGATGTGTCGGTTTCTTACTGCGTTCCGGTTACGATGCGACAAGATGGCGCCTCGATGCGATGATCCGGTGCGATGCGCCAAAATGGCGTCTTTGATGCGATGCGACAACTTGGATACGAGGCATGCACGCCCGACGGCCGTGCGGCGAACTCGGTGGATTCTTGAGCCGCGACAGGCCCTGTGACACGCTTCTCTGGTGATGCGACCAGCTTCTTCGGCGATGCGTCTGCAAACAGCTGCGGTGGTGGCACGCTTCTTCGGCGATGCGACGACAACAGCCTCGGCGGCGACACGCGTCTTCCTCGTTGCGTCGCGCTTCCAGCTCCCAGCGACACGCAGTCTCTAGAGGGCCCAAAACAACAGCAGGCACCTCTCTGCAGGTAGAATTCCCAGCAAGGAAATTCAGGGGGAGCTGGGGGTGAAGTCTTTGTGTCCCTGAGACTTCAGAACAGGAGGCAAGCTCAGCTTCAAGCCCTTGGAGATCTTCCTCAAGATGATTAAAGTACACACAAAGTTCCTTTTCTCCTTTCCTTGGCAATAAGTAACCACTGCAGGCCAACCCCAAACAGTCACCAGCGCAGGGGCAGTCTCCTCCTTCAGCTTTCTTGGTTTCTCTCCTTGGCAAAGGTTCGTCTTGATTCCCAGAAGTGATCTAAAGTTCTGGGGTCTGGGCCCCTCTTTTTATAAACACAATTTCTTTGTTCTCTGAAGGCAGAGAGTGTCTGTACCCAGCCCAAACCAGTTCTGTCCTCCCTAGTGCAGCTTCTTGGCAGGAGATGGAGACAGCATTGTTGAAAGCAGACCTGGCCCAGGTAGCTGAAAAGAAATCTCCTCCCCCTACTCTCTATTCTATGTAGGCTCAGGCAAGTGAAAGTAAATCTCCTCCCCCTACTCTCTATTCAACCCAGGTCCTATTCAGCCCAGCCCTGACTCATCAGACTGCTGGAGACAAAGCCTTCTCCAGCCCCCTGTCACTCACAAACCAGACATGGAATACACAAACCTAGCAGAGGCATACTGGATGGTTAGGCAAGAAAATACCTACTTTCTAGAAGTGGTATTTTCAAACACAGAATGTAAAAATCACCCACACTAAAAGATGTATTTTAACATTCTGAGTTCAGGCATACTAAACTTTATTTTCCTATCTTGTTCCTAGGGTCAGTTATGTTTATAAGATGTTATAAACTAACTCCCCATTCTTGCCTATGGGAACAGATAGCCTTGCAATAGTGAACAACAAAATTGGCTGTGATTCACTATCAGGACATGCTACACACACCAGGGCATGTCCTACCTTTCACATACAATGCACCATGCCCATAGGTGTACCTTGGGCCTACCTTAGGGGTGACTAACATGTAGAAAAGGGAAGGTTTAGGGACTGGCAAGTGGGTGCACTTGCCAAGTAGACATGGCAGTCCCAGACTGCACACAAGCTCTGCAATGGCAGGCCTGAGCCATATTTTACAAGCTGCTTCTGTGGGTGGCACAATCAGTGCTGCAAGCCCACCAGCAGCATTTGATTTACAGGCCCTGTGCACTCAGGGTGCACTGAACTAGGGTCTGACAAGTAAATCAAATAAGCCAATCACGGAGTCCCTAATCCATTACAACAATTTACAATAGGGAGCACTTGCACTTTGGCACTGAACAGCAGTGGCAAAGTGCCCAAAGCATCTAGACCAGCAAAAACATAGCAAAAACATAGGAGGCAACAGTGAAAAAATGGAAGGGAGACCCACACCAATGGTGCCAGGTCTAACACGTGTCCCCTCCAGCTGAAATGTGGGGAGAACTACCCTCCCTCTTGGGAGTTCTCTTCACTAAGGCGGAAAAATCTGGACAGTTCATCAGCATTGGCGTGGTCTGTACCAGGGCGGTGTTTCACCGTGAAGTCCATCCCCTGTAGGGAAATGGACCACCTCAACAGCTTTGGATTCTCACCCCTCATCTGCATCAGCCATCTGAGGGGCCTGTGGTCTGTCTGAACCCGGAAGTGAGTCCCAAACAAGTATGGTCTCAACTTCTTCAGTGCCCAGACCACAGCAAATGCCTCACACTCAATTGCACTCCACCTCTGTACCCGTGGAAGTAACCTCCTACTTATGAAGGCTACAGGTTGGTCTAGGCCCTCCTCATTCATCTGTGAAAGTACAGCCCCCACACCATGCTCTGAAGCGTCTGTCTGCACAATGAATTCCTTTGAGAAATTGGGCGTCTGAAGCACGTGGCGCCGTGCACATGGCAGTCTTCAGGGCATCAAAAGCCTTCTGACTGGTGTCAGTCCAGTTCACTTTCTTGGGCTGCTTCCTGGAAGTCAGCTCTGTCAAGGGGGCAACAATGCTGCCATACCCCTTGACAAACCTCCTGCAGTACCCTGTGAGTCCTAAAAAGGCTCTCACCTCCGTCTCGTTCTTGGGGGGTTCCCAAGCCAGGATGGTATCAATCTTGGGCTGTAGGGGTGCCACCTGGCCGCTCCCAACCTGGTGTCACAAGTACACCACGGAACCCTGCCCGATCTGGCACTTACTCGCCTTGATCGTGAGACCTGTCCTCCGCAGCGCCATCAACACTTCCCAGAGGTGGCGCAGATGTTCTTCCCAACTGGCGCTGAACACTGCAATATCATCCAGGTAGGCTGCACTGAAATCTTCCAGTCCAGCCAACACCTGGTTGACCAACCTCTGAAAGGTGGCAGGGGCATTCTTCATCCCAAAGGGCATAACCCGGAATTGGTAGTGCCCATCTGGTGTGGAGAATGCGGACCTCTCTTTTGCCCCATCAGTTAAGGTGATCTACCAGTACCCAGACGTTAAGTCAAACGTACTGAGATACCGGGCAGCCCCTAACCGATCAATGAGCTCATCAGCTCTGGGGATGGGGTGCGCGTCAGTCCTGGTGACTGAATTGAGTCCTCGGTAGTCCACACAGAACCGGAGTTCGGGTGTGGCACCAGGCGCGGCAGCCTTTGGGACCAAGACCACTGGGCTGGCCCAAGGGCTGTTAGAGGACTCAATCACCCCTAACGCAAACATCTTGGAGACCTCCTCCTTGATGCAAGCTCTCACACTGTCAGTCACTCTGTAAGTTTTGTGTTTCACAGGAGGACTGTCCCCAGTGTCCACATCTTGGACGCACCACTCAGTGACACCCGGAGTCAGGGAGAACAGATCAGGAAACTGTCCCAACAGTTGGCGACAGTCATCTTGCTGCTCAGGGGTCAGGGCGGAAGAGAGGTTCACACCGTCCACTGACCCATCTTGCTCTGTTGCAGACAGGAGGTCAGGAAGAGGCTCAGTCTCTCCTCCATTCCATCATCTGTCGCTAGGAGCATGCCCACTTCGGACCTCTCCAAGTGGGGCTTCAGGCAGTTTACATGCAGGACCCGCAAAGGGTTCCTAGGAGACCGCAAGTCCACCAAGTAGGTGACATTACTCTTGCGCTCCACCACCTCAAATGGTCCGGTCCACTTATCCTGGAGCGCACAAGGCTCCACAGGGGCCATGACCCACACTTTCTGTCCAGGCTGAAACTCGATCAGAGTGGCATTCTGATCATACCATCGTTTCATCTCCTCCTGGCTGGCTTCCAGATTCGCCTGAGCGAGTTGCCTGAAACGCCTAGTTTGGTTTCTGAAGGCCAGCATGTAGCTATATACTTCCTGGGGAGGTTTACTGGGAGCTTTCTCCCAGCCTTCTTTTACCAAACTCAGAGGTCCTCTTACAGGGTGACCATACAGCAGTTCAAAGGGACTGAACCCTAAGGACTTCTGTGGCACCTCTCTGCAAGCAAACAGAAGGCATGGCAAGAAGATGTCCCACTTACGCCTCATAGGTTCCTCAAGACCCATAATCATGCCTTTTAGGGTCCGGTTGAATCTCTCAACCAGCCCATTACCTTGGGGGTGGTGAACTTGTAGGTTACACCACACTCCTGCCACAGGGACTTCATATACTTAGATATGAAGTTGGTACCACAGTCTGACACCACCTCTCTGGGGAACCCCACACGGTAGAAAATCCCCATCAATGCACGTCCCACCACGGGGGCCGTCACAGTCCGGAGAGGGATGGCTTCCGGGTACCGGGTGGCAAGGTCCACCAAGACCAGGATGCACCTGTTGCCCATGGCTTTCTTGGGATCCAGAGGCCCCACAATGTCAATGCCCACCCTTTCAAAGGGGGTGCTGACCACAGGGAACCGCTGGATAGGAGCCTTTTGCTTCCTCCCACTCTTACCACTTGCCTGGCAAGTCTGACAGGTCCTGCAATGAGTATCTGAACTCTTGCGCATTTGGGGCCAATAAAAGTGGGTGACAAGCCGTTCAAAGGTCTTGTCTTGCTCCAAATGTCCTGCTAAAGGCACATCATGAGCCAGACCCAGTAGGAAGGCTCTGAAGCGCTGGGGTACCACCAGCACACGGGCTGACCCAGGCTCAGCAACCTTAGGCTCGCTATACAGGAGACCATACTCCCAGTAGATCCAATGTGATCCAGACTGATCACCTGCTGCCTGGTTTGTGGCCTGTTGCCGCAAACACACAAGAGAATGGCACTTCTTCTGCTCCTCGCAGAACTCTTCCCTGGAGGGTCCTCCTTCCTGCTGCCAATGGGTCAGCTCAGGCAGGTCCCCCAGTTCAGCTACTTGCTCCCCTGTAGGTTCCAGGGCATCCCCCTCAAGGTCTGCCTCCTCCTGGACCGTGGGAACTTCGGGGGCCCCCTGCCCCCTGCCTCTTCTCTTTAAGGCAGGTACCTGTGCCACTCTTTTAGGCTCCAGGTCCTCTTGAATACCCTTACTGGCTGCCATGAACCGAGTGGTCACACACGCCCACTCAGGCAGACCCAACATCTCCAAATGAGCTCTTCGCTCCACCTTAGCCCAAGGGGAACTTTCCAAATCATTGCCTAGCAGACAGTCAACAGGCATGGCTGGCCTAACAGCTACACCTTGCAGTGGCTCTCTGAGTTGTCAGCGGCAACTGCAGGGTAAAATGCATGGGGGATCACCTGCTCTTCAGACACCAGCCGACAACTGACAGCTGTCACACTGGCTCCGGTGTCTCTCAGAGCCTCCACCCTATGGCCATTGATGGTCACCCACTGCCTGTATTTCTTAGTGTTATCAGGCAGCTGGGTCCTAGGGACCATCTCACTGTCTCCTAGAGAGACTAGGGACATCTCTGCGGGACCCCACCCACCTTGGGCACCCAACTCCTCCCCCAGGGCTACACTAGCCATCGGCCGGGGCGGTGCACCAGTGGGTGCTGCGTTTGCTTTCATGGGACACTTAGGATCCCAGAAGCAGTGGCCCACCTGACCACAATTATAACATTTCCTGGGCCCCTTCTGAACAGGCTTATCTGTCGGGACCCCGGGCTTCTTCTCAGGGGGAGGCTGGGAACCCTTCCCTTGGTTCCCTTGGGGATTACTTTGGGGCCCTTTCTGGAACTCCCTCTGTTTACCCTTGTCCCCCCCACTCTTCTGCTGGGGACCCTGCCCACCTTTGGCAAAGTCTCCCACATGACCCTTGTGGACCCGGGTACTAACCCAGCGGTCCGCCTCCTCAGCAAGCTTCCTAGGCTTAGTCAGCTTACTATCAATCAGGTGCTGGCGTAGCTCTGAAACAATTACTGGACAAGTGCTCCTATGCAACCAAATCATAGAGCGCCTCAAAATCATTTACTTTGCTACCCTTCACCCAACCATCCAATGCTCTGCAAAAAAAAGACACATATTCCACCCAAGTACTTGACTCCAGTTTCTTACAATTTCTAAACCTTTGTCTATAAAGCTTTGGGGTCAACCCATACCTGGTCATTAAGGCTTCCTTCATGTGGACATAGGAATTCTGGTCCTCAGAGGGCAAGTCTAACAAGGTGTCCCGCCCATCACTGAGAAACCGCCCCCACAACCCCACTCCCCAATCCTTCTCAGGGACCCAGTGGGAGGACATGGCCACTTCATAGGCCTTAAACCATTGCCCAATATCTTCATGCTTGTGGAACTCCTTAATTACATCTTTGGGGATAAATACTCTTGCTTCTACAGGCACGGATGGTGCGCTGCCACCAGAGGGAGTAATTTCTAAGCTCTTGGCTTTCAGCTCCAATTCCCTCAACATTCTCTCATGCTCTCAATGCATTCTCTTTTCTTCCAAGGCTAACTTCTTGCTTTCTAATTCCATCTGACCACCCAGTTTGAGCTTGGCTAGCTCCATCTTATGCATCCTATCCCTCTCCCTGTCCTCCAGCTCTCCTGGGGACAGGCCCTTTGAAGAAACACTGCTGCCTGCCCTGGAAGGAGCTTTCTCCCCGGTCAGGCCCAATGGCCCATCTAGCTGCCCATCTGTATTCTCTGCCTCCTCCCTAGGCTCTTCAGGATGCTCAGGAGTATTTCTAGCTTCCAACCAGGCCTTCAGCGCCTTTTGGAACTCCTCCTTCTTGGTGATGCCTTTCACAGAGATTTATAATCTTTTACAGAGGGTTTTAAGCTGTGGCACAGTGTAGGTATCAACCCTCTCTTCTTCAAATTGTAGAGCCATAGATGCGTTGGATGCTGCTTTGCTCATGGTAACAAGGATTGGCAGTTCTTAGCAAAAATAGAAGTCCCAAGGAAAAAAAATTCTACCAAAATGTATGTGTTTGCGTAATGGTCTGCACTCACTAGTAGTGTACACCAATCACTGTATATGAGTCACAAATGCAAGTCCAGAATCCTCACCTCTGACCACCAATGTTAGAAATGGGGGTCTCTAGTTGGCAGAGGTAGGTACCTTTGACAAAGTAGGGGCCCTTGCTTCTAGTCAGGGTAAGGGGGCTACACTCCTAAAATAACCCCTGCTCACCCCCTTGGTAGCTTGGCACGAGCAGGCAGGCTTATCTCAGAGGCAGTGTGTAAAGCATTTGTGAACACATACAGTAATACAGTGAAAACACTACAAATGGACACCACACCAGTTTAGAAAAATAAGTAATCTTTATCTAGACTTAACACAAGATCAAACGACAAAAATCCACAATACAGTATTCAAAAAGATGACTTTCAAATGGTAGAAATAGCTTAGTTCAATGTAGATGGTAAATGCGACACTTTACTCTCAAAGTACCTTGGATGCGTAGCGCAATACAAACAAAAGGGTCGCAGGGAAGGTGATGCGTTGGTTCCTTGCTTCGGGGGAGGTGATGCGTCGGTTCCTTACTGCAGCGCAGGGGAGGTGATGCGTCGGTTCCTTACCGGAGAGGAGGTGATGCGTCGGTTTCTTACTGCGTTCCGGTTACGATGCGACAAGATGGCGCCTCGATGCGACGATCCGGTGCGATGCGACAAAATGGAGTCTTTGATGCGATGCGACAACTTGGATACGAGGCGTGCACGCCTGATGGCAGTGCGGCGAACTCGGTGGATTCTTGAGCCGCGACAGGCCCTGCGACATGCTTCTCCGGTGATGCGACGGCAACCACTGCGGCGGCGACACGCTTCTCCAGCGATGCGACCCGCTTCTTCGACGATGCGTCGGCAAACAGCTGCGGCGGCAGCACGCTTCTTCGGCGATGCGACGACAACAGCTGCGGCGGCGACGCGCTTCTTACTCGTTGCGTCGCGCTTCCAGCTCCCAGCGACACGCAGTCTCTAGAGGGCCCAAAACAACTGCAGGCACCTCTCTGCAGGTAGAATTCCCAGCAAGGAAATTCAGGGGGAGCTTGGGGTGAAGTCTTTGTGTCCCTGAGACTTCAGAACAGGAGGCAAGCTCAGCTTCAAGCCCTTGGAGATCTTCCTCAAGATGATTAAAGTACACACAAAGTTCCTTTTCTCCTTTCCTTGGCAATAAGTAACCACTGCAGGCCAACCCCAAACAGTCACCAGCGCAGGGGCAGTCTCCTCCTTCAGCTTTCTTGGTTTCTCTCCTTGGCAAAGGTTTGTCTTGATTCCCAGAAGTGATCCAAAGTTCTGGGGTCTAGGCCCCTCTTTTTATACACACAATTTCTTTGTTCTCTGAAGGCAGAGAGTGTCTGTACCCAGCCCAAACCAGTTCTGTCCTCCCTGGTGCAGCTTCCTGCCAGGAGGTGGAGACAGCATTGTTGAAAGCATACCTGGCCCAGGTAGCTGAAAAGAAATCTCCTCCCCCTACTCTCTATTCTATGTAGGCTCAGGCAAGTGAAAGGAAATCTCCTCCCCCTACTCTCTATTCAACCCAGGTCCTATTCAGCCCAGCCCTGACTCATCAGACTGCTGGAGCCAAAGCCTTCTCCAGCCCCCTGTCACTCACAACCAGACATGGAATACACAAACCTAGCAGAGGCATACTGGATGGTTAGGCAAGAAAATACCTACTTTCTAAAAGTGGTATTTTCAAACCCAGAATGTAAAAATCACCCACACTAAAAGATGTATTTTAACATTCTGAGTTCAGGCTTACTAAACTTTATTTTCCTATCTTGTTCCTAGGGTCAGTTATGTTTATAAGATGTTATAAACTAACTCCCCATTCTGGCCTATGGGAACAGATAACCTTGCAATAGTGAAAAATGAAATTGGCTGTAATTCACTATCAGGACATGCTACACACACCAGGGCATGTCCTACCTTTCACATACAATGCACCCTGCCCATAGGTGTACCTTGGGCCTACCTTAAGGGTGACTAACATGTAGAAAAGGGAAGGTTTAGGGACTGGCAAGTGGGTGCACTTGCCAAGTCGACATGGCAGTCCCAGACTGCACACAGGCTCTGCAATGGCAGGCCTGAGCCATATTTTACAAGCTGCTTCTGTGGGTGGCACAATCAGTGCTGCAAGCCCACCAGCAGCATTTGATTTACAGGCCCTGGGCACTCATGGTGCACTGTACTAGGTCTGACAAGTAAATCAAATAAGCCAATCATGGAGTCACTAATCCATTACAACAATTTACAATAGGGAGCACTTGTACTTTGGCACTGAACAGCAGTGGCAAAGTGCCCAAAGCATCTAGACCAGCAAAAACATAGCAAAAACATAGGAGGCAAGAGTGAAAAAATGGAAGGGAGACCCAGGCCAATGGTGCCAGGTCTAACATTTACCTTATTTCTTTATAAAAATGTGTGCAAGACTAGGATCTTGATGCACATAAGTTATGTCAGACATTCCCAAAGCTATGCCAGAAATTCCAGTCCCACATAAGATTCAGTATAAAAGGCCCAACACTTGGCCACTTTTCAGGAGAGGTTCTTCACCCCAGATTATCATACAAGATACTGGCAGAAGATCTTCAGACTGCAGTGATGCTGCTGCATCTCATTCTGCACTGAAAAGCTGATACTGAGCCAAGTCCGGGAGGACAGAAACTACAACTGATGTATGTTTTCCTCCTTGAGAGAGCACTTGCTCTCGACTGCTGATAACTACAGCATTTCGCTGTAAACAGGGATACAGTGCATTGATTCTCCCTAAGAAACTCTAGATGCAAGTTAAGCTGATCCATGCTCTCCGAGTGTAGCGCATGGAAATAGGTTTTAAGATGTTAGATTGTTAAATGACATTGTAACTATAATAGACATGTTCATTTTATTCTTGTTGTTCGCAACATGCATTTTTGTTGTTTTAATAATATTCTGTCTGGTTATTTTAGATGTGCTACGCAACAGGACGATACTGATGAAATTAATGCGTTTTAGGTAAAGTGTCTTTCTCTTATTACAGTTTGAGCATGAGAAATTGTAAAGAACAAAATTGGGATTCTCAAATTCCCACTGCGTCCCTGAATTCTTATTTAGAAGCACTGATGACACTTAAACTCTGTATTAGATGAGGTCCTGCAGAGCTGCAATAACCTGTCTTTGAAATTCAAGCGTTGGTGTGTTGAACTAAGTTCACTCATGTCAGCCAGTGGTGTGAAAACAAACCTTGTACGCAACAAAAGGGGTGGAACAGTGATTGGAAGTGGGAGCGGCTAAGTAATATTGAAGCCAGGTCTCTATCAGTAGATCCTTCCATAGATTCATTTTTTTTCCAGGCAAGTACATCCAAAAGGAGGAGGGAGACAGGCTGAGAGGCAACACCCTTTCATACCATAAGTCCTTCTTTTTTCCCGGTAAAAGGCACTAGAGACCAAAAGGAACAAGAAAGATACTGGGGGTGAGACGACAGAAGGAGAAGTTCATATCCTGTGGGACTCCATCTAAGCTAGGTTCAAAAACTAACCTCAAGGTAGCATTAAATCCAGGATATATGATTCATGAACTGGAATTCCTAATCAAACCCTACTGTGACAGTTCATATAGTGAGGCTAAACAACCAAGGCACATATTTAACAAAGTTTTGAGGCCCCTTGCACCACGCAAGGGGGCATATGGGTGACTCAAAACCTAAGTGAGATTTATCAAGCCACGTAAGGCCACCTTGTGTGGCCCTGTATGGCTTGATAAATCTAGAGTTACTCAAGACAGTGCAATTCTCTTCCTTTTGTTACTCAAAGAGGAGTTCCATGGGTGGAGAGTGGGTGTTCCCATACATCCACCAATGGATTTTGGAGCATTCCCAGATTCACCATTAGTGGTAGACCTGGGCATGCGTCAAAATGCTATGCCTCTCAAGGTAAGGCATAACGAGGAGAAATATCTTTATTTCTCCTCATTTTTTCCTGTTTCTATGTGTACTGCATTCGGCAGCACACATAGAAAAAGGAAAATGCCTCTGAGGATTGTTTTTGCGCAGGAAGGTGTTCCTTCCTGCACAAAAATAATCCTACCTACAATGCAGGCACCTTTGCAACATGATGCAAGGGTGCCTGTGTTGGCACTAGGCAGCCAAATTTACGCCAGCACTAGGAAAGGACAGGAATGCACACTATAATGTTAAATACGGTGCATTCCTGCCCTTTCCCTTTCACGCAGCGCAGCAAGGTGGCTTGCTGCATTGACGCTGTGTAAAAGTTTGATAAATCTGCCCCTCTTTGAATAAGTAATGGAAGGATTTAAATGCATCATAAATCATTAATCAAATGTTTCCAGTTACCATACATCCTGACTCCGTATCTGTAATTTGCCATCCTAGAGATTCAAATAGCCAATTTCCACCAGTTTGTTTTTCATCTGTAACACATAGAATTGCCTTGCTTTCTCAGACTTCCTTACACTGTAGTAAAACAAAACACAAAATCACTTTCACCTCCCACTGTTCGAAAAAAATATAATGAAGTCTGAGACAAGTGATCCCACTGCCTCCATGTTCTAACGCCCCTCATAAATAGCAATAATGCAGAGGAGTGATGTAAAACTCTCCAGCTATGGAAAATCTTTTAGAAAAAAACAATAAGAGAACAAGCTGACCTATACTCCAGAATATGATAAGTTCCCATGGCACACTATACACTGCAAGGAGCTAGCAATCACCGAATGCTTTATAAGCATGCCTTTTCCAGTAGTTATCGCTTGCAACACCCAGGGACATATTTACAATGCTCCTGCAGCACTTTTACACTGCAGGAGCGTCACTTTTGTGATGATCCGAAGGCCCAGTGTGCCAGCCGATATTTACAAGGCCACGCAAAGCCACACAAAGCATGGCCTTGGAAATATGAAGTAAGGCAATGCCTTACTCTGCATGGAAGGGTCATTCCATGGGTGTTGCTGTGGGTGTTCCCACGCAACACCCATGGTTTTTGACACTGCCCCAGATTTATAACATAGCGTAAATCTGGGGCAGCGCCAAAACTAACACCTTCCCACAGCAGGCATAACGAGGAGAAATGTTTACATTTCTCCTCGTTTTTTCCTCTTTCCACGTGTGCTGCATTCTGCTGCACACACAGAATGTGGAAAACACCTCCTTTGATTGTTTTTGTGCAGGGAAGTGTCCCTTGCCGCATAAAAACGATCATGCCAACAGCACAGACACTTTTGCACTATGGTACAAGGGTACCTGCAGTGGTGCTCAGCTGCAGTTTGTGTGCTGTCAGAAAGGGCAGGAATGTGCCATATCTTGTATATACGGTGCATTCCTGCCCTTTTCTTTTGGCGCAGCTAGAAGGCTTGCGGTGCTGCCCTACGCCAAAATCTTGAAAATATGCCGTCCAGTGTTCTTTTTCAAGAGTTTATATTTACCGCTGAGGCTAGCTTTATTTCAAATTTGATTTGCAGAATGTTAAATGAAGTGGTATATAAATTTGAGTTCTACTATCCAAAACCAAAGAATACACATTCAGGGGAAAAGCAGAGAGAAAATCATACACCAGATTATATTAAGTAAGCATATTGTTAAAAAAAAGTCACCAGCAGCTAGTTCACTGAGCTAACTATAACTATAATGCCCAACCCACATACTCATCCCTTTTTATAAAATTAGTATCAGTTTAATCCAGGTCTGTCTAAGACTGTCTGGGATTGCCCGTCATGAGGCAATTAAGGGGTTCAAAATGAGCCTGTTGTCTTTGATTATGAAAGGGTAGCAAATGCCTCATGTAGAGTCAGTCAGATCAGTATTTTTTGTGGTTTTGAAACTAAAACATCCTCTTTCCTCTACACAGTAATGCAGAGGAAGGTGAGTGAAAAGGATCAAGTGCCCTTTGAGATGGGAGTAGTGCTGAGAATGGTAGTATCACATTAGGCAGCAGATGACTAGATTTTATCAATTTTAAATGTTGTGTAATTTTTGCAATCTGGGAACTGTTTTATAGAGGTGAAGCAGGGCGGTGACATGACTTATTAAAGGTGCTCAAACCCAATCCCATCTCGGTCTAATACCACTCAGAATGTTTCCATGCTGTTAGAAATGGGGGTCTCTAGTTGGCAGAGGTAGGTACCTTTGCCCAAATAGGGACACTTGCTTCTAGTCAGGGTAAGGGGGATACACACTTGAGATAACCCCTTCTCACCCCCTTGGTAGCTTAGCACGAGCAGACTGGCTTATCCCAAAGGCAATGTGTAAAGTATTTGTACCAACACTCACAGTAACATAGTGAAAACTCCACAAATGGACACCACACCAGTTTAGAAAAATAAAATATCTTTATCTAAACTTAACAAGACCAAAACAACACAAATCCAACATACACAGTTAAAAATATGACTTTCAAAAGGTTTCAAGAACTTGTACCATAGAAAACTATGGATGCATGACTTTCACACAAAGTACCTGTAGTTGCGTCAAAATTCACAAGGCCAAACAGCTGCAGAGTGAAGAAGCGTCAAAAACAAAGAGATGCGTCAGTTCCTGAGACATTGAGGAGGCGATGCGACAGTTCTGTTGCATGCAGGAGAAGTGATGCGTCGAATCCGGTCTGTAGGGGGAAGTGATGCGTTGATTCTTCAAGACGGTTCTGGTCCGTGGGTGATGCGTTGGGAAAACTTGCCACAGAGGTGCGATGCGTGGAAATCCGGGAGGCCCCGGTAATTAATGCGGCGGTGGCGAGCAGCGCTGCAGCGGTTTTCTTCAGCCGCTATCCCTCGATGAGTCGATTCTTCCAGTGGCGACAGGCGCTGGGGCGGTTTTCGCAGCGGCACGGCGATGAGTGGAAACTCTTCTTGCGCCGTGGAGATGCGTCGGAAAAACAGCTGCAAGAAGAGCGATGCGTCGTTTTTTGTAGTTCTTCAAGTTCCTTCTCTCTTCCAGCCCCCAAACAGCAGCAACAACCTCCAGAGGTCCAATACTGGCACAGGCACCTCCTGGCAGGTCAGAACTCACAACAGCAGAGTTCAGGGGAGCAGGGGGTGAAGTCTTTGAGTCCCTGAGACTTCAGAACAGGAGGCCAGCACACACAGGCCCTTGGAGATCTCCTTCAAGCAGGGGACACAGCACACAGCAAAGTCCTTCTCCTTTCCTTGGCAGAAACAGCAACAGCAGGCCAACCCCACACAGCACACAGCAAAGGGGCAGTACTTCTCTTCAGTCTCTCAAGCTCTTCTCCTTGGCAAAGGGTCCTCTTGAATTCCAGGGATGATCTAAAAGTCTGGGGTCTGGGCCCTCTTTTTATACAGTAAATCTCTTTGTTCTCTCCTGGCCCAGGACTTTGAGCCCAGTCCAAACCAGTCCTGGGGGCACTTTGCAAGTGCACAACAACTTCCATTGTCAGTGTGAGCCCAGGCTCCAGACACACCACAGGGGGGTGGAGCCATCACTGTGGAAGGCAGACACAGCCCTATTCAGGTGCAGGTGCTACTCCTCCCACCACTCCAAATGCAGATCAGGCCTATTTAGCTTAGCGCTGACTCATCCAGACTCTCTGGAGCCACTGCACCTCCCCAGCCCCTGTCACCCTAAAGCCAGACAGACAATACACATCCTAGCAGAGGCACACTGGATGGCTAAGCAAGAAAATACCTAGGGGCATATTATCTAGGAAGTGGCAGTGAGAGGTGTTAGCCTCCTTGGCTTAACGCCTCTCATCGCCACTTCAGAAACGCAAGGCTGCACCATATTACCAAGGACATGCGATGGCGCTAAGACTCACGACTTAACGCCATCGCAGGCACCCTCGCACCAGAGTGCAAGGGTGTCTGCGAGCAGGGAGGTTTGTACAGGAAGGTGTCCCTTCCTGTACATAAACAAACCTAAAATGCCATTTTGTAACTTACATGTGTGCTGCTTCATGCAGCACACATCTAAGCTACAAAATGGCATTTTGAAAAAGGTTTGTTTATGTACAGGAAGGGACACCTTCCTGTACATAAACAAACCTTGGCATTTGGCTTTTTTCCATGTGTGCTGCACAAGGCAGCACACATGGAAAAAGCAAAAACGAGGAGAAATGAAGCATTTCTCCTCGTATCGCCACCTTAAGACCAGGATTTTCCTGGTCTTAAGTTTGGCGCTGCCACCTATTATCTCCTCTCTTGATAATAGGTGGCAGCGTCGAAGTGAATGGGTGTTGCGGTGGAACGCCCACCGCAACACCCACTGCACGCCCCTTTCACACTAAGTTTAGCTTGAAAGGGGCACTATTACCAAGGCAACGTTAAGCCACTTAACGTGGCTTTTAGCCACGTTATGTGGTTTAACGCTGCCTTGTTAATAGGGCGCTGACCCTATTGCCACCACAACGTCACAAAAAGTGAAGTTGTGGTGGCGATAGGGGCTTGGTAATATGCCCCCTACTTTCTAAAAGTGGTATTTTCAAACACAGAATGTAAAAATCACCCTCACTAAAAGATGCAGCTTAACATTCTGAGTTCAGGCATATCAAACTTTATCTTCCGATCTTGTTCCCATGGGTAGTTCTGTTTATAAAATGTTATAAGCAAACTCCCCATTCTATCCTATGGGAACAGATAGCCTTGCAATATTGAAAAACAAATTTGGCAGTATTTCACTATCAGGACATGCCACACACACCAGGGCATGTCCTACTTTTCACATACACTGCACCCTGCCCACAGGGGTACCTTGGGCCTACGTTAGGGGTGACTGATATGTAAGAAAAGGGAAGGTTTAGGGCCTGGCAAATGGCACTTGCCAGGTCAACATGACAGTTAACAAACCGCGTGCAGGCACCGCAATGGCAGGCCTAAGACATCTTTTCAGGGCTACTCATGTGGGTGGCACAATCAGTGCTGCAGGCCCAGTAGTAGCATTTGATTTACTAGCCCCGGCACACTTAGTGCACTTTACTAGGGACCTACTAGTAAATCAAATATGCCAATCAGGGAGTCCCAATCATAATAACAATTTACATAGGGAGCACTTGCACTTTGACACTGATCAGCAGTGGCAAAGTGCCAAAGCATCTAAGAAGCCAGCAAAAACGAAATCCTGCAAGCATAAAAAATACAGGAGGTAGAGGCAAAAAGTTAGGGGAACCACGCCAAGGATGCCAGGTCTAACACATGTCCCCTCCAGCTGAAAAGTGGGGAGAACTACCCACCCTCTTGGGAGTTCTCATCACTAAGGCGGAAGAATCTGGACAGACCATCAGCATTGGCGTGTTCTATACCAGGGCGGTGTTCCACCGTAAAGTCCATTCCCTGTAGGGAGATGGACCACCTCAACAGTTTTGGATTCTCACCCCTCATCTGCATCAACCATCTGAGGGGCCTGTGGTCTGTCTGAACCCGGAAGTGAACAAGTAGGTTCTTAGCTTCTCCAGCGCCCAGACCACAGCAAAAGCTTCCCTTTCAATTGCACTCCACCTCTGTTCCCTGGGAAGTAGCCTCCTACTGATGAAAGCTACAGGTTGGTCCAAGCCCTCGTCATTCAATTATGAGAGTACTGCTCCCACACCATGCTCTGAAGCATCCGTCTGCACAACAAATTCTTTGGAAAAGTCAGGTGCCTTAAGCACGGGCACTGTGCACATGGCAGATTTCAGGGCATCAAAAGCGGTCTGGCAGGCATCATATCTGATCACTTTCCTGGGCTGCTTCTTTGAAGTCAGCTCTGTCAAGGGGGAAACAATGGTGCCATACCCCTTGACAAACCGTCTGTAGTACCCAGTGAGACCTAAAAAGGCTCTCACCTCTGTCTGGGTCTTGGAGGGCTCTCAAGCCAGAATGGTGTCATTCTTCGGTTATAGGGGCGCCACCTGGCCGCTCCCTACCTGGTGCCCTAGGCAGGCCTGGGCGGAGTTTTGCTACGCGGAACTCCGCGAAGTTACAAAAAACTCCGCGAAGTTCCACGAGTGGCGGAGTGCAGTGCGAACTGCAGTTTGTGCTGGTATTCCTGCCGCTCGGGTAGAAATTCTACCCGAGCGGCAGCTCGTTCTCGCGAACTTACCATACGCGATCGCGAACTTACCGTTCGCGAGCGGGGAAAAAACTCCGCTGCACATCGCAAAGCGGAGTTTTCTGCACTCCGCGAGCTCCGCGGATTGCGGAGTGCAGAAAACTCAGCAAACCCCGCGAAGGAGCGAAGTTCACTGCCCAGGCCTAGCCCTAGGTACACCACAGACCTCTGCCCTATCTGGCACTTACTGGCCTTGATAGTGAGGCCTGCCTTTTGCAGGGCCTTCAACACTTCACAGAGGTGTTGCAAATGTTCCTCCCAACTGGAGCTGAACACAGCAAAGTCATCCAGGTAAGCGGCGTTGAATACCTCCAGCCCGGACAGTACCTGGTTGACCAGTCTCTGGAAAGTGGCAGGGGCGTTCTTCAACCCAAAGGGCATGACCCGGAACTGGTAGTGCCCCTCTGGTGTTGAAAAGGCAGGCCTCTCTTTGGCCCCATCATTTAAGGAAATCTGCCAGTACCCAGACGTTAAATCAAATGTACTGAGGTACTGGGCAGCTCCCAACTGATCAATGAGCTCATCAGCTCTGGGGATGGGGTGCGCGGCATCAGTCTTGGTGACCGCATTGAGCCCACAGTAGCCCACACAGAACTGGAGTTCTGGAGTGGCACCGGGTTCAGCAGCTTTTGGCACTAAGACCACTGGGCTAGCCCAGGGGCTGCTGGAGGGCTCTATCACCCCTAATGCCAACATCTTGGAAACCTCTTCCTTGATGCTAGCTCTGACTTTGTCAGCTACCCTGTAAAAGGTTTTCTTTTTACTGTCCCCAGTGTCCACATCATGAACACACCAAGTGGTGATTCCTGGAGTCAGGGAGAACAGGGAGGCGAACTGTCCCAGCACTGGCGACAGTCCCTCTGCTGCTCTGGGGTCAGGGTAGGAGAGAGGTTTACCCCATCCACTGACCCATCATGTTCCTTTGCTGACAGGAGGTCAGGAAGAGGCTCACTCTCTCCCTCCATTCAATCATCTGTTGCAAGGAGCATAGTCAGCTCAGACCTCTCAAAGTGTGGCTTTAGGCGGTTCATGTGCAGGACCCGCAAAGGGTTCCTGGGAGTCTGCAAGTCGACCAAGTAGGTCACCTCAATCTTGTGCTCCACCACCTCATATGGACCAGTCCACCTATCCTGGAGTGCACAAGCCTCCACTGGTGCCATCACCCACACTTTTTGGCCAGGCTGAAACTCGACCAGAGTGGCATTCTGGTCATACCATCTTTTCATTTCTTGCTGGCTGGCTTCCAGGTTCGCCTGAGCGAGTTTCCTGAAGTGTTGAGTCTGGTTCTTGAAGGCCAGCACATAGCTAAACACATCGTGGGGGGGCCTAACCAGGAGTTCTCTCCCAACCCTCCTTCACCAGATTCAGAGGTCCTCTCACAGGGTGCCCATACAGTAGTTCAAAGAGGCTAAATCCTAAGGACTTCTGCGGTACCACCCTGTATACAAACAACAGGCATGGTAAAAAGACATCCCACTTCCGTCTCATGGGTTCTGCAAAACCCTTTATCATGCCCTTCAGGGTTCGGTTGAATCTCTCAACCAACCCATTACCTTGAGGATGGTAAGGAGTGGTGAACTTGTATGTCACACCACACTCCTCCCACAAAGATGTTATGTACTTTGAAATGAAGTTTGTAGTACGGTCAGAGACCACCTCTCTGGGGAACCCCACATGGGAAAAGATCCCCATCAATGCACGGCCCATTACGGGGGCTGTGATCGTCCTGAGAGGGACAGCTTCTGGGTACTGGGTGGCATGGTCCATCAAGACCAAGATAAACTTGTGGCCTAAGGCCGTCTTGGGTTCCAGTGGCCCTACGATATCAATGCCCACCTGCTCAAAAGAGGTGCGCACCACAGGAAAGGGTTGGAGGGGAGCCTTACACTTCCCTCCACTCTTGCCACTTGCCTGGCAAGTCTGACAAGACCTACAGTGTGTACCAACGTGCCTTCTCATTTGGGGCCAGTAAAAGTGGGTGACAAGCCTCTGATAGGTCTTGTCGCACCCCAAATGTCCTGCTAAAGGCACGTCATGAGCCAGACCCAGTAGGAAGGCCCAGTAGCGCTCGGGTACCACCAGCACACGGGCTGCACCAGGCTCAGCGACC
Source organism: Calotriton arnoldi (assembly GCA_963921515.1). Taxonomy (NCBI): domain Eukaryota; kingdom Metazoa; phylum Chordata; class Amphibia; order Caudata; family Salamandridae; genus Calotriton; species Calotriton arnoldi. Next base: position 956,231 of record CAWUFW010004360.1, read on the forward strand.
TTAGGCTCACTATACAACAATCCATTTTCCCAATAAATCAGATGTGATCCAGACTGATCACCTGCTGTCTGGTCTGCAGCCTGTTGCGGCAAACCAACAAGAGTAGGGGATTCCATCTGCACCTTGCCGATATCCTACCTGGAGGGACACCCTTCCTGCTGCCAAAGAGTCAGCTCAGACAGGTCTCCCAGTTCGGTCACTTGTTCCCCTGTAGGTTCCAGGGCATCCCCCTCAGGTTCTGCCTCCTCCTGGACCGTGGGAACTTCTGGGGCTGGTTTCCCATGCCCCCTGCCCTTCCTCTTCCTGGCAGGCACCTGGACCACTGTTTCAGGCTCCAGGTCCTCTTGAGTACTCCTACTGGCTGCCATTGATCGAGTGGTCACACACGCCCACTCAGGCAGACCCAACATCTCCAAATGAGCCTGGCGTTCCACCTCCTTCCATGGGGTACTCTTCAGGTCATTGCCAAGCAGACAGTCAACAGGCATGGACGGCCTACAACGACCTTCAAGGAACCTGAGACCCCCTCACTCGAAGGGAACCTGCGCTACCTTACACAGGCGCTGTGTCTGCAGCAACTACAGGGTGAAGCACATTGGGAATGACCTGCTCTTCAGACACCCATTGACACCTGACAGATGTCACACTGGCTCCTGTGTCTCTGAGAGCCTCCACCCTCCTCCCATTGATGGTCACCGACTGCCTGTATTTTTTAGTGTTCTCAGGCAGATAGGATCCCTGGACCATCTCTCTGTCTCCTAATGAGACAAGGGTCATAACTGCTGGCGCCCCACCTTCACTAGGAACAAACCCCTCCCCCAGTGCTAAACTCACTAACCCTGGGGATGGTGCACCAGTGGGTGCTGGTGGTGCCTTGGGGCACTTGGGATCATTCGCCAGGTGGCCCTCCTGATGACATCTATAACACCTGCGGGGACCCTTGCTATCCTTCCTGCCCCTAGGGGTCCATGGTTGCTTAGAACTGGGGGGCTGGGAATCCTTACCCTGGGTAATGTTTTGGGGCGCTTGAGAGAACTCCTTTTGATTACCCTTGTCCCCCCCACTCTTCTGCTGGGGACCCTGCCCACCCTTGGCTGGATTACCCACATATCCCTTGTGAACCCTGGTACTAGTCCAGCGGTCCGCCTCCTGAGCAAGCTTCCTGGGGTCAGTCAGCTTGCTATCCGTTAGATGCTGGCGCAGCTTTGGAACACAAAAACTATTCAAGTGCTCCCTTGCAATTAAGTCATACAACCCCTTGTAGTCAGTTACCTTGCTGCCCATGATCCAACCATCCAGTGCTCTGCAATAAAGGTTCACACACTCTGCCCATGTATTGGACTCAAGCTTCTTGAAGTTCCTGAACTTCTCTCTGTACTGTTCAGGTGTGAGCCCATACCTGAGGCATAAAGCCTCCTTCATATTGGGATAGGTCAGATTACCCGCCTCCTCCAAAGGTGTCAGAGTGTCTCTCCCAGTGGCCTCAAAGTGCTTCCACAGGCCCGCCCCCCCAAAGCTCTTCAGGGACCTTATTCATTCGCAGTGCTGCCTCATAAGATGCAAACCATGCATAAATATCTTCACCCTTCTGGTGATTTTGCACTAGGTCCTTGGGAATGTAAACCTTATCCCCTTGCACTGGCTGTACGCTGCCACTATTTGAACTAGACTCCACTTGCTTAGCTTTAATGTCCAGTTCCCTCATGCTCAACTCATGAGCCAAAAGCAATTTCTTTTCCTCCAAGGCACGAGCGTTCTTGCTCTCCTCTGCCATCTTCTTTTTCTCTATTTCCAATTGCTTCATCTTGAGCTTCATGACTTCTAACTCATGATCTCTAACCCTTTGGTTCTCCTCCAGATCCTCTGGAGAAATATTCCTAGAGGAATGATTGCTGCCAGCCCTAGAGGCTGCTCTGCTAACAGGCAGATCCTGTGATCTGAAACCATCCCCTGGTGCATCCTCATCCACCTCTCCATCACCTGTCTCTCCAGCCTCTCTGGCCTCCCACCAGGCCCTTAAGGCCTTCTGCAGCTCCTCCTTCCTGGTACTGCTCTTCATGGGACATCCAAAGTCTTTGCAAAATTGTTTGAGCTGATCTACTCTGTAAGTTTGTAATGTTTCAACATCAAACTCCAATCCTGCAGTCTCACTTGCTGGTTTACCCTTCTGAGACATGATGCGTGGATACTTTAATGATCAAGCAAAAATAGAACCAAAAATAAAACACAGTATGTGGTTGCGTAGTGGTCTGCACTAAACTAGTGATGTACACCAATCACTGTGGGTCAAGTACAAATACAAGTTCAAATCCTCACCGCTGACCACCAGTGTTAGAAATGGGTGTCTCTAGTTGGCAGAGGTAGGTACCTTTGTCCAAATAGGGACACTTGCTTCCAGTCAGGGTAAAGGGGATACACATTTTAGATAACCCGTGCTCACCCCCTTGGTAGCTTGGCACGAGCAGACAGGCTTATTCCAAAGGCAATGTGTAAAGTATTTGTACCAACACTCACAGTAACATAGTGAAAACACCACAAATGGACACCACACCAGTTTAGAAAAATGAAATATCTTTATCTAAACTTAACAAGACCAAAACAACAAAAATCCAACATACACAGTTAAAAATATGACTTTCAAAAGGTTTCAAGAACTTGTACCATAGAAAACTATGGATGCGTGACTTTTACACAAAGTACCTGTAGTTGCATCAAAATTCACAAGGCCAAACAGCCGCAGAGTGAAGAAGCGTCGAAAACAAAGAGATGCGTCAGTTCCTGAGACCTTGGGTAGGTGATGCAACAGTTCTGCTGCACGGTTCTGGTCCATGGGTAATGTGTTGCGAAAACTTGCCGCACAGGTGCGATGCGTGGAAATCCGGGATGCTGCGGTAATCGATGTGGCGGCGGCGAGCAGCGCTGCGGCGGTTTTCTGCAGTCGCGATCCCTCGATGAGTCGATTCTTGCAGCGGCGATAGGCGCTGCGTCGGTTTTCGCAGCGGCACAGCGATGCGTGGAAATTCTTCTCGCGCCGTGGAGATGCGTCAGAAAAACAGCCACAAGAAGAGCAATGAGTCGTTTTTTGTAGTTCTTCAAGTTCCTTCACTCTTCCAGCTCCCAAACAGCAGCAACAACCTCCAGAAGTCCAATACTGGCACAGGCACCTCCTGGCAGGTCAGAACCCACAGCAGCAGAGTTCAGGGGAGCAGAGGGTGAAGTCTTTGTGTCCCTGAGACTTCAGAACAGGAGGCCAGCACACACAGGCCCTTGGAGATCTCCTTCAAGTAGGGGACACAGCACACAGCAAAGTCCTTCTCCTTTCCTTGGCAGAAACAGCAACAGCAGGCCATCCCCACACAGCACACAGCAAAGGGGCTGTACTTCTTCTCAGTCTCTCCAGCTCTTCTCCTTGGCAAAGGGTCCTCTTGAATTCCAGGAATGATCTAAAAGTCTGGGGTCTGGGCCCCTCTTTTTATACAGTAAATGTATTTGTTCTCTCCTGGCCCAGGGCTCTGAGCCCAGTCCAAACCAGTTCTGGGGGGCACTTTGCAAGTGCACAACAACCCCCATTGTCAGTGTGAGCCCTGGCTCCAGACACACCCCAGGTGGGCGGAGCCATCATTGTGGAAGGCAGACACAGCCTTATTCAGGTGCAGGTGCTACTCCTCCCACCACTCCAAATGCAGTTCAGGCCTATTCAGCCTAGCGCTGACTCATCCAGACTCTCTGGAGCCACTGCACCTCCCCAGCCCCTGTCACCCTAAAGCCAGACAGACACTACACATCCTAGCAGAGGCACACTGGATGGCTAAGCAAGAAAATACCTACTTTCTAAAAGTGGTATTTTCAAACACAGAATGTAAAAATCACCCTCACTAAAAGATGCATCTTAACATTCTGAGTTCAGGCATATCAAACTTCATTTTCCTATCTTGTTACCAGGGGTAGTTCTGTTTATAAAATTTTATAAGCAAACTCCCCATTCTATCCTATGGGAACAGATAGCCTTGCAATAGTGAAAAACGAATTTGGCAATATTTCACTATCAGGACATGCCACACACACCAGGACATTTCCTACCTTTCACATACACTGCACCCTTCCCACAGGGGTACCTTGGGCCTACCTTAGGGGTGACTGATATGTAAGAAAAGGGAAGGTTTAGGGCCTGGCAAATGGGTGCACTTGTTAGGTCGACATGGCAGTTAACAAACCGCGTGCAGGCACCACAGTGGCAGGCCTGAGACATCTTTTCAGGGCTACTCATGTGTGTGGCACAATCAGTGCTGCAGGCCCACTAGTAGCATTTGATTTACTAGCCCTGGCACACTTAGTGCACTTTACTAGGGACCTACTAGTAAATCAAATATGCCAATCAGGGAGACCCAATCATAATAACAATTTACACTTTGACACTGATCAGCAGTGGCAAAGTGCCAAAGCATCTAATCCAGGAAAAACGAAATCCTACAAGCATAAAAAATACAGGAGGTAGAGGCAAAAAGTCAGGGGAACCACACCAAGGTTGCCAGGTCTAACACATGCTGTCTGACAGTAGTCATTCCGCTCAGAATTGTGGCCGTCACATGTGCTACCTATTTGTTACCGCCTCCCATCACCAGCCCAGTCAATGAGCTCTGCACGCACGTACTTTAAAAGTAATGACTATATTGCCCATCTGAGTGTCAGGCTGCAGCATGATTCTAGGATCTACTGTGGGATTTAGTGGTCCTTGAATTGGAGGATCTACTGAAGGATTTGAGGGTCCTGAAATTTGAGAATCTACTGCAGAAATCGGGGATCCCACAGTCTATTAAAACCACAATCATGGCATGGCGAGGTGCTTGGCTTTCCTTCCTGTTGGTGAGAGTGCGCCTCTGCTTGGGCTCAGTTCATCACCTGTATTCCTGACACTCCATTTGAGATTGTCTTCAAGCCAGATGTCAAAGACATCTTCCCAGAAGGTTTTTGTTTTCAGAACTACTTAAAATTCCTTCTTCAGGGTCCCTTCAAAGTCTTTCCTGGCTTCCTTGGAATTATTAGACCTCTCTGAGCGATGTCTTCAGAGACCCCAGGTTAGTGATTGCTAGGGAGAGTTAGATATTACTTGTTTGGTTTGTGGGACTTTCTTTCGGCCCTTGTCCTTTGATCTGCACCTACGTACTGGGATTCTGTTAGACCCTTCAAGCTGTGCTGCAACAACTAACTTGGGCCTCCGCAGTGTTATATGCAGATCTTTAGCAAGTAGGATGGACATGTAATGTGAAGTCTTCCTGTGATATGTGACTAAGTGCGAGCAAGATGTATTCTGGCTTGTTTTGTTTTGCTTGCTTTAATTTTCTTTCTCCTTCTTTAGGATATTGCTTTGTTGGTGAGTTTAATGATGACTATGGAAGCATATGCATCAATGTTTTGGTACTAGTAACCTCATCGATGGGGCTGTGGCTCCGACCATGACCTCATTGAACTTGCTTATGCCTGCACTTAGGCAGCACTGTAAACATATAAGCTGTTATAATGTTTCTATAGCATTCTCAATATAACATTCATTAAAAAAACAATATGAAAAACACAAGTGCTACAGGACTGCTGGGTCTGGTGGCTTAGTGGACTAATGTGTTCGCTGAAGGGGCCTGTGTTCGACTTCATGGTCACAGGTTCTAATCCCGGTAGGTCCACTCAGCCTTTCATCCTTCTGAGGTTGATAAAATGAGTACCATTGAGTTGGGTAACAATAAACATTTGTTATTCAGCGTCAGGATACCCGTGGGTGAATGTGGGCTATACAAATACACCTGTTATGTTACATCAGAACAAGACTAGTGTCACAATTATTATTTTGGCTCCCACAAGATAAAGGTACTATGCCACTGATATGTTGACTTTTTACCATCGTGAATTAACTAAAAAGATAAAGATACTGTGCCACTAATATGTTGAATGATTACCATACAGCATCAGTTACTATAGTAACTCTTGTGTGTTTCAATTCCTGCACAGTGTTACAATGAATGCAAAATCTTGCAAATGAGACAATGCATGCATGTTAGGTTGATGTAAGAGCACAGTGTAGCAGTATTATTGTGTTCTCTGTAGTATAGAAAAGCTGCTCCTCTTGTGCCATCTTTTATTACCTTATAACCCTTCCCCTTTATTTACTGTCAGTGCTAATCACCGTCTTGGACATGTTCCACGCTGTTGGTGGTGAAGGAGACTTGTGATTTCCATGGCGTTTAAGCAGCAACGTTAGGATCTACAGGTTAGTGGTGACTTGAGTCTGACAGGTGATAGATATGAGGGGGAGGTTGATAGTTGAGAGAACTTTTAACTAATCTCAAGGTATTTTGAGGGATTTGTTACTTTTGGGAGATACGTAGGTAGATTGGTGATTAGGCAGATAAAGATTAATCTATGATTAGACCAGATCTCATTGGAGTCAATGGTTAAAGAGGGGGTCATGTTATATGTTACAATGAGATCAGAGGGTGGCTGAGAGATTAGGACCATGCCATTTAGAGTACTTGATTGTCAGAATTAAACATGGTCCAGGAAATCAAAGGGAAAGGTATCAGTACACATTGGCTAGGCCTCCTCCAATCTTTTTAGAATAGTTTGTGATAGTGGTTTTGCTACCGGTTAAGGGGCACATGGAGCTATATATGGGGTCAAGGTGCCTCATGTCCCCACTTTCTTATAGGGTTAAGATATAAATACCCTTACTCTGAATGCAGGAATATGTTAAGGGGACAGCTGTCTTGGCAGAACTACTAGTTTGAAGACCAAGGAGAATGCATCCGCTTTGGAGGTGTGATAATGTTTGATGAGTGCAGATAAAATAGAGTGTGGCTGAAGGATAGTTATTTTTTCAGTGTGGATGGCATTCTTTTGCTTAGTAACATAAAGCAAGATTGATTCAAATGTATTGGGAAGGGTTGCAGCAGTTCAAGTACCATAGAGGGACATCAGTGTTTAAATGGGGTTGGAAGTGTATACTTTTTCATAACTTTTGCACATTTTAATATTAGTAGGATATCTGTACGGTCCGCAGACAAGAAGCTATGATGCGCATCTTAAAGGGTTGTGAATGGGGCCATAAGAACAGAGAGGAAATCGATGAGGACGAGGAGAACAGGCGAGGTCATGTGGGCTAAATTCATTTGTGATGGTCAATGGTGAGATGTTCAAGGAAGTCCATTGGTGATCTGTGGGAAAGCTCTCGTGTTGCGGTGACTGTATCTAACCCTTGTGAGGGTAATGATTCCAGTGCTTGCAAGAGAGCTACATTCAAAACAGAATAAGAGACCTTTGGTATCATTGGTAATGTCTTTTTAGCCAGATTACCCAATTTAGGATTATTACGCATCAATACCTACTTGCTTATCTTTGTGATGCAGCATTTGCACCACTCAGAAAACGGTCTGACTCCAGCCACACACGAGATTAACATTCACTTCAACTCCCTTACAATGCACCTTTTGTGCCATATCAAATATATGCAAAAGCGGGCCACTAATAACGATTCATTGATACTGCCACTGCCTGAGCATTCTTTCCAGACCTTTTCTTGGGTCATGTACTACTTTAAACAGAAATTCAATCCAGTCCGGATCCAAATCAGGCTTATTTTTAATAACTTCTCTAGAGAACTCTGCTCTTGATATACTGCCAGCTTTGTTTTCCATAGGTCTCCTAATCCAGTCAGCAATATAATCACGGAGGTGACTCAGTAAGCAATCCCCAACCGTATGGAGACTGTGTCTGTGTAAAAGATCTCATTACCCAAGAAATCCTTAATTACCCCCTTCTCGTTTGGCTTATCAACCACCTCCTCACCCACATGTCCCTCCAAGCATGAGCTTCAGATACAGCCAGCACGTGCTCACCGAGATATGCATCCTTAACACTCAAACCCCTGTAATGTGGAAGCTCCTCCAAATACTCAGGCAAAACGTGACCCTCATTTGTGCCTCATAGTTCACCTCCCCTCGTGCCGTGAAGGACACTCTCTGTTAATGGTGCCAAGACCACGCTCATCTTGCTTACTGGCAAACCCTATTATTTGGGAAACTTTCACCACATTTTTCTATTTCCTCAATCTTTTTCCTCTTTTTTTCTTCTTCCTTTCATCCAATGACTAAACCTCTTCATCAGAAGCATCCTCCGGCTTCCTTTTCTTACCCATGACTGACAATTTAATCTCCCTCTGAAAGAACCTCTTAAAGACATCCTCCTGAACTGCCTCACTAGAAACAGAAACATTAGTGCCAATATCCTCCTCTATTTATACCACAACTTAATAGATGAATTGAATTGAATGGAGGAAATAACATTTGACTCCCACAAGAAAAACCACTGCCAAACTGACTTTAAAGATACCTCAGACACATTAGTACCCATAATGATAATGTACCCAAAGTAAAATGGGACTTTGCACTCCCATGCGTTCTGGCTGAAAGCACTTGCACTCAAGCCCGGACCTGCACAGAGTCGCACACCAGCACACGGGAAGGCATGCACAACTGAAGCTTCCTCACAGCATTAATGCGCCTACCATAACACGAGGCTCACTTAGACAGCAGAAGACTTAGGGCCTCATTCATGGTATTTTAGCGTAGGGCAACACAGCATGGCACCGTGATGCGCTGCCCTATGTCAAAGTTAAGGGGCAGGAATGCACCGTATTTAAGCAATACGGTGTATTCCTGTCCTTTCTGCCTGCGCTGGCGCCATTTTGGCAGTCTAGCGCCAATGTAGGCAACCTTGCACAATGGTGCAAGGGTGCCTCCATTGCAGGCAGGATTGTTTGCCCCTTCCTTCACAAAAACAATCCTATGAGGCGTTTTCCTTTTTGAATGCAGCACACATGGAAACAGGAAAAAAACAAGGAAAAAGAAACATATTTCTCCCGGTTACGACTCACCTCGAGAGGCGCACAGATTTGACGCTTCCCCAAGTTTGCATCACTTTGTAAATCTGGAGCAGCGTCAAATTCTATGGGCGTTGCATGGGAAAACCCACTGCAATGCCCATGGAACGCATTCCGGGTGCAGAGTAAGGCGATGCAGCGATTTACGCTGTTTCGCCTTACACATGATTTGTGAGGCCTCTCAAAGTCATGCAGAGTGGCTTTGCGTGGCTTCATAAATATTTAAGGGAGCCCTTTGTCACGCATGTACCACTTTACGTGGTGTAAAAGTGACGCAGGGCTCTCATAAATAAACCCATGAATTTCCAGTTTATTGGAACAAAAATTATGCAAAAGAAGAAGGCAGGCTGACGTAACGTAATGAAAAAAATAGAAAAACAGAAGACTCATAACAGGGAGCCAAATATATCCCAAAAATTGGGAAACAAAATAAATAAACCCAGAGGTAAAAAAAAAAAAAATGAACGAAACAATCCTATAATGACATCATCGTCACACTTCTCACATCAGCACAACGAAATAGAAAGGATTATGTCAGAAAACACTATAAGGAGAAAGAAAAATACTTAGCTGTCAAAGAGTATCAATTTAAAGAGAGTTCTAGGCCTAGAACTTCGGTGTCGACTGTGTTATGCAAAAGGAAGAAACTCTGTGCACCTTTTGCTTCAAACAAGGCTTGTCTGCCATATCTGGGCTCATTTCTGATTATCTTGGCAGTGCCTGGGGCTGCAATGCTGCTGATGTTGATGTTGCTCCGAATCCGAAGGCCACAAACACAGACCTCAACTATTGTTAGGAGAATAATTGTAACCTTAGGCCGATCTGTACGTCATTGGAAAAACAATAACAGGCAAATAGTTAACCTCATGCAGCACCGTGCTCAACTTCACCAAGCACAATCTCTGTCCTAGGACCTTCATTTAGTGGCCTCAGTGAGATAAATGGCTGTGCTGCCTGCAGCCTACAACTGAAAGGAAGAGGATGCTCAAATGAATATTTCAGGCTGTCAGGGGACCCCCAGACACTACAACCAGTTTAACAGATAGAGGCCTTTTAATCAAGATGAATACAGTTATACAAAGGTCAAAATATTACATGCACCAAGTGAGAACAATAAAGGTAACTGGAAAAACTGTACACCATTGATTGGCAAGTGGACCAGCACGCCTGCGCAGGTGAACTCAGAGGGTCATGACAGACTTCAGCGATGGAACAGACTGTGTGGATTGAGCAATGCATGTGAAGAATCATAGTGTTGCTCCAGGTGGTCATAGAATGACAATACAGGGGGAAATGACTGAAAATTGTGTTCAGTCTAACCACCCCCCCCCATCATTTTGAATATTATGTCTGTGTGTGAAGTCAACAGCAAAAATTGAAAGAATTTCGGTCATTCCTCCTTCTCCACTATGTGACCATCCTACTCTCTCTTTATCAATAATGGTTCAGAGGTGTTGGTCAGCCTCTGGTGACCCTTGTACAAGACATATGGAGATTTGGCAGAAGGCTAAAATGAAACAGACTGTCTCCGTAGTCGGCATCAAGATAACACATCTGCTCTTTAAGCAAGAAAAGCTTTTTAGGCGATCAAAGGTGCACTCTTTTGTGGTCAGCAGCCATCTAATAATGCCAGATCTTACCTTTCCTTTGCTAGGACGGTGAGGAGTGGAAAAAAGAGAGGAGCCATGATCTTGTAGGCTACCCAATGTCACCGCGGAAATGACGTAACTATCGTGGCAGATGGCTTGGGCTGTAGGCCATAGTCCTTGCCTTCTTCGAACAAATATGTACCCTCATCAAAGAGCTTACCCTAATCCTAAATTAGTTCTTAATGAGCGTTGACAGCTGCTGCTCTGTTCAGGCATGTGGTCCTGGGTGTAAAATCGGAGAACCTTGCACAGCAGTTGATAAAGATGGATTTGGCAATCTTCATACCAAGAATGTCAGACTGGTGCTTTAGAGCATTACCTCTACAATCCATGTTCTGTACCAGTCATTCATCATGAGGTGAATCCCACCTCTCATGAGATAAAAAAAGCACAGGAAGAGCGGTAATACGACCTGCCCTCACCTCACCCATCTCTGACTTCCCAGAATCCTCCTAGATTATTTTCCTGTCTCTCTGAGACGGCACAACAATATGGGACGAAATTTGCAAAAATCAAAAGAATATTAGGTGCCTGCTAGGCTTGTCCTCATGTCATTCAAGAAAGCCCTTAGGACTTTCCCTGCTGGGAAGTCAGGGAAGGACCTTAAGGAAGACAAACTGCTGCTTGTGTATTGCATGTTGGAAAACATCAGTATGGATGTGAGTGACCCACACAACTGGCCCTTCTGGGCTTGTTTGGTTAATTGGCATATATTTAAAAATATATTTACGTACTTCATTTTTTGTAAATTTGTTTTGAATGCAAAAGGTGTGACACGAGACAGACGCACAGGGAAGTAGTGCCTTACTCTCGCACTTTCTTGTGAAAAGCAGGCACATCTGCACGTGTGTTGGAAAAGGGAACTTGCACGAATAAGCACACTTTCATTTCCAGCCCTATCTCGGAAAGTAGGAGATGTCGCTCTATTAAGGATGCGCAGGGAACAGTAAGCATTCATGTATTGTTTTTGGGCCTGAACTGCTGTATTTACTTTATTCTTGGCTGTATTCTCTTGCTAAAATGTTAAAGAAAGTCTGTGCTAAGTAACAGGACCAGATCTAAGAGGCATTATTCCGATACCTCCTCAGGTTCAAAGAGCCCCTTATCTGCGAGAAAAAAGGAGCAAGGATGACTCTAGCCAGGAAGATGGAGTCAAAAGGATTGCAATGGATAACTTGGGACTGATTTAGAGTTTGTCAGATGGAGTTAATTTTCCGAGGGATCTATGCCCGCCAAATTTAGAGTTGTCTGCTGGGCAGGAGGACAACTCTCTACATTGACAGAAACCAATGGCATCGTGGTTCCTGTCAATGTTGGAAAAGTTTGACAGATGGTACTGTCAGACATGACGGCTGGCCTCACACTTTTGAAAAGGTTTTTATTTTTCAAAAACAACCCCCCAAAGTGTGAGTTTGTTTTTGCAAAACAAAAAACTAATGCTGCCACACCCTGGGAGTTTACTGCAGGCTGAAGTGGTCATTATTTGTTTTCCTGTCGCTTACCACCAGGTTTTTTCTGGCAGTAACATACAGGAAAAAAAGCCTTACGGCAGCCACCCAAATTGGGTGGACAGTGTAAAGTCCTTCCTGCGATGGCCCCTACTCCATCGGGTCATCAGAGGAAGTATTCCTTCGACATAGCTAACGGGGAGCTCCATTGACGAAATACTTACGGTCCGCCTGACTCTAAATTAGATGGGTTGACCGTCTGTTTGGTAGATAGGGTACTCCATCACTTTGCAAAAGAGTACTCTGTCTGCCAAACTCTAAATCAGAACCCTTCTCATGTTTGCCTAAATAAACCTAGAATAAATAATGATATATCCCCAAAAAGGAATCTAAAGTACGCAATACAGCTTTTTCTAGTGACAGCAGAGAAGAAGGTGAAGTATTGCCTAAAGATAAAAGAGGAAAGTATATTGGGAAGAAGTTATTGTCAAAGATACTCTCCTATATGGGACTCAACAGGCGGTTTGAGGTCCACAAAGAACCAGGAGCTTCATCAGAAGCTCTGAGACAATTCCATATAATGCCTCAATATGTACTGCCTGTTCAAGAGCATTTTTGAGATGTAGTCCAGAGGTAATAGATGGACCCAGAAACTTCATGCCTAGGTTTATGGTAAAATGTTATCCTTTGGAAAAGATGAAGGAGGTCCTGGTTGATGTGATGCATATGGACTCTATGGTAGGAATTTTGGATGGCAGAACATCAATGACAGAGGAACCTATCTTAATGGGTCAGACTGAGAAGAAGATAGATTCCTCAGTTACCTAGGCATGCACTGGAATTAATCTTGTTATAATTTGCTGGAATTTATGGAGTGTATGAAACCAAATCACTAGTCTCTGACTTTAAAGAACTATTTAAAATGTTTCAAATTTTGCGGAGTGTGCATCATTATTGGAAATTATGGAAAAGCAATTTAATGAGATTAGAGAAACAGCTGTGGCCAGTGGAGCTATAATCTCAGCCAGAAGAAATGTGTTGTTGCTAGAATGGCACACAGACTCAGCACAAAAATCCACAGGTTTGAAAATTCCATTCTTGGGAAAAAGATTTTTTGAGGCACAGCTAGAAGAATAGCTCTACAAATGTTTTAAGGAAAAGAAACATTCTTCTTCCTTCAGGCAGCAAAAACAGTTATCCAGCATTTCCAAAAAGCCTTTTTGAAAGACATCAAGGAGACACCAATCTTCATTGAGAACTAAGAGATACAAGAGTAAAACCTACGCTGATAAATGCCTTCAGAAGCTGAGACCAGGAAGTGAAGCAAAGCACAAGTTCTGACTATGCCAGAGAAAAAGAAGGAATACTGGTTGAAAAGAGAATACAACATTTTGTAAAAGCATGGCAAGAATCAACTTCAAATGTATGAGTCCCGCAAGTGGTGAAGGATGTTACCAGACAGAAATCAAGACTCTTCCTCCAGATTCAGGACCAGACCAACAAAACAGCCAAGACGTTGGAGAAAGGGAATAGCCTTATTGCGGACAGTCCACTCCATGACGCAGAAACAGGCAATAGCCCCTTTTCCGGAGGAAGAAGTGGGCCAAGGATTTTATTTGATCATTTTCCTGGTACCAAAACCGTCGTGGGATTTGAGGGCTATAATATACTTGAAAATCCTAAATCAGTGGATTGTATAAAAAGTCAAGATCTAGACAGTGCAGAGAATAATTTTTCTAAAACCAGCAGGAGGTTACATGATAGATCTGCAAGATCATTACTTTCATGTTCCCATAGAAGCATCAAAAATATCTGAGATTCTTTATCAAGAACCAGCACTATCAATTTAAAGTATAGACATTTGAATTGGGAGAGTTTTTTTTACAAAAATGGTACCACCTTTAGTGGCTTGGTTACACCTCCCGGGTCTGGCTCTTTACCCGTACCTGGATGTTTGTGTACTTCATACTTCAGCAATTCAGGCAATTCAGGAGGTAGAGAATGGTTTAGAGATCATAAAATATGCTTAAGAAAACATGTCTGTCTTTTGAATATCACAAAATCTCATCTGGCTATGTCACAGTACCTGACATTTATAGGAGCCTGGTTTAAAGCTGATGTTTGAAACGTTTTTCTTCCCCAGGAAACAGCATTAAAAAAAGGTCTATGATTCAGTATTATTGTGCATTGAAGGCATCTCCAGACAAGTTTTAGCTAAAGATACAGAGGCATATGGCAGTATGTATTTTTACAGTATCCCCGGCTCACCTTTATTTGTATCCTATTGTGAATTATATGCAGAAGTTCTGGAACCCTGCATCTCATGACTCCAAAAAAATTGAATAAAATAATGGAGATAATAAAGAAGAAGTTGAAGTGAAAGTTATCACAATGGATGCCAGTATGGTGGGGTGGAGTGCAAGGTAAAAAGAGATGCCAGCTCTAGCAAAATGGACAGAGAAGAACATTTGCCAGTCCTCCAATTGTAGGGAGCTAAAAGAGATTTTCAATGCATTACTATTTTTAATCCCCCAGATAAAACAACTGAGCAGCAGTAGCTTATGTGAACCAGCGGGGAGAACGAGATCTGTAAAATTAAGATTTCTGCATCACAGATCAGATCTGAAAGCATTCTACGCGGATGGCAGGGACAATATTCAGACAGACTCAATGAGCAGAGTTTTTCAGTCTTCACAATCCCTGTTTCAAAATCAGGAAGTATTTCAGGAGATTTATCAGAGAATCGGGATTCCCTTCCTGGATCTGTTTGAAGCTCAGTTCAGTAATCAGGCCCTGAAATTTGGTTCAAGGACTTGGATTCAGAGAGCTTTTGGTGTGTATGCAATGACAATAATTAATTTATGCTTTCCCGCCAATCCCATTAATACTAAAGGTTCTAGCCCAGTTAAAGAGATGGAACAGGGTGACAATTCTTGTAGTCCATTCTGGCCAAGAAAATCTTGGTTTCCTCTGCTCCAAATATTATCAATAGGTCACTTACAGAAGAGTCCAGCCATTCCCTCCCCTCTACGTCCTCCGATAGAAACTTTGAATCCATTTGTTTCTTTGATGTGGAAATTGAAAGGAGAGTGTTAGAAAGGAAAGGCATTCCTAGCCATGTAGCAGAAGCAATTACAAAATTAAGAAGCTCAGCAACTTTTAAAATCCTATTCAAGACATGGGGTTTTTAAAAAAATGGTGTACAGAAATCGTTATCTTAATTACAATGTCAGATTTCTTCTGTTTGGAAGTCTTTATGGGATGGTTTCCATAAAGGGTTGACAGTATCAGCACTGATACTGCCAACCTAATGGTCACCAGTAAAGGCATCCATGGGAGAATCTAAAGGATGGAGAAGAAATGACAAATCAGTTGTTAAAAGGTTTTATGTTGTAAAGACCTATTGCTCATAAGTTGGCTCCTGCATGGGACCTGCTACAAGTTCCTAAAGCTTTACAGTTAGTGTTATACCTGTCATCCTTAGGGTGGTCTTTCCCCAGACATTTTGCCTTTTACCTCCTGTTTTTGCTGTTCTTTTTGTTAGCCTTAAGACTCGGAGCACTTTACCACTGTTGACCAGTGCTAAAGTGCATGTGCTTCACCCCTAAACATGATGACATTGGTGTATACCTGATTGGCATATGTGATGTACTGGTAAGTCCCTTGTAAAGTGGTTTACCATATACCCAGGGCTTGTACTTCAAATGCTCCTAGTGGTCCTGCAGCACTAACCACATAAGTAGCCTTTCAAACCTGTGTCATGCCTGCCAATGCAGTGCCTGTGTGTGCAGTTTACTGCCACTTCAACATAGCATTTAAAACTACTTGCCAAGACATAAACTCCCCTTTTATTACATATGTCACCCCTAAGGTAAATCGTCAGTAACCCTAAGGGCAGGGATCCATGTAAATAATAGGTAGGACATGCATGTTTAATCTTTACAGGTCCTGGTAGTGACAAACACCCGCAATTGTTTTTCACTACTTTGAGGCCTACCCCTCTCGAAGGCTAGCATTGGGAATTCCTTGATACACTTTTAATCTGTAATTCCTGATCAGAAAGGAGTAGGTTTTTCATGTTTCATATGTTTGGAATGGTAATGATAAATCCTCCTTACTGGTGAAGCTGGATATACCATCACTGTTTTACTGTTTTAGAAATGCTAATTTTAGAAAGTGGAGATTTCTCTGCACTTACCGCCTGTCTCCAATACACGTCTGGGGTGGATGACAGCTACAATTTGTGCATTCCCTCTAGACAGCCACAACACAGCAACAATAGGTGTGTCTGATTACCCATCTGCATACATCTGCATTCTGATAGCCTTGCCTGGGCAGGATGGAAGGGAGGGGCTAACACTTTACTTGAATAGGCAGTGTCCTGTACCCACACAAAAGACAGATTACCCCCACAGATAGCTTGGTAGACAGGACTGGGTTGAAATGGATACTTGTGCACTTCAGAGAGCTGCTTTGAAGTCACCCCCACATCAAAGGCACTTTTGGGTATAAGCACTGAGTCTCTGACCCTATCAAATCAGACACTACTGGGCTTTTAACTGAAGCTCTGCCAGAAGAACTGCTGTGCTGCTTAAAGGAATCAACTGGACTGATGATCTGGAAGGCCTGCTTTTCTGTGTTGCCCTGCTGCCTACTGCTCTGTGGCTCTGCAGAAGGAGAGCTGGGCTCTGCCTTCACTCCAAGTGATCTCCAAGGGATTGTTGACTTGCCTCCTGTTGCTTCAGACTCAGGGATATCAAAGTCATTACCCCTGCCCCTGTGCTTGGCTCACTGGAAGTGATCCAGACACTTGCAACATGGATTTCAATGCATCTCCTGTCTGCGTATAGCAGAGCTGGCACATCAACCCAGTTGCGGGAGTAAAATCGGCGCATTGCATCGGAACCAGCGCTTTGCCTCCACAGATCAACGCATAGGACAGCCTACTGCTGCTGCTGCAGCTTGGTGAGATCGACACATCCCCTTGACTACATGGCAGAATACGGGCTTCGCTCGACGCCTCTCGACTCTGACACCCATTGTAGGGAACTGATGCATCGCCTTCACGGCGGGGATAAAATCGACGCATCTCACTGTTTGCGACCAGGAAAGGTACTTTGTTCACCAGGGTCTGCATGGGTCCTGTTGCCGGCCGTCCGCGCTCCATCATGGTCAGCCTGAACTTTGACTTTGCCCCCGTCCAGCGTGATCTAAAGTAACCTTTTTTGCGCTACTTGCTTCAAAGCGCTTTACTGCACTTATTCCATTAAAATTCAATATCTCAACTTCTATACATTAGACGTTTGTCATTTTGGTCTTGTTTTGTACAGAATATAATCAAAAAAAGTTCTAAACCTGTGTGGAGTCTTTTTGTGGTGTATTCATTGTGTTACTATGTGTGTGTTGCACGAATACTTAACACATCACCCAAAGCCTGACTGCTCTGTGCCAAACTACCACAGGGTGAGCACAGGTTATCTTTTAGTGTGTCTCTAGCTTAGAGTGATGGTTCCTGCCTGGCCATGGTGCATACCTCAGCCAACCAGGAATCCCATTTCTAACAGTTAGATATTGGTAAAGCTTAGCAGAGTGTAGCCACTGCCTGTAAGGCATAGGTGACAATGTGCCCTGGTTGCATTAGGAATGGTTAGCTTTTGTTTACCTTCCATGAAAATAATTCTGGTTCAACAATGATCAAATGTAAAGCTCTGCATAGTGGTTTGGGGCTGTCATTATCGAAATACATTGAGATGCTTATAAATTAATTATCGGAATTAAAGAATATCAGAGGAATTTAGGCCTCTTGTGAGATCAAAAAAAGTACTTTACCATTTCACACGAGTGTGGTCCATTGTGCGAAATATGGAAACCTTTCACAGGTATGAAATCATGAGAAACCCTAGTCTGTGGGTCTGATGTAATCAAACCTTTTGTCAAGTTTGACTGACTTGGTATTTGGATTCAACAGGAGTGGTACTACCTAATCTCCACACTTCCCTGAACCCACTGCACTGGATATCTTCACTCTGTCTAGTCTTACAGCTCGGCTCAATCTGCACTGCAGAAGAGTTGATATCTAAAACAAAAAATACATCTTTATTATTTCTTCATGCTGTTTCCAGGTTAGATTTCCAGAAAAGATTAATGATACACCTGATGCCAACCTTTGTATTTCTGGCTCTTTAAAGTGGCTTGAAACCTGATATAATGCGCATTTAAAAGAGAAAAACTACCTTCAATGTTTCATAAATAAAGTCTGTGCTCCACCTGAGTCTTAATGTGGCAAGTTCATAAACTGTATCATGATGAATACACATTTTCAATGTACTTATTCTCCTGACAATGAATAATCACGTCAAACACCACTATCAGTATCTGAAGACCATACGAGGCGCAAAGGAAAATATAAAGAGTCTGTAGAAGTGAGAATTTCTCTCTTCTCATGGAAGAATATGTGCAGGTTTAGAGTTCATATTCCTTGGAAGTTCGACTCCAATAATAGTGTGCAAAATATCAAAGTGTAAATCTGTGATATCTCAAGCCAATTGTACTTTGGTTGCAATTTTTGGTAGCAGGGGCTCCGATTGCAGCAAAGTCAGCAAAGAACACTTTGAAGCACAACCAATTTATTCTCCATGAATCCAGTATCCACCATTGCAAATCTTGTGAAAGCCCCTTTGTGACATGCAGTCTGTCTTGACCCCACTTGTGCGTTTCATGTATTACAAGTGTAGCAGACGCAAAACTTCACATCAAGTGGGACCCCGAATCTGTGTGTACTAAAGACTAAAGTACCCAAGGTGTTTGGAGGACCACGCCTTTGCAGCGCCCTGGTGTATACTGGTCACTTCCTGTGCGAATCAGGACACCTTTTAGGGCTCTGTGACACGTGTGAAAGCTAAAACATGTCTACTTGGGTGGAAGCTGTGCAATTTCTCATTTTTCCATACTGCACCTTCCAAGCTATTTTCAGTCATTATTGAGACTGAAAATCAACCTGGAATGGACAAGATAAAACAATTAAAAGAAGTGATGAAAGGTGCTAGGATAAATGATAGACCTTGTGAAATTGCATTTTATGAACTACCTGCTTCACTGAAGGATTTTACTCACTTTCAAGTAAATTGTGCCGAAACATTCACCATCTTCTTAAACATTTCTTGATGTTGGCGAATCCCCAACACCCCTAGCGAGCGGCAGACCTCGAAAGCATTGAAACATTCCATGAGTACCCCTTCAGAATCATTTTTTTCAGTAAATGTTTGTGACACTTATGCTACAAAATGCACGGTATCACACCATTTTAAAACTCTCTCTGATGGAGAATACACTGAGGGGCATATTCTCAAGGATTCATCGCTGAGTTAGCGGCACTTTATCGCAGCCAAAGTGGCAATAAATTCATTGCACTATTCACAAGCTGGTGCTAACAGCCGATATCACCAGTTTTCCTGCGATAGCAGCCGCAAAAAACATCGCCACGGATGACACCGGCAACTAACGCTAATGATATGCAGAGTAGGCGTTCCCGTGCAAAAAGCCGGGGAAACACCACTTCGCAACATTCTCAACGACCAGCCAGTTCGGCGATAAGAATAAACAAGCATTGGCATAGCCAATAGGTCTCGCTTTTGGGACCTTATAAGTATTTAGTTATGCAGCACAATATCCTTGGTGCAACAACATTAACTGTTGCATGGTTAAACACTTATAAGGTCCCAAAGGCGAGACCTATTGGCTATGCCAATGCTTGTTGTTGTAAGTTGTAGCTTGCTGAGTAGTTGTACAATATAAGTTACAGAAAGTCTGTTAAAGTGTTATGACTTGTTTATGTGCAAAAAGGCAATATATTGTGCTGTTACTAGTAGTATAGTGAGGGTAACTAATAGCAACATTTTGAAAAATTAAATGAAAGAGGGAAATAATAGAATTCATTGATGTAATAGCAATATTATGTGTTTAGAGGAGTTCTGATATCTTTTGGGCCCAGTGCCACTGCACCTGCTGCACCATTCAAATCATACCCCTAGAGCCTGCAAGATAACTCCATTTGTGAGTCCCTGTTTAGTAGTAAAATATAGAAATAAGGGGGAAAAGGATTGAATGGCAACTGAAAGAAGAAAAGTGCCAGAAAAGATTGAAAACAAAGCCAAAGAAGGAAGGAAATGGGAGATGTGACTGAATGAAAGATGAAGAAAGCTGGAGAAAGGACAGAATGAAAAAGAAATAAGGAAAGAGAAATTAACGAGACAAGACCAAAATGCGTGAAGGGTGAGAATGAGGCAGGAGAAACAAAAGCAGTGGCAAGAATGAAAGGTTTGAAAGTGGAGCAGCGAGGAGGAAAGTTAGGTCCTTGGAGCAGATGGGTGCTCCTCTCTAGGTTTGCTTGGCAAATATAAAGTAAATGTTTCCTTCTGCCTAGGATGGCGGGGGCAAGGGCACCTTTTGGTTTCATGAAAAGGAAGAAGTTGTTGTAGGGCAGGCAGGAATTGGAAAAGCCGTGGTGGGCTGCACCCAGGGCGACAGGACATAAGGCATCCCCAAGAGCCATGCAGAAGTGAATGAAACACTGAGTAAGTACCGGGACGAATGTGCTAGCCTGCATGAGTGAATAAATGCAGGGATTAATGAGTGTGCAGGCGTTAATGAGTGCAGCAGGGAAAGCATGAGTGCACAGGGTGAATGATTGTGGCAGGAAATGAAAGGTGTATGGTTTGTAAAGAATGCGTACAGCAATTAATAAGTGAGGTGGAGTGAATGTGTGACCGTGTGGGGGTGAATGAGAGCAGAAGGGAACGAGCTAGTACAGGAATAAATAGGTGGGAGTATGGAAGTGAATGAGGGCAGCATAAAGTGAGCATCTCAGTCAGCTAGTGCAACAGTGAGAGAATGTGTAAGTGCATGCAGCAGTGAATGAGCACATACATGAAGTAGTGAGCAGAAGTAAATAAGTACCAGAATGAATGATAAGTGACTGTACAAGAGTGAATGTGCGTACCAGAGAGCTAGTGTCACTGTGAGCGAGTGGATGATCGAAGCACTGAATAACAGCAGTGATGGAAAGAGTACGTCAGTGAGAGAAAATGCGAAGTGAATATACGGTGGATGAATACATATATATTATGTAAAGCTGTTGTGCTAAGAACTGCCAGGAGTCTGTTTGTGAATTCCTGTCAAGTAAGATGGTTTTGTTCATAAACTTGTGTTCACGACCAAATCTACCTTTGTGAATCCGGCCCATTGTCTCTTGCAAAGAAAGGAGACTTTGCTTGTCTCCCACTTAAGGTAACCGGAGATCACTTTCCCACAGCCCATGCGCAGAAATACTCCTGCAGCTTCTACTGACTACGTTTTGGCTGTGTAACGTGTATGGGGAATCAGCCAACTTCTAACACTGAACAACAAAGGAAGATATAGAGCAAGGGGGATTGCTAGTGGCAGGATCGGCCTTATATGACTTCAGAAGTCAAAGCCAGCAGCCAGGCACCCAGCCAACAGTAGGCCTGACAAGAAGCAACAGCAGGGAAACAGCCTCTTGAGGCCCTAGTACGAGGGAGACAAATGCACACAGGAGTCTAAGAGTAATTCAGTGTGGTGTGTATGTCATTAAAAAAAATAATCTTAGGAGTTCTGCTGAGTTATTATAGCGAATGGGGTCTGCATAAAAGCAAATATTTCTACAAAGGCATTAATGAAGGTTCTAGACAGCATTTATTTACACGGTACGAGTTACTCACAACCGACCGAATTATCTACCCATCGGGGCGCATAGGAAAGACAATTATCTCATGGGCAACACCTCCAGCAGGGTTATTTCTGCTATTAAAAAAACCTGTTCGCCGGGAGCCACTGCGGTTTAAGAAAAATAAGTTTGAGCAGCTAGGGGGAAAAACGTAATTAAAAAACGTGTTTGGCTTACTGTACTTGTCAGTTATGTAACGCCAGTAAACAGCTTGGTCACGCTCATCAACAGGGACCAGTTCGGCACAAGATCAGACCACGCGCCAGGCCATCAGCATCACACTCATCCATCTAATCCAATATAGGACATTGGGGGCTATGTGGGCTGGAATCTCACCCCCAGCTCGGAACGTGCGCCTCGTAATCCCAGTAGTCGCGGCTCCTCAGGCTGTTCACCTCGGCGTAGACCCGGGCCCTGCTCCCGGCGGCGGGGCCGGGCATGGCGGGGGCTGCTCCCCGCGGTGGCAAGAGGCAGCAGGAGCGCAGGGGCAGGCGGGCCCAGTAGCGGCACGGGGAGCAGCAAGAGGCAGCGAAGGGCCGGGCAGGGAGGGAGAGGGGCGCCGGGGCCTTCAGGCGGTGCTGCGGAGGGAGGGACCCGGAACACAGGCTGCGAGTGGCCGGCGGCCAACCTGGCGGACGGGAGGAACGAGGTGACCAGCGAGACAGGGAAAAGAAAGAGCGCCTTCCAGACAGAAGATGTGGAAACAGCACTGTAACTGTGGCGTAGCGTAGTAAATGCTGGGAAAACAGAAACTGAGTCAGGAGAACGTCTTCAATGCAGAGGGGAAGGGATGGTTGCTACACGAGAACGTGCCGGATCAGAGAGGAGCGGGGTCGAGCGCGGCAGCATGCTCAGCTGACCACACGCTCGTGCGTCATGGCCTTTTGCTTGCGCGTAACCGCAGGGAAAAGGCCATGACGCACGAGCGTGTGGTCAGCTTTTTGAAACCCCTTACTTAAAGTCTTCGCCTAGCAGCGCTTGCACGCTACTCGAGGCTCGACCTAAAAACATGCGATAAGGCGCGTTAGCAGCAGGGATTTAACACCTGCTCCTACCTGGTGTTAAGTCGGACGACAACCTGCACCATGAAAGGGAGCCCAGCCCAGAGCCACACCTGAAGAGCAACAGATGCCATGGAGCTACTGATCATGCAGCTCGGAGCCCCAAGAGGGCCACAACACCCACCGCCACCACACCCAGGCCCCCCACCCCCCCAGGACCATCCCCCCCCGGACAAAGATATTTCACATCTACCTTACAAATTCATGAACACAACAATTCGCCTGATGTTGCACAAGTACAACAATTAACATTCATGTGTGGTCAGAAAAAGGAAAAACATTCATACATCTTAGAATTCCAAAAATAATCATTTTATTCAAATTTAACTCAACACTAATAATTGGAAGAGTCATGGCGGGTCTTCTCTGGACAATCTGCAAGTCACAGCCTGCAAGACAAAATTGAAGACAAGAAGGTGCGTCATGCGCTCAACAAAGGACAGAGAGAGAGAGAAAGAGAGAGCGAAAGAAATGGAGAGAGAGAGAGTGAAAGAGAGGGAGAGAGAGAAAGAGAGAGAGAGTGGGAGAAGGAGAGAGAGAGCAACAGAGGGAGAGAGAGAGTGAAAGAAAGAGAGGGAGAGTGAGAGAGAGAAAGAAAGAGAGAGAAAGATAGAGAAAGAGAGGGAGAGAGAGAGACAGTGAAAGAAAGAGAGGGAGAGAGAGAGAGAGAGAAAGAGAGAGAAAGATAGAGAAAGAGAGGGAGAGAGAGAGACAGTGAAAGGAAGAGAGGGACAGGGAGAGACAGTGCCGACACTGCGCACCCAGGCCTCACAGCTCACCTGCTGCCACCAGTGTGTCTCCAACCACGTGCCGGTATACACTGCAGTCCACCAGGTCCCTCATCTGAAACAGAGTCCACAGCTAATGATGGCAGAGTACATATCATTGCACACGGCAACATCGCTTGGCCGCCGCTGCGCACACAGGCTGCTGCACCCCAGCCCCTCCCGCCGTCCAGCGGGGATTGCCCGCCCCTGCGCACCCAGGCCTCACTGCTCACCTTACGCCACCGGCGTGTCTCCAAGAGGGCCCACCACGTGCCGGTGCAAGCTCCAAGCCCGGGGCCCGCGACCTTGGCAGCCTCCACATCATGCAGCCCCACACCGCGGTCCACCAGGTTGCACACTTGATTCTGGGTCTTGATTTTGCAATGGCAGAGATCATATCAGTGCACACGGCATCATCGCAGGCTGCACACCCGCTCAGCTCTATAGGTGCCACTTACTCTGTGAACCGCGAGGCAACGCCACGTGGCGGTAGGCCCGCGCTGCCCGCTGGCTCAGGCCTACACTGCGGTCCACCAGGTCGCACACTTGATTCTGGGTCTTGATATTGCAATGGCAGAGACCATATCAGTGCACACGGCATCATCGCAGGCTGCACACCCGCTCAGCACTTTAGGTGCCCTTACCTCAGTGCACAGAAAGTCACCGTCCCGTGGCGGTAGGCCCATGCCGGCCGCAGTGTAACCGGTGCCACCGACTCCGTGCAACGCAAGTCATGGACCCTATATGATTGAGTCTCGTCATATGCCAGGCGGACGCAGCCATGTCACCTCAGGCAGTGGGGAAGAACTGGGACACGTAGCGTCGTCGACCCCCCTTTATACGTAAGCCGAGTGGGCTGGCTCGGCGTACGCCAGGCCAGCGTAGGGGTGTGAACAATTATCCCTGGCCTCTGGGCGTGGTTCATATCTGGGCTGCACAGGAAACCAACTGATGCGTGTGTCTCTGTTGCTGTGTCTGTGCCACACGGCCCGCAATCGACAATGTTGCAATGTTGCATGCAGCCGGAGGGCGTCCAAGCACGAAGGGATTGTACAAGGAGCGCAAGGCCGCTCGGGGTCTTGGCTCATACATGCCAACTGTTGTGTGTGTTCATCGCTTTTGGTGCACCATAAGCCCAAGGCCTAGCCTCAATTGCAGCACGAAAGCCACATCACACTCCCAGGATACAAGCAGTAGTCAGACTAACATTAGGTATGAAAGCCCCTTTGTCTCAATACAGAAGGCGGAAGGACATCTGCACCTCCGACCTTGGAATTGCATGCGGCAGGCACCCCCTGAGAAAGATACCATGGCAGATGATGACAACTCCCACACTACTCACAGCGCTAATGATGAAAGATCAACGTATCCACACCCCACACACAGAAGTCCTTGCTCGAGGTACTCCTGCATGGAATGGCCTTGACAATTACGTACAGGACAACCCATATGTCCAAACTTTGCACACTCATACGACTCATTGCTCCGAGCTGTGGCATATCATCCACATAACAGCCGCAGGTCAGAAGAGTGCCGGTTCTACGAGAGCGAACAACGCAATGTCAGAACATCCCGGGCACATGCACAACCCCTGTCACGTGGAACTGTACCGTGACCGAATGCTGCATTTGTTGGGGGCACTGCGACTGGCAGTGTTGTGCATCAGTTACCGTCTGAGCTTCCGTCTTGCGTACGTCACCTGTGTCCAGCCCTGGCTCCACTGTCGATCATGGATATTCGAGTGGCCCATGGATGTCTGCCTATCCAACACAACGGTAGCTGAACTGGATTATGACATGTGTGTGCGCCCCCTGTTGGACCACGACCAGGAGTGTAACCATGATACCCGTTCATGGGATGCCTTGGTATTTGACATATGTGCTGGCAGTTGGGCATGTGAGATTGCACAATTCCTCGTGTGCAGTGACCACATCGAAGCGCTCCCCTATTGGGCTGTGTTGCGGATTGGTGAAACGGCGTGGATGGAGCACATCTGTCCGGACCAGCTAATGGATTGGCTCACCCCCGTGTTCGTTGAAGTCGACAATGACGTACTCTTGGGACTGATTGCCCATGAAGCTGTGCTCTCTTTCATGGACGAGTAACTACGTTCCTGCAGCCACAAAAGATTGTAACCCATAGCACAGGTCCCAACACCCTTTTGCATCTTGGAGAAATGGACACATATCCCACCATAACAGTGGACATGGCTGCATTCGCCTGGACTCAGAATGCATGTGCATGCAACACTGCCGGTTGACACACACCTGTGCAAGGTGAGTGGATAGCGGCGCCTGGCAACGTTCCTCAACCTGACACACCGCTGGAGGGAGAGTACACACATGGCAATGTAGTACTACATGTGACCTTGTTGGACTCCTTCACCTGCTCACTGTCAGCAGAGCAGACAGTCAGCGCAGTCCGGTGGTATAGGACTATGCAGATCCCATGGGCTGTGAGTGGTGTCCCCTGACACGGTGCAATGAGCATTCGCCAAACACCACATGACTCGTCCAGCAAGGCAAGGTGGGCTGAGACCGTTGGCATCCGTAATGATTGGTGTTCATTTGTGCCTCACCATGTCTTGCACCTCTACATGTTCTTTTGCTGCCTGTTAGTGTATGATGCATTGGTCTGCATGTTGTGACCCTTGTCTTGCCCGTACTGACACGCACATGCTAATAAAGTGTACGCAACTTCACTAGTGTTCAACTGTGATGAGTGTTGATTAGCATGCCAAATCGTGTGCCTCAATGAGCATTGTCCGTACACAGGGAGGGACTGACTGACGCATTTCACTTAGGGGTGAGTCCCTATTGCCAGCTCCACCTCTGTGAGCCAGACATTGTGCTTTGGAGAGTTCGCCATATTCACCGCAGGCAAACCACTACCCGGTAAGACTTACTTATGTCGCTCATGTCCTCAGCCCTCCTGGCCTCTTTCCATTTTCGTTATCCTCATTCCCACCTTTCTTCCCCAGCGGTTTCCCTCCCCGACACATCCTCGATGCCAGCGTGGCGCCTCTTCAGCACCATCTGTCCAGTTACTCTAGTTTCCCGCTTAACCCCTACCGGTTTGAAATTTTCACCGGTTTTCGGGTAATCCTCATTTGTTGATTTCCTTTCCCATCGTCACCTTGTTCCACGACCTCTGTGCCCTCACTTTTCCACCTTCCTCCTGTGCCTCCTCCCCACCTGGTTCCAGTACTCCTCCAGTAGTTTCACAGTTTAGGTTATAGTTTTTACCCGACTCTTCTCCCCCTTCCCTCTCAGTTCAGGCCTTCTTAGTCCTCACAGGACCTCCTTTCCTTCGCTTCTTGCCCTAATTGGTCTAATCTACGCCATGACTAGCACTGTTCACTTGCCACTTCACACTATGTTCCGTGTTTCCCGCGCTTTACCTCATGTTTTTTTAACACATGAGAGCGGCACAATCACATCAGTCACATTGTGTTTAACATGTTTTCCTGCATTTCCACCTAGAGCCCTGACTTATGGATAGCGGCACTTTCACGAGTGTCACCACACACTATACTGGTCACACTTAGTTTTTATGCCCCTAGTGGTCACCTCGGGTGATCCCTTTCTATTTATATATCATGTTTACCACTGACTAGGTACCCTTTGTTTTTAACCATTTTATTCCCCTCACCCTTCATTTATTTTATTTTTTGTATCCTCCCCAGCCCTGATGAGTCACGGGACCTTTCCCAGTGATGAAACACGTGTCGGCTGGTTTATTATATTCAACATAGTTGTTGTTGAAATAAAAAGATACCTTTTTGGACCAATACTGATGTTGACCACTGCATTTATATAACGTATCAATACTGAATGTTATATTACGAATACCCTCACCGCGTGTGCCCAGGACTACGCTTACTTTAAAATTGTGGATCCTGCGATTCACACACTCCCCAGGGGTTATCGGGTTACTCCCCTGACCTGGCAGCACCGCACCATCACAGGTCTATAGATAGTACACGCAATCGCCTGAGCGCCACATTCCTGACTTAACTAAAAAAAAAACAGCCTAACCTCCATTCCACTGTTTCAGGAAGGGCAGCCGCAGCGTCTAACCTTAATACACTCAGTCTCTTAGTGTAGAGTATGGATAGAGAAAGGGTCGCATCAGAGCTATTTGAGAATCTATCCAAAGGGATCACTAGCACCTCTGCATCTACTAGTAATCACCCCACACGCAAAAAAGGTCTAAAAGAAAAATTTCTTAAATTAGAAAGACTCAAAAAAACAGAGAACTCCAGGTGGTGGGACAGCGCCACACTGAAACAATACCTGAGACTGAACAGAGTGCCCAGGGGACTCCGCTCACAGATTTTCCCAACATTTGACGACTTAGACGACTATCTATTGGGCAAATGGGAAGAAACTTTAAACTCTAACTCGAACACACTTATCAACATCTTGATAGAGAACGCGGAAAGAAAAGTAGCCAAATTACAGATTGAGATTACCAATCTCGAGAAAGAAATAGCGGACTTAAACTTAGAAGAAGCCACGAGTAAAAACTACGTCATCTTGAATGACATTCTAACTAAACACCAAAACGATATAAAGGATAGAAAAACACGTCAACTGAAGAGAGACGAAGCTGACTATAGGGAAGGACGAGTCTACACCTTCGCTAGAAAATACGACAAGCTTATCAGCACCACAGGACAGGGAGATAGACAGACCAGAACAGACACTGCCTCACTCTCATCCAGCTCCACATCACTTAACACCATTGCCACTAGCGACAGTGAGGGAGAAAACCAGGGTAGTATTTCCGACAGGACAGTACCAACTACATCGTCTTTTTTAAAGGAAGTACAGGCCATAAGGAGAGAGAACAGAACGCAACAAAGACAAATCCCCCAAGACAGAAGACCCGTAGAGGTAAAAGGGCAGGACACAGAAGAATACAAAAGGAAACTAAGATCCGGGAACGAGAAGAACAAGTAGATCAAGATAATTTGGGTATACAGGTTGTCAATCTCTCCTCCCAGCACCTTAATAGCGGCA
Organism: Calotriton arnoldi; assembly: GCA_963921515.1. Classification (NCBI taxonomy): domain Eukaryota; kingdom Metazoa; phylum Chordata; class Amphibia; order Caudata; family Salamandridae; genus Calotriton; species Calotriton arnoldi. The sequence goes on from CAWUFW010004360.1 coordinate 984,848, forward strand.
TGATCTCTTTGCTGAGCAAGGGCCTTAGCTTCAACCCCACGAACAGGGAGACACCTGCAGACATAAGATCGACCTTTTTAATTTTATCAGGGGCATCAAAATCAAGAAACACTTTAGTGGCATTCCACCCACTATAAGAAGCTGCAGTAAGATCTGCTCCGACAACACGTCAGGAGTACAGAGCATAAGCGACATCCAGGTCACTCACTTACTCCTCTCGCTCACTGACCTGGACGAAACACCCACCAACATGGAGAATCTCCTCCAGGAGTTGGATATAGAAGAAGATCTTAGTCTACGCAGTGGTTTCAAACCTAAATCGAAGTGGACACCCATGCTCCCGGGGGGCAATGCAGTTGACACGTTCTACAACCTAGTGTTAAATGATATGGACAGACACGAAACCAAAACATCTAAGACTAAACATAGGACTAAAGACAATCTCCGCAGAGAGGAAAGAGTAGCTTTGAAACAACTCACCTCCAACAGAGACATCATAATTAAAGAGGCGGACAAAGGGGGTAACGTAGTAATCATGAACAGATCAGAATATCATGCGGAAATCCTGTCCCAACTTGGAGATAGCTCCTGTTATGAGCAGCTTTCTTACAACCCGACAGCCCCTCTTGTCACCACTATCAATAAACACCTATCCGAATGGCACACGCAAGGTCTTATTGATGACCAAGAACTACTATATCTGAAAGTCCACAGACCAGCATTCCCCTGTTTGTACACCGTGCCCAAGATACACAAGTCGGCTCCCTTTCCTCCAGGGAGACCAATAGTGTCGGGCATTGGCGGACCCACTGAAAGAATAGCACAATATGTCGACCTCTTCCTTGGCACTCTGGTCACGAATCTGCCATCATACATACAGGATACTAAACACATTCTTAGCATCTTATCTGATGTCCAATGGCATCCGGACATGATCCTGGCAACCTTAGATGTAGTCTCTCTTTATACTACTATTGAACCTACACTAGGGCTCAAGGCTGTCACCAGCATACTTAACAATAGACCAGCCAATTTATGGCAGCATACCCAGATGCTTGTTGCAATGATGGACATCATATTAAACAACAACTTCTTCATCTATGACGGTATGTGGTATAAACAGAACAAAGGAGTAGCCATGGGCTCGAAATTTTCACCCTCTTTTGCGAACCTGTACATAGGCGTCCTAGAGTCCAAATGGATCTGGGGCACGGAAGGAGCACAATGGATTGACTCCATAATATACTGGGGACGCTACATAGATGATTGCTTACTTCTTTGGTCAGGGTCACAACTTGAACTTGACGAATTCTGCGCACACCTTAATCGTAATGACATGAACATGAAATTCACAGGGAACTCCAGCACCACCAACATCACATTTCTAGATGTGGAAATCTACATCAAATCTAACACTATTCAGAGTCGTCTTTATAGAAAAGAGACATCATGCACTGCCATCCTGCACGCAGAAAGTTCACATCCCTCTCACCAAATACAGGCGATTCCCTACGGGGAATTCATGAGAGCCAGGAGAAATTGTAGTGAGGAACCGGAATTTCAAAAGTGCCTGACCAACATGAAACAAAGATTCAAAAACAGAGGATATAGTGCCCGCACTATCAGTTCAGCAGAAAAGAGAATCAGGAACATAAAGAGAGAAGACACATTACACACCAGGAGGACAATCACTGAGCAAGACCAACCTGTCCGACTGATCACTGACTATAGCGACATGGGGTTAGCTATGAGAAAAAGCCTCAAAAAACATTGGAACGTATTACTTGCTGATAACACACTGAGAGAGATCGTACCTCCCAAATGACAAATCACATACAGGAGAGGTAGAACATTGAAAACGAGACTCAGCCCTAGCATTCCAGGCCCCAGCACCAGTCCCGCTTGGCTTACCACCCATAATCTCGGCTTCTTCAAGTGCGGACACTGCGGTGTCTGCAAACTAGCCCAACATGGGGTCAGAAACTTCACGGCTGTGAACAGACAACAGTACCAGATTAGGCATAACATCAACTGCAACACAAAATTTGTGATCTACATTCTCGAATGCACCTGCAAACGTTGGTACATCGGGAGTACAATCAGACCACTGAAAGATCGAATTGGAGAACACGTCAGAGCTTTAAACAATCTTGACACTAGATATCCCATGGCGGTCCATGCTGCCACTTGTCCTAACCAGGGCCCTAAGAAACGGATTTCCTTTTTCGGATTTGATGTTGAATCCACCAATGCGAGAGGTGGCAACAGAGAACTCAGACTCAGACGCCTGGAAGCTACTTGGATTATGCGCCTACGGACAGTGCAACACGGACTGAACACTGACCACGAGTTGCACTACTTCCTGGGTGAATGAGCATTATGATATAAATCTGGTTTGGAACTTCAATAAGAACAAATTACTAATGTCAACATACTTGTCCTCTTCCTATTTAATTTGATGACACTTGCATGTCTGTTCTCCATACTATATTCATGTGCCATTGTCTCCCGATTTACACACCTGCCCATGAATATGTGTCATGTAATTTTGACCATTGTTACCGTTTTTATTTCATTAACCATATGACTTTAGCATACCTATGCTCCATATCAGTGGTTACCTCCACTGTATCCTTTTACATGGACCTGCCGTTATTATTATTTTTGTTATGCATTTATTACCTTTGTCATTCTGGGTGAATGAGCATTATGATAAAAATCTGGTTTGGAACTTCAATAAGAACAAATTACTAATGTCAACATACTTGTCCTCTTCCTATTTAATTTGATGACAGTTGCATGTCTGTTCTCCATACTATATTCATGTGCCATTGTCTCCCGATTTATACACCTTCCCATGAATATGTGCCATGTAATTTTGACCATTGTTACCGTTTTTATTCATTTCATTTACCATATGACTTTAGCATACCTATGCTCTATATCAGTGGTTACCTCCACTGTATTCTTTTACATGGACCTGCCGTTATTATTATTTTTGTTATGCATTTATTACCTTTGTCATTCTTACATCCGTTTATGGTTGACTATCAGTCAGTTGCATGTCTGTCCACTGTCACGCACCTCTGATTACACCCTTCCAACCTCCGACTCTACTACCCTGCAGTTATTCCCGAGGCTGCGGGTGCCTCTTTGATAGCGTAGACGTCCTCCGCACATGCGCACTACTAGACGACACTCCCCCGGGTATTCCAACATGGCGACCGCCCGGCCGGATCTCCTAGTGTTCTCGCTCTAGTTTTCCTTGTTTATTTCAGGATTTAGCTCCCCCTTTTCCTGATTCCTTTCCATTCGTTGCCACACGGCTCCAGTGTCTCCTCATACATCATAGATCCGGACCTCAGGTAACTGCTTCGCAGCCACGACGATTCTATTCTTCCTCCTCACTCCTCCTAATCCAACCTTACTATAGTGCCCTTTCCTTACTTTGTCTTCAGACAGGCGTCTGCATTATCCTGCCAAACGCACTACCTGATACCGCTCTAATCTTCCCGCACCCGGGGTAAGTTCTTTTTACTTTCCTCCCATATCACTGAATTCCACCCCGGACTTTTCGTGCCTTGACACCTCCCCTCCTCGTCCTCCTTTGCAGCCCTGTCTTCGCACTCCGCCTGCTTGGCCTGTTGCTTCTGCAACTCAGCCGGACACTGGACAGCCTCCTCCTGTCACCCCAGGGTGAGCCCTCGTCCTTATAGTCTTTTATTTTTATTTACTATTTCTGTTGCAGGTCCCACTAGCCTTGCTGCTTCTAGCTCTCCCCTTTATCCCCACAGTTCCTGTCATTTTCGAACGCCGTGGCGCACCCGCCCCAGCACCTTCGCCATATTCACCGCAGGCAAACCACTACCCGGTAAGACTTACTTATGCCGCTCATGTCCTCAGCCTTCCTGGCCTCTTTCCATTTTCGTTATCCTCATTCCCACCTTTCTTCCCCAGCGGTTTCCCTCCCCGACACATCCTCGATGCCAGCGTGGCGCCTCTTCAGCGCCATCTGTCCAGTTACTCTCGTTTCCCGCTTAACCCCTACTGGTTTGAAATTTTTACCGGTTTTCGGGTAAGCCTCATTTGTTGATTTCCTTTCCCATCGTCACCTTGTTCCACGACCTCTGTGCCCTCACTTTTCCACCTTCCTCCTGTGCCTCCTCCCCACCTGGTTCCAGTACTCCTCCAGTAGTTTCACAGTTTAGGTTATAGTTTTTACCCGCCTCTTCTCCCCCTTCCCTCTCAGTTCAGGCCTTCTTAGTCCTCACAGGACCTCCTTTCCTTCGCTTCTTGCCCTAATTGGTCTAATCTACGCCATGACTAGCACTGTTCACTTGCCACTTCACACTATGTTCCGTGTTTCCCGCGCTTTACCTCATGTTTTTTAACACATGAGAGCGGCACAATCACATCAGTCACATTGTGTTTAACATGTTTTCCTGCATTTCCACCTAGAGCCCTGACTTATGGATAGCGGCACTTTCACGAGTGTCACCACACACTATACTGGTCACACTTAGTTTTTATGCCCCTAGTGGTCACCTCGGGTGATCCCTTTCTATTTATATATCATGTTTACCACTGACTAGGTACCCTTTGTTTTTAACCATTTTATTCCCCTCACCCTTCATTTATTTTATTTTTTGTATCCTCCCCAGCCCTGATGAGTCACGGGACCTTTCCCAGTGACGAAACACGTGTCGGCTGGTTTATTATATTCAACATAGTTGTTGTTGAAATAAAAAGATACCTTTTTGGACCAATACTGATGTTGACCACTGCATTTATATAACGTATCAATACTGAATGTTATATTACGAATACCCTCACCGCGTGTGCCCAGGACTACGCTTGGTTTGGAGAGTTGCTGGTAGACCTGTGTGCTTACGTGTCTTCAGCAATGTGGGTATGATGTCCAACTTCTTGCCATGTGGATCAATGTGTTCCATCAAACCAGGCTGTGTCCACACAGTTGAGTGTGTGTAGCTATGCGAAGAGATGATCAGTTGTCACATGTGATGTGGGACACTACTTTAGGCCTCCTACCGACTTTGACATTTTTGAAAACACAGCCCTATTTAATACATGGACGTGGGGCTACGTTGGGGGGTTGCGAGATTGTTGTTCATGATCAATGAGGCCACAGCCAGTTCACACCTTCACAGTCATCTAATTGGCCATGTGTGTCACGGTCAAACATGCACATTGCTGTCATTTCCCAGGGTGTACCTTTTTGTGCAATCAATGTCCCTACAGTCATCCATACTGTTATACTTGAGTGAACATAGACATGACACATCTGTGTGATTAGGAATGTTTTATTCACATTCTGTGGAGTGTCGGAGCTGGAGCAGTACATGGCCATGCACAACCCACATTAAATGGTTGCCCAGTGGAGGGCCAAACAGAGTCCTTTAGGGAATGACAAGTTAATCGGTAGAGGAAGGGTTGAGTCCACAGCCTGTTTGCTGTGTCATTGGTAACCAGAGCAGATATGGCAGTCCATGTCGGGGTCCAGGTGAATGTCGCAGAGTGTTTCGGGGGACAGTGGAAGGTGTCGTACCAGGGCATGATGCAGAGGGCTGTACCAAGCAGAAACAGGCCATATGGCGGGGGATAAATGCTACAACCTCCTTTTTGACACAGAGTCATTACCATCCACATCTTCGTCCTGTGATATGTCTTCTGTGTCAGGTGTGCCAGGTGTGTGTGGTGGTGTTATGGCTGCATCACTGTGTGCCACTGACACATCAGGGAACGGAGGTGGTATGGCTGCATCACTGTGTGCCACTGACACATCAGGGGGCGGAGATGTGTGTGTCGAAGTTCCTGCAGCAGTCATCTGGGACAGGCTCTGTGGCAGCAATGGCAAGATGAGGATCTGCAGGGCATGGAAGATCCCAGCTACATCTCGCTGGTGTTCAGCCATGGCAGCCATCCTTCCTGCCTGCATCGCTCCATGTTCTCCATTGTCCTCCGCATCTGTGCCAACTCTGTGCTGTCGTCGCTGGAGCCTGTCTGACTAGACAGATCTTGTATCTGAGTAATGGCTCCAGCGAGGTCAGCCAAGGATTGTTGTAGGGCATGGAGCGGACTGTGGGTGTCCGTTAGGGACTGTAAGTGGTCCCTGATGGGACTAAGACACCCACGTATGGCATCTAGTTTGGCTGCCATGAGGTCGAAACCCACCCGCACCTGTTCAGCCAGCCCCCTCTGGCAGTCTGACACACGGCGTTGGAATGCCATGTGTTCTTCGGTGAGGTGCTGGGAGCCAGCCGTGGTGGTGGGTGCTTCCTGCTGTGTGGTCTGTGCAGGGGGTGGGATCACCTCGATGTAGCTGGGCTGCCCTGCTCCTGGAGGTGGGGTGCGGAGGCTGTCCATGAGCCGTTGGAGGGTGTCAGAGCAGATGGCCAGGGGGTCCTCCTCATCATCACTGAAGAGATGTCTGGTCTGCTCTGCAGGAGGTGTTGATTGTCCCTCTGCAATGTGAAGGGGAGATGCAGGTTAACAGTGTGTTCCATGTATGTGCACGCATTGTACATGTTTACATACAGACTGCATGACAATGTACATTGTGACTGTTTTGGAGGAGCTGGGTATTTGATGGGAGACAGTGGACATTTCGACTACATGACGGATGTGAGGTTGTACTCGTACATTATCATCTGACAGTTTCCTGCTATGCCTGATGTGATTGGCCAGTTTCTACTCACATGCGGCACCAGTTGTGTCCTCTGTTCTGTGGTGTAAGTGTGGCACTTTGTACCACATTGTCGTCAATGTTGATGTGCTGTGATTGCTATGTGTGTGTGCTGCATTGTAAATGTAAATCCGTATTTGTAAAGCGTGAACTACTCACCCATACAGGTCTCAAGGCGCTGGGGCCTGTCGTGGAAATTAAGTGAGCTATTGCCCAGAGTCACATGGTGCTGAGCTGAGCTGCCGCCGGAGCCGGGGATCGAACCGTGAGCCCTGTGCTCCAAAGTCAGCTGCCCTGGCTGCTGCACCACACCTCTCCATTCTCCATTGTGGGAGAGTCGCCCCTGCAGCTCTGATTTAGCGGCCCCTTATCCCTTTGAGGCGGTGTGCCTTTGACTTGTGTGCTTTTACGGTGCTGAGATGTTGGCGACTTGGGTCATTTGTGCTCTTGGACGGATTTTGGACTCTTGTGCATTGTTTGTCTGCAGAGACGTCAGGGGTTGTATGTGCACGTGGATGTGTCAGAGTGTGACCTGCTCCTTTGAGGATGTTATCCACACTGGGCCACCTCAGTGTCGTGGCGTGCACCATGTCATGTATTTTGACTGCAGCCATGCTATTGGTCATGCAGTGTCACTTGCATTGTCAGTGTGGCTCACAGAGCCGTTGCTTTGCTGGGTTCAGCACATGTGCATGGGTAGGTTGTGAGATTGGTGATGGGGGGGGTCCATTTGTGCACATGGTGGACGGGGGCCTACTTGGTGTTTCTATGTGTGCTGCAGTGTGCCAAGGCCATCAGGGACATGTTCCACAGTCATTGTGGGTGTGCAGTGTGCTACACATTATTGTGCATGTGTGCCATTGTGCCCATCTCCCCCCGTCCCCCCAGTCCCTGGTCGTTACTCACCCTGTTGCTGTTGGGTCAGGTCATATCGAGCAGTGTCCGGACCCCCAAATCCTTGCACCGTCTCCGCACTGATGACTGTGGCCACCATTTCCTCCAGCTCATCCAGCTCCTCCTGTGGCGCAGGACTCCGACCTCCAGTCGCCGTTGCTGCCTTCCGGTTGGCAGGGAGTTTCTGCTTGTTTTGGCTTTTCACATCATGCCTCTTGACCTCTTCCATTGACCTCCTCAACACTCCGACTGCATTCACGTTGTTCACGATGGACTGCCATATTTCCGTTTGCGTTGCCGATGACACAGTGGAGGTGATGAACAGTTGTTGGTAGTGTTCTGTCACCTCCGTGACGATGATCTGGTTTTCCTGCGGACTGAACCCCGTCTTCCTCTTCCTCTTCTCCTTGCCCTTCCCCGGCCCCGGGGTTTCTGGCTGGTCGTCTGTGGGGCTTGTGGGGTTCGCGTTGTCCTCTGCACTCGGTCCGGGTGCATCCATGGTGCTACGCAGTTACATTTTTTTTTCTTTTTTTTCTCTGCTTTTATAGTGCATTCTCACGCATGGCGCGTGGGAATCGCAGGCCTGTCGCTGGTTATCGCTGTTTTTTGTATCGCCATTGGGGACATCGCCACTTTTTTTGCTTTCGTGTTTCGCATCTTTTCGGCGTCGCGTAACTTTGTACACGGGCATTTGGCACGTTATCGTGAGACTATCGCATGGTGCCACCGGGTTGAGAATACTGCGTTAACACGGTGTTATTTTCCCGCGATAGACTGCGATGTGAGAAGTTGCGTTAAGCGAATTTGGCGATAGTTAACACACGTTCTTGAGAATATCCCCCTGAATCCCTTTAATTTATTATCTTTACTTATTTGATCAGTGCAATTTGGGGCAGGTATTTGTGCCCCAGCACGGTGCATAAGACCAGGGATATGACAGACTATTTTTTGTACCAGCAAAGTCCTTAATACATCCTAAAAATTACAATAAAGGGCCTACATTGGTACTTAGGATGTCATTTAGAGTTTGGCGGAGTGGGAGCACTGCCACAAATTGTAGCTTCACTGCTCTATTTCAATTTCGGGAAAGCGCTGGGTTTGCAGGGACAGACCCTGATCTGGCTCTACTGATGGCCCATCCATCACAGGGCCATCCTGTCATAGCCGATGGTTGGCCCATCCTATTTAGCGCAGGGCAACCACCTCTCATTTTCACCCCAGGACCATCCGAACGTCATGGCAGTCCTGGGCAGACACAGTGGACTCCATATGCAGGAGTAACCCTCCCTACACATTGTTACCAGTATTACTTAGTTTTCTAAAAACAACTCCAACTTTGGGAGTTTGTTTTTAAAAAACAAAGGGGCAGATTTACCATTCTTTCACACAACACAGCGAGGCAACTTTCTATGCTGCGTTGCGTGAAAGAGAGAGAGCAGAAATGCTCCATTTTTACAAAGACATGAAGCATTTCTACTCTCTCCAGGTGCTGGTGCATTGTGTGCTGCCCAGAGCCAATGCAGCCTCCCTTGCAACATAGTGCAAGGGTGTCTACGTTATGGGCAGGATTGTCTTTGTTTAGAAAGGAACACCTTCCTGCACAAAAACAATAGCCAGAGGCATACACAGTCCTCTTTCTATGTGTGCTGCAGAATGCAGCACACCTGGAAAGAGGATTTAACTAGGAGAAATAGAGCTCATTCTCCTAGTTACGCCTCTGTCAGCTAAGTGCACCATTTTGACACAAATCTAGTTTTACAAGTCTTTGTAAATTTGGGTTTGCGTCAAAATACATGGATGGATGGATGGGAATGCCCATGCTCTACCGATATAATGCCTGCCCGATGCAATGTAACACAAGGCAGCGCTATGCGCTGCATTCAATCAATCAATCACAGAATTTGTAGAGCGCACTACTTACCCGCGAGGGTCTCAAGGCGCTGGGGAGAAAAAAGGGGGGGGGGTGCTGCTACTGGTCGAACAACCAGGTCTTGAGTAGCCTCCTGAAGGTCAGCAGGTCTTGGGTCTGTCGTAGGCTTAGTGGAAGGGTGTTCCAGGTCTTGGCGGCGAGGTGGGAGAAGGATCTGCCGCCGGTGGTAGTTCTTCGAATGCGAGGGACGATGGCGAGGGAGAGGTCAGCGGAGCGGAGCTGGCGGTTGGGGACGTAGAAGAGGAGTCGTCTGTTGAGGTAGGCTGGGCCAGTCTTGTGGAGTGCCTTGTGTGCGTGGATGAGGAGTTTGAAGGAGATTCTCCTGTCGACGGGGAGCAAGTGCAGGTTTCTCAGGTGGGGGGTGATGTGGCTGTGGCGTGGTACATCAAGGATCAGGCGTGCGGAGGCGTTTTGTACGCGTTGCAGTCGCTTGATGAGCTTGGCCGGGGCTCCCGCGTAGAGGGCGTTCCCATAGTCAAGTCTGCTACTGACGAGGGCCTGGGTGACTGTTCTTCTTATATCTGTCGGGATCCACCTGTAGATCTTGCGAAGCATGCGGAGGGTGTTGAAGCAGGAGGAGGAGACTGCGTTGACTTGCTTGGCCATGGAGAGCGTTGAGTCGAGGATGACTCCCAGGTTGCGTGCGTGGTCGGTGGGTGTCGGGGCTGCTCCCAGCGTCGTTGGCCACCAGGAGTCGTCCCAGGCTGAGGGGTTGGAGCCGAGGATGAGGACCTCTGTTTTGTCCGTGTTCAGTTTTAGTCGGCTGATCTTCATCCAATCGGCGACGGCCTTCATTCCTTCATGGAGGTTGGATTTGGCGGCGAGGGGTCCTTGGTGAGGGAGAGGATCAGTTGAGTGTCGTTGGCGTAGGAGATTATGTTGAGGTCGTGCTGTCTGGCGATGCGTGCGAGCGGGGCCATGTAGATGTTGAACAGTGTTGGGCTGAGGGATGATCCCTGGGGTACGCCGCAGATGATCTCGGAGGCTTCGGATCGGAATGGTGGGAGGTGGACTCTCTGGGTTCTGCCGGCGAGGAAGGAGGTGGCCCATTCCAGGGCCTTGTCTCGGATCCCTGCGTCGTGGAGGCGTGCGCATAGAGTGCGGTGGCAGACAGTGTCGAAGGCGGCGGAGAGGTCCAGCAGGATGAGGGCTGCGGTCTCACCGTTGTCCAGTAGGATCCTGATGTCGTCGGTGGCGGCGATGAGGGCAGTCTCAGTGCTGTGGTTTCTGCGGAACCCCGATTGGGATGGGTCCAGGATGATGTTTTCTTCGAGGTATCGGGTTAGCTGTTTGTTGACGATCTTCTCGATGACCTTGGCTGGGAACGGAAGCAGGGAGATGGGCCGGAAGTTCTTGAGGTCTCTCGGGTCCGCCTTGGGTTTTTTGAGTAGGGCGTTGATCTCTGCGTGTTTCCAGCTCTCTGGGAAGGTCGCGGTCTCGAAGGAGAGATTGATGACGTTGCACAGGTGGGGTGCGATGGAGCTGCTGGCTTTGTTGAAGATGTGGTGCGGGAAAGGGTCTGACGGGGAGCCGGAGTGTATTGTGTTCATGGTTTTGATGGTGTCATTGATGTTCACGCTGGGAATGCATTGCATTCGTTTGTGTTTACTAATCTATGCAAAGTGGCTTTGGGTGGCTTAGTATATCCCACTTAAGGACTTGCGTTGCCTGGTGACGACTTGCAAAGACAACAAACTTCATAGTAAATTTGCCCCAACATAGGGGCATATTTACAATTGAATGGCCATGCTTTGCCGTTCTGAAAACGCAGGGATGCCCCGTTTTTGCAATGGTACGGCACATCCCTGCGTTTTCCCTAGCGCCAATGCAGGCACCCTTGCACCATAGTGCCTGCGTAGAGAGAATGATTGTTTATGTGTAGGAAGGTGTCCCTTCCTGCACATAAACAATCACTAATGGTGATTTGTAACTCCTATATGTGCTGCATTGTGCAGCACACATAGAAGTTGCAAGTCGTCCTTTTTTTAATGATTGTTTATGTGCAGGAAGGTGCTCCAATCATTCATGGCGACTTGCTGTTTCTATGTGTACTGCAGAATGCAGCACACATAGAAACAGAAAAAACGAGGAGAAATTAAACATTTCTTCTCGTTTTGCCATGTTAAGACCAGGTTTTCCCTGGTCTTAATTTTGGCGCTGCCCCATATTTACGCCACACTTAGGGGGCAGTGTCAAAATCAATGAGTGTTGCGGCGGAACGCCCACTGCAACACCCATTGCCCGCCGCTTTCATGCTAAGTGTAGCATGAAAGGGGGCTTTATTTACAAGGCGGCGTTAAGCCACATTAAGTGGCTTAACGCCGCCTTGTAAATATGGGGAAGGGCTTATCACCACAGGAACATTGCAAAAAGTGACGTTTCTGTGGCGATAAGCCCTTGTAAATATGCCTATAGTTTGATGAGCGGGTGCATCAACATGGCACCTTCTCAGCAAAGATTTAATCCCTTCAATGGTGGCTACACAGAAGGCTAAGAAATTCCTGCTTGGCTGGTACAATTCTCTAAATATTGTGGGCGGTCCTCTGCCAGGGAACAGAAGGGCATACCTTCTGATGCCATGGCGGCCGGTTAGCTACCCACCCTACTCTAAATGAGGCCCTGAATTTAGTGCTAACATTTTCAAATGTGTTCCTATTACGTACCTTGTACAGGGTACCAAAATCCTCTTTCTCTAGGTTTTTCTAGTGGAGAATATTCATGAACATAGGGGAGATTCCTCGAGGCGTATATCGCAAAGGCCTGTAAACGCTCCACGATGGGATGCTGTAGGCTTTAGAGAAACCTGTGTACTTTGGAAAGTCTGTTTACCTTCGCTGTCTAAATTGGCCCTATTACCCAATCTTCCACGCAGGCAGAGATTACCTGAGGTTAGTGATTTTCAGATGGCCTTCATTAGAGGCCAAGGCCAAGGCCGAATGCAAATACAAGTTCAATTTACTACCTTTCCAGGAATGACGCAAGATAACATCACAAGAAAAAAGAGAGACAAGTCAGCACTGTTGGTAAACTTAGCCAATGTTTTGAGAACACAATCCAACAAAAGACTCATAGAAATTGAGGAACCCGTTCGTTGTTTCCCTCTGCTTGCAGGATTCAGAGGATGGGCCTTCTGATGAGCAGCTATTAAAGAATCAACAATTCCTTGTACATAATGTGTCTAAGGGGCACATGCATCAAGGTAGGCTTTTGCGATTCCTTACTTGCGAATATTAAGGAATCGCAATTAAGGAATCGCAAAAGCCTATGCATGTAGGAATCGTTAAAAAAATAGCGATTACTAAACATTCCTTAATTGCGAGTCGCAAATTGCGAGTCGCAATTAAGGAATGGCTTCCCATTCATTCCTATGGGCCTACAGGTCCATAGGAATGAATGGGAATTGCATGCGCAATTTGCGAGTACCCAATAGGTACTCGCAAATTGCGCATGCAATTTCAAGGGTGCCAGGGTACCAAAAGGACACCCTGTTGCACCCCTGAAATTGATATGTGAACACATGTTGCGCACACACATGCCCCAAGGGCATGTGTGTGTGTAACCTGGAACTTTGAAAAATGCACTTTAGTGCACTTTTCAAAGTTTTCGCTCATTACCATTAGGTATAATATTTCGGGAATTAGCGGCCCCTAATAGCGAAATCGCTTTTTTAAATGGCATCTTGCATTGCATTCAAGGCATCGCAATTTGCGATTCCTTAAATGCAATCGCAATTTGCGATTTTTGCATTTGGGATGATGCATCCCAAATGCAAAAATACCGGTCGCAAAGGGGCAGATTCTGCGAATCTGCCAGTTTGCGACCGGTTTTTAGCTTGATGCATGTGGGGCTATATGTGCTAAATACGGAAATATGCATTTAATAATTATCATAAATATACTTAAAATGCATTTGTTTATGTCTTGTTTGAGCGGAAGAACCACCACGAAGCACTGCAGTGCCATCAGACATTAAGGATAACATTCTGCATTTCATGCATCAGTTTATTTGAGTACAGTGATTTAAAATAAATGCTATTTTTATATTGTATAGCTTTGACACTGAGTGCCTCACCTCCTACTTGGTCGCTTATCAATTATGCATACAGAGCCTGTCTGCATTTGTAGGTTGTCCTATTGGTAAGAGTTCCCTCTCTCTTGCCCATGGGCAAACTGCATTGAGGCTCAACACACACAAGTGCTAAGAGACGAGGGGTCAGATGTACAAAAATAATTTTGCGATCGCAAGCCCCCTTATTCGCAAAATCACTTTGTGGCTACAAAATCTATATTTGTTATGTACAAACCCATTTTACGAGTCAGAAAAGTTTTTCTGAGTTGTAAAATTGATTTTGCAAACCATACTAAAACGCAGTTTAGAAGGAGCGTGAAAGGGGCATTTCTTCTATATTGGGATACAGTTACCTGTGTATCAGTGGTTTGTGTCCACAATTCTGATTGCAAACCATTGACCAGTTACTGACTCCTCTAAGTAGGTGATATTGATTTGCAAAGGTGAAGGTGTCAGGCGGGATCCCCTCCTCTTTGAGAATTGAGTTGGCTGCCTTATGGGGTTTGGCCAGTGGTCCAGGGTACTACTGCTTGCTCCTTCCGGAATTTTCCGAAACGGGAAACCTTTTTTTTTTTTTTTAAATGCACTACCAGTTCCTCTAAGGAACTCGAGCAGCTTAAAAAAAAAAGTTTCCCATTTGGAAATGTAAGCACTGGGATGCAGGCCACCATCACTATTTTTGCAGTCAATCACTGGGGTTGCAAATTGTAACCTACCTAATGAATAATAATTTGCCAGCTTGTTCTGCGACCCCTGCAAATGGTGATTTCATGAACCAACATAATAGCACATAGGCTTGCAAAATCAGATTCCATACACAAAAAGTTGGTGTGCAATCTGCAACCACTTTTTATGAATGGAAACTTAGTACATCTGGCCCCAGGATCTTAGCTTTTGTGCATGCAAAGCATGTCTGCCATAGTAGGGTAGCTGGGCCTCTTAGCACTTGTGCATGCAGAGCCTGTATGCCTTGTAAGTGTGGCCTGTGGCAAAATTGGGGCAAATTAGCCAGGCAGCTTGCGCACATTCAAACACGAAATGGGAAATGACATGCACCATTGGCACGCTATTCCTCATTCTGATATGTGTAAATAAGAATGTGTTGTAAACTACACCCCGGTAGATATCGAACCCCACGCCATCTATATTTACAGGGTGCACAATCTGCACCGTGAAAGTGACACAATTTATGGCCCTCCCGGAATCCGGGACAACATTTTTTAAATAAGGTGGTTATAAAATTGGATTCAGGTCAGCAGACATTGGCAGTGGCTGTTCTAGCAGAGGTGATATGGAAACAAAAGAATTCATGCAGTTTCCTTCAGCTTCCACACCACTTCAACTTGATTCACAGACAGAGATGAACCACAGCCTGGTTTGGTAACATTGATTTACTGTTTAGAAAATGTGTGGAGCTCAGGTCTTAACCTGCTAAGTGGCACTGGGTGATGCCAGAAACAACCTACACACAGAACTGTTCAGGAGGTGCAGATCGTGAGCTGTGCAAATGACTGTGTATTACAATTTCCTCAGGATAGTCCTTCTAATTTCGAGAGGATCAATCAGTCAATCATCGGCTTATAGAGCGCACAGCTACTCATTGAGTGTCCCGGCGCTGACTAGGCTTGTAGACAATTCATGCACAACAGGTCATCTAAATGTGTTTTCAGGTAGCCAAGTCTTCAAATGGAGTTTAAAGGAGATTTGTCCATTATTGAGCGAAGCTGCAAAGCGAGAGAGTTCCCGGTGGTAGCTGCGATGAACGAGATGGATGAACCAACCCACTTTTTCCTCTTTGTCCTTGGGACCACTGCCAACAGCGCATCCCAAGAGCGCAGTGGACAGGGCGGATAATACGGCCTGATACTTTTCATAAGGTACCGAGGCCCAGAGTGGTAGCAGGCTCTGTGAGTCAGGATAAGACCTTTGAATCTCACTCTATCCTTGATGGGAAGCCAGTGTAACTCCTTAAGATGCTGCTGCACTTGACTTCTTTTAGGCGCTTTTAAGAGAAGCCGAGCCCCCGCATTCTGAACTACCTACCTGCAATCTTTTCATGTGGTATGCTGGGCCCCAGAATGGTGATTTGATACATTTTGATATTTGGGTGTAAAAGTATATCACACAAAAAGATAAATGTTAGACCTGGTATCCTTGGCATGATTCCCCCTAACTTTTTGCCTTCAACCCTCCTGTTTTGCTAACTTAGTTTTTGCTGGCATTAGGAATCTGTGCACCTTACCACTGCTAACCAGTGCTAAAGTGCGCTAACCAGTGTTAAAGTGCTTAAGCTTTCTCCCTAAAACACGGTGTCCTGCCTTCACACAAAGGGCTGCATATTCCCTGTAATTAGTCTGGAACCAGGGCAGGGAATGCATGAAACCTGTGCACTTCAAAGGGAAACATATAGAAGTTTCTCCCACTTCAAAGGAAGGCCCAGGTATAAATATTGGACCTCAGACACCAGGAGAAGGACTGCTGTGCTGGACTGCCACTCTGCTGGACTGCTGCTCTGAAGGATTGCTGCCCTGCTGTGCTGACCTGCTGCCCTCTTGCCTGGGTGAGAGGGACTGGACCTGCATCTGTTGAACCCAGGACCCCAGAGTGACTCCAAGGGCTAGTTGGCTGGCCTCCAGACTAGAACCTTAAGGACAGAAGGCTCCAGCCACCTTGAACCCAGCACCTGGACTCTGCAATCTGCAAGTCCTACCCTGCCAACTGGAGCTCCTCAAACTGGAGAGCTACACTGTGGCTGAGCTCAAGGCATTTTGCAAGGAGATGGGGCTGTCTGCCAAAAGGGGTACCAAGAAGGCAGAACTCCAAAAGGCTTTGAGTTTATGGGTAGAGGCCTACCAGTTGCCAGTCACACCTGATGACCAGGATAGAGAGGATGATGTGGAGGAGTCAGAGCCGGGTCTGTATACCAGCCCTGGGATGCAGTATTCATCTAAGGGGGAGGACTTGACTCCCGAGTTGGAACTCCCTACCAGATCAGAGAGCAGTGTGTCTTCTCGAGGCCTGTCCCCAGAGGAGCTAGCAGACCTTAAGGCAGAGAGGGAGTTTAGGCTGCAGATGGCCCAGATGAAAATTGAAGTTGAGCAGATACAACTGTCCATAGAGGCTGAGAGGGCCTAAGCAAGGGAAAAACTGGTCATGGAGGAAATATTTGCTTTGGAGCGGTTGGCTCATGCAAGGAGTCTTAAGGAGCTGGACATCAAGGCCAGACAGGCAGGGTCCAGTGATGGTGGCAGCCTTCTGGAGACAGGATTTGGTGCCTGACTTTGATGTGGAGGATGACACTGACAAGTGATTTGAAGCTTAAGAGGTGGCTTTACAGATGCATAGGATCCCTAAGGAGGATTGGGGGGTACACTCTGCAAGCATATGCCTAGTGAGGGGAAGGATGCCCTACTAGTGTTAGAGAAGAGGGACATGGTGAGGTATCCCCCATGAAGGAAACCCTTGTATGGAAGGATAGCCTCACCCCTAAAAAGTGCAGGCAGCAGTTTAGGGACAGCCGGAAGCTGGACCTGCTGTCCTGGGTAGATTGTGTGGATTCCTTTTGCAAGGCACTGGATGGTTGGGTGAAGGTCAGTGAAGTAAAGGATTACCAGGGACTATTCAATTTGCAAGAGAGCACATGCTCAGTCTTTTTTTAGCAGATCTGCACCAACACCGTATTGATAGTAAGCTCACTGATCCCAGGGAGGACTGCTAAGGAGGCGGACCGCTGGCTCAGCACCAGGGTCCACAAGAAGGTATCTGGGGGGATGACCACAAGGGTGGGCAGGGTCCCTACCAGAAGAAGGAGGGGGAGACAAACATAAAAACAAGGAGTTCTCTAAAGGTCTCTAAACTAGTTCTAAGGGTCAGGACTCCCAGTCCCCACCTGAACAGAAAAAGAAGTGGTTTCCTGATATTAAGTCCTCATGGAAAGCACCCCCTAAATGCTATGAGTGCCAACAGGTTGGACACTACAAGGGGGATGCCAAGTGTCCCAAGTGGGCACAGGCCCCCGCTAGTGGGAAGACACCAGGGCTGGATAGTGTAGTGCTTGCAGAGGAGATTTCCCCAGATAGTATGAGGGTAGTGTAAGGGTTATTCTAGTGTCCTTTGGCCGGACAGATGGTGCCTCGGACCCACATTCCTAGTAATACCAAGAAATGCAGGCAGTGGGTCACCATCAATGAGCAGAGGGTAGAGGCTTTGAGAGACACTGGAGCCAGCATGGCAACTGTCAGATGTCATCTGGTGACCTTAGAGCAGGTAGTCCCTAATGCATTCCACCAGGTTATTGTGGCTTACAACCATGAGAGTCAATGCTCAGTAGTTCTGGTTCTGGTGAGTAAGGGGCTCTCAGGTTCCTTGAGGGTAGCTATGAGTCCATTCAAGCCTGTTGATTGTCGGCTTGTCAATGACCTAGACCACAACATCTGGAAAGAGTTGGAGCTCAGGTCACATCTGGAGATGTTAGGGTTGCCTGAGGGGGTGTGCCTGACCACACGGTCCATGGTCACCCAAGAGGGTAGTCAGGAGGACCTGGAGCCGGGAAAAATGGCCCAGGTGCCTGCCAGAAAGAGGTAAGGCAAGGGGCGCAGGAAATACGCTCCTGAAACTCCAAGGGTCAGAGAGTAGTCTGAGTCTGAGGGTGACGCCTCGAAAATTACAGGAGTGGACATCTCTGTCCTGGAAAGCCTACCTGAACTGACTAACTGAAGAAGGAAGAGGGTCCCACCAAGGAGGAATTCTGCAAGGCGCTGATGGAGTGCCCTACTCTGGAGGGCCTATGGCGGCATGCCCTGGCCCAGGCAGCTAGCAACACCTCTGGTGATCACCTAATCTATTGGGAGGTTGGTCTCCTGTATAGTGAGCCAAAGGTTCCTAAGCCTGGTGCAACCCATGTGTTGGTGGTACCCTAGTACAACAGGGACTTCATACTGGAGCTGGCTCATGATGTTCCCCTGACAGGTCATCTAGCCCAGGACAAGATGTTTGAAAGGCTTGTTACCCACTTTTATTGGCCTCGGATAAGGATAGCCTCAGATGCGTTCTGCAGGTCATACCCTACCGGCCAGGACAGTGGCAAGTCAGGGGGGAAGCGCACGGCTCCCTTCGAATGGGTGGGCATTGACATTGTTGGACCTCTGGACCCCAAGACAGCCCTTGGCAACAGGTTCATCCTGGCCTTGGTGGGCTATGCCACCCAGTAGCCAGTGGCTATACCACTAAAGACAGTAACTGTGCCGGTCGTGGCCAGAAAACTGGTGAGGATATTTACCTGTGTGAGTTCCCCAAGGAGGTAGTATCTGACCATGGTACCAACTTCATGTCTTCATACATGAAGTCCACCTGAAAGGAGTGTGGGGTAACCTACAACTTCTCCATGCTCTACCACCCCAAACTAATGGACTTTTTGAGAGATTCAACAAAGACTCTGAAGGGCATGATCATGGGTCTATTAGAGCCCTTGAGGCAGGAGTGGGATGCTTCTTGTCATGATTGTTATTTTCATACAGGGAGGTACCATAGAAGGGGATTGGATTCAGCCTCTTTGAGCTTCTGTACTAACACCCCATGCAAGGGCCTCTCAGTCTGGTGAACGAGGGCTGGGAGTAAGCTCCCAGGAAAGCCCCCAGGATGTGGTCAATAATATGCACTCCTTACCCAGATGAAGCACTTCTGAAAGCCAAAGAGAATCTAGAACCCAGTCAGGAGGTCATGAAACAGTGGTATGACGAGGAAGGCTACTCTGGTCGCATTTCAGCCTCTCAAAAAAGTATGGGTGATGGAGCCTGTGGAACCCATTGCCCTCCAAGACTGCGGGTCTGGGCCCTATGAGGTGAAAGAGCACAAGAGTGAGGTTACCTACCTTATTGATCTCAAGACTCCCAGGAGCCCTTTAAGGGTTTTACACATCAATTGCCTCAAACACCACTTCTAGAGGGCTGAGGTAACCATACTCCTGATCACAGATGATGGAGTGGAGGAGGAGAGTGAACTTCTCCCCGATATCGTTTCTTCCAAGTAGCAAAGTGGGTCAGTGGAGGGTGTCAGGATCTCTCCTACCCTGCCCCTACAGCAAAAGAGGGACTGCAGACAGGTGCTGGGGCAGTTACCCTCCCTCTTCTCCCTTACCCCAGGGCTCACTATGTGGTGCACACATGATATTGATATATGGGGACAGTATGCCTGTGAAAAGTAAATTCTGCAGGCTATCTGAGAAGGTGAGAGTCAGCATAAAAGCGAAGTCTCCAAAATGCTGGAGCTAGGGGTCACTGAGCCCTTAAATAGTCCTTGGTCCTTCCTGGTGGTATTGGTCCCCACGGCTGCCTCACCAGGTACCACCCCAGAACTTAGGTTCTGCGTGGATTTACAGAGGCTCAATGCCGTCACCAAGATTGACGCACATCTCACCCCCAAACTGATGAGCTCATAGATCGGTTGAGAGTGGTTTGGAGCTGCAAAATTTCTCAGCATATTTGATTTAACGTCTGGGTAATAGCAGATTGCCTTGACTGAGGTCGTGAAACCACTTCACTCTTCATTGCAAACAGAAGTGTAGAGCCTTTTCACTATAAGTGTTATTAATGTGATTTGTTTGTCTTACACTGTATGATGAATACACTGTGTGATCTGATGTAAAGATCCACAGAAGCAAGTCTTATTTTCGCAGAACTTTTATTATTTATGGTTGTCTTTCTATCATATGTGTGCCAGTATGTAATATGGGATATATAAATCTCAAAAATATCAAAAAGTGAGGAGTAGCAGGGAGAGTATCACAAGGAAACCAGTAGCCTTCATTGCCCAACGAGACACGGAATACTCACTTGTTCTCATGGCTGTAACACTGATAAATCTATGATGTAGGAGGTGCTAGTGGGCCTGCAGCACTGATTTTGCCACCCACTTAAGTAGCCCTTTAAGTAAGTCCCAGGCCTGCCATTGCAGCCTGTGTGGGCAGTTTAAAAACTACCATGTCGGCCTGGCAAAATAAACCATTTACCAGGCCCAAACCTTCCTTTTTTTTTTTATTAACTCATTTTTATTAAGCATCAAGAAAAGGTCACAATGACAGCATAACCACAGAGGGGCGCGCAGGCCCCGGGGTTGCAGAACATTCAGCCATTTTGATTCTCAGATTCGAATAACCCTAGGCCATGTCAAGCCCCCCGGCAAGATAACTGATGCTCATTTTTCGGTAAAACAAACCCCTGAGGAAGGTCTCCAACCTGGAACCTACCCTTAAAATACCACTTGCCCTCCCCCCCAAAACATACCCCCCCTCCCATCCCGGTGGTGAAGAAGGTGCGCCGTATAACCCTGAGAAGCATGAGTGTTACCATGGATTAAAAAATGCGGCGTGGGGCCTCCTCCATTCGCGCCCTAGGGGCCGATCTACTCCTGGTCAGACCGAGGTCGTCTTAAACTTGAAAGAGGTGCATAGCCCTTACTGAGGGTGGACATACTGCAGAGGGCAGACCCCGGGAAAGGAAGGTGACCAGTGGGCCACACTTGTGCTTGAAGCCCTCATAGTTATCCCTAAAAATGTCTGCCAAGCGTTCCATGGAGAGGATCCTCCACAAACGGGCGTGCCACAACGAGATCGCTGGTGTTTCTGTCTTTTTCCATGAAGCTGCTATGGTGAGTTTCGCCGCCCCCAAGCATGTCCATATGATCGCCTTGTCAGCGTTTGTTTGGTGCTCTAAAGCCGGGTCCCTGATGCCCAGGAGGGCATACTCAATGGTGGCGGGAATGGGATATCCCAGCATGTCTTTAAGGTGGGAGAGAATTTCCTCCCAGAAGGGGCGAATGCTCGGGCAGTCCCACCAGATGTGGCGAAAGTCTCCCTGGAGCCCACAACCCCGCCAACAAAGATCAGAGGTATCGGGGAATATTCGTCGGAGCTTGGTAGGGTACAAATACCAGTCATGTAGCGTCTTGTAGTGGGCTTCCCGTAGAGCCATGGACTTGTTGTGTTTAGTGATGTCGCCCCAGACGTGTTTCCACTCATCTTCGGTGACATCTCTGCCTAGGACTTGCTCCCAGAAGGACATGTAGCGTGCACGGGGTGCGTGCAATGTGTTTAGAAGTATTTCGTAAAGGGAGGAGATAGCACCTTTCATGGTACCTGCCTTGTGTATCACCATTCGCTCCAGGGGTGTTAGTTCCCTAGTAGCTGCCTCTCTAATGTGCGGGAGTGTTACCCAGTGTTTAAGCTGGAGATAGTGGTAGTATTCACTATGAGGAAGCGCAAATTCTCTCTTACAACTGTCAAATGTCAGTATGTCATAGTTATGGAACAAATCTGAAAGTTTTATGCAGCCTCCCTCCCTCCAGCAATTGAAGGGCCCCTCGCGTAGCGCTGGTGGGAACGCCGGGCTAAAATGTATTGGAGTATAGGGGGAGGGAAATGAAGTCCAACCCTCCCGCCTTGTGAGTTGGTCCCAGACGGTCAAGGTGGTACGTGTGGGGGTGCTAATGTAAGCGTTTGTGGGCCGATCTCCCCTTGGTTTCCAAAGGACATCCCAAATGCATCTTCCTACAACCGAGCGGTCCATATGCAACCAATGTTTGTCCGACTCCCTCGCGGACCACTCCGTCACCACTCTTAGTTGTGAGGCCTGATAATATAATGCGAAATCAGGGAGAGCCAATCCCCCTTTATTCCTTGGGCGTCTTAGCACATGGTACGGTAAGCGCGCCCTCCCTCCCATATGAATTTAGTGATCAATGAACGAAGATGTGGCAATAGATTCCGGTCAAGTGCGATAGGTAGGGCTTGGAACATATAGAGCCACTTGGGCAGAATTGTCATTTTGACCGTGTTAATTCGTCCGAGCCATGAAAGGTAGAGTGGGGACCATCTCTTAAGGTCTTGCTGTAGTTGCGCCAGCAAGGGTGGGTAGTTAGCCTTGTAGAGGTCGCTAAGCTTAGCCGTAAGCTGTACCCCCAGGTACAGCAAGGAGTGTTTGGCCCATTGTAGGGCAGTCTGGTTCCTTAATCCATTTGCCTCAGCAGTAGAAAGGGTAAGGTTAAGTATGGACGATTTGGACAAATTTACTTTAAAACCTGCCACCCGTTCAAATTGATTTAGTTCTTCTTGTACCGCCCGTAGTGAAGAGGCAGGGTTCGTAAGCGTAAGCAAAATGTCATCGGCAAAAAGAGATGCTTTATGTTCTACGCCACTAAACTGAATGCCTCGAATTTCATCGTTTGACCTAAGTTTGGCTGCTAGGGGTTCGATACTGAGAGCAAATAAAAGGGGGGAAAGCGGACACCCCTGCCTGGTACCCCTACTCAAAGAAAAGGGGAGGGAACTACAACCATTGACCGTGACCCGTGAGAGTGGGAGATCGTAGTTGGCCTTGACCATGTTAAGAAATGTGTCCCCGAAACCAAATTTACGCATTGTTAAAAAAGGAAGGACCAGTCCACCCTGTCGAAAGCCTTCTCCGCGTCCAAGCCCACCAGAACTGCAGGAATCTTAAATTTGGATACTTTCTCAATCAGATGGATGGTGCGTCTGATATTATCGTGTGTTTGCCTGCCTTTTATAAAACCCGATTGGTCCGGGTGGATTAAGTAGACCAACAGGTTTTCGAGTCTGGCCGCCAGGATCGCGGAGTAGAGCTTTGCATCGAGGTTAAGGAGGGCTATGGGTCTGTACGAGCCACATAGTTGGGGATCTTTCCCCGGCTAGGGAATCACCGTTATCACAGCCTCAGCCATTGAACGAGAAACTCGTGCATCCTGAGCTACGGCCTGAAATAAAGTGGTAAGATGGGGGACTAGTTCAGAGGCATAGCATTTAAAGAATTGAGCCGTTAGGCCGTCGGGTCCCGGGGCTTTATGTAGTTTGAGCCTTGCGATAGCTTCCCTCACCTCCTCCTGAGCGATGGGGGAATCCAACGAGTCGGCTATCGCAGGGGAATTTGCGGAAGCGTCACAGAGTCAAGGTATTGTTGTTGTGAAGTCGAATCGGGGGTAGTACCTTGGTAAAGCTGCCCATAGAAATCACCAAAAGGTTGGCTTTAGCGGTGTCGGTGTGTGTGAGTTGGCCCCTGTGGTCCAAAATGCCCCCAATATATTCACGTTCCCTCTTTACCCTGAGTTGGCGAGCCAGATGTGAACCCACCTTGTCACCCTGTGCAAAAGACGTTTGACGAAGCTTTAACAGAGTGTATTCTGCTCGATTAGTGTATATAGAACGTAGTTTGCCTCGGAGGGCAGTGAGATGTCGCAGCGGCTCGCGCGTGGGTGTGGCTTTGTGTGTCTGTTCAGCTATCTGTAACTCCTGCTCGAGAGCTATGCGTTCTCTCGTCCTCTGTTTGTTTAGGGTTGCATTGAGTTGGAAGCATTTTCCCCGTAGCACTGCCTTGAAGGCGTCCCAATTGTTCTGCGGGGATGTGTCTTGTGGAATATTATGGGTGAAGAAGTCTGTGATGGACGCCCTTAGTTCCTCCCTGAGGGCCTTATCCCGTGTAAGCGCCAACGGGAAATACCATCTGGGGGAGCTAGATTTAGGACCGATCCAGTCCAGACTGATGGTGATCAGGCTATGATCGGAGATAGAGATCGGCAGTATTTGCGCTGCCTGTAGCGGCCCCAGCAAGGTTTGGCTGATGAAACTATATTCAATCCTGGAGTATGTCTGGTGGACGTGTGAGTAGTGCGTGTAGTCTTTGGTGGTGGTGTGAAGGGAGCGCCAGGCATCGCAGAGGCCGAGCGCAAGTATTTTCTGTTTGACCCCTTTGGAAAAAGAGCCGGTAGGTGCCCGTGTCGAGTGGGAACTGTCCAAGGACCCATGCCAGGTTAAATTAAAGTCTCCTAACAATATAATGGGGCCCTCTGCAAATCCCCCTAATAGGTCGAGAACAGTGGAAAGGAAAACGGCTTGGCCCGAATTGGGAGCGTATAGGGAAACGAACGTGCATAATGTGCCCTTCAGCCGTCCCTTCACCATAAGTATTCTCCCCTCCCGATCTGTTTTGGTGGCTTCGGGCTGAAACTTAGTTGTGCTACGAAAAAGTAGCGCCACTCCATTGTGTTTAGTGGTTGCCGAGGAGGTATAGATCAGGGATACTCCCTATGTCGGAGCCTCGCGACCTCAGATCGTTTGAGGTGAGTCTCTTGGAGAGCCACTACATCCAATCCGTGATCTGCAAGATATTTCCATATTTTCTGACGTTTCTGGGGGGAGTTCAACCCTTTGACGTTCCACGACGCTACAGTAATCATTGGATTGGTTGAACCCATCCCCCTCCCCTTGTGATCCACGGCCCCCTGGAGCATGCGTTGGTGGCCTCTCTCACTGAGATGTGATCTATCCCACCCGCCGGTGTCATGTCCTCAAAGTCTTCCCACCCATTCCCACTGAGTACCCAGGGACATAAAAAAATAGACAATAAAACCCAGACTTCACCACCAGGACCCCACCCTCCCCCCCAAAAGAACCCCCAACAAACCCCTAAACTGAAAGCCGGAGGACCAACGGGTCCACGGCTCGTGATGCTTCCAAAAGAAAGAGGAAGAATTGTGGGTAGCACGGGCAAGGCCCGCACCCCCCGATTGCCATATCATAGTGACTAGTGAGCTTTTCAATACGAGTCAGAGGAAGATAGAAAATAAAAACCTCAGTGTCCATAATGTTCGATCTTCAGTTCAAATGATCTCAGTCCAGCCGTCCCCCCAGCCAGGGTCCCATCCGGAGGGAGCACCATCGATTCCCAGGAAGATAACCCTGTCCGAGACCTCAGGGGAGCGGCAATTGTGTAGAGACGGGATCCTTATTTGGGCCTATCATGATTCATCGTGACTTCGTGACCGTGTGCCAAGGCCTGGAGCCTCTCCTGGCTCTCTCCGCCTCCGCAGGGGAGCCTGACGTGGATGCCTCTTCTGGGATAGGGAGACCAAGGATGCGAACGCCGTCGGGAAGCTCTGTCACGTGGTGTGATTTGTTTCGATACTCGAATGCGAGGCCAAAAGGGAATGTCCAACGGTAACAAATATTCTCTTCTTGTAGCTTGGCGGTGATCGGTCTCAGCGAGTGGCGTCTGGCCAAGGTGGAGGGGGCCAGATCTTGGTAAAGGGAGCACCTGTGGTCTTGAAAGGACACCTCCTTCTTCTTTCTCGCTGCAGCTAAGCTAGCCTCCTTCGTTTTAAACGAGTGTAGCTTAACCAAGACGTCTCTTGGGCGCTTGCGGCCTCCAGCCTGTAGAGTGCCCACGCGGTGGACCCGGTCCAGTTCGAGCTTCAGTTGTTGGGGGGCCAGGAGCTCCGCAAAGAGGCCCGTCACAAATGCCTCGAGATCGGGCCCCTCCGCCCCCTCCTCCAGGTCCCGGATTCGTATGTTCTCTCGCCGGGTTCTATTTTCCAAGTCCTCCGCCTTCAACAGCACTTGCTGGAGCTGGGCCTGGAGGCCCTGATGGGAGTCTTGCATTTTAGCGGTGGTCGTCGTCAGTTCTTGTGTCTGCTCCTCCACCTCCAACACTCTGGAGCCCACGGAATCCACATCCTGGCGTAGAGTCGCCATTTTCTCGGTGAGGTCGGCTTTCATCTGTTCCACGGAGGAGCGCAAGTCCTGTTTGATCTCCAGGCAGAGCTCTGCCCTGAAGTCACGGAGGGCGGCAACCAGGTCCTCACGGGTGAGCGCCATAGTCCGCGGGTGGCTGGTCTCCGCTGAGGGGATATCTTTTTCGGCAGACTTAAAGTAGCGGGAAACCTTGTTCGCAGATTTCTTGGGAGGCATAAGGTCGCCGCCCTGCAAGGTCAAGGATCCCCAGAGCTTACTACTGTGCAGGCGCTGGTGGCCCCGAGGAAATGCATGGTCGCCACACGCAGCTAAACCAGGCCTCTGCAGAGTGGACTGGTCGCCCTGTTAAGGTCAGGCAGAGAATGACACCACCCGGCTGATTGCCTCGACGCCTCTCCTCTCAGACCGATTCTTTGGGACTGCTAGTGGATGCTGATGGGTGCTCCCCTCTGATCGCCGTTCGACTCCCTCTCAAGGCCCTGGGTGCAAGGGGATCACCATCGCGTGTCCCTGACCGCCGCCATCTTAGGGTCAGGCGGGGCACTCATGGCTTACGCTCCCCGGCCCCTCATCTGGCACACGGTGCTGGAAGACGAACAAAGAGGAGACCGACCCGCTCCAAGCGTGTGCCTCAGCTGCCTCCCTGCTGCTCCTCTGCTCCCTTCATAGAGCCGCCGTCTCTCCTCAGCCGCCTTGGAGCGCTAAAATGGCGCCGGGGATATGTCGACCGCAACCCCTACCCCATCGGGTCCGCTGGACGCGGCGTCCGCCCCCGGCACCTCCTCACCGGACCGCAGAGTTGAGGGACTACTCCTCCATCCGTGGCGAGGGAAGGCACCTCCGGTGTCCACCGCCGTCGGGTATGGGAGATGGTAGAGGCTCCGTCCCGGCCGTCTACGCCATCCCGCTATTGGTCTCGGGGGTCCGGCGAGCGATCCCAAAAGGTAGGAATCTCGCCACCGCTCGTCCGCTTCTCGCTCCCCCGGGTCCCGACACCTCCTGTGATGTTGTGGGCGACAGGCAGGCCAAGCAGGGCTCACTGTGTGTGCGGAATGCTCATGGGGCAATCATCGGGGTCAGGAGCTGAAGCGGCTCACGACCGCTCAGCCATCTTACTTGGCCACGCCCCCCAAACCTTCCTTTTTAATACATATATGTCACTCCTAGGATAGACTCTGGACAGCCCAGAGAACAGGGTGCAGTGTATTTAAAAAGTAGGACATTTACTTTTAAGTTTTACATTCCTTGGTAGTGAAAAACCCTTAAATTTGTTTCACTACTGCAAGTCCTACCTCTTCCATACAACAACATTGGAGTTACCGTATTACATTTAATAAGTAATCATTTTCAAATGGGAGCAGTTAACCAGTTCATGTTTGGTGTTTTTGGAATTGTAATGAAAAATCCTCTCTCATGGCGCAGTCAGATTTTAGATTACAATTTTGAAAATGCTGCTTTTCGAAAGTTGGCATTTTCCTGCCTTAGGGCCTTATTATGACTTTGGCGGTGTGGCAGCGAACGCCACGCCAGCGCCCCACTGCCACACTGCCAAAGCCATACTGAGACCGTCTGCCGGATTCTGACTGGAATCCAGGTCAGGCAGGCCTGCTTTGGCGATCCCACAGCAGTGCCTTTAAAAGGCTTGCATGTGAGCCTTAAAAGGCACCGCAATGGGAGCGCCGAAGTGCGTTCCTGCAAGGCATGGACTGTGAAGTCCATGCCGTACGGGAACAGGGGATGCATACCTACAGGGGGCACACTATATGCCCCCCTTCATGCACCCCAGGCCCTGAGGCAACAGGGGGCCCTATTGGACCCCCTTAGTTTCCTCATCGCCACACTTTTGAAAACTGTGGCTGTGAGGAAACTCATAAAATGCTTGGCGATGCAGCAGTTGCACCGCCAGCATATTGTGACCTCTGATCACTGCGCCACCCCCACGGGATCAAGGATCCCGGTGGTAGCAGCGGTCCTGTGGTGGTCCCACCGCTGCATTCATAATACGGCAGGTGGACCACCAGTCTACCGGTCCAGGGACTGCCACCACCAGTTCTGCGTCCAGTGGACCGCCTAACTGGTAATAAGGCCATAAGTCATTTAATGCCTGTCTCTGGATCACTTGATTGGGTGAAGCTGGCAGTTGAGCTTTGTGTATTATTCCTAGACAGCCACACACAATAGAGAGCTTAGGTGTGCTTGGATGGGCCATCACTGGCAGGATGGGAGGGCGTAGATGGGACAGCCCTACTTGCACTTGAATAGGCTATTTCCTGCCTCGACACAAAGGGCTGCATACTCCTGTGGAGTTAGCCTGGAACCTGGTCAGGGAAGGCTAGAAACCTTTGCACTTCAAAGGGAGACCTCTAGAAGCTTCTTCCACTTCAAAGAAAGGCCCAGGTAAAAATGTTGGACCTCAGACACCAACTCTTCAGTACACTTCTAGACCTGTGGAGACTCTGCCAGGAAGTAGGACAGCTGTGCTGGACTGCCACTCTGCTGGTCTGCTTCTCTAAAGGACTGCTGCCCTGCTGTGTTGACCTGCTGCCTGCAGCCCTCTTGCCTCGGTGAGAAGGACTGGGCCTGCATCTGTTGAGCCCAGGACCCCAAAGTGACTCCAAGGGTTAGTTGGCTGGCCTCCTGACTAAATTCTCAAGGGCAGAAGGCTCCAGCCACCTTGAACCTTGTGTGAAGAATTCCCAGACGCAGGCCCTAGCATCGCAAAACTCTCGTTATGGTAGCCTCGATGATTACACTGGTTCTTGCATCACAGCCTCTCAGCTCCTTGGAACCAATGCATCACCTCGACTGTGCAATGCATACTCGACGCTTCACTTCACATTGCAATCCCTCGTATTCGGGATCCTCGACAATGATGCAGGACCTTGCATCACAGCTCCTTGGAACCAACACATCACCTCTTGTTCAGCAGATCAAACTGGGGGTCCCTGTAGCCGGCCTGCCCTCCATCACGGTTGGCCTGAAGTTGTGACTTTGTCCTGGTCTAGTGCAATCGGATATCCACAGTTGGCGCTTTATGTTTCTTGCAGCTATTTTTACTGAAATCTTTAAACCTACATATCTCCTCTTCTACTGATGGAGTTTTGTCATTATTGTGTTGATTCAGTGATGTCATCAGATCTGAGGAGGAACATGGCAACAGGCTAGACGCCGATAGCAGCGTGCTCCGGAATGCCGACTGATTGAGTCACATGCAGTGGCTGTTTTCAAGTGCAATAGCACCCTGGACGAGTTTAATGGTCTAGAGAGACAACTGGGAACACTTTCAACTGTAATCTACTTTTTTACTTTCTTGCATTCACTCCTCACACTTACCTGGGTCCTCAGCTTCTCGGATGTGGTTCCCCCAGTGGTGCAATGTGCTTTCACCGTGGGGGACGGCGCCAGCCATGGTGAAGCGTGGAAGAGCATGTTGCAGCGCATGCTTGCTTTCGGGTTAGCTGAGGCAGTGGTAGAACTAGCTACAGAGTGTATGAGACACTCAGCCAGCACAGATGAAATCCAAGTAGCATGGTAAAGCGAATTTCGGGCCGTACTTCAGCTCACTTGCCTCAGTCACTCAGCAGGTGGGGATATCTGACCTGCTGTGGGAGATGTTAGTCCAGCGAAGGCTTTTGCCGGGTCGGAAGGGAGAAACGGACTATGCCGACAGTGTGCAGTGAAGTGTGCAGGGGACTAAGGAAAGGTGACTTACATCTCTGACTGCCAATTTTGATAACAAACCAGAAAATAGATACACTTTTAGATCAGCGCGTCAGGTTGCCCCGGGTAGCATGCAGGGCCCAGGAGGAGTGTCTAAGCTAAATTTAAGGAGGAAACCCCCCCCAAGGATCTCAAAGGCACAAGCCAGGCTAAGCAGAGGAGGAAAAGATAGACGGCGTGAGCTGGGGTCTAAGGCATTGCTGAAATAGCCTATTCCTTCCTTAAATTCTTTCTTCAGAGTTATGGAGATCAGAGATAAAAGCCCTGCATTACAGGATAGTCAGGCAGCTTCTGAGGCAGTCAGCAGTTGCAGAATGGAGGAAAGGGTCCCGTCGCAGGTTGATTTAGTCGTGAGCACAGTCCCTGTGAAGATTTCGAGTTCTTGTACAAGAGACCAGTTTAAATGATAATGGAACTTCTGCAGCAACAGAGTCCACTACCCCTGCCTCCTCTGCTTCCCCTGAATAACAGGACTGGGAGCAGCTAGATCAGGCTCCTCTGCAAGTAAGTGATGAAGCAGCACATAATGCGAAGCAGTTTGAGTTTAGCTGATGTTAGAAGTCAATCCGAGGGAATGTCCTGAAGGCAAGAAGATGGTAACATATAAGTTTGGGAGGGTTCCTCAGAGTGGTCCACAGGGTTTGCGATCAGTTCAGAAACAAAAAATCATCCTCATATCACACTGCAGTTGTGATTTTGAGTGGCGCAAAGAATGAAAGAAAACGTGTGAGGATGTTTGGGTCATCATATATCCAAGATGGCTTCCACAGTTGAAGTAATTACATGGAATGTGAATGGCTTATGAGGGGGAAGTAAGCGTAGTTTGGTGCTAGAATTCTTAAAAGTTGCAAAGGCTCAGATTATCATCCTGCAGGAGGCACACTTAGCAGAGCAGGAACGTAAATCTGTCTTAAAAAGTTGTTCTTGAGTCCAAGAGGGCATCTTGGAGCAACAGCAGAGGCGAACGATTAGAGAGTGGTTGTTAGTCCTAGCGGGCAAACTGTCTAAACTAGCAAAATACTGCTGGCACAAATATGTACAACACAGGAAGAATACCACACCCTACTGGAGAAGCGTAATTTAGACTCCACCTTTACACGTTACAGAGATGCAATTATATATGTGCACCTGACATTAAATTCACTGTGTGCCTTACATTTTATCAACATGATTGAAGCATTTAAATGCATTACTGAAATGTATTCACTGTAGAAACTTCAGATTTATATACGTGTTTGCGCTAATGTTTAGTTTAAACACAAATCATGTATTCTTTATTATGTTTTGCACTTACACTTCAAATTATAATACATATGTAACATGTAGTCTTTTGCTCATGTTTTGCAGTTCATTTAAAGTTGCACTTGTGCATGTATAATCATGTATTCGAAGTTTACATTAAATGCCCATTTAAGTTAGCCTGACTACAGGCCTCAGTTGAAATGCTTTTTGCTTCGCCAGAATGTTTTCCCCTTTTCCCTTGCAGGTCCATTATCATGATTTACATTAGCTAGTGAAAGGTTTATTGTCTGTATTAGACTGCTGATAGAGAGGCCTGGGACAGATTTGGCAGTGAACGTGGAGGAATGATGGTTGAGAGAATTTTTCTGTTCACCATGTACCAGACTGGCAATTTGTTCAAGGCTGAGAACAGCAGCCTTTAGGCCTGATTAAGATCTTGGTGGACAGGGTACTCCATCACAAACGTGACGTATATCCAATTCTCAATATTACAAGTTCTATTGGATATAATGGAATTGTAATTTGGAGGACAGGATATCCGTTACATTTCTGACGGGGGAACTCTGTCCACCAAGATCGCAATCAGGCCCTTAGTCTGATGCGTAGGGAATTCAGAGCTGTGTTGTAGATACACTCGCATAGTGCTCTGATTGCTTATTGGTGGTGTGAACAAAGATAATATGCTTGAATCTCATTTTCCTTTATATTAGTGCTTATATAGTTTTGAGAGAGTGTTGTTGGAGTTAGGCTTTAGGAGAGCTTTGCTAGACTTATAGAGGTACAAACCTCTCTACTTGCCTTCTTCTTGCATGTGTGAAGCTTTATGCTAAACACTTCTTTCCTTTTTTTTTTTACTTCTATTGAAGTCTGATCATGCTGACACCTACCTTTTGTATTGCTCCATAATTAGAAACCCTTGATAGATGATTTTGTATTTGACCCATGTCAGAGTAGAAAAGGGAAGTTTCTTTACAAAATGTCAATCCACTTTTATTTTCTATTATTTGCTTGTGGCTGTCACAGTTCTGTATCTCATTTTATTGTGTCTCAACCAACTGAGATATTTTGCTTTGCCAACTGTACTAATGTACTTATTGAATCTGCATATGACTTGTGTATTGACAGGATTGATTGGTAATCCAAATAAAACCCTTTAATCATATTCATTGAGTTCTGACCCTCATTGAGGAGTCACATAGGTTTCACAAGTTAAATTGTGTTGTCAATGTTTTCTCCCTATTTAATGCTTCATGTCAGCTACAAAGGTTCATCGAATCCATTGAGTAAAACCTCGAAGACTTGACTGAGAGATCACATTTGTAAGACCCTGGATGCTCCAGCAAGATAGTATCTTGTCGAATCGTTAGCTACTGAAACAAAGGAAGTTAGTGTATCTTCTGTAGAAATTCAAGACTTGCTCAAACACAGCCTCAACCCTTAGAGCCCATGTCTCAATTCCGAGGATCAGCGGAGTTCCAGAGGTTTGGAAAAGAGTTGTAACAGCCACGGAGTGAGTATTAATAGGGTCGCGCATTGTAATTGTTAATGTCAAACGTGTGGTATTTTGCTGAGATTGCGTGGTGTGATGCGTTGATGTTTTAGTTGTGGTATAGATGTGAATGTGCTTAATGTTTAGCAGTTGAAGTTGTTATCGGGCTGGATGTAGCCTAAGATCCCTGGATAGAGATAAAGAGTGTAGAACACACTATGGGGCCGATTCCGATTCGGGTCGGAAATCTCTCCGACCGAGCCGGACCCGGAGAGATTTCCGACCGAATCGGACCCTAGCAGCCCGACCGAACGAGTACGATGCGCACGTATGTCATCGGACTCGAGTCGGTCGGACTCCCATTGAAGTCAATGGGAGCCTGTCGTACAACGCGTACGCGGGCTCCCATTGACTCAATAGGTGCGAGGCGGACAAGGGCGCCCCTTACAGCGTGTACGCGGCGAAGCGACTCGCGCCGTACACGCACAGGTAGGGGGGACCCATGGGTCCCCCCTGTGTGCGACTTGCGCGGCTACGCGTACAGGGGGGTCCGACACGGACCCCCAAAGTACGGCTCCGACTGCTTCTTCGAGCCGGACGGCACCAGTCGGTCGGACTGCTCGCGGCGCGCATCGTACTTGCCCGGCCGGGGAACGTCTCCATTGCGAGGTGCGCAGCGCATCCGTGCGAGTCGGTCGGTGCGGTTGGGACCCGCGATCGAGTCGGTCGGCGAATTCGCACGCGCTCGCATCGTACTCGCTCGGCCGGACGCACGTACGAATCGGTCGGGAATAAGGGCTCCGAATCGGATCCGGTTCAGCCGAATCCGATTCGGTGCCCTACATGCCGAGATCGGAATCGGCCCCAATATTGTAATTGTCTGCTAAGTTTGGTGGTGCTAGTCGTAAGGTGCTCACGGCTGCACAATTGAGATAGGGACTTGTACCTTTTGGTGGGAGTAAGGTGTGGTTGGTGTAGTGGATCATGTTGCGCAAAGGAGAAGCTGCATTGATCCGGGTTATTCCCGCTGGTTAAGGTTTCACTCGAGTGTGTGTCTGAGTAGGTCGGAAAGGGTTGCTTCGAACCGTTTCTTGTGTGATTGAATATGATTTTTTTTTAGTGGAGCAGACAAAGTTATTTGTTGAAATCGCTTTGTGTTTTGTTGTGCATGCTTAGTGCTGAGAGAAGAGTGAGCTTGTGAAAATTATAAAGGACCGTGAACTGCTGCGAGGTGTGAGAACTATGTCATAATGTGCCTCGCTGAGATTGGTCGGTTGGTGTTTGTGCCTCGCTGTTATTGGCTGATACCTCATTGAGTGTTGCGCTACTATTAGCTGTTGACGTTGAACGAGAACTGTGGGTAAAGAAATTATTTCCTAGTTTGAGACAATATTTCTACTGTGATTGTTGATATTATTGCTTGAAAATTAAGTCTTTCAAGGCTATACAACATCTGTTTAGGGTAGATGTGAGAGTCACTGTTAGAAAACGAGAAAAGGCGCCGCCAGAAGACACAACAGGTCATTATTTGGCCATAAATGTTGGGCTACACACATGCATTTGGTTAAGTCAGTAGCATAAAATCACTGAGAAACAGGGTGTGTTGATGTTTCCACGCTATGGTACATTTAATTTGCAAATTATTGAAAATCTGAGAAGGGTATTGTACAAGATGAAGCCACCTCTTAGACCCGCACAGTTTAAGGCACTTGATGCCTGGGAGCATGAAGCTCATGTCAGAGAGAAAGAGAAATAGCAGGGTAGAGTCAAAAAGGCAGTACATACTTGTGCTAAAGCTAGATGGGATGCAGAACAACGAAGGTGGAGAACTGACATGATTGAAGGAGCTAGGTTATACCATGCATTGACGAGCGAGGAACCTGCGAAAGAGAAAAAGAAAAAGAAAGTAAAAGTAAAGAATACAGAGGGACTGGATGAAGATAGTGATACTGATTCTAGTGGTGACTTTTTTGGATGTGTTGTTGTCAACCCGTCCACTACCTTATAGTGAGACCCAATTTGCAGGAATGAATGGTATTATTACCGGTGGAAGCTCAGAAGGAGCCACCACCCCAGAAACTACAAATCAGAACCTTATGGGAGAGAGTTCAGGAATCCGTGCTTCTGTTAACTCCATTGTTTCTAATACCTCAGATGCAATTACTGTTCCGGTTACGATTGGTCCCGCAGTACCTTTTTACAAACCTGAGTCTTCAGAAACCAAGCCACAAACTTTGATGGTTCCCACTGGAGTAAATACGTCAACTACTGTTCCTGTTATTCCCAGATGGCGAGGAACAGGAACAATTCCTTTAGTTTTGAATATGGTGACTTCACCATATGTTGCTCCTGTACCATCAGTAATAAATCAGACAGGACGTACTCCTAGAAAGGAACCATCTCAGAGGTCGCAAAAATCTCACATGTCCATTGGGAATTCACCTCAGTGTATTACAAGCAGTGGTCCCCAAGTAGTGGTTACACCCAATACTGCTGGAGAACAAAATGGTGTTAATTCAGAGGGATTAGATGATTTGATCAGGTTTTTCAATGGGTCCCCAAGAGAAGCTGAGACTTCAGGAGTGAGTAGAGCTATCCAATCTCCGGGAAGGGAGAATGCGATAAATGTGATCAAAATAAAGGTAGAATTGGATGAGAATTCCTATCAAGAAAATTAGCTCATATACATTTTCAAAGACGTTACCAAACTTGCAGGATAAGCTAATGATAAGCTGTCTGAATTGGCTCAAAAAAATGATGTGGATTTACGTTGAACTATCCCTGCAAAAAAGTTACTGTATATGCTTTGACAAAAATGACACAAACAGTATGAGAACATCAGGAATGAAATTGCAAATTAGAGAATTATTTGCTAGCATTCGAAAATGGAGTGAATTAAACAAATGGAAAGGGAGATGGGCAAAGAGGAAAGATAGGGAGAGCTGCTCCGGCTTTGATAGGTTTGGAAGATGCTTCAATTTTTCCATTGAGGGAAGTGCCTGGTGGAGGTTATGTTCACGCACCAAAGAGTAGGAGTGATCTTGCGTCATTCACAAATGATTTCCCCAAACTGAGAGATAAGCCAGTGGCATGGTACACCCAAGTTGATCGATTTGTGAAGATTTCACAGGTATTGTGGATAGATTTGAATACCCTTTGTGACATTGTGGTACAGCGTGACTTGTGGGCAGAATGTAAGGTAGCTGTACAGTGGCCAGAGAAGCTGCCACGGAGAAATCCGATATCATATGCCCCTTCGCCTCTGGTGATGAAAAAGTATCAACAGATGATTAATATTTTGAAGGGAAAGCTACTGGCAAAAGACATTGATTGGGTTAAGATTGACAGCACGACGCAAGAGGTTAAAGAGACAGTGCATTCTTTTTATGAGAGATTGTTGCAGGTGTTTATATAGCACACTGGAATGGAGAATCCTGAATCCAAAGATATGGGAAGTTTTGTGTCCCGGTTTGTGACAGGATTGAGACCTGAAGTTAGCTCAATGATTCAGCAGCATTAAGTTTGTTAGCAGAACAAGTCAATCAATGAGATTCTGAGGTACACAAAATATCGTAATGATGAATTGGAAGTAAACAGAAACGGTTGAAGGAGAAGTTGATGTTGGTGCAAATGAAAGCAGCACAGAGCGGAAGTCAGAGTCAACCATACATAGGGAATGATGGTGCTATGCAAGGTAAATATACGCAGGGAGTTCCTGTGATGCAAGCGGGAGATAGTTATCCACAACAGGGTAAAAGATCTTGGGCCAGATGTACGACCCTAAATTGCATGCGCAAACAGGTTTGCGACCCGTTTGCGCAAGCAAAATAGCCCAGGGCCATGTACAATTCCTAAATAGCGAGTCGCAATTTATTTGCGACTCGCTATCTAGGAATTGCGAGTCGCAATAAGGAAGGGACGTTCCCTTCCTAATTGCGTCTGCAAATCAATTTACGAATATTTTGTGACCGCAATTTCGGTCGCAAAACACTCGCAAATTACCACCCTCTTCAAGAGGGTGGTAATGCAGTCGCAATTTGGAAGGGGTCCCCAGGGGACCCCTTCCACTTTGTGACTATCTCTAAAAATATTTTTTAAGGGCAGGCAGTGGTCCCAGGGACCACTACCTGCCCTTAAAAAACTGAAACGAAAACGTTTCATTTTTTTTTTTTTAAATGCATTCCGTTTTCCTTTAAGGAAAGCGGGCTGCATTTAAAAAGAAAAAAACTGCTTTATTTAATAGCAGTCCCAGACATGGTGGTCTGCTGAGCCCAGCAGGCCTCCATACCTGGGAGGGCCTGTCATTCCCAATGGGCTCGCAAATTGCGAGAGGCTTATTAATATTAATGAGCCTCGCAATTTGCGACCCCATTGGGAATCGCAAACAGTGTTAAACACACTGTTGTACATGGCAAATTGCACCTCGCAAATTGCGACATGCAAATGAGTCGCAATTTGCGAGGCGCAATTTTGCTGGTCGTACATCTGGCCCCTTGTGTCCAAATTGATCTGAGTAGTGGAATTGATGTTGTCACGTTAAAGAAAACAAATCCATGTCATTACTGTAACAAGTTAGGGCATTGAAAGAGGGAATGTCATCTTAATCCCAATAAAGTGATGAATGAGAATCAAGTCCAGAATTCAGAGTTTGAACAGACACAGGTTAATAAGCCTGTACAACAACAAAATGTGCCAAGACCAGGAATACAAAGCCCCAATATACAACAAGTTCAAGTGATGAAAGAGCTTCAAGACCCGATTCCACAGCAAAATGCAAATGCCCCCAGATTAACTTTTAGTCAGAATTCCTTCCAGAACGAGAAGCCATTTCAGCAGTTTCCCATGTTTGACACACTTGAGGGTTATGGTTCAGATCAGTCACTGTGATGGTGCCTGAGGGGGGGAGGAAGATTGCGTGTTTGGCGCAGTCTTAGAGGTAGACCAGAGTGGTCTATTCATAGTAAGTGAGGTGAATGGCCACTCCGTATCATTCGTGATTGATACCAGTGCTACCCGTTCCACTGTTAGAACAGCAGACGTTCCAGACCTACCCCTCTCGGGGAAAAAATCCAAGTTATAGGAGTTGCAAATAAACAAATAACAAATCCAGTGACACAAGAACTGCCTGTCAAAACAGTGTCCCTTGAAAAGAGGCACCAGTTTGTGGTGTGTGATTCTAGTCCTATAAATCTTTTAGGATGTGATTTCTTGTGCAAGTTAAAAGCAGGGAATTCTAGACATTGTAGCTTTTAGCAAGAAAAGCAGCCTGGCTTCCACAAAACCATTCATGGATCTAAAATGAATTGGAGTTTTAAAATAATGTCCAAAAGGCTGAAAGTCAGTATATGGACATAGCAGAAGGTCCAGGAAGTGTATTCAAACACTGGCAAGTCTCACAGGCCGGCCCCTTAGTATCAGGCATGAGAGTGCAGGGATTGAATCATGACTAAAGTTGACAATGGTGGTGTTTATTGGACAGCATGCTTGTTGCATGCTGGTTGCCAGTGTCATGTGTTGATGGGTAAATGTCCACATTAAACTGTGGGAGTTTAACTCACTGGGTGTGTACTTTAATAGGCTTCTTTCTATTGCACTTCTATATGATTTTATATACGCTTCTATATTTTTAAATGCATTTGTTTCCTATATTAGGCTCTAAAGAGGGCCGACCATTTTTGGCTTTCGTCACCCATTCTTGAAAGTAGTCTCATGTACTTTATGGACGTAAAGAGACTGAGGGCCAGATGTACGACCCTTTTTTGCGGCCGCAAACGGGAGATCATACCGTTTGCGACCCCGAAAACGGGTAATGGCATGTATAAATGCTATTTTGCGAGTCACTGACTCGCAAAATAGCATTTACGACTCCCGCTATTAGGAAGGGGCGTCCCTTCCTAATAGAGAGTCACCATGCCATGTACAATTGTTTTGCAACCACATTTGCGGCCGCAAAACACTCGCAGGTTATCACCTACTTCAAGAAGGTGGTAATCCACTCGCAAACGGGAAGGGGTCCCCAGGGGACCCCTTCCCCTTTGTGAGTATGTGAGAAAATATTTTTAAGAGCCGGCAGTGGTCCCAGGGACCACTGTCTGCCCTTAAAAAAATGAAACTGAAAAGTTTCATTTTCTTTTTTAAATGCATCCCGTTTTCCTTGAAGGAAAACGGGCTGCATTTAGAGAAAAAAAAGGCCGCTTTATTTATATGCAGTCCCAGACATGGTGATCTGCTGACCCCAGCAGGCCACCATCCCTGGGAGTGCTAGCCATTCCTAATGGGGTCGCAAATTGTGCATGCCTCATTAATATTCATGAGGCATGCAAATTGTGACCCCATTAGGAATCGCAAACAGTGTCTGAGACACTGTTATACATCCCAATTTGCGAGTCGCAAATTGCGAGTCGCAAATGCAATGCAAATTGCGAGTCGTACATCTGGCCCTGAAACACCAATGAAATATTCATTTCAACCCTAGTACACCATACAACTCATCTATACAATAAATAACACAAGGATTATTTTATGGGCTATAAAATAGTTGAGTGGATTCCTCACTAACCAAGGCCAGAACCTTATGAACTCTGGTATATATCTCAGTGGCTTTTTTAATGGGTGTGCAGTTACAGTGACCCTTTGATGTACAATGTTGCTTTAGCATTGAAAAAAACTCCCAATGTTGAATAAAGATGTACAATGCTGATTTAGTACTGAAAAAAACCCACAGTATTGAAGAAACTGCATATAATTAATAACCATTCATTCTAACGAGAATTTCTAATTAAGTGTGCCTCAGTACATTTTATATATATTTATACATCATTTGCTTTATACTTTAATTGAAATCAGTGTTTCTATTCCTTTGGCACCAATCGTATAATTGTTTGTAGTAATTGTGCAAGTACTCTTTGAGGAATCCCTTGTATGCGTTGTAACCAGTCTCAGGAGAGATCTGCCTGTGAGTGCTGGAGCCCAAAAGGGCTCTCCGTGATGGTTCAGACCTTTACATACACCCACTTACTAATAGTACCATGGGGAATTCTCCAGGTTCCGGAGAGGTCGATGGACCTTTTCCACTGTGTGGAGAATTAGAGCTCCCTGCGGAATAAAGTCATCAAAACACCATGGACATTTATAATTTACGATGAGTCAATGATGAGAGGTTAAAGTAGTTTTAAAGGCTTTATTTTATCTATAAGGTTAGAATCTCAAATATCTTTATTCAGTTTAGTAATTTACAGAAATAAGAGATTAGAAATCATTAATCAAGATGTGTTCTACAAAGAAACCCGGTAAGCTATCTAAGTGACCCATTCAAAATAAGAACCCATAAAGGGTTGCGTTGGAAAAGAGCGGTAAATGAGGGTCGAACTTCTCATGAAGAGTAGTTCTGGAAACTCAGCAGAGTTTCCCACAATTGCAATAGCAACTGTTTTAGAATAGCTATCTATGCAGTAGCATTGATCACAAATTTTATAAAGGAGTCACCTCAAGAGATCTAAAGGAATCAACTCTCCATGAAGATGTGTCTCGGGCAGAGGAGAAATCCAGCAGCAAGACTATCGGACGGGTAACAGGAAAGTAGAGGTGTGGTGTCTAACTAGCTAGGAACACTCGTTATTATAACTTTCTAATACATGTATGAATAATTGAAGACGCCTTCACTCGATGTCCAATAAGAACAGCTCGTAAGGTGGTGTTGTCAGTCATACAATGCATCTCCTCCAGATTCCCACAGTCTGCACTCTTGTCATTTGAATTGATACAGTTTTCTAGCATAATTGTTACTCTTACCTAAGCTAAAGACACACTATGAGTTTCAGCGCAGAAACGAAGGCTAGTCAGCAAAAATGAAAACATATATCAAGATAATTTGAAGAACCATTTATAAGTTTACATCACCCTTTGTTCTTTACAGTTTCAATAAGTCTATTGATCTTAGTGGAAACGATCTAACATGGGGTGAGAGGAACTAAATGAACATAATATTAAAGTCAGCACATTTCTAAGATGACATTAATATTAGGCTGTGGCACAGAATACTTTACTATGAGCAAAGTTCGAAAAGAAAACCTCGAGCCTAGTCACTGCACAGGCTAAAGTATAGTTGCTTGGTGCAAAATATTTGAAAACATGCAATTATAAATGAAGCATTTCTCATAAAATCTTTCATGTCTACATTTGTCACTCTACAATACATTTTGGTTTTATTTATTTGTTCTTCTAAAAGCATTCACACATTTTGTGTCATTTCTAAAACAGGCATTTCATTTGTATTTAAACATGTTCTAAATTGCATTTCTAATATGCTAAAATATGTCAGATTCTCAATATGTGATCATTTCTCCCATTAGCACTGAAGGAAAGAAGCCCTTTCGTCTTCTTGCCCAGCAGAGAACAGAGAGAAAGATCTCCCTAGGCCACAGCATCTCAGAAGTAGTTTCTCAATAGCACCAAGGCTCTGGTGAACTCAATTTGGTGAAAAAGCTGTAGCAGCAATTATTATCAGCCGTATGAAAATGAAGGTTGGTGTTTTTGATTATCACTGTGATGTGATGACCAAAAAAGAGATTTGCGTTGATACATACTCCAAGTTTTTAACTGCTGTTGCAGGGGTTGGGGTAATACCAAGCATCCAGTTGAAGCGAAGACTGAAGTGAGGGAATATCTAACTTTTTTACTTGGGTTGCTCTCCTTTATTCATAAATGAAGGTGCTTGTGGAAGGTGGTGATATTTTCCCAGTTTTGCTTGTGAGTCCCACTTGGATATGTGGTTTGACCTTCCCTGTACATTTGGTGTTCAAAATTGCAGCCTCTTTTGGCACTTTCTTAGTAAGTTTGAGCAGCAATCTTCCCTGCGTGATATGCTGGTGTGGAAATATGGTTCTGGGGGGTACAGAAAGCAATATTATAAGATTGCCCAGATTTACTATACAATTACATGTGTTTTCTCGTGGGTAAGTGTCCTTTCACAGCACGAAGTGCCACAAATGTCAGCAAATGTCAGCTTCAATCAACTTTCTGGAGCAAAATAAGATTTCCCTGCAGAGGCTCATATGAAAGGGAGCAAAATAGCTTCACCTCAAACTCGTTGACAATATGCCTGTGAAACAATACTGTTGAAGCTTTGTCACAGGTTCATGGAGATAAACTCGCTATAATGAAATGGAAACAACTAGTATTTAACTGATACTTAAAGTGAGTCTTGAGGAAGCTAAGAGGAATTATTTTTACTTTTGGAATCACTGGAACTGTAATGTTGCAATTGGCATTTAGACACCACGGAAGAAATGTATACCACATATTAATAAAGAAGCAGTCTTGAGAATGCTCAGAGAGCGCCTCAAAACTGGTGTTTGGCTTATTGTGTTTCTGATTAAGCAGTTTGTAATAACAGTAAAAGAAGATTACTAAATTGAAATTATACTTTTCACTGGATAGAATGATTTGATTTCTGATCAGTGATGTTAAGGGAGTGAATAATGGATGTCAAGGACTAATTTATATTTTATGAGCTTGAAACATAGATAAAGAGAAGCTGAATCTTACTTCAGGAGACCTCCCACAGTGGTACAATTCCTGGAATACTCAAATGTGAAAAATGTATGCATGTGAGATTTTCACTAGCTGGCAAAAAAAGCATGTGATAATGATGCACAAAGGTGCATTTGCACATGTAACTATTTTTTCTCCACAGGAAATTATTTTTCCTTTGTAGAAAACACCCTTTTACCCTACACTTCCAATAAATATAGGGAGTTCCTTCCCACGCCTTGGAAAGTGACCTATAAGAGTACATTTGAAGTGTGGAAAACTGCATCCAAATACTTGGTGTGAAATGTGGGTCTGTCTCAATTATCACTGCAAGGAGCTGCCTGGCTCCATGAGGCCAAACACTGTGGGGTCGATTCCGATTCGGGCCGGAAATTTCTCCGACCGAGCCGGACCCGGAGAGATTTCCGACCGAATCGGACCCGTGCAGTCCGACCGAACGAGTACGATGCGTCCGTATGTTATCGGACTCGAGTCGGTCGGACTCCCATTGAAGTCAATGGGAGCCGGTCGTACAACGCGTACGCGGGCTCCCATTGACTCAATGGGTGCGAGTCGGACAAGGGCGCCCCCTACAGCGGGTACGCGGCGAAGCGATTGGCGCCGTACACGCACAGGTAGGGGGACCCATGGGTCCCCCTGTGTGCGACTCGCGCGGCTACGCGTACAGGGGGTCCGACACGGACCCCCAAAGCACGGCTCCGACAGCTCTTACGAGCCGGAGTGCGCGGCTCGGTCGGACTGCTCGCGGCGCGCATCGTACTTACCCGGCCGGGAAACGTCTCCATTGCGCGGTGCGAGTCGAGTCCGAGCGAGTCGGTCGGAGCGGTTCGAGCCGGGAGCGAGTCGGTCGGAGCGGTCGGGACGCCCAGACGAGTCGGTCGGCGATTTCGCATCGTACTCGCTCGGCCGGACCCGCGTACGGTTCGGTCGGGAAACAGGGCTCCGAATCGGATCCGGTAAAGCCGAATCCGATTCGGAGCCCTACCGGCCGAGATCGGAATCGGCCCCTTAATGTTGACATTGTGTCAGTTGTTTTTTATTTA
Organism: Calotriton arnoldi; assembly: GCA_963921515.1. NCBI lineage: Eukaryota > Metazoa > Chordata > Amphibia > Caudata > Salamandridae > Calotriton > Calotriton arnoldi. The sequence continues at coordinate 1,028,024 of CAWUFW010004360.1, forward strand.
TGGTACAAATATGAATAGACTGTGCCGTTGCTGCATACTTTAAGTTCAGGCTTAGTTTTGTTAAATTAAATTACTACGAAGCAAATAGCTCAAGGCTTAGAAAAAAGACTGCAGGCTAGTAGTCTCATGATTCAAATCCTGGTCCCTAGTTTGATATTCATTTGTTTTTAAAAAAAATGGATGTATTTAGAATTGTTATAAAGTCCTTTATTTTTTTATGTTTGTGATTTCTGTGGGAGTTCAAATCCCTAAGATATATTACTTGAGCCATGGTTGGCTAGTATGGGCAGAGATGACGAAACGAAGGAGAATGAGAAATTTAAGAAAAAGCCTAGTTTTTTTTTTTAGATGCCTCAGTCGCCAGTTCTGTTTTGAATGCGATATTGTCATCTTTCTAAAATGTTATTGCCGATTTTGGCACCTGAGTCGCAAAAGCTATATCTGACTCTCTAACCTCTGTGTAGCAGACATACCCCCAACATACTAGCATGTTATATACGGGAAATATATACATCGTCATAGTGGGACGAGAGTTCCAAAAACTGGGTACATTGTGTTTTTTGTAATTTCCCACAATAATGAGAGCGATGGTAATGGTGACAGTTCAATACGGGAAGGTGACGTTGACATGGGGTCACTGTGGCTATCCCCAAAACTGGTGGCATTTGGTGGGTCAAACACAAGGCCTTTTGATGAGATCAATATTTAGGTTTTAGATCTGTTTTATTATATTCAATTGAAAAGTAGGAGATACAGTAGCACCCAAACTACATCCTCTGGCCGGTGGTGCTTCATTTAACTGCTAGGCGTGTAGGTAGCATAGGAGGGGAGGTTCAAAGCAGACAAAGATAGAAGAGGAGACAGGAAGGGTACTGCATGTAAAAAGGGGGGAACAATACAATTCTGAACCTGCACTGGCAGAAGTATGTGAGAAAGCCATCACAAGGGGCTCAGTGTGAAGCGGAGTCACCTGACGAGGTTAATTGGAGTATCCGCAAATAGTGCAGCTAGGACAGTTTGCGGTGTTCCTCAGAGAGGTATTGAATACAAGGTTGCCACTTTCTGTCAAATAGAGGGAAGTGGTGTGTAGCGACTGCTGTTAACTTTTCCATTCCCAATATTTCCCATAGTTTGTGCAGCCAGTCTAAGTGTGTAGGTAGGACCTCTTTGCCCCATTTGCAAAGGAGAACTTGTTTAGCTGCTCCCAGTGCCAGAGCAATCGCTTTACCTCTACATGATTTTAACAGGTATGTGAGCGGATTAGGGAGACCCAGAAGCACATAGCTAGAAAATCTTCAGGAACATCTCCTTATTATTGGAGTTGAGGGCGCAAGTCTGAGCACGGTGTAAAATATCATTCCACTCTCTGTCCGTAAAGAGACGCCTGCGCTCCCCCTCCCATCTAGTTTGTGCAGTGTATTTCAAAGGAGTCTGAGCGGTAAGAAGAAAGGCGTATATATCAGACAAAATTTTCTTATCGGATGAGCGTGTAAGAAGCCACTTCTCAAAGGGCGTGAGCACCCGGCTATCATGTTTACGGAGCCAGCGCTGCATCACCCAGTGAGCGACCACTAAGTATTGCCAGCGTGCCGTGTCGGGGAGGCTATAAGATGACTGAGGCGTTGGAAAGTCCATAAGGCCATCTACATCAAATTGGTCCCCTATTCGCTTGCAGTTAGACTCCTACCAGGCTGCGAACGCCGTCCCCTTTGCAGCTGGCGGGAAGTCCGGCTTGCCTACTAACGGCGTTTGCGGGGATAAAGGAGTAGATAGGCCACGTTTCAGCTGTACTCTGTCCCAAACCAAAACTGTGGCTCGCACCACTGGGGAAACATATACTCCTGCTGGTCTATGAGGCTTCAGGAGCCAGGGCACCTTCCAAATGTGAATACCAGCGATAGCCTGGTCGCTGAAACACCAATGTTTTTCAGTGTAGGGTCGGGACACTTTCACCATATATCGTAGCTACAGGGCTTGATAATAGCATCATAGGTTCGGGACTCCCAGTCCTCCAGCCAACAGTGGAAGATAGGCACCGGCCCTGGCTATCCTTGCACGCTTGCCCTCCCAGTTAAAGTCCCAGATAAAGGATTGTAGCTTATCTAACATTCGTGGAAGAGGTTGTAGGGGTAGGGCTTGCATTAAATAAAGAATTTGGGCAAAAGCGTCATCTTGACTGCTGCTACTTGTCCTTACCAGGAAAGGCCATGGCCCTTCCATTTTGTAAGGTCAGATCTCGTGTTCGCTAAGAGCTCTCCATAGTTGTGGGCAGCCGTGGCTATGGACGTGGAGTAGATCTGTAGACCTAAATATGATAGTCACTTGTCCATCCACCTAAAGGGAAACTGGGAGATAAGGTGGGCCCTCACCAGATCAGGAATAGTTCAATTAAGAATGGAAGATTTTTGCAATTTAGTCTTAAAACTCGATGCTCCACTAAAAGTGGCTAGCTCCGCCATCAAGGACTGTAAGGTGGTGTCTGGGTTGGTTAGAGTCAAAAGCACATCATCCGCGTACATCATGATTTTGTGCTCACTACCACCCATTTGGATGCCCACGATTTGGGGTTTGCCACGGATTCGCTCTTTGAAGGGCTCCATGTACGAAGCAAAGAGCAGAGGCGATAGGGGACAACCATGTTTGATTTCCACGGGTAATGGTGAAAGGTGCAGACAACACTCCATTCACTCGCACCCTGGCTCCAGGAGAGGTGTAGCAGCAATGAACCCATTGGCAAAATCATGGGTCGAAGCCCATACCCTCCAGGACTAAAAGTAGATAGGGCCAGTGAACCCGATTGAATGCCTTTTTGGCGTCAATCGACAACAGAAGGGCCAGCACAAGCGTGCGCTGCACCTTATCCAGTAAGTGGCACAACTGTTTCGTGTTGTCACTACACCTTCACTCCGAAACAAACCAGGCTTGGTCAGGGTCAACTAACCCCTGAACATAGGAAGCCAATCTGTGGGCCAGAATGCTTATGAAAATCTTTGCATCTACATTCAAAAGAGAAATTGGTCAGTAGGACGCACAGTATTTGGGATCCTTGCCTGCTTTGGGGATCATAGTGATAGTTGCTAGGCACATTGACTCTGGCAGTGCCCCACTTGCCCTAAACGTGTTGAAAAGTTGTGCTAATATGGGGGCTAGCTGTGTACTAAAGGTTTTATAAAATTCAGCACCATAGCCGCCTGGGCCAGAAGCCTTGCCAGGTTGTAAACTTTTAATTGCTGCCAGGACCTCTTGCAGTGTGATGTCTGTGTCAATGGCGGCGAATGTGGCTGGCGGGATCATAGAGGGGGGGCCTGTGACAAGTAGGCTGCCGCATCAGACTCTATTAGGGTATCTGCTGCATATAGAGCAGAGTAGAAGGCTTCAAAGTCTTGATCAATTTCCTCATCCCAAGATCGTGGGGAGCAGTCAGCTCCCCATAGTTCAGTGATTCAGCGGTCAACTGCTTATCCTCTGAGGCGATGTGCCAGCATGTTTATTTATTATTATTTATTTATTAAGAAGTTTTATATAGCGCTGGCCAGACCCGAGGGTATCGGAGCGCTTTACAACAGCTTTAAAGCAGAAGTCACATAAAAAGGCATAGGTAAACATAAATGTTCAGAAGACCCAGTGTGCTGAGTGTCATTGAGGTGGGGAAGTCCTGAGATAGCCTCGATGAGTGCACAGTGTCTTGGGCTAAACCTCATTCCGGGAGGAGGGAACGAGGAGGGGGTCGGGGAGAGGGGAAGAGGTAGGTAGAGGTGGAACATTGTCAAGGGGCTGTAAAGTGCAGGAAGAGGTAGGTTGTGGTGGAACATTGTCAAGTGGCTGCAGAGTGCAGGAAGAGGGAGGTTGTAGTGGCACATTGTCAAGGTGTTGCAGGGTGCAGGCTTGTGCGTTTCGGCGGCGGCTCTCGGTTCGGGAAGGCACGGTTGAGGTAGAGGTCTTTTAGGAGTCTTTTGAATTTTATAAAGGAAGGGATAGTCCTGATATCGGCTGGGATGGAGTTCCAGATTGTTGGTGCGTTTCCAGCGAAGGATCATGCAGCGGTTTTTTGTTAGCGTGTTTTCATGGGGATGAGTAGCAGGGTGTTGGACCTCCTGAGGTTTCTTGTCTGGCCGGCTTTCTTGAGTTTGGAGGCCAGGTATTCCGGTTTCCCTGTGTGCAAGGCTTTGTGCGTGAGGCAGGCAGTTCTAAAGCTAGCACGCATTTCGACTGGGAGCCATTTTAGTTCTCTGAGTGCGGGTGATAGGTGGTCATATTTCTTAACTCCGGTGAACATTCTGGCAGCAGCATTGAGAGTTGTTTTGAGGGGAGCTAGGTGGGATCGAGCTGTACCGGTGAGGACTGCGTTCCCATAGTCGAGTCTAGATAGCACCAGTAATTGGGTGGCTTGTTTGAGGTCCTTGGGCGGGATGAAGGGCTTAATTTTGTTGAGGAGCTTCAGATTGAGGAAGGCACTCTTCGCAGAGATCTTAATGTTTGGTCGTGTTCAGTTTTGGGTCTAGGGTGATTCCTAGAGATTTTGCCGAGTTAGCCAGGGTGAGATTACCGTTGAGGGCATCGATTGCTTTTAGCCACTGTACGATTTGAGGGTTTTCTTCTTTGTTGGAGATGAGGAGGATTTTGGTTTTGTCTTGATTGAGTTTAAGGTGGTTTGTTGATAGCCAGTGTTGAACTTCTCTAAGAGTGTTGTTGAGTCTTAGAATGTCGTTAATGGAGGAGGTTTCCAAGTAGATCTGGGTGTCATCTGCATATAGGTGGAAGGGGATGTTGGCTTTTTTGAGTAGGGTGGTAAGGGGTTCCATGTATATGTTGAACAGTTGAGGGGAGAGCACTGAGCCTTGGGGGACACCTCTGCTGACGGGGTGTAGGTCGGACGTAAAGGTTTTGATTTTTACCCTTTTTGAGCGGTTGTGTAAGAAGGAGGAGAACCATTGTAGGACCACCTCGTCTGCACCTACTCTGTCTTGGAGAGCCTTGATGAGTAGATTGTGATCAACCGTGTCAAAGGCTGTCGATAGGTCCAGGAGGATGAGTAGGCAGCATTGGTCAGTATCTAGAGACTTGTGGATGTCATCCACGATGTTAAGGATCGCGGTTTTGGTGCTACAGCCTTTTCTGAAGCCTGATTGGTGGGGATCTAGCAGGTTGATGTTGTCCATGTGCTGGGTCAGTTGTAGGAGAACGAACTTTTCAAGGATTTTGGATAGGAAGGGAAGATTGGAAACAGGTCTGAAGTTGTTCAGGTCGTTGGTGTCTAGGACTAGCTTTTTTAATAGTGGTGTGACTTGGCCGACTTTGAGGCAGTCTGGTATGACGCCGGTTTTCAAGGAGCTGTTTATGATTTCGCACCAGAGTGGGGCAAGGGAGAGTTTCAGCTTTTTGGTCAATTGGGTGGGTACAGGATCGAGAACGTGGGATGCGGGCTTGGAGGAGGAGATCAGTTTGAGAATCTCAGCTTCAAGTATGGGGTCGAAGGATTTCCAGGCTTTCGTGGGGAGCTTGCGTGTGTTGGTTTCGATTGTTGGGGTTGGGTTTTTGCAGGAGGGATTGAGGTTGATGTCTAGTGATAGCTCAATCTTGGTGATTTTGTCGTTGAAGAAGTTAGCGAAGTTGTCACACAGGTCTTTGGAGGCCTGGACTGGAGTTGCAGAGGTCTTGGAAGTTTGTTGCCTGATTATGCTAAAGAGTTCTTTGGGCCTGTTTTTCGCGTTGTCCAGAGCGGTGCAGAAAAAGGTGGTTTTTTCATTGTTGATTTTTTGTATTTCCTTCGGGCTGCTTTGAGTTGCTTGCGAAGGTTTGTAGAGGGATTGTTCCTCCATCGACGTTCTGTAGCTCTAAGTTGTCTCCTTTCAGCGTTAATGTCTGTGTTGAACCAGGATCTGGAAGGAATGTTCCTGGTTTTTTTTAGTTTCAGGGGGGCTAGTTGGTCTAGGATGGACGTCATAGTTGTGTTGTAGTGAGACGTGAGTTCTGTTGTGGAGAGACCGTCTGGGGAGATGGGCAGGAGCGTGCTTTTCTTTTCTTCTAGGTCGACCATGTTGGTCTGTGTTAGGTTTCTCGTCCATGTGGGGGGGTCTTGGATGGGAGGTTGGTACATGATCGGTTGCGTGATGTGGAATAGGATTAGGTGGTGGTCTGACCAGTCAACCGGTAAGATGTGATCTATTGTGATTGTGTCGCGATGGGCGATGATGGCATCCAGGATTGCTCCTTTGTTATGGGTTTCTTCTGAGCAGTGCTGGGTAAGGTTGTTGCTATGTAATAGCTCATTCAGGTTTTGTATTAGTGAGCTGTTTTTTTACGTTCCAGTGTAGGTTGAGGTCGCCCAAAATTAGGTTGTCGGTGTCTCGGAGTGAGCAGTGAGCAACCAGGTCTGACAGGTGTTCAGTGAATGTGGTGGTGTTGCCTGGGGGATGGTATAGGAGATGGCAGTGTAGTGTCTTGTTGTCGCTTGTGTTAATGTTGGCGGTAAGGCATTCAAAGGTGTTATAATTGAAGGTATCTATTTCGGTCACGGACATGTTTTTGTTGTGAATGATCGCTAAACCCCCGCCTCTTTGGTCTTTTCGGTCTTTGTTAATGATTTTAAAGCCTGGGGGTACGGAAGTATCCATGATTGGAGGCGAGCAGTCGTTTAGCCAGGTCTCGGTGATGAAGGCTATGTCTATGCCATGGGTGAGGATGGATTCTTCTAGCTCTGTGGCATGTTTGGTGGCTGATCTGCAGTTTATGAGCATGCAGTTGGTAGGGGGTGTCTCTTTTTTTGGTTTCTTTCTTAGGGGTGCCATGGGGATGTTGGTGAGGGAGGCTGGGGGTCTAGGAGGTTTCGTAATGGAGTGATCTCTTCTGAATCCGTTGATCACCTGGATCGTGGATTGAGGGATGGCCGTAGAGGGGGTGTCGTTCGAGGAGGCCAGCTCTGCTGCTTCATCCGAAGACATAGCCTCCATGGTTCTTTTGGGTCTCAGTGTATGACTCGAGAGGGGGGATGAGATCCAACTGGGTCGTACAGCCTTGGGGAGCCTTTGGTGTGTGGGGTTGGAGATGGTGGGAGTACAGTAGGGGTTTTTGGAGGGCTTGCGAAGCGTAGCGACGTTGGTTAGGATTTCGTTAAAGCCCTGTATTATAGCAGCTAATTGGCTTTCAAGCAGGGAGGGACGTTGCCCCGTCTCTTCCGGGGTGGGGGTGGGTGGGTTCTGGGCGGGGTCCTCCCGAGGGGGAGAAGGCCTGACGATGTTGTGTTGTCATCTAGAAGTTATTGTGTTGACCGTGGGGGCTTTGAGATGGGTCGTGGGCGTGGGGTGAGGGGGGTCATGTTGTGCCAACTGCGTTCTTTTGCAGGTGGGTATAGTAAGGTGGTTGGAAGTCTTAGACAGTGTATTGTAGTCGATCGGTGTTATTTGGAGGAGGTTGTGAGCGGGGGGCTGTTCGAGGGGACGATTCAACGGGGGAGGGGGAGCCATGTTCTTGGTGCCAGAGGTGCAGGTGGTGTCTCGTGGAGGAGAGCAGGAGTTTATGATAGAGGGCACAGGAATGGTGTGTGTGTTCAGCTGGTGGGTCCGGTTGTCCGGGTGGAAAGGGTAGGTTGGGCGGGGGAGATTTGTGTGAGAGCAGGCAGTCCGAAGTGAGGGGAAGAGGGAATCAAATGCCTCAAGGTTGTCGTTGTTAGCTTGGATCAGGACTGTGCCGTTGGAGTAGATGGTCACAGAGGTGATCCCGCTCCGCATCATGCGGTTAGGGATAGAGAATGATAGTTTGCAGCTATGGGGAGTATTGGTAGTTTTGGTAATGTGGAGTTGTGATCTGAGGATGGGATTCCACTTTTCGGGTCTTTCCGTGTGAAAAATGAGATCCATTTTTACTTGGCCTTTGGAGGAGCAGTGATATATGTCAGCAAATAGTGATTCTGGGTATTGGCTGATCAGTTTATGTTTGAGTTTTTTTTCGCTTTGGGTGAGAGGTTGGGGGGGGAAACTAATCGAGAAGGAGTTTGGGCCGTGCGGTTTTAAGTAGTTCGGTGTGAGGGGGGTGGCGTGGGTTGGCGTGATAGAAGGCATTTTGTCTAAGTTGGAAGTGGGGCAAGTTCCTTTAGGGCTAGTTGTGTTACGCTACCACAGGGGTCGGGATGAGTAGTAGTGGTGGATGAGACTGGCAGCGTGGTCAAGCCGCTTCTTTAGGGGTTGGTTGGTTGGCTGCCAACATGCGGTCGGGTCCTGGGGGCAGGAAGAGTGTAAGAGTGTGAAAGCGGTGGGAGCGTTGGGGTAAACGTGTCCCTTCGTTTCTGATATGGGGCGGGTTGTTGCATGTGTCCTGCTTATTACCCTCAGCTTAGTATTTCTGCTTTATCATGAGTAATGCATATTCCTCCCTCCCCATATCCAGCGCTCGAAGTTTTTTCCATGCTGCCGTCAATTGACAGCGAACTGCCACTAAACCGGATTGGGTATGAGAGACCTCCAGTTCCTTGAGGTGGGTTTCCAGTTGGAGCCGCTTGGTACGTCTATCCCTATTTTAGCCGGTGGCTATAGTAATAAAGTGGCCTTGCATAACCACTTTTAAAGTCTCCCAAAGGGTAGGGACAGAAGTGTCAGGTGTATCGTTAGTCTGCAGAAGTGCGGTTATGGCTGCCGAGTTATCTATCAGAATGTGGTCGTAGGTGAGAAGTTTCATGTTAAGCCACCAGAGTTGGGGGACATGTGAGCCTCTACATGGCTCATATCACAAAATTATAGGAGAGTGATCAGAGAGTGCCGCAGCACCATTATCCACCAAGACTGACTCCTGTGTTACACTTGGGGATGTGAGGAAGTAATCAATGTGTGCGTATGGTTGATGCGCAGCTGAGAGAAAAATGTATTCAGTGGATGCGGGGTGCATGTGTCTCCATATGTCTGGTAGACCAGCCTCCCCCAACCATTGTCTAGTGGTCGGCTGAAGTCCCTGCCTATCACAATATCTTTGTCTGGTGTAGTCAGCAGCTGTCCAGGGGAATCCCTAATAAATGCCTCTTGACAATCATTGGGCATATATACAGTGGCCAAAGTGTACCCGATCCCATTCACCATAATATGCAGTGCCAAAAGCCTGTCCAGTTTCTCTATGTAAATTTGTTCCACTAACCCTGAAAAGTGTGTGGCGAGAAAAATTGCAACCCCAGCCTTCTTGACCACCCCGGATGAAAAATATTGGTGGTCAAACCAGCGAGAGCGCATCCTTCTCCAATCCACCTGCAACAGGTGGGTTTCCTGCAACAGACAGATGTCACATCTAGTGTCCCTAAGGAATGAGAGGAGAGCTAAACATTTTACCGGTGCATTGAGGAATGATATCACCATGTGTATGTATGTGACGGTGCAATGCACGACATGCTTGAGGCAGGAGTCTGCCAGACCAGATGGTGTCTGTCGTAAAAGGTATCTGGAGCAGGATAGAGATAGAAAAAAAGAAATGAGATGAGGAGACATGAAAAAGGGTGGGGAAACATTGAATCAAAGACGTCCCCCACCTGGGGACAACAATAACTATGAAACGAGGGTCCATGTCTTGGGCAAGAACACTGTAAGAGCGAAAACTCCATAGGGTGGCGGAACTCTGCCATCAAAACTGCAGACTTAAGGCAGAAGAGGGTAGCTGCTGGCTTGCTTAAAACTGCAAAAAGAACAATTGATGGACAGAATGCAGAACAATGTCATACATTCACCCCAGTACAGAGATCTGGGCCTAAATCCATCGTTTTTTTGCTCACCATGATATACCTGTTTTGCTTAAAACTGCATCCAGCAACTAAACTGGGGAGCCCTTCCAGTATGAAATAAACAGACGCAAAGTCAAATTAAATCAGTGGTCGCCATCTGCCCATGTGGCATCATCCACATGCTGCAGCTGCCTGATTAGTCGGGCACGCTCCCTATGACTAGCAGCTTTGAAGGCTTGTTCATGAGTTTCTTCCTGCATCTGGCGGAGCGCCGGGAATCAGACCCAGCGGCCGCTGGGCTCCAGGACGGTGAGGTGGTTAATGTGTTTGTTTGAAAAGTTGGCATTTCAGGAAGGGCCCGGGCATCTTCAAGAGTGCGACTCACTCAGACTTCATCTTCCCATACAAACTGAAGGTGGAAAGGGTGGCCCAATTTATATCTAATGTTCTGATCCTGGAGAAAGTCTGTCAGTGGCCGGAGGGCCCTCCGCCACTGTAATGTAAGCGTAGAGAGGTTGGTAAAACCACAGTCTATGACCCTCAAATTCAATGACCATCTTGTCGCGTGCTGCGGTCATAATGGCTTCCTTTTGGAGGTAATAATGTAGGCAAGTGAGTATGTCCTGAGGCTGACCTTGGCACTGGTGGAGTGCCCAGCCCGGTGTGTGCGGTCTAGAACAATCTCCTGGTCCCCCAGCAAGGGAGCCTCATGTTTGAAGAGACGAACCACAAATTCCACAAGGTTGCCTGGAACTGCCTGAAAAGGAACCCCCTTAATGTGTATATTTGAACGTCAGGACCTATTCTAAAGGTCTTCAAGTTGATAGCGGAGTTCCAGATTCTGATCCCGTAGGTCCAACAATTCTCGACGATGGACATCTATTTCCTCCTCCCGAGCATCCTGTCCTTGCTCCAGCAAGGCCACCCTCTGGCCTATATCCACCACATTGAGCCAAATGTCTTTAATCTCTGTGGCTATGTATGCATGAGGCCCGCAAAGTCGTCTCAAAGGGTCCTGAATAACTGCTCCAGAAACACTTTAGTTATGGGTGCTTTTCCCTGGGTCTTCTCCTCCACCAGAGTAACGTCAGTGGGTGGCGCTGATACCATTATTTCAGGTGTCAGGTCTGCTTTCTTCGCTGCGTTTTTGGTAAAAAGATCTTTCAGCGAGGGGTCCTTCTTTGTGGTGCATTGCGAAGACATGATTGGACACGTAACAGCCCCCAAGGTCCAAAAATGCCACCCCACAGAGTCACCCGGGCCCCAGCATTCAGTTAGATTCAGGAGTTCTGCAGACAGCTGACCAGGGGACCACAGCTGCAGGGCGTGGGTCAAAGTAACGCAGCAGGGCAGGGGAACACAGGGTGTGGAGAGGGATCTTCGCACCACGAACCACCAGGTGCAGACCTCCACCTTTTGGGACCACACGATCGCAAATGAGATCCCCACCCCTTCCAGTGCGGCTTCCAGCAAAAATGATAGGGCACCAGTCACCTATAGCAGCACCAGAAGAATCCACGGTGCACAGCGCCCCCTATATATGCACAATTCTGGCCAAGGCTGGTGCTCCCATAGGACTCAGGGGTCAAGAGAAAGTCAGTGGGCGGGAGAGGGAAGCCAACCACAGAGACGGGCCAGCCCACCACCAGTGGGCTGCAGAAGGTCTTTGGCAGTAGACCCTCGCCTCATGCCTCTCCCCCAGTGAAGTGAGAAGGTTGAGCAGATGTGGGAGAACAGCCACAGTGGTGGGAACTGCGCAGTCCCCACCACGCCGATGGTTAGCAGGGCCAGTAAATTAAAAAAGGAAGGGGTCAACTGCAACAAGATAACTAGCCCAAGGCAGGGATAATACTAATAGATTTTCATTGAAGAATCTCAGGCAAGTAATTATAAAATAGGGTGAAGGGCACAATTAAGGACACACATCAAACATAATAGTACAAAAATAGAAAAATAATTTTAATTTTTTAGATAACAATGTCACTATTTCAATGAAAATAATTATAACTAGAACAGACATGTACATTATATAGATAATATATATAACCGACAACAGACATACTTATTCTTATACATACTTATCCATTCATCCACTTCTCATCTGATATATTATTGATATAAATAAATAAAAAATAAATAAAGTTGTGCACTCATGTTCACAAATTATAATAAAGCAAAGTATTGGGATAGTCGATGCAACAAGAGTAATGATTTGTGGCAAAAGAACTGAATTCTGTGTAAGATTTTCTGCGCATGTTTCGGCAAATTGCCTTCATCAGGAAGCCACTAGATGGATGATTCAGAGGAATATCTTGAGGGATCACATGTTTTGTCAGAGCCTGCTACACACTGATGGTAGGGTCGAAAGGTAGAATGCTCCCGAAACATTCTCTCAAAAATATCGTGTATCGGGATCTACTGTAAAATATCTTAAAGGATATATCCGTAAGTGGGTGTGCTGAAGATCGATTCATATGGATTGCATTTGAGGAGATCTTCTCATGATGAGATTCTTAAGGGATCTTTGCGAAGTTTAAAGTTGTGGAGGAATCTCGTTGTGAGTGTGTCGGGTCGACGGCGTGGAGGCGCTCTGTTAATGCCATGGACGATGTAAAAGAGCAGCGGTCCGAGGGGTGGATAGATTGCTATACACCGCAATCCGCAGTCATGGTTAGGCCCAATCCAGAGCTCACCGGCACACATCCGCTCCCCAATCAAAGAGAGGAGGAGAGAAGAAAGCAAAGGCATAGAACGCCTGACCCCAAACCGGGCTGAGAGTTGGAGCGCAGAGGGCCGGGAGGCTGCTGATCATCCAAGTAGGCTGCTGTCCCAGTCCCACACGTGCAGTATACCTCAGGCGTGGCAGGCCACAACCTGCCACTCCCCCCTGGGCCTCAAGCCTGCCAACTCACCAGCAAGGGAACCGGGGGGGAGGTGGCACCACCAATGCTGGGACGGGGCACGGCTCTCCGGTATCCCAGGGAGAGCTGCTCCACCATAAGACTCCTCCCTGACGGTTTCCGCCGGCCACCTCCGCTGCCTCATGTTCAACTGCACTGCTTCTGCCAGGATCAGAGATTCCTCACTCCATCAGCGGCAACCAACACCCCTGGCAGGAAGGGCAGGTGTCAGACATTGGGGAGGGTTTGGATGCAATACTGAGAGCCCCCTTATGCTGCAGATTCGGTGTGAAATCGAAAGTGTCCGGCGGAGCTCCGAGTACCGCGACTCACTCGGCCGCCATCTTGAACACACCCTTGAGATCAATATTTAGTTGATGTTTATGCTGATGAATCCTGTTGAATGATGATGGTGATGTCACAAATAATCCTAAGAAATTAAAAATTCCTGGCAAACCACAGACAGTAGATTTGGATGCTGGGGTATTCCTATGTTCAACTTGGGCTCACTTCAGCACCCAAATGCCTCTGAATGGTCCCCTCTTCCATACATGGATGAATATATAAATGCTAGAATTAAAAACTCTACTGCCAGGGCAACAATATCAAAGATGAGGACTGATTGTCCTCAACCGATTATAATGGATAAGGTTGCCCTAAACCCTGTTTTCGACTCTAAACCCTGCACTTTTTTTAAACAGGAGAGGAACAGCCTCACAAGGGGAGTGGATAGAGCCATAGACCGTGCCAGGATTAACTTTTCAATACCCTGGAACTAATTACAAAAATGTTGTGCCTTGCAGAACAGGCCCTAGATCCCAAGATAGTTTCCAGCAAAGAACAGTATGCTTCTTAGAGAACACAAATTCTGCGCTGTTTTATGAAAGACGTAAACAACTTTTGAAAAAATAGATTCTGAACTTAGGGAGCTTTGGGATGCCAATGTGGGGCTTCATTTCCAAGGTGTCTTGTTTAGGGACAACTTCATCAGGAAAAAAAGAAGATATGTACAAGCATTTTCCTCCAGAGATAAAGGTCATTTCTCCTTGGCAAGAGAGTTTGTTCAGTTCTCTTCCAGAACGGGTGAACAAGGGGGTCATTTTGCCAACTGCTCTCTGTTCTTTAGAACCTACAACTAATGTCAACAATTGCAGTATTCCTGGCCAATGTTCTTTTTGCAGAGGAGGGCATTTTCCCATCAGGAGGGAACAAGCAATAGGAGCGAGAATGAAGGGTAAGTATTCTCTCCTCTTTTAAGTGGGGGGTCAAGTTAGACCTTTTTTGTTCAAAATTGGTGTGGAATTCCAAATGATCTTACCAATGGTTGAGGGCTTTTGAATAAACTTCTATACAACCCCAGTCAAAACTAATATTCCTTCTCCAATACCGTTTTCACAGGATAGAGGAACAAGATCTAGAGCCTTGTCTGTGGCATCCAAGGGGGTTTGCTAGCAATATTTTCCTAGTAAAGAAAAAGAACAAGAAGTTCCAGCAAGTTATATATTTGAGAGATCTCAACCAATATGTACTTCATCGTCATTTCAAAATGGAAGTGATAGTCAATCAAGGGACATTCTTCTCCCATGCGATAGGATGATGCTTATTGATCTGAAGGGTGCTTATCTAACAGTAATATGTATTAGCACCACAAGAAAAACCAGCATTTAGTTTTGCAGGGGAAACCTTTCAGGCTCATGTGCCTGCCTTTCAGTTTATCCTCTGCCCCCTTGGTGCTCCACCAAACTATTGAAAATGCTCACAGGAGCTGTCAGAGCACAGGGTTTGAGGATTTTGGTATAACAGAATGACGTGAATTTTTTTTATCAGGAAAAATAATCTGCCAATGAGATTGATCAAACCCTGGGGATCATTGTAAATGTAGAGAAGTAAGATTTAGTCCAATCATGAAGAATGTAGTTGCTGGGGCTTCTGGTGTATTTGGAAAGGGATATTCTTTTACTTTCAGACTCAAAGCTGAGTTTTATCAAAATAGAGTTGCAAATGACTTTAGCCAAACATGAGATATCTCTGTGGCACTTGGCGATGCGGGTGGGCCTTCTTTCATCCTCCATTCAAGCAATCTTCCTGGGTACCCTTTACTACAGGGCTCTTCAGCATCTAAAGATAAGCCATTTACAGAGAGGTTCAGAATATTCAGAGATTATTCCCTTAGATCAGTGAACAAGGGAGGAGACACGCTGGTGGCTAAGCCACTAAGGGCCAGATGTATCAAGCTTTTTACATTCGCAAACTGCCTGATCCTCAGATTCAGGCCGTTTGGAAATGCAAAAAGGCTTTTTGGTATGTATTAATCCCAAAACATGTTATTGAATTGTTCTTTGGGATTGAGAATGCATACTGATTCGGTATTTGGAAGGGTTGTGTTTAGGATGTCCCTTCCAAATCTCTAATTGGAATAGTTTGTAGTATTGTTTTGCACCCCAATTCCAGTCACAAAACAGTAATACTTTGCCAACAATTCCAATTTGGTTGTAACCCATTCACAAATGGGAAGGAGTCCCCATGGCACCCCCTTCTCTTTTGAGAATGTAAAAATTAATATTTTTAAAGAATAGGCAGTGGCCCATTGGACCCCTGCCTGCTCTTAAAAAATGAAAATTAAACGTTTCATTTTCTTTTTTGAAATGCATCCCATTTTCCTATAAGGAAAATGGGCTGCGTTTCAAAAGAAAAATATTGCTTTGTTTAAAAGCAATCACAGATGTGGTGGTCTGCTGAACCCAGCAGGCCACCATCTGTGCGATGGCTGCAATTCCTAATGGGTCGCACACTGCAACCTATTCCAATATTTATGAGGTAGATCAAATTGCGACCTACTAGGTATCACTATTTGGAAATAATAAGGTTCATACATTAGGAATACCCATTTCCTAGTTAATTAGAAAATCAGTATTCCTAATTTATTTATTTATTTATGAGTTTTATATAGCGCTAGCCAGACCCGAAGGTATTGGCGCGCTTTACAACATAGGTTACTGGGAGATCATCAGACAGAAAATAGAGAAAACAATGGTATACATGTTGATTCCATGCAAATCGAAGGTCTCAGAGCACATTACAGCTAGGATAGCAGGAAGTCACATAATATAGGAGTGAAATACACACTGACTCAGGAGGGGGACCCTTTCGGAAGGGGGGTACAGTGAGGTAGAAGTCTTGGTGTCAAAGTGGCTGAGTGCTGCAATGGGTGAGAGTCTGCGGCAGCTGTCCATTCGGGAAGGATCGGTTGAGGTAGAGGTCTTTGAGCTGCCTTTTGAACTTTAAAAAGGAGGGGGTAGTCCGGATGTGGACAGGGATGGCGTTCCAAATTTTGGGCGCGTTCCCAGAGAAGGATCGAGATGAGGTTTTTTGTTTGCGATTTTTCGGGGGGATGAGGAGTAGAGTGTTGGTGCTCCTGAGGTTCCTTGCCTGACCGGCTTTCTTGAGTTTGGCGGCCAGGTAGGCGGGTTTCCCAGTGTGGAGAGCTTTGTGCGTGAGGCAGGCAGTTATGAAGTTGGCACGCATTTCAATTGGGAGCCATTTTAGTTCTCTGAGTGCAGGTGAGATATGTTCAAATTTCCTTACTCCGGTGACCATTCTGGCTGCTGCATTCAGAGTTGATTTGAGGGGAGCTAAGTGGGACTTTGCTGTTCCGGTGAGGGTTGCGTTCCCGTAATCCAGTCTGGATAGCACCAGGGATTGAGTGGCTTGTTTGAGGTCGTTGGGAGGGATGAAGGGTTTTATTTTGTTGAGCAGTTTAAGGTTGAGGAAGGCGCTCTTAGCGGAGTTTTTGATGTGATTGCCCATGTTTAATTTTGGGTCTAGAGTGATTCCCAGTGATTTTACGGAGTCCGCCAGGGTGAGATTGTAATTGAGAGCATCAATGGCTTTTAGCCTTTCTGTGATTTGAGGGTTCTGCTCCTTATTGGAAATGAGAAGGATTTCAGTCTTGTCTTGGTTGAGTGATAGCCAGTGTTCCTTTAGAGTATCGTTTAGTCTGTGGATGTCGTCAATGGAGGAGGCTTCGAGATAAATCTGGGTGTCGTCCGCATAGAGGTGGAAGGGGATGTTGTTTTTTTTGAGTATGGAGATGTGTACTAATGTGTACTAATGTTAGTACATCTGGCCCATAGATTCTTGGAACAGTTGGGACTTTTTTCTTACCCCCCAGTTCTATTATTAGAATCCGAAGCAAGTCTCTGGGGATGGGACGCCTAATGCAGCAGCTTCTTGACTGGGGAAAATGGGGAAAAATTAGTTTTCAAAGCACATATATTGTTTAGAGCTTCTTGCAGGCTCCTTTATGATCCAAATCTTTGTAAAAAAACAAGGTAAAATGAGCAGTCCTTCTGCACATGGACAATCTGACTGCAGTGAGGAACTATTTTATGCCGATGGTACACTCCTACTGGCTAAGACTAGGATGGGTTTGCAAAATCTGGTGAATGGTTTCTGCCTGTTTTGCAAGGACTTTGGTCTGGAAGTTAATGCCACCAAGATTAACCTGATGGTATATACCAAAAAGAAGAGGCTTAAAGGTGTGGTTTCTCTGAACAATGAGGTACTGGAAAGCGTATCTGAGATTGATTATCTGGGTGTTAGACTGTCAGATTCTGGATCCTGGTCCCACCAGATAACCAAGAGTTCTCAAATTGTAAGTCATTAAGCAGGGTCCATTATTAGGATGGAAAAAAGGCCCAGTGGTCCCTAGTAAATCCAGCAGTTGAAGTTTACAAAATGCAAGGGGAGCAGCCATATATGGGGCAGAATTGTGGGGCCACTTCAACTTGAGTATACTGAGCATTAAGGAGAACAGCTTTTTTAGAGCTATTATAGAATGGGGAAGGGAACTCCTCTGCTGCCCCTAACATTGGACTTGGGAATTCCCCCAGTTGCTGATCTTGCAGGGCTATGACCGCCACTATATTGGGTCCGTGTATGGACCACAAGAGAACTTTACCACTATAGGTCCAGGTTTAGTGATGTTATGTCGTGCAAGAAAGCTACTTGTAAGATCCAGTGGTTAAAGAATCTGAGAGAGGCATGGACAATGCTACGATTGATAGGGTTGTGGTAAGATCCAGGGTCTATTCCCATAAACGCTGCTGCACTGGTCAAGCAAAAATATTGGGAATTGGCCAGCTCACAACTAGAATTGGATAGCAGCAGAGGTCCATTGACAAATCGTTTTTTAATGTGTAAAGACATACCAAAAGCAGAGGAGTTCTTGGATTACATTAGACCTACTCAAGCTTGCAGCCTTTTCCTCCACTTTAGGTATGGTATTCTTCCCATTGCTCTTTTTACCAAGAGTTGGGTTTCTAATACAAATGGCACCAAGAACTGCAAATTCTGCACTGCTATGGACAAAACGGAGGAGCATCTGTTTTTAAAAACATTTTTTTATGAAATCTTTTTATTGAACATACAAAAGGGAACAAAACAGCAGCAATATATCGATCAGCCCGCGTGAGCACAGTCAACAATTATGTCTCCTAAGACATTTTGTGAAATTAACACATACTTCACATATCTTCATCTGGGACCTCCACCCCGCTGCTTGCTCTACCGGTAGGAGTTCCCCGGGTATGGGAAGGATTGCATATTACCCCTGTAAGTGTTCCACTTTCCCCAAACCCGGTCCCACTTCCGGGGACATCCTCTATTCTTGCAAACCTCCGCTTCAGCAATCATACACCAGTCCATGTCCCGCTTCCATTCAACTAGGGTCGTTGCTTCCGCCACACCCCACCTCCGAGCGATATTGCGTTTTGCGATCATTAGGCCCATAGTAGTCAGGAGCTGTTCATCCCGATTCAGGTCGGTTGCCTCCCATACATTCAACAAGCACAATGCAGGAGAAAATCGGATAGCTCCACCACTTGTGTCCTTCATGCATGCAATTATTGCTTCCCAGAATAATTTAATAGATGGACAGTCCCAGAGAGTATGGAAGAAGGTGCCTATACTTCCGCATAGTCTTCTGCACCCTGCCTCTTCGAGCCTGCCCATTTTAACCAGTGTAGTGCATGTAATATATGATCTATGGAGTATTTTGAATTGAACAAGTCCCAATCTTGTTGATATTGCCACTTCGCGAAGCTAGTGCCTCCCTCCATTCCTCTTCCTCTAGGTTACCGACGTCTGTCTGCCAACGTTCTCGGAGACTAAGGAGGGGGTCAGGTAGATTATTGATAATCTTTTTGTAGGTCAGGGAAATGACTTTACCTGGCATATATTCAGACAGGAGCCTGTCTTCCAGTGGAGACGCCTCCGGTATATCCTCCCCTTTCGAAACTGCCCCCCCTGAGGACGTGCCTAATTTGGGAGTATCTAAAGAGTTCCTTCTCAGATAGCTCATATTCTTTCTGCAGTTCCGTGAATGGGATCATCACCCCCCCTTGCCCACAGATCCTTCACTCTTGAGATGCCGATGGTGTCCCATTTATTGAAACCCTGGTAGCCGCCCAGCTTTCCCAGGCCCTCTGCTCACCAGAGGGGTGTGGCGAGCGTCACTTTGTTCCCCCATCCTAGATGTTTCATGACTCTGTGCCAAATGGCGACTGTCTGGGCCGTTGGCCCCGTGAGGTGCTGTTTTTTCGGGTTGGTGTATAGTGCTTTGCTGTATCCCCCAGTTCCCATGAGCAACTCGTCTATTTGACGCGACGGATCGGCCTGTATGCAATGGGCCCATCTATTTATGACCACTAATTGGGCCACCCAGTAACATATACGAATATTTGGAAGTGCGATACCTCCATCGTACCAGCCCCTGACGATTTTGCGAGTGGCGATGCGGGGTAGCCTACCATCCCAGAGTAGGTTTCTAACCTCCCCGTCTATCGATCTGAAGTATGCTTCGGGGATCACGTAGGGCTTATTTTGCAGAGTATATAGGAATCTCGGCAATGCCATCATTTTAAATAATGCTGCTCTTCCCAGCAAGGAGAGCGGCAGAGCGCGCCAGTGCTGCACATCCCCCCTCAGTCGGACAAGTGGAGCGAGAATGTTTCGCTCATAAAAGATATCCTCCCTGGAAGTGACATAGATGCCCAAATAAGTGAATCCCTCCGTCTCGATCTTTGCTTCACAGCCCGCCGGTAAGGCCGGGGCAGAGCCCCGTAAGGGGAACACCACCGACTTGGACCAATTGATGGTGTATCCAGAATACTGTCCAAAAGTGGAGCAGATCTGGAGGACCCTGGCAATGGAGGATCGTGGTGACGCGACGTATAACAGCATATCATCTGCATAGAGCGAGATTCTATCCTCCCGCCCCGCTGTCCATCTTAGTCCATGGATAATTGGATCTCCCCGTATCCAGCTCGCTAACGGCTCCAGTATCAAAGCAAACAGGAGCGCAGATAGCGGACAGCCCTGCCTTGTTCCCCGGTTTAAATTAAATGTATGTGATGTTCGCCCAGTAAACTATTGCTTGGGCCAACGGTGCAGTATACAGTAATTGAAGCCATACAAGGAATTTTTCACCTAGCCCCATGCGCTCTAGGAGTGCGAACATGTATGGCCATTTGACGGTGTCGAAGGCCATACCGACGTCTAGTGACTTCTTGCATGGTGCGTCTTCTTGTATGGTGTCTCTTCGACCCAGAACTGCATTTAGTTGCCTCAGGTTAAGACCGGTATTCTGTCCCAGCATAAATCTGGATTGATCCGGATGCACAAGCTTGGTTACCACTGGGATCAGTCGTCGAACCAGGACCTTGGCCAGAATTTTAACCTCTACGTTGAGGAGGGAGATGGGCCTATAGGAGGAGCACTCCTCCGCTGGCTTGCCCTTTTTATGAATAACCACCATTGATGCCAGTCTTTGATCCTTGGGCAGTACCCCCACCTGTCTACTTTCTTCATACATATTAAGAAGGTGAGGTGCCACCTTGGTGGCAGTTAACTTGAGGAGCTCAATTGGGATGCCATTAGGCCCCATGGCCTTGCCGGATTGTATACTATTGATAGCTGCGACTATTTCCTCTGCCGTAAGTTCTTCTTCGAGCAGCTGCCTATCCTCTTTTGAGAGGGTCTAAATCGGGACATGTTTTATTAGTTCTCTGGAATCTTCAATCTTGCCTGACGCCTCTGGGGAATAGAGACGCATGTAGTGATCCGCAAAGGCCTCCGCGATCTCCTGCGGTTCGCGCAGCCACTCCCCCTCTGTTCCCCAAATTGTCATCACCCATCTGTCTGCCTTTTCTCTCTTGTCCAGCCAGGCAAGTAACTTGCCTGCTCTATCTCCAAGTTCGTATACTCTATGCTGTATCGCCCGGAGTCTACTTCTTGCTGTTTCCATCACTAGATTCCTATATTCTTGGCGCTTTACCTCAAGTGTATGTTTAGTGTCCTCGTCTATTAAGGAGGCGGGGGACTGCTCCAAAGTCAGTATGTCCCACTCCATTGTGTCTAGCTTAGCTGTTTTCTCTTTCCCGTGTCCCACCATAAGGGAGAGTGCCTGCCCCTTCACGACCGCCTTATATTCTTCCTAGATGGTCTGAGGAGACTGGACCGATTCCACATTTTCTTTGAAGTAATATTCAGTGGATTTTACGATGTTATCTTTGATGTGCGGGATTGTGAGGTACCAGGGGCTGACTGATATGGATCTCCGCATAGATTTCGTGTCCAAACTATATTTCGCTCACAGTGGTGCATGATCTGAGATCTCTCTAGCTAAATGTTTGACTTCTGAGAAGTATTGTTTGTCTTCTGCGACAGTGAAGATGTGGTCAATTCGAGACAGGCTGTTATGTGCCCCCGAGTGGAACGTGAATTGTTTTGCTTCAGGGTGGGCTTCACGCCACACGTCTATTAGGCCCAGGGCAGTCAGGAACTCAGACATAGTACTTTGAGTGCGTATGTTAATTCTTGGCTGGAGTCTATCTAGCTGATCGTTAAGGGTCATATTTAGGTCACCTCCTATTACTAGTGTCCCTTCGGGGAACTCTAGAATCATTTTACTCCCACATTTTACTTGTGGAGAGGTGTGGTGCGGCGGCCAGGACAGCTAACTTTGGAGCACAGGGCTCAGGGTTTGATCCCCGGCTCCGGCAGCAGCTCAGCTCAGCACCATGTGACTCTGGGCAATAGCTCACTTAATTTCCACGACGGCCCCAGCGCCTTGAGACCCGTAAGGGTGAGTAGTTCGCGCTTTACAAATACGGATTTATTATTATTTGCTCATATCTGATATTATGCAATGCAGGGGGTATGTAGGCAGACAAGACATTGACCCTTCTACCCTCCCAGCATCCGGTCATCCCTGCAAATCTACCTTGCGTATCTGTATATACGCCTGTCACCATGAAGGGGAATTGTTTATGCATCAGTATTCCTGCCTCTCTGGAGCCTGAGGTGAACCCTGAATGAACAATGAGTTTATAACCCCATCTATTGAGCGCCTTACAGGTGTTCCCAACCAAGTGGGTCTCCTGTAGCAGTACCACGTCTGGAGCCTGCCTTTTAATGTATTGAAGCACTATCGCCCTTTTAATATTGTCTCCTAGGCCATTGATGTTCCAGGAGAGTAGTCGAAAGGACGTTTCTGCCCTTCCCTCCCTCGCGGGTGCACCCATCCCATGTACTTTTTCAGCCACCATTTGTGTGGTCACTAACTGACGAGTGATAGGTGGCTCTGCCCATAATGTGGGCTTGGCTGACTTGTATCCCATACTGCCCTAGCGATTCTTTAGCTTGTGGTGAGCGATCTGGTCCCGGAAATGCCAGTAGTGAACCATTTTGCTGCTGCAAGTGAACAATATAACGTACATTACGATAAACCCCCCACTGAAGACAAAACCTCCCCCCCTGCCTCCCTGCATGACGGTTCCAAAAAGCCCGCCTCCCCAACTTTGCAGAGTGCCCGTCACCCACCCATCCCTGTGTTGGAGGAACGTGTGCCAGACCCCCTCTGCCCGCTCCTCATTTATGATTGGACATTCTGCTTCACAAGATACATGGATATAGTTAATTGTTATATTCAACCGTTTCTTCTTCTGCCTTACTCCAGCCGCTGCCCCTGCCCTTGTCAAAGCACAGTAGAGCTTGCCACTCTTACAATTCCACTGATCTCTATGAGGCCGCGTAATGTCTCGGGCCGTATTTCAATATACTTGGGTGAACTGTCCGTGTCTCTTAGGCCCCAGGAAAAACGAGTCACCAATATGGACCCTGCCGAGTGGCTTACGAGTTACTCGTATTGGGAAGGTCCTTATCTCCTTGGTTAGGATCTTGCCGTTTCTGTGTTCTCCCTGCTTGCTGCTCTCGTCGGTCCGGGTTGTCTCGGTCGCCCACTCTCCGCCATCCCTCCAGCCATTCCCAGACATCTCCCAGCTCGTTGAAGAACCAACTTTTGCCTTCTGCTTCAACTCTCAGTTTGGCTGGAAACAACATAGCGTATTTCAACTCCTTCTCTCTGAGGGCTTTTTTGACCTCCAGAAAATTGCGCCTTTGTCTGTGCACCTTTGCGGTGAAATCCGGGAAAATTTTTATTGTACTGTTTTCGAACTTGAGGAGCGGTGCACTATGTGCAGTTTGGAGAATAATGTCCCGGTCTCTATAGTTGAACACACATGCCAGGGTGGGTCGGGAGTGCGCCCGGCTCAGGCCTGCCCCTCGGCACGCGATGTGCCCGCTCTATGGAGAAATAGCTGGAGAAATTCTGAGGCTGCAGATGCTTCGTGACGAGGTCCTCCACAAACAGATCCGCGGCAGGTCCCTCGGCTCTCTCTGGCACTCCCAAAATTCAGACGTTATTTCTTCTTGATCTGCCCTCGTAATCATCCAACTGAGCTGTTAAGTTTTCACTTATGGCTTGCAGATCGAAGACTTGTTTCTTCAGAGCTGTACTGTCTGTAACCAAGCCGTGGGTTGCATCCTCCATCTCTTTGACCCTGGAGTCCATTTTTCTCAAGTCCGCCCGTAGTAGGGAGATGTCTGTGGAGACTGAGTCCAGGCGTCCCTCTAAGGAGGTGCACACACTGGTGATAGCCGCCATTATGTCCTGTAGCGTGGGGATTCCTGTTCGGCCGAACTCTGCAGTGTCTCCTGTTCTGAGTTTGGTTGTACCATTGCACCTTGATGCACCTTCTACCATGAAAATTTGTCGAGCTTGGACTGATGCGAGCCTCGCCCGCCTTTATTGTTCGCCATTGTTGCGCCCGAGATAGCAGACGCCACGGCCTGGCGCACGTGTTTTCAGGGTACTCACAGCCGCCTACCTAGGGGTCCCCCGTGGCCTGTCGGTTTTCCCCCCTTACGGATCTTCCCGCCTCCGCAGTGCGTGTCTGTGGTGCTTGCGGCAATTCAGTGGGTTTGAGCAATTTGGCTGTGGCAGTAGTTTTAGGGCCGCCTCGCCCTTAGGAGGCTGGAGTCTGAAATGGCCCCCTGGTCGCAAGTAAATCGGGCTGGTCTTACTTGTAGCTGTGTCTCGAGTACACAGCTGTTGCCCGTTGTTTGGCCTTATTGCACCTTCAATCCGCTCACCGTCGCCTATCTCGAAGTCTCTGCGCACCTTTGGCCTCAGTTGGTTTCCCCCTGTTGCAGGTTTTGTCCTATGCGCAGCTTTCTAGCGAGGCGGCTCCCTCGCCCGACTGGGGTGTAACTAGAGGGCACATTATGATGCCACCTTAGATGTGTGGTTTTCCGTGGTCCACCTGGCCGCGCGTACAACCGGTCATATGGGTGTACCTCCAGTGACTCAGCGCGCTCCTCACCAGTTTTATGTAGGCCACGGGCGCCTTCCAGGGGAGATCTGTCGCCAGTCTCTCAGGAGTCCGCTCCTCCGCTGCCAGTCTCAGAGCCCTGCTTGCTCCGTCACGTCGGTGTAGTGGCGAGCGAGGGACCGCCCTTCACTGCCCCGTCTCTACGTGCATCGCCGCTGTGTGTCCGGGTCCACTGTCGCCAGGCCGGGCTCGCTTCTACGTCATGCCGCGGCTTCTCCGCTGTTCCGAGTGCCCCCGGCAGCTTCGACAGTCGCCGACAATCGCCCGGAGCAGAGCCACAATGCACCCGATATTATCACTGCCTGTTGTGTGTCCTGTAGAGGCGGATTACTGCAGGATATCTGGAGAGAAGCGACGGAGGAGGCAGGAGCCATGCTAGTGTGCGGCCATTTTCTCCGGCTGCTGGCCACGCCCCCATCTGCTATTTTTTTTGTCCTAAATATGCAGTGCCAAGAAGTAGGTGGATTATTCCTTTATGTAAAAGTCTCACAAATCTGGATACTATTAATGCCCTCAGGATTTGTAAGATTGAATCAACCTCAGTGGTAATTGTTGCAGTTTCCAAAATTTTACATGCAGCATGGGCCATTAGAGGGAAAGAACCATCTAAACTTTATTAACCCTCGCCCATGGTTCTTTTTAATGATGTTGCTACAGTTTGTATTTGTTTTTAAAACACCAATTTAATGTTTTAACAATGCAACTTTGTTTTAATCTAAATTATTCACTTGCTATCTGTGAATATGTATTTAGTTTAATGCATTCAATATTTTATAATGAACAGTGTTATTTTTATGCGATGTATGACAATGAAGTATGTTCTTTTATTTCGATCTGTCAATAAACGAAACGACTGCAGTGAGGTACATAAACAGGCTAGAAGGGACAAGATCAAGCCTGCCAAGTCCCTTTGGGAGTTTTGTCTCCACCAACAAATATCTCCAGTAGTGGAGTATTCTCAGAGGCCGTGCAATATGGCAACAGACTAGAACTTGAGAACATTTTTGGACACCAGCGATTAGTATCTGCACCATCATCTTTTCAAGATTCTGAGCAAGGCTTTGGGAGCCTTTCAAGGTAGACCCCCTTGCCACGGCTGACCACTCAGTTGCAGAGGAGACCAAATCTAGAGACATTGGCAGATGCTTTTATTCACGAATGGTCCAGTATAAGTATGCTCACTTTTCAACCTTTACTAATGATATCCAGCTTAGGCACATATTTGTAGACTGTTAGTCAGTAGTCTTGGTAGCACCCCTAAGGAAAGTGCAGCCTTGGTTGCCTTCCCTTCTAGAGCTATCAATGGATCCTTCTATTCCATTGCCTGTATTTCTGCTGTTGTTGATGAATCTGGACAGGCAGTATCACAATCTTGTCCTAGAAGGCCAACTTGTCCTGGTAGCATGAAACCTTTCAGGTTTTTTAGATACATACCAAGCCTTTCTAAATCAGCTACCAATTATATCAATTCTTCCTTAGTGAGGAACACGTTAAAGCCTGGTCATCCTGGTACGTCTGGACTGGCTGGTATTTGGAACGGGGCAAGTTCTTAATTTCCTAGCATCAATGGCACTAAAATTCGTACCAGGCTATTGATGGGAGTAGGGCGGCAATTTCAGCTGGGTACTAGAAAGTCAAAGGTAGGACTATTAGGGAACAGCCCCTGGGTATGTAGATTGTTAAAGGGGAATAGACACCAACATTTGCCTATTGCAAGATACTCTACACTGTAGGACATTAATGTAGTACTTAAACGTCTTCAAACATGGGCAGACAATGGTAAACTTTCATTGAAAATGCTGTGTGTTAAACTTGTCATACTATTACACCCTTCAAGGGGGTTTCAGACGTTAGAATTTCGGATATCTCATCAATACTTTTCCCAATTGGAATACAGTTTACAGGTACTAGACATACTAAGAATGCTTCTAGTACCATTGCTTTTCTTTCACATCCTAAGCGAGGTGTGGTTTAATGTGTTAATGTGTTAAACAGTATGTACAGGGAGAAAGAATTGAGAATGTCCTTGTCAGAGTCCCACAAGTCTTACCTTCTACTTGTGAGAGGTTCTCGCAGGGGCGACAGGGACCACCACCACCGTTTCCCACCTACCCTAGTAGCTGTGTGAACGCTGACCAGGATGTAGATGGGACCAGGGGTAGAAGCCAGATCTAGACGGGACCAGGGGTAGAAGCCAGGTATATACCCTCAAGACACTGGTTCTGTAATGGAAAAAATAAGGACACAGCTAGTACCTGTGGTGCACACCAACCCCCTCCTATGTTCTCGGAGTATTACTAAATCAAAAAATGACAGTATGGTCTACCTTATATATACATATGAAATCATCAACCAGAATAGCAGAGAATAAGCGCTCCTGCGTATTTTCCCAGGAAACAGTGTCTTTTCAGTGCACCAGGAAGTGCACAAAGGACGGTTTCAGTGTTTTCTAGTAACTTAAACAAGCAACATGCGCTCCTGCGCTCTCTAATCAAAATCAAGAAAAACAGCGCTCCTGCGCAAATAATAAAGAGAACTTTAAACAAGCAATATGCGCTCCTGTGCGTTCTAAACAAAATCAAGAAAAACAGCGCTCCTGCGCAAATAATAAATAGAACTGGTAGCACACAGCTGAACACACTCCTGTGCGTGGTGTCAGCAAAGTATTGAAAACAGGCTCCGTGATACAGATCACCGACCAGAGGAAATGCCTGCAGGGGAAAGGTTACTAGTGAAGTCGAGGGAATTGCCACTCTTCTTAGGAATGGATCAGCCAGGGAACAATACTCAGCGCGGCAGACAATAGGCGTCTGCATAGAAGGAGAAGCAACTGTTACCCTATTGAGGAAAATGCGGAGTCTCTACCTGCATCCGATGGCGGCAACGGCGTTAATCCAAAGCGCCGGGGTAGCGGGATGCGCCAGCTGATAAACCCGTCACACCGGAAGCGCCGTGACTAAGGTGGCGTCCGCTTCCGGTCTCCGCAGCTAGACTGCCAACCCGACTCCATACCTGTGAAGTCACGATCACGCTTCGTAAGGCGTGCGGAGGTTTACGAGCTGACCATAACCATGACAGTACCCACCACCAAACAGAACCCCCACCCAATAGCCCACTGATCATATAACAGTGGCGGGGCGAGGACTACCGGGGTGACCCACGTGGAAGGCCCTGACCAACCGGGAAGCATGACGGACATGTGATAAAGGTTCCCAGGACCTCTCCTCCGGGCCATACCCTTTCCAGTCCACCAGATAGAAGAGCCTCCCCGGGTCCTCCGGGAATCAAGGATGGCCCGGACCTCATACTCCACATGGTCATCCAGAAGTACAGGAGAAGGAGGAGACGAGACCACGCAGTCAGGGTGAGTAGGCCGTAGGAGGGACACATGAAAAACTGGATGGATCCTCATCTGGGGGGGCAGAGAAAGTTTCATGGATACACGGTTGATCACCTTAGCAATGACATAGGGGCCTACATAACGGGGCAACAGCTTCTTAGGACCATGCACATTGAGGTTCTGTATGGACACCCACACCCTATCCCCTACCTTGTAGCATGGCTCCACCTGCCTGTGTCTATCTGCCGCCTGCTTGTAGTGTTCCTTAGCTTTAGCCAGCTCAAATCGGGCCTGCTGCCAGAGTTCACAAAGGAAGCTGTGATAAGCTTGTACCGTGGGTAAGGGGTTGTTCAGTGGTTCTTCCCAGGGAACGGTACGTGGATGTCGCCCCTGGAGACAGAAGAACGGGGACATTCCGATAGCGGAATGCCTGCTGTTATTGTAGGCGTATTCCACCAACCACAGTACCTCTGACCAGTCCTTCTCTACGGCCAACAGCAAGCAGCGGAGATACTGCTCCAAGGTCTGGTTGGTCCTCTCCGCCTGGCCGTCTGTTTGGGGGTGGTAGGCCGACGACAAACGCACTTCCATATCAAGGGTGTTGCACACCTCATTCCAAAATCTGGATACGAACTGGGACCCCCTGTCCGTGATCACAACAGACGGTATACCGTGCAAACGTACCACGTTGTGCATGACGACCACCGCCAAGTCGACTGCCGAGGGCAATTTCTTCAGGGGTACGAAATGAGCCATCTTGGTGAGGTGGTCCACAATGGTGAGGATGGTGGTGTAACCAGCCTTTGTTCTGGGTAACTCGACTACGAAGTCCATGGAGATGGTATGCCAAGGATACGGAGGCACAGGGATGGGATGCAGCAGTCCTACTGAGGACTGAGACGAGGTCTTCCCCTGAGCACAGATGGCACAACGTGTTATGTAGGTGTGCACGTCAGCGTCCATAGAAGGCCACCAGAAGTGCCGCTGTAGCAGATCTAACGTTTTGTGATGGCCCGGGTGGTTGGATAACGGGTGATCATGGCACATGAATAGAGCTTGTTGTTGGTGATTCGTCAACGGCAAGTAGTAGCGGTCACCCTTGTACAGGAATCCGTCCAGCGCTGTGACGCCTAGGAGTCCTTCCGTCCACGTCGAAGGGTCGTTCCTCCGTATGTCATCACGTAGTTCAGACAAAATGGCAGAGGAAAGGACCACCCCTTGAAAACAGCGTTCAGGGATAATGGGCGTTGGCTCGACCGTAGTTTTGGTATCTTCGGTTTCGTCAAGACGGGACAGAGCGTCGGCCTTGGCATTGGCTTTGCCGGGGCGGTACGTGATGTGGAAGTCGTACTCACTGAAAAACAGAGTCCAACGCAACTGCCGAGAGGTGAGGGCTCGGGCAGAGCGAAGGAATTGGAGGTTCCTATGGTCCGTGTAGATGGTCACAGGGTGTTTCGCATCCTTGAGATACTGGCGCCATTCCTCGAAGGCAGCTTTAATGGCCAGCAGTTCCCGGTCCGAGATGGTGTAATTGCGTTCTGCTGGCTGCAATCTTCTGGAGTAGAAGGCCACTGGGTGCAACAGGCCAGTTTTGGCATCTCTTTGGGACAACACCCCACCCAGGGCATCTTGTGAGGCATCGGCCTCCACCACGAATGGCTGTTCGGGGTCGGGATGTATCAAGACCGGGGCTGTAGTGAATCTCCTCTTTAGGTTCTGGAAGGCTTGTTCTGCCTCATGGTTCCAACTGAAGCAAACGCCCTTGCGCAACAACCCAGTGATGGGGGTGACAAGTCTAGAGAAACCAGTGATGAAACGACGGTAATAGTTGGCGAACCCTAGGAACCGCTGGACGTGCTTCACTGAGGTAGGGGAAGGCCATTGCAGTATAGCCTCAACTTTCTTGGTGTCCATTTTGATTCCTCCAGGGGTTATGATGTGTCCAAGGAACTCCACCGCATCGGTGTGAAAGACGCTCTTCTCCAGCTTGACATACAATCCGTGTTGTTGGAGTCGTCGCAGAACAGTGCGGACGTGCTGTATGTGTTCCGCCAACGTTCCGGAGAAGATCAGGATGTCGTCAATGTAGACGATACAGAACTGATCGATGAAATCTCTCAGGACTTCGTCGATGAAATACTGGAAGGCAGCCGGGCGTTGCAGAGCCCGAACGGCATTACCTGGTATTCGAAGAGACCATATCTGGTTCGAAACGCGGTCTTCCATTCGTCCCCTTTTCTGACCCTGACGAGATGGTAGGCCCCACGGAGATCCAGTTTAGTATAGAGGGTGGCGTCTCTCACCTGGTCCAGCAAGTTGGATATTAGGGGTAAGGGGTACCGGTTTTTATGGTAATGGCATTCATGGCTCTGAAGTCGATGCACGTTCTCAGATCCCCCTCCTTCTTGGTCACGAAAAAGAGGGGGATGACACAGGTGATCTGGAGTGACGGATGAACCCATTGCGTAGGTAATCGTCGAGATATAAGCGAAGGTGTTCGTTCTCTTTTTCGGTAAGGGAATAAATACGGCTACAGGGAAGAGTGGAACCTGGAATCAGGTCTATTCTACAGTCGAAGCTTCGATGAGGAGGCAGAGTGTTCGCTCCCTTTTTGTCGAATACTGTAGCCAGGTCCTGGTACACGTCCGGCACTGTCCCTTGCGTGGCCATAACCGTTCCGGTGAGAGGTAACGCCTGGGCCTGTACGTCCTTAGTACCGGAGGAGTCTGCTTGCGGGTAACAGCGAGAGGAGCAAAGAGCCGAGTCCAAACTCATAACCCTGGACACCCAATCAATCCGAGGGTTATGTTTCACTAACCACGGGAGACCCAGTATCAAGCGGAACTGAGGTGCGTCGATAACATCGAAGGTGATGGATTCCGTATGGTCATTCTCGAACGTCATTCCCAGGACCTCGGTCTGGAAACAAATGAGACCAGAGGTAAGATCCGTGCCGTCCACTGCCTTAACCGTCTCAGGCTTCGCCTTCGGCACAGCAGCCATACCCAGCTCCACCATATATCGGTTGTCGATGAAGTTGCCGGTGGCTCCCGAATCGATTAGGGCCGTGACCTGCCATACCAAGCCTGTCAACGTACGTAATGTCACCTCCACACCCAAATGACGGCTGCCGTCACCAAAGGCAGGGGTCGGCGTCTTGGCGGACGAAGAACCCAGTAGCCGGACCCCACCTCCTACTGGGTTTCCCCGTTTCCCGACCAATCTCCCTTGACCACAGGAAGAACAAAAGGCTTCTTCCCTTTTGCTCGGGTAGGTTTTACAGGACATTCCCTGACAAAGTGCCCATTTTTGCCACGATACAAACACTGGTTCTGTCGTCTCCTTTTCTCCCGTTCTTCTTTGGTGAGAGGCCCACGAACACCTCCTATCTGCATTGGCTCTGGAGCGTCAGAAGATGGAATAGAAACATCGGCGGTTTTTTCTTTGTGCGTCAGGAACCGAGACTCACCACCCCTGTTTCTTTCTGACTTACGCTCCTGTAGTCTGTAGTTCAGTTTCACCACTAGGTCAATGAATGGCCCTATATCCTCCGGGGGATCAGGTATTTGGGAAAGTAGGTCCTTTAATTCGTCACGCAAGCCCCTGTAGAAGACGGACACCTTCTTGGACTCGGGCCAGCATGCTTCTATCACCAGCCTACTGAAGGTGGTGATGTAGTGCAGTAGATCTGTGTTACCCTGTTTTAAGCCGAGTAATTCATTATCTGCGGCTTGCACAAAGGTATGGCGGGCGAACATCCGTCGCATGTTGTCCTTGAAGACCGGGAGGTTGTACAACATGGGATCGTCATTCTCTACCAAGGGAATAGACCACTGGGAAGCATCGCCCCCATGTAGGAGAGGATGAAGGCGATCTTAGATGCGTCATCTGGAAATGCGGAAGCTCGAGCCATGAAGTGTAAATGACATTGATGAAGAAAAACACTATACTTGGTGCTGTCGCCATAAAAACGTTCAGGTGGAGCCAGCTGTACTGCGTGAGGAGCTATCACCTGTATGGTGGTGTCCGAAACGGGAGCTGTGGCTGAACTACTTGGTTGGAACAAGGGAGGTCTCAATATTCCTTCCTGTCTCACTCTAGCAGAAGGAAACTGGCCCCAAGGCCCCGTTCCCCCGCCTGTTGCCTGTGTCTGCAAGGCGGTGATGTCCTGTCTTATGCTATGACTCTCTGCCTGCATGGTGGCAAGGATGGCAGCTATGTCTTGTAGGGTGATCTCGGGGTCGCCCATATCGCCCGGGCAAGATAGACTACGTGGGCTTTGGATTCTGTCAGAGTCCCACAAGTCTTACCTTCTACTTGTGAGAGGTTCTCGCAGGGGCGACAGGGACCACCACCACCGTTTCCCACCTACCCTAGTAGCTGTGTGAACGCTGACCAGGATGTAGATGGGACCAGGGGTAGAAGCCAGATCTAGACGGGACCAGGGGTAGAAGCCAGGTATATACCCTCAAGACACTGGTTCTGTAATGGAAAAAATAAGGACACAGCTAGTACCTGTGGTGCACACCAACCCCCTCCTATGTTCTCGGAGTATTACTAAATCAAAAAATGACAGTATGGTCTACCTTATATATACATATGAAATCATCAACCAGAATAGCAGAGAATAAGCGCTCCTGCGTATTTTCCCAGGAAACGGTGTCTTTTCAGTGCACCAGGAAGTGCACAAAGGACGGTTTCAGTGTTTTCTAGTAACTTAAACAAGCAACATGCGCTCCTGCGCTCTCTAATCAAAATCAAGAAAAACAGCGCTCCTGCGCAAATAATAAAGAGAACTTTAAACAAGCAATATGCGCTCCTGCGTGTTCTAAACAAAATCAAGAAAAACAGCGCTCCTGCGCAAATAATAAATAGAACTGGTAGCACACAGCTGAACACACTCCTGTGCGTGGTGTCAGCAAAGTATTGAAAACAGGCTCCGTGATACAGATCACCGACCAGAGGAAATGCCTGCAGGGGAAAGGTTACTAGTGAAGTCGAGGGAATTGCCACTCTTCTTAGGAATGGATCAGCCAGGGAACAATACTCAGCGCGGCAGACAATAGGCGTCTGCATAGAAGGAGAAGCAACTGTTACCCTATTGAGGAAAATGCGGAGTCTCTACCTGCATCCGATGGCGGCAACGGCGTTAATCCAAAGCGCCGGGGTAGCGGGATGCGCCAGCTGATAAACCCGTCACACCGGAAGCGCCGTGACTAAGCTAGACTGCCAACCCGACTCCATACCTGTGAAGTCACGATCACGCTTCGTAAGGCGTGCGGAGGTTTACGAGCTGACCATAACCATGACAGTCCTCTCAGTTGTTAATTTATATTTGCAAGACTTATTCTCCAGTATTTTTGTCCCCCCAAGACCAATGGGAGAAGGAAGTGATCTACATTGGTCTAGCCAGACTACATTTAAGACTTTCTACTGAAAACTAGCACAGCATGTGGTAAGGACAGTTGTGGATATGCTTTCAACCTCTGTAATAGAGCTTTGCAATAAAATTGCAGATTCTCCTAGCCAGAAGGAGAGCATTGATTTTATTAAAAAACAAAAGGAGATGTATATTAGCCCGCCTCTTCTGATGAAACCCTCCCTAATTGGCAGAATAGTAATACATGGCGGTTTTTCCTAGTTCCCATCTCAACTACTGAAGCAACATCATGAGGCAATTAAGTTCATCTTTTTGGGAGGGAGAAATTTACTACACTCTGTGGGCATTTGCGTTATAGATTGAGACCAGCGGATGGAGAAAGTCCTGTGGTTACTTCTTGGGCTTCTATTGTTTTTTTTCCTCTTCTTTCACAAACTGTGATGGCAACCATCAGGAAAAGAGGAGTTTAATTAAGGGACTCACCTATTCACCATGTTGTCCTGTGCCTTTGTTTCTACTTCCTGCCCAGGAAAGGAGGTTTCTGTTAGGGGTGGGAGTAATTTACGTAATTCCATGTACCGTAAGCACACAGAATTACCTAAAGATTCCATGAGATGACGCAGAATTAAGTGAAAAGAATAATTCTGCATTTAGCGCTTTTTCTTGGAGCATAAATACACTCTTGTGTCCAAAATGGACTTGAGGATGCATTTTGCACCAAGAAATAGCGCTTAATACAACAGAGCATGAATAGCGAGTGCGAGAAGCCACTCGCACATGCTAAATGTGCACTTTGGGTAGGATTTCCCCCCAACTTACTCCCGGCATTTAGCGCTAGTTTCTTAGCACAAAATGCACCCTTGTGTTCAAATTGGACGTGAGGATGCATTTTCTGCTAAGAAATTAGTGCTAAAAGCAACAGAACATAAACAGCAGCGCAAGCAGGCGCTTGCACTTACTAAATTTGCTCTTGCTGTAGATTTGTTTCTCCCAAATTTCTGTTAATTACATGAGTAGGCGTAATAGCATTATTATTGCTAATTCTGCGTCAAACAGTAACACAGAAGTCCCGAAATTACTCTGATTACTCCAGCATTAATAAAATTACTTTCAGGCCAAGTTTACGGTAGATGTAGTTAACTTTAAACATGTGTGCTACTATAAATAAGCAGCAAGAAGGGGTATTGCATAATATTCGACACTTTTCTCTTTAATAAAATCAGGGCCCTTCTTCACCAACTGGCTAGGAGAATCTGCAATTCATAATGATTATAAACAAACTCGTTTTTTGTGATTATTTAGCAATACTCATATGGATATCCTGTATTAATAAGTGCAGTTTCAAGCATTGAATTTAATTAATCCTGACTCTGTGAATCAGGATGTGAATTTCATAATATAAATTTCTATTTTATGCAAAAAAGATCCACTTCACAGGACTCAAAAGTTTGTTATTCGGTTGATGTGTGGTTGCTTTTGACTGAAAAAACCTTTATCACAGAGAGTGATTCACTGTTTGCTCAGGCCTGCACTTTCTTCACAGGTTTTCAGCCACTATGCAAACCTAGTAAAATAATAACATTTGGAGCTTGCTTGCTTAAAGATAAGTAAACAGAATCAAGATCATGTTAGGATTCCAACTCCTCGCCTGAACGACCTAAGCAGACTTTTCTGTTTAAGATTTCCAGCGCTTTGAAGAACTGAAAAGGCACAGGTAGCTTTCTACCGCTAACTGCCTAACAAATCCCAGTGTTTCAAATGTTTGGCTGTTTTAGGTCTACCTGATCTATTTTTTTCATTTCAAAGAATTTTTAATAGATTCCCAATAATAACAGTAGGTAACGGTATGTGACTGTATAGCGTTGTATTGTATATTACACATACAGCAAGCACACTGATAGATACCGTTTTGGTAGGGGACTACTCCACCATACTTAGTAATAGTGAAATAATCTCGGAGAAATATGGGTAAAAGAAATAAAAGTCAAGAAAAGTGGATATAGCGCTTGAGGAGAAGAGAAAGAAGTAGAAAAAGAGGGCATGGGGGAGGGCAGGAGCTCAGTGGAATAACGCAAAATGATGCCCCTGAACGCAGAATGTGATGAGGGGCCCGAGTCTCCCATAGTTCACAGATATTCATTGCCTTGTGCTAAATGGGGGCCCCCTGAAGGGTTGGAGCCCCCCCGCGTGGCAGGGGCTGCAGCGGGCTGCATTGCACTCCTGCAAGGACTGCCAGTAAAATCAAGATTGAGTGTAGGCTCAGTAAGGCCATGGGCTCCATGAGGGGTGCTGTGTTTTGATCTTTTAAAGCTACTGGAATGCACCAGAAAACATTCCATTGGCATATGTTATGTTATATTGATTTATATAGTGCATTAATCACCCAAGAGGGCATTCAGGCACCTGGGCAGGTGTGTGGTCCACAAGGTGCTTATATGAAGAGCCTGGTCTTCAGCTTCTTGTGGAACTCAAGAAGTGAGGAGAAGGCTCTGATGTGCTGAGCAGTAGCGGTCCATGGTAGGAGTGCCGGCCGGGCGGTGACGTGGGGTGGGGGAGGAGCAGGGTGGGGGGTAGTAAACCACGGATTACGGCGGAATACAGGTAAGTAAACATTTAAATAAATAAAACGAATTTCGTTGTGAGCGCTGCATCGCCAAATGCGATGCAGTGTGCACAACGAAATTTGTTTTATTTATTTAAATGTTTACTTACCTGTATTCGGCCGTAATCCGTGGTTTACTACCCCGCACCCTGCCCCTCCCCCGCCCCACGTCACCGCCCAGCCGGCACTCCTACCACGGACCGCTACTGGTGCTGAGGGAGGTCGTTCCATGTCTTGGGTGCGATGGAGAATGAGCGACCTCCAGTTATGCTTTTGTGGATGCGGGGAATGTGTGCGAGTGAAAGTGAGGCAGAGCGCGTACGTGTCTGGTGGGTTGGTGAAATTTATGCGGCTGTTCAGGTACTCTGGTCCTGTGTTGTGTAGGGCTTTGTATGTGTGTGTGAAATTGTTGAATAGGCTGTGCTTGTGAATGGGGAGCCAGTGAAGCTTCTTGAGGTGCGATGTGATGTGGGTGCGGCATGGGAAGTCATGAATGAGCCTTGCAGAAGTGGTGTTCTGAATGGTCTGGAGTCTGTGTAGGAGTTGTTTGGAGATTCTGGCACAGAGACTGTTGCCGTAGTCCAGACTGCTGGTGATGAGTGCATGCACGGTGTTCTGAGGCAACCATTTGAAGATCTTTCGTAGCACGCGCAGGATGTGGAAGCAGGAGGTGCATACTGCATTAACTTGAGCCGTCGTGTTGAGCTTGTTATCTATGAAGATCCCTAGATTTCTTGCTTGGTCTGTGAGTGTGGGCATTTGTCCTAGCTCCGAAGGCAACTAGGTGAAGTCCCATTAGGAGGTGTTGTTGCTAAAGAACAGTACTTCCGTCTTGTTGGAGTTGATCTGCAGGCAGTTGGTTCACATCCAGTCTTCCAACATGGTCATGAGATTGGTTCTGGTGGTGGTTGTCTTGTCCGTCAGGGAGAGGATGAGTTTGGTGTCATCGGTGCAGGACATGACGGTGCTGTCTTGTGATCGGATGATGTTGATGAGCGGTGTCATGTATATGTTGAAACGGGTGGGGCTGAGGGACGATCACTGTGGGACTCCGCATATCAATTTCTTGGTCTCTTATGTGAAGGGTGGCAGCTTGATACTTTGGGTTCTACTTGTGAGGAACGAACAGATCCATTTGAGAGCGGATCATTGTATGCCAGCATCATGGAGTCTTCTGATGAGGGTGTTATGGGAGACAGTGTCACCTCAGTTCAGGATGATTTGAATCTTGTTGGTGGCCATGATGAGTGCTGTTTCGATGTTGTGGTTCTTTCTGAATCCTGAGTGAGTGTTGTCTGGAACAGGGTTCTCCAAAGTCAGTCCTCGAGGGCCGGATCCATGCCAGATTTTTAGAATATCCCCATTTAGATAAATGCAGTTATCTTAAAAATCTGGCATGTATCCGAACCTCCAGGACCGACTTTTGAGAACCCTGGTCTAGAAATGGGAAGTTCAAGGTGGGATGTGAGTTGCGTGTTGTGGTCTTCTCCATCAATTTGGCTGGATAAGGAAGCAGGGAGATGGGTTCGAAGTTGTTCAGTTGATTCGGGTTGTTTATGGGCTTCTTGTGGAGGGCGTTTATTTCTGGAAGTTTCCGTTCATCGTGAAAGTGGTGGACATGCTAGAGGTGTTTATGATATGGGTCAGAGTGGTGCTGATTGGTGATTTTCCTGGGTTGTGGATGTAGTGGGGACATGAGTCCATTGGGGCCCCTGAGAGGATGATCCGCATAATTGCTGCTGTGAAGGTTGTCCACTTGGTCAGGTGGCCATCTTGGTTGGTGGTGTGTAGGTTAGCAACGAGTTCTATGGGGTTGGGTTGATGTGTGAAGTTGCTTTAGATGTTTGTGATTTTGCTGTAGAAGAAGTTGGATAGATTGTCACAGAATTATTGGGAGGCAGCGATGTTGACAGTGGCTGAGGGTGAGGTGAAATCATTAATTATCAGGAAGATCTCCTTGCAGCTGTTGGAGCTTCCATTGATGCGGTCCACTAGTGATTTGCGGTTCACTAGTGCTTTTTTCTTGGTGTCTCTTATTTGCTGGTGATCGCATCTTAGTGCAGCCTTGCAAGTAGTTCTGCCTGTGGTGTTTTGGCTGACTCGTCATTTCCTTTTTAGCTATTTACAGTGTTGTTTGGTGTCTCGGAGGTCTTCTGTGTGCCAGCTGTCCTACTTATTTGATCCACCATGCTTGTTGGGTTTGATAGGTTCGAAGAAGCCTGCACAGTTCATGATCCAGTTGTTGAAGGTGTTGATGTGCTTGTTGAGGTTGCCTGTGGGGCAAGGTTGGTCTGTGCTGAGGGCCCTTAGCCAGCATTATTCTGTGATTTTTCCCCAGCTGTGGCTTTCAATGCTGAACCTGTTGGGAGTGTTGACTTGAGGTGTGTTGATTTGGAAGTGGATGATGGAGTGGTCGGTCCATATGAACAGTGTGGTGGAGTTGTTTTTGATGCTGTCGCTCGTGGTGAAGATGGGTTCCAGTGTGTGTCCTACGGTGTGTGTTGGTTCTGGGACGAGCTGGGTGAGTCAGATGTTGCTCAAGCTTTTGAGGAGTGCTGTAGAGCAGGGGTCGTTTGGGTCTTTTAGGTGAAAGTTGAGGTCATCGAGGAGAATGTAGGCTCTGGAGTCGATTGTGAGCGGATCGACGAAGTTGGTGTTGAGGTTGGTAAAGGTGGCTTGTGGTCCGGGTGATCAGTAGGTGAGAGTTCTGTGTTCAGGGTGAAGATTTCGGAGATTTGCAGTGGTGTTCCATGAATGGGGTGGCATTCTCTCTGGATGTTGTGCATTTGATGGATTCCTTGTAGATGATAGAGAGCCCTTCTCTTGGCTTGTGAAGGCGGCCCTGTTGAGTGGTCTTGTAACCTGCTGGGATTGCTGTGGCAATGTCGGGAGCCGATGAGGGGTTGAGCCAAGCCTTTGTGATGAAGAGGATGTAGGGTACGTCGCTACTTAGCAGGTCCCATATTTTGGTTGTGTGTTTGCTGAGTTATCATGTGTTAAGAAGCATGTTTGTGAATGGGTGTTGATGTGCGGGTTTGCTGTGACATGTGTTGTAGGGTGGGGGTGTGGGCGCTGTTGGTGCTGTATGGCGTGTGCGTTGGGAGGGGATGTTTAGGGTGTTGTTAGTATTTTCATGGGAGGTGTGGGTGGGTGACTGCTGGAGAACCAGCAGAGGGTGGAGGTGAAAGCTCCTACTGTAGTGTGAGGCGCAGCAGCAGTTTGAGGAACGGCATCCAGGGTCTAGTGACCTAAGGAGTGCTGTGGAGTATTGCTGGGCAGTGATCGGACCAGGTGTCCTGGTGCTGAGCACGGATCAGGAGTGGATGGGAAGCGCCAGAGAGCGACAGAACTATGCTGCCTTTTTGATGTGATTTATCACCATCTAGGAACTTTCTTCATTTATTGCCCCTTGAGTCCAACCAACGGTGGACCATTCCCTGAAGACCTTTTCTCCATTAAATCTGGCTGTCCCTTGTATCGCCTTGTCCCGAGGAAGACCCGCCGTGCCTATTAGTAAATCACGCACTTTATGGGGTCGAAACGTTGACGTACTTGCGATAATCCTGACCCTACTCTCTCCGCCCCACGTGAAATGGAAATTTAAATCCCAAG
Source organism: Calotriton arnoldi (assembly GCA_963921515.1). Lineage (NCBI taxonomy): Eukaryota > Metazoa > Chordata > Amphibia > Caudata > Salamandridae > Calotriton > Calotriton arnoldi. Next base: position 1,067,284 of record CAWUFW010004360.1, read on the forward strand.
CGGTTCGGAGCTTCATGTACCTAGGGAAGGATGTCCTCTGAATGATCAGTTTCAACAATTCTTACAGCACTGTATATATCCTGTTCACATTTAGCACATTTTTTCGCACTTTTTTCACTAAAGCACTTGCGCCTTTGGAGCAAAGTGTATGTTCACGAACTTTGACAGCCTTTCAATGTCAGTTCGACACCATAAAATGTAAAAATATATGGATTTTTTCTTAAATACAGACTTTAATTGATTCAAATTTGGTGTGCCTTTGATTCATGTTCTTTGTCCTTTCTCTTTTTTCCTTTTCATTGATTATTACTGAAAGGCTTGAGTACTGTTGTTTTGTATTGGCTACTATTGAGTATACCAAGAATCAATTCTGTTACCCGACAGAACCAACTTTCTCCACAGTAATGGAGTATTGCTGGGGAGTGATCGGACCAGGTTTCCTGGTGCTGAGCACGGATCAGGAGTGGATGGGAACAGAAAGGCTTGCTTTTGGTGCACCCGCTGCGCGTCTGTGATGCAGCTGCCATTAAGTAGGTCCTAGGAGGGGGAGGAGTGCAAGGTGCTGTAATGGAATTTCTTGTGCAGATGAATGCTGGGAAATGAACTCCTCTTGCTTGGCTTCTTCTTTTAAAGATGGGTTTGACTTGAAAACCAGTAATGTCACGTCCTGTACAGATGGATGATGGGAAATTCAGTGATGTCACTTTCTGCGTAGGCGCATGATGGGAGATCCAATAATGTCAATTCCTGTGCTATTGGGTGATGGGAAATGAAGTCCTGTTGCTTGTTAAAGATGGTTTTGGAGGGAAAGCCAGTAATTTTACTTCCTGTCTAAATGGATGATGGGAAATTCAGTGATGTCACTTCCTGTGAAGGTGGATGACGGAAGATCCAATGATGTTTCCTCCTGTGCTGATGGGTGATGGGAAATGAAGTCCTGTTGCTTGTTAAACAGTGGCGGGCGGCATGGCTCGGAGATGATGGGGCAGGCGCGGGGGGTCGCGGGTTGCTGCGAGATCCAGTGATGTCACTTCCTGTGCTGATGGGTGATCTGAAATGAAGTCCTCTTGCTTGGCTTCTTCTTTTAAAGATGGTTTTGGTGGGGAAGCCAGTAATGTTGATGCTCCGATTTGTCAGAGTACTACCTCCAAGTAATTTCTGCCTTTTTTTTGCCAAATATCTTTATTGTGTATTACATGTCACCAACAGTGTATAACCAGCATAGGGCAAGAGTCCACTATACAACTAGTAACTAAATCCTAGGCATAGGATTACAGATCAACCGCTCCAGCTGCGGGATGAACGTTAGAGCAAAGTGATTTATGTCTTTAATATTCGGTCCTCCGACCAATAGATGACTTTATGCATAGCAGCCTTTTGCCATTACCAGCCCAAATAAGCTTTTAAAGGTGAGTAGTGGGTAGTAATTCCTGTGTGGAGAAAGTACAAGGGCTGCTACATCTAATTCTAACACATACAGACATTGCTTTAGTAGAAAGATTATACTTTTACAGATGTAATGCTTCAACATCAGTATTAGGAGTTGAACACGCAGACATACACAGATGAGGTAGCCCAAATGTTTCTCTAAAAGATTTTTGGCATTTCCTTCTGTTTATAATTATTATTTTTTTGTAAGTGACAAAGTAACACCAGGAGTGCATCCCAGCCTATAAGTCACTCACTTTAAACTATGAGATCCAAGGCATCCAAAGGCAGGATCAGACTGGCCTATTGGGCAATCAGGCAGTATCCTGTGGGCTGGGCAGAGCAGTCTGTGGGCAGTTTTTTTTATTAGTTTGTGGGCCTGTTTTATGAACGGATGAGCCAGTTTTTAGAGTTGATTTTCGTGAGTATTACCACAAATATTGCCTACTGCAAACACAAATGCATGCAGCCTCCCCTACCTTGCAAAATACCCATACAGTGTGTCTTTATTTACAAGTGAAAAACTGCCCTTATTTTTAAATGTGGGTCACTTTTTTGCTATCTAGCTCCCTAACGGGGGGCCACTTTTGTCTTGGCTCCTGGGCCTATTGTTTTTGTCCCAGTTCAACCCTGTAAGTTGAGTCAAGTGTGGTACTAAATGAAGTAAACATGCAAGAAGCTCGTGCGCAGTTGTTGGCTGTGGTTAGTCAGGCAGTCCACATATGTGTGTGACATTCTCACGAAAGTCGATCTGGTGGTATGACAACAGAATGTGGCTGCCAGCGTTGCCTCCTACTGCTCCTAATATTGACAGACACCTATTTATTATGCACAGCGAAAGTCTCTTTTCAGAGCGTTACTGTGAGGGCTGTAACCCTTTGCACACAGGATCAAGGTTGATTAGAAGCAGTATTGGAAGCTCTGTTTGCAGTAGTGCTGAGGTAGCATCAGTCCGACTTCGCTGAAACGTGTAACTGCAGTTCAAGGCCACGCGCTATCATAAATGCACCTGATTCCAAAGGCCATCTGTCTTACGGATTCTGGAGACTGCACATAGCTCACACATTATGGCGGAAGGAAAAGAACATTTGAGAGGAAAACTCGCCTTTTCTTGCAAATGCGCAGCCTTCATGAATATGTACTAAAGAGCAACTGATAAAATCTGGGCGCAGCGCGAAGATCTATTTAACTGCTCCCACACGCAGTCAAAAATATAAACACCTCTAAATTATATTAAAGAGACCGCTAGGCAGGGTCCGCCAGTGTACACTTTTTGGTAAATAGACTCTTCTTAATTTTCTTCCATTTTTCTTTCTTTTTATATCAAACTATGCACATTCTGATGCATACTAAAGTAGAAATTGTACACAATTGTTGGAAAGTTGTGCAGGTTTATTCAGCATAAGCCATAACTAACTGATGTCTGGTATCCAGCTGAACACCCCAACAGAATCTACTTTGAACATACACTGCATAGAACCTACACCTGGTTGAGACCCTGTGAAATCACTCCACGAGCAAGTTTGGTACACACAGTCATCTATCTCTCTCCCTTTCTCACAAAGGCACACACGCGCCCTATCACACCACTGAAACACGGACTGAAAAACATACACGTATCCACACACATCATTTTGACCTACTGCTACTAGTCAGCAATGTAGACCCAGATTTATTATGATTTTGCATCAGGGTTATGTCAATTTTGTGGCTCAGCCAGATGCAAAATCATTTTTGGCATTTAGCATGGTTTACTAAACCTAAAGTAACGCACGGTAGCACAACGCCTTGAGTAACTTTGCGTTGAGTAGGCATTACATGGGTGGAACATGGGTGCTCCCATGTACCCACCCATTTATTTTGGCACAAATCTAGATTTACAAAGACTTGTAATCCTAGGTTTGCGCCAAAATGGTGCACCCTCCCAACGGAGGCATAACGAGCACAAATATCATTAATTTTCCCCATTATTTTCTCTTTCCATGTGTGCTGCATTCTGAAGCACACATGGAAAGAGGAACATGCCTCTAAGGATTGTTTTTGTGCAGGAAGGTATCCCCTCTTGCCCAAAAAGTATTCTGCCTGTACCGCAGGCAGCCTTGCAGCATGGAGCAAGGATGCCTCCATTGGTGGTAGGCAGTACTCTTTGACTGCCTTCTGAGACCTTCTACAGAGAACCCCTTTTAGACCTCGCAGCATTAGAAACTTCCTCTCTCTCTTCTTTGTCAACAGCATGAAAACCATTACCATGTATTTTCCTGTCTTGCGATAGATGTACAACAACAATTCTACTCGTGTTCCAGATCCTGCCATCATGTGTCCTAACAGCATGTTTTAACAGTTTGATTACTTCCAATTTTTTTGTAAACTTTGATCACTCAGCACAACCTTTAGTTGCTCTCATTCTCACATAGTCACCTCCTTTAACTACAAAGTACTTCACTTTTTTAATTTGATTATGAAAACTGTTCCTCTTATTCTGTAAATCAATCTCTCTTTCTCTCCATTCACCCACTGCAGTGTGTGCACAACCTTTATTCCAACCCATCCACAGAGGACAAACCTTAGTAGAAGGAGCTCTGCCCTTGAACAACTCAAAATGAGTCGTTCCAGTTGTTAAATGAGGAGACATATGATGCCCTGCTATCCTCCTAGATAACTCCTCCTTCCAGTCAAGACCATTTACTCTTGCTGTTTGTATCCCCTCCTTCAATGTCTTGATCACCCTCTCCACTGCACCATTGGTTTGAGGCTGATATAGTGCTGAGGTTTTATGAGTTATACCACATTCTCCCACATATGTTTTCACTTGCACAGAGCACAATTGTACCCCATTATCAGATAATAATTTACATGGTAAACTTTCTCTCCTAAAAATATTATCAAGACTACATTCTAATTACATGCAGAACTAAGAATATACATGAGGGAGAATTCCAATCACTGAAGTTAGGATGCCACACATCTCCCTCCCAATAACAGTACCGAAAATAAACAATAACACATGATATGTACAAAATATACACATTTGACAAATGCAGTCAAAAATAGCCAGATTCTCACACTAGATAAATATTCCCTTAGAATGATCTATTGTTAGATAAATAACAATCTGAATATGAACATAAACAGTATGGGAACATTCATCAAAGGCTCTTGGGAACCAGGGTACTTCGAACTGATAAATAGGAGACTAGTTACAATCATTTAAATACTTTGGTTTGACACAATGTCTCACACTTCTTCTTACACTTTTCCCATTCTGTTTACCATCTCCACCGTTAAGGTCCTCTCTACCGTCTCCATCCTTTCCCACTCTGCACGTTAATTTTGCCACCCTGTTCAGATTCCACACCCTTGATCTTCTGTTTTGATGGCATTTTTAAAACTTTAACTACTTTCAAGGGCAGTAGAAATTTGGAGCCTTGTGAGGATAGCTTTTTGCGGAGATATCTTATTCTCACAAGATCTCCCACTTCCACTTCAGTTCTTTTGAGTGCTTTACGTATTTCAAACCCTTCTTTATTCTTAACCATTTTATTCATTTCAATATCATTCTTGCCTTTGTCGTCCCTTTTTATATTCTGAATTCTGGTTTTATCTAGCAACCAGAAAGGGTATATCATTGAATCCGCTTTCCTTTTCTGAAAAAAATCAAATGGGGTCTTTGCTGTCATGGTATGAGGTGTGAACCTGTAGTTTTTGACTCTATTGTCTTTTAATGAGAAATTGATCCAGTGCGAACCCAAATAATTGATCAGGGATAATTATTCAACAACATCATACATTGGCCCATACTCATTCACCCAAAATCCCTGATGTGCTGGTGTCAAGTTTGTTAACTTTTCTTCGACCTATTCCTGTTATTTATACACAAAATTTAAACATCTTGTAAATTTATTTGACTTTTCATCTACTTGGTCGATAGACCAATTAGTTGAAGAGTTGATGGTAAATGTAATTTCTCTGCAATAAAGATTAACCTTTAGAAACCTGGTTAAATGACCACAACCTCTCGGTGTGATTTAATAATTTTATCTAGCAATAATATAACTTATAACGATCATATCCATAAACTCAAATACTGGAGACCTCATGGGAGAGAATAACAAACTAATCACAGTAACATCAGAAATATCATTCAAATGTATACATTGCACAGAGTGGACAGATGAAGAGACATTAGATACACAATAATCGATCTCTTAAAAACTAAAACAATTTCGGAGGGGCTAGATGAAGAGACAAAAGGCACACATATCAAAGAAACAGCTGGGAAAAATATAATTTCTACAATGCTAAGTAAATTAAATACAAACCCGGAGGATCTGTAAGGGAAAAACCAACACCCAGGCCTAGGCGGTAGTGAGGGACCCCTGAACTAAGAATCAGGGATCAAAGACTTAAGTACCAGGACAGGAACATCTAGGCCTTTCAGCTCACCGACGAAAACAGCGACGCTTCCCTCTCTCAGCCTACGTGACCCTTGAAGCCCGCACACCACACCAACGGCTGCCTAAACCACACCCCTAAAGTACCTATTCTTATACCCTAAAAGAACATGTCCGTCCCATAATAATTGCTAATTTCACTTTTTCTAGCTAAGGGATTGGTGGGATTCAAGGGGTGGAGTGTCACCCCACTATGAAATCATCCACCTTTGACTACACCATTGTTCTAAAAATTTTTTTTTATATAGTCATCATTACCTCTTCTCTCCCATGAGAACATGTATCAACATTCTTTAACAATTTATTAAATTCAACATTCTTGATTTCCGTTCCCACGAAGCCCTGGCTTTGGCTTCTTGACAGATGCTCGTCCTTCACCAGGTCACGCTTTCTCAGCTTTGCTCAGCAGTTCAGTCATGTAGTCACGTGGTTCCCACTCGCTCTCTTGCTCACCCGCCCTTACTATGGCTAACTTTATTAATATGGAGAACTCGTCCATTACTAAAAGAACAGAAAAGCGAACATTATTAATTATGTGATAATGTAATTTTCACGGTTTACCCCCCATCTTAACTCTACTTTATGTTAACAGTTAGTTTAGCATAGCTTAAGCAGAAAAGCGGCCTTATTCATTAATATAAAGCAACACACGCCATGCTTTTTAAGAAAAACACCTGCGGCCTTGCCATGCAAACCTCTTTAATTCATCCAAAACACAAAATTATTACATTTCCGGTTATTTACGCATTAGTTCTAGTTAGTTCATGCATTTTTTTTAAAGCAGTCTTCCCACGTGTAGTGTAAATGTGCACATTAGTCGTTTAACACTACTTACTGTTAGTCCATATTAAAGGGTGGTTCGGTTGAGCAGGTTTCTTTTCGCGAAATCCTGCTCCATCAATCCCCCCTCTGATGGCTTTTAAGAGCCATCATAAATACTCACCATACCGAGTGCCACCTTCTATGTTATCTAGCATTTACTCTCTTTTTCTTCTTTTATGGCACTTTCGCCTAACTCTTTCATCATTTCATAATATTCTCCTTTTACTTTTTCTAATTCTATTTGTTCTCTTTTTCTCTTTCTTCCTTTACTTTTATTCTTTTTGTTTTTCGCATCTTTTCTTTCTCTTACATATTTGCAACATTTATATGTTATTACTATTACTAGAAATACTATTGCTACAGAAAATATTGGGTATTATTATTTTTCCTAATAAACTATTTCCTAAGTTAGAGAACCATTTACTTACTGCAGTGAAACTCTTACCAAGTCTCTCCCAAACACTATCAACCTCCAGTTGGGTCAACTCATTATGTAATTTTGTTATATTTCTAATATATCCTTCTATCCCTTTACTTTTATCTGGGATATAGGTACAGCAGTATTGAATTCTCAACATGCCACAGACTCCACCCTCTTTTGCCAAAAGAATATCAAGGCAAGTCGATTTTGTAAAACCAGTAATCTAATTGCCACCATTTCAGTATCAATCATCAAGAAACCACCAGCAGTATCTGTTGATAAACGATCAACTACTGTGGATAATTTACGAATTTTGTGTGCATTTAAAACAACTCCAACTGAGGGTATCAGTGCACCAAAGATATCACCTACTATTTCTGAAACCTTGCTCTTTTACTTCGTATTAGTTTTTGTTTTATTTCATTGGCACTATTGTCCCCACAGTCTTTATGATAGACCTTTGGAAAGACGATCCCAAAATAACAACTTCCATACCAACGTGCTGGTAACCTATAATAGGCTTTCTTGCCACACACGTAATAGACTCCCGGGAAAACTGGGTCAGTTCCACCCTTCAATCCCCATCCTCCAGTAATTTGGAAAGTATGCTCACATTCACTAGTGCCAATAAAGTAATTATTATAGTTAGTCCTTGATCTATATAAACATAGTTTCCCCTTTCGGAACCAGTCCAGGGACATCGCAGCGTATGTCTCACCCTTCTCATAATTTCCTTCTCTAAAAGCCCAAGGTGGTACCTGTGATTTCTGTTCATTAGCTTCTTTCTGGACACTTGCTCTTCTATTCTCTACCATATCTAAAAAAAAAAATTTCTTCAGTAAGTAAACTACATGTTAAATTGTTTTTGTAGGCATTTTCTATATCCAAAGTTTTAGTGATATGGAAGAATTCTCCCATATAATGAGCATTTTTAGCGCTTACTACTTTATTTAATTCCTTTATGATTGGTATTTCTGAAAATACTAAATCTATATTAGTATATTGATAATCCAGCTTACCAGTCATGTAAAATAGACTGCCGAGTACACTACATGACACACCATAGGTTAGAGAAAGATGATGATAGGTTAGTCCTTCAGAGACAGACGTAGGTAATTTCATACAGACATAACAATCACTCACGTTCATAGTGTTAGTATACTCATATAACAACTTGGTAAAGACATGTAACGAAAAATCACTAATTGATTTATCATGATGGTAAGTACTTCCATCCATTTGTTCTATATTAGTATTTATTCGTGTTTTAGACACATCTTTCATTCCTTCAACTGTCATATCATTAGTATTATTTCCAATATTATTTACACTAAAAATAGGTAAGATAACAATCAACAGGATCCACATAAGCGTTAATAGGAAAACACTACACATACAGGTTTTAATACATCTACGTTTTAGTCTAGAATTTGGTTGTTCAGTCACTTCTACTTCTGCCATTTTGATGTGCTACAAAAAAAGAAAAAATATAAAAAATCTAACAGTTTTCTAGTCTAAAATCCTAATTTAACTAAAAAATATGGTTTGTGTAATCCTACACTTAATGACTTTTTTCTTTACCCCTTTCTCTTTTTTATTTGGTCTTTTGGGTTTTCTCTTATGTTCTCAATTCAGTTCATCTGACAAATTTTCCTCCTTTGTCTCTTTATAGTTCTTTTAAGGTGATCTTAGTTTGTTCTCATCTTCCTTTTCAGTATCACTACTGTCATGTTCTTCACTTAGACCTACATTTTCAAATTCTTCTAATATAACATAGGTCCATTCAGGAGCTTTGTACTTTATGCATGGAATTCTTGTTCTTTTTGATTTTCTGGTTGTTTCTCTTTTTGTGTTCTCTAATTCTGTTTGGCTTGAAACTTCATTACTTTGCTCTGGTCTTTTTCCCAACCTTCTCTTGACTATTCTGTACTTTAGTCTTCTTGCTCCACTTGACCTAATGTCTCCCTTTCTAGGTCTTTTCTTCTGAATTATCTTTTCACCTTCTGTGTTTGCTTCACTATTTCTTTTGTTTGATCTTCTTTCTGTCTGTCCCTCTCTGCTCCTTTGTATTTCTGTTTCTGTAGGTTCAGCACTTGATTCATCAACGAGTTCACCTTCTTCTAGCTCATTGGTGTTTTCACTCTCCTTTGGTCCAATTTCTAGCTCAATAGCCGTTTCTCTTTCTCCTGACTCACCGGCAGCCTCGCCTTCTTCTGACTCAACAACAGTCTCTTTAATCCCAGTATCTGGTGCCCAATTTACTTGACTTGTGCTTGGCTGTTCATCGCCAAAATGTTCATTAGAATCTGTCACTCCAGACTCCTCAGCTTCGCACACTTCAGCTGCTGGTACTTGGTTTTGAATTTCCAGTTGCTGTACTTCAGGTCTTTCAATTGGACTTGGGACTAAGCAGATATGGCTTGCATGTATCCAGTTTGGCAAGCCAAAACACTTTACTGCTGTGGTCGTCACCAAAGTGATGTGGTAAGGGCCGCTCCAACGGGGTTCTAGACACGTTTTCCTTACTTGCTTTTTGACTAGTACCCACTCACCAGGATTCAAATCATGTGCTTGGTTCCACTGTGTCATTGTGGCATCTGCTCCAACCTGACGGGACACAGAACGCACCAGGTCAGCCAGTCCTTTGCAATAATCTAGCACACGATCATCAGACATAGTCATCAGTTTGTTCGTAGGTATGTATGCTTGTCTCATGGCTCTTCCCAACAATACTTCATGTGGACTCAATCCAGTCTTTTTGTCAGGAATACTTCTAAGACTCATCAATACCAGGGGTGAAGCGTCAGGCCACTTCAGTGTTGTGGATCCACATACCTTCCCTAATCTAGATTTTATTGTACCATTTATCTGTTCAACAATTCCAGAAGCCTCTGGTCGATAGGGACAATGCAGTTTTTGCTCAATTTGTAATGCTGCACATATCATTCGAATTATCTCATTATTGAAATGTAATCCCCTATCTGATTCCAAAGTGACTGGAAAACCAAACCTCGGGATTAGTTCTCTTAATAACAACTTAGCCACTCTAAGGCTGTCATTCCTTCTCGTTGGATAGGCTTCCACCCAGCGAGAAAACAGACAATGACAAGGACGTACTTCAGCCCATTACATGGTGGCAGCTCAATAAAATCAATTTGAAGTCGTGTAAAAGGACCTCCTGCTTTCCCAATTACACCCCAATTTTCAACCGTTTTTCTTCCAGGATTTTGTTTTTGACATATGGCACATCTTTGACATAAACTTTCTGCGATGGCCCTGAACTTTGGATTATACCATGTCTGCTTGAACAGTCTCACCATTGCATCCCTTCCGATGTGTGTTTGTCCATGATACATCCTGGCCGTATGGGAAAGTAAAGAATCTGGTAATACTGGTCTTCCATCGTAATAGACCCAAACCTCATCTTCTGCATTTTTCCTACAGCCTGTTCTATTCCACTCTTCCTTTTCCTCATCAGTGACTTCTTCCTGCATTTGCTTTATTTCATCCCAAGTCTCAAATGTTGTTGTGTACATAAGATGGCATTCGGTATTTCCCTTTTCAATTGACCTGTTTATGGCCACTGTATTTTGTGCACAGTAACACGTTAATTGGTCCGCGTATCTATTGCCCTTTGTCACATCATCATCTCCTGATTGAAGTGCTGCACATTTCACAACGGCAATTCTTTTTGGTAACTGCAAAGCATCCAATAATTCCTTTACAGTTTTTCCATTCCGAATTGGGGAACCTGAGGAAGTTAAAAATCCTCTTTGCATCCATATTTGACCAAAGTCATGTACGATACCAAATCTGTACTGACTATCGGTGTAGATGGTTACTTTTAGTCCTTTTGCCAATTTACATGCTCTAAACAGAGCAATCAACTCTGCAACTTGGGCGGATTTTACCCCATTCAGGCAAGATGCTTCTAATGCTCCTGATAAAGTGCAGACAGCATAATCAGCACACAATTCACCCCTTTGATTTCTCAAACATGATCCATCCACGAACAATTCACAATCTGGTCTTTCTAACGGTTCATCTTCTATATCCGGGCGGGGCTTAGTACAAAGTTCTGTCACTTCCAGACAATCATGTTCTGCTTCTTCTTTCACTTCCTCACATCTTGAATCGGGCAACAATGTGGCTGGGTTCACAGTAGTGCACCTCACCACTGTCACATTTTCAGCACCTAGAATCACTCTCTCATATTTAGTCAGCCGACTAGATGTCATATGTTGAGTCCTAGTGTGAGTTAAAAGGATCTCAACAGAGTGTGGTACAAATACTTTTACAGGGTAACCCATCACAATTGCTTCACTTTGCTCCAAACTTACACAAGTGGCGGCTACTGCTTTCAAGCAGCCTGGCAATGCTGCAGCCACTGAATCTAGGGTGGCAGAAAAATATGCCACCGGACGTCGAGCCATTCCGTGTTTCTGAGTTAAAACTGCAAGTGCACATCCATCTCTCTCACAACAATACAATGCAAATTCTTTAAAATAATCTGGCATTCCCAAAGCAGGTGCTTGACAAAGACTGTTTCGCAATCTTGAGAAAGATTCCATACTCTCTTCATCCAACACGATTGGATCTTTCACATCCTTTCATGTCAACCTCTGTAGAGGTTTTGCAATCAATGAGAAACCACAAATCTACTGTCTGCAATATCCAACCATTCCCAAAAACATTTGCACTTCTTTTTGATTTCTGGGTGGATTCATTTTCTTAATCACACTGATTCTTTCTGGCGTCACCCTTCTGACCCCTTTTCCAATTTTGTGACCTAGATATTGAACTTCCTGTTTACAGTATTGCAATTTGGATGGTGATACTTTATGTCCTCCTTCTGCTAAATGGTTCAATAAAGCAATTGTGTCTGTCACACATGCTTCTCGTGTTTTTGATGCCAACAGTAGGTCATCAATATATTGAACCAAAACAGAGTTTCCAGCCATGACCAAAGCCTCCAAAGATTTTTTCAAAATCTGATTAAAAATTGAAGGATTTTCAGTATACCCTTGAGGGACTCGGCACCAGGCCAAGATTTGGTTTTCAAACCGGAATGCAAATAAATATTGACTTTCCGGGTGCAAAGAAATGGAGAAAAATGCCTGACACAGATCAATAACAGTGTACCATTCCGCATCACAGGGAATTTGATAAAGAATTACTGCTGGATTTGGCACTATTGGACAACATGGCACTACAATTTTATTCACCTTTCTCAAATCTTGTACTATTCTATATTTCCCATTAGGCTTTTTGATTCCAATAATGGCCGAATTACAGGGACTGCTCATTTTTTTAAAATTCCCTGTTCAATCATTTGGTCAATCGCAGGTGTGACTCCTGCTATTACTTCTGGACTCATTTTGTACTGTGGGGTATTTGGATATATAGCACCATTTTTTACTGTAATCTGGATTGGATCCACATTTGTCATTAATCTAATCTATTTTCCTGTAAAATCCCACACTTCTGATCTCACTGTATCTTTTAACTCTTCAGGCAAATCTTCATCAGTGAGGAGTGAATATATTTCACTCACTTCTGATTCTCTTTGGGCCATCAATACTTTATACTCAACATCCTCATCAGGTGTCATAAAAGCAACACCATCTGGTGTACAATAAATGGTGCAATTCATTTTGCACAGTAAATCTCTGCCGAAGAGATTTACGGGACTGGAATCACATACCACAAACCGATGCATGTCTTCGAAGTTTCCAATATGAACTTCTACCGGGGCAGTGACAGGAGTTCTAATCTGTTTATTTGCAACACATACAACTTGGATAGTTTCTCCCGAGAGGGGTAGGTTTGGGATTTCTGCTGCTCTCACAGTAGAACGGGTAGCACCAGTGTCCAACAAGAAGGTGATATCTTTACCTTCTACCTTTCCATCAACAAATGGACCTGACTGATCTACCTCTAAAGATGCGCCAAGTACGCACTCTTCCTCCCCCTCAGGCACCGTCATTGAGACAAATCCGAATCACTCTCACTACACCGTACCAAATATTGTGAAACCAGTGGATTCTTACCAAACTGCTCTCCTCCATGGAATCCAGTACTTGCACTGTACATCTGCATATGAGCATTCACATTATGGGACATAGGAGGTTGTGGCACCTGTAACTGTGTAGTAACTACCTGCTTCGGTTGATTCCCCTCATTCTGCATCAGTGGATTTAAATTTTGATTTACTTCATTGCCCTTTTGTCCATTTCTACACTCATTCTTCCAATGTCCAATTTTTCCCCACGCATGACAAGGAAATTTCTTTTTAGCTTCTTCTTTACTCATTTTTAATTTTCCTTTACCTCCACTGTTTACCTGACCAGTCTGATTTTGACTTTGTTGTCCATTACTATTTTCCTGTTGCTGTTCTGCCATCTTCACTTGAGCCCACATCATTTTCTCTTTCAACTTTTTAAGTATTGAATCAATGTCATCACTACAATACTTTGCATACCTCAAAATTTCGTCTATTGACTAACTTTGCCAGCAGAGCATATGCTGCTGTATCATTGCACTAATCTCTGGTTTCAATCCATATACAAATCGATACACAAAATGTCCCATATCTTTGTCACCGATATTCTCAAACCCACTGTACTGCTTAAACATCTGTAACAATCTCTCATAATATGCATGCACCGACTCTTTCGGCTCTTGGGTTGTCCTGTCAATCTTAACCCAATTTGTTTCTTTAGGAGAAATCTTCCCCTTCAAGAAGGTAATGACCTGATGGTACTTTTTCATCACCTCTTCAGAGGGTGCACCTGTTCTTGCATCTCTGGGATATTCATCCTTAGGCCAATCAACAGTAATCTTACATTCTGTCCACAAGTCAGCTGGAACTACTATTTCAAAAAGACCATCTAAGTCTTTTAACAACACCTTTGAGAGTTTTACAAATCTGTCCACTTGTTTGTACCATTCAACAGGCTTCTCTCGCAATCTGGGAAAATCATTAGTGAATGATAATATGTCTTGTCTAGTCCAAGGTACATGAACATATCCACCACCTGGAACTTCTCTCATCGGACATACCCTTTCAACTTGCTCGTTTTCTTTCAATGGAAACATGGAAGTTCCCCTACCCGCAGTTTCTTCCTTCTTTTTCATCCACTTACTCCTCCATCGTTCTAAAGTTTCCCATTTCTTCAGTAAATTCATTAACTCTTTTATCTGCAACCTTTTTCCTGATACATTCAAACTCTCTAAATCCTTGTCAGTAAAAGCCATTCTGTATGTCCTTTGTAACATCTTCGATTTTTCTATATCTGCACCAAACTCATTAGCAACTTCCGATAATTTCTCATGGAAATTCTTCGCTCTCCATGTAATACTTTTACACAAAAACAACAACTCTTCTTCACTATAAGTCCCTAATATATCTGGACTTACTGTTCCAATAATCATTTCTTCTAAATCTACTTTCAATTGACTTACATTTATACTCTGTGGTTGGGCTTTTGTTTTAGTCATTTCATTTATCCAATGAGTTAATTCTTCTTGAGAGGGACTTGCTGCACTCCCTTTTACTGGAGTAATGTTTGGCCCTAATTTCCTTGGATCTAGTTGAATACTTCTCCTCGGGGTTTCCGTTAACAATTCATCAATCGGTAAATCTAACAGTGTCGTATTTTGGTCATTTTGTCTATTTTCATTCGTTGCTGACACTTTTTCACTCCTTACACTACTTCTTGGAACTGACAACGTGTGTACGTTAGGCAAAGTCGATTTTTCTCCAAACAATGGAATCACGGGACCAATTGTCACAGGTACCATCAAAGCTTCTGCATTCAAATTTAACTGATTTAATTTCTGTACTTGTTCCATTCTAGCCTTGTTTAACAAACTCACTTCATTTTCTCGCACCCTTCTAGACATTTCGGTAACTTGGGGAGTCAATGGGGTTACCATTTGTGGGGCACTTGGAGTCACTACTCCTGAATTTTCTTCATATGGCGGAGGCCTTTTAGTCATAATGTCTTCTAATAATTCATCATCGGACTCATCTAAGCCCTTTTCGAACGTTTCTATATTTTTCTTTTTCTCTTTACACTTGGTACCTGTCTGACTCTCTACCGTCAAAACTGGATATAGACCCTCGGTCACTACCGCTCTTCTCCATCTTTTGATCTGATCTTCTCGCCTCTTGAATGGATATCTAGGCATGAAGCCTGTGAATCTCCTACCACTTCGATCTTTTTCTCGCTCATAAGCTTCTACTTCCCATTCCTCCAAAGCTTCATACTGAGTAAATCTTGGATTTGACTCTAGCATGGTCATCCTAGCTCTCAAATTCTGCAAAATTCTCAAATTAAATGTTCCAAATTCCGGAAAAGCTCACATTCCAACATCCTTCGTATACTTCATCCAATTTTCTAACCAAACACATGTATGATAACCTCGCTCCATCATCATATAAGAGGCAGGCGTTTTTGGGGGAGGAATGGGGATTCCTTCTCTCGTCACAATTTGTTTGTCTTTTTTAAAGAAATTCTTTATAGTTTTTAACAAACCCATTCTCAAAATTCTTCTTTATTAAAGTCTGTTCTCAATAATAACTCGACAAAAATTTCTCCGTATTTCTCTCTTCCCTATTCGTTAAATTCTGTCCTATACCAGCGCGACTCACACCAACCAACCAATCACAGCTCCCTACATAACTTCAATCTCAACCAATGTCTGCGCTTCTCACTTTGATTTACCAATCAGAGCTCGCTTCTCTCCCACTGTTTGTCCAATGCTAGCGCTGTCTTTTGTGACGTCAGTTTCTGCTCCTTCGACTGACCCTCCCTTTACAATCTACACTCAATATACGCCCGCTGCTCCGACCAATACCAGCGCGGCACTCTGTGACGTCAATATCACTCCTTCTACTGACCCCTCCTTTACAAAATTTTACGGCAATATTTTTCTGAGATTTTCTTAATCAAAATTCTGTTAGTAACAACATAAAAAGACAATGCTACCTTGTCTGTTCCACTAAATAAAGAGATAGTCTTCACTTTTCCTAGAGATCCTTACACTGCATGTAACAATAACGACCAGCGTTATCTCACTTCTCTAACAAGCTCCGGGGAGACCTATTACTCCTCTAGAGGTATCACAAGAGGACCTTTTGACATACAAAAAGGGTGTCCTGTTACTTTTCCCGGAGATACTGCCAAAGTTTCAAAAGGGACCCTTCGCTATTTTCAGACACTCTCCTTACATACAAAATTTTCCCTAATTATAACACTGACAGCCCTACCTAGCTTTTCAGTATTATTTCCAACAGACAAAGTACTTCTGCAGTGTGATTTCTTTACAACACTCTTCTTTTGCCTACTTCAGGCAAATTCCTTCTCGGGATTCCTCAGGCAACTCCATACTTGTACTTCTAGACAACATAAAACATGACGCTAACTCTTTTTGTTAAACATATAATCAATATTCAATAACCATTTACCAAACTAATCAATAATCAAACCATCCTCTGCTACCAAGAAACTGATCCAGCGCGAACCCAAATAATTGATCAGGGATAATTATTCAACAACATCATACATTGGCCCATACTCATTCACCCAAAATCCCTGATGCGCTGGTGTCAAGTTTGTTACCTTTTCTTTGACCTATTCCTGTTATTTATACACAAAACTTAAACATCTTGTAAATTTATTCAACTTTTCATCTACTTGGTCGATGGACCAATTAGTTGAAGAGTTGATGGTAAATTTAATTTCTCTGCAATAAAGATTAGCCTTTAGAAACCTGGTTAAATGACCACAAACTCTCGGTGTGATTTAATAATTTTATCTAGCAATAATAAAACTTATAACGATCATATCCATAAACTCAAATACTGGAGACCTCATGGGAGAGAATAACAAACTAATCACAGTAACATCAGAAATATCATTCAAATGTATACGTTGCACAGAGTGGACAGATGAAGAGACATTAGATACACAATAATCGATCTCTTAAAAACCAAAACAATTTCGGAGGGGATAAATGAAGAGACAAAAGGCACACATATCAAAGAAACAGCCGGGAAAAATATATTCTACAATTTCTACAATGCTAAGTAAATTAAATACAAACCCGGAGGATCTGTAAGGGAAAAACCACCACCCAGGCCTAGGCGGTAGTGAGGGACACCTGAACTAAGAATCAGGGATCAAAGACTTAAGTACCAGGACAGGGACAGGACAGGAACATCTAGGCCTCTCAGCTCACCGACAAAAACAGCGACGCTTCCGTCTCTCAGCCTACGTGACCCTTGAAGCCCGTACACCACACCAACGGCTGCCTAAACCACACCCCTAAAGTACCTATTCTTATACCCTAAAAGAACATGTCCGTCCCATAATAATTGCTAATTTCACTTTTTCTAGCTAAGGGATTGGTGGGATTCAAGGGGTGGAGTGTCACCCCAATATGAAATCATCCACCTTTGACTACCCCATTGTTCTAAACATTTTTTTTTATATAGTCATCAATACCTCTTCTCTCCCATGAGAACATGTATCAACATTCTTTAACAATTTATTAAATTCAACATTCTTGATTTCTGTTCCCACGAAGACACTGGCTTTGGCTTTTTGACAGATGCTGGTCCTTCACCAGGTCACGCTTTGCTCAGCAGTTCAGTCATGTAGTCACGTGGTTCCCACTCGCTCTCTTGCTCACCCGCCCGTCCTATGGCTAACTTTATTAATATGGAGAACTCGTCCATTACTAAAAGAACAGAAAAACGAACATTATTAATTATGTGATAATGTAATTTTCACAGTTTACCCCCCATCTTAACTCTACTTTATGTTAACAGTTAGTTTAGCATAGCTTAAGCAAAAAAGCTGCATTATTCATTAATATAAAGCAACACACGCCATGCTTTTTACGAAAAACACCTGCGGCCTTGCCATGCAAAACTCTTTAATTCATCCAAAACACAAAATTATTACATTTCCGGTTATTTATGCATTAGTTCTAGCTAGTTCATGCATTTTTTTAAAGCAGTCTTCCCACGTGTAGTGTAAATGTGCACATTAGTCGTTTAACACTACTTACTGTTAGTCCATATTAAAGTGTGGTTCAGTTGAGCAGGTTTCTTTTCGCGAAATCCTGCTCCATCACCAAATTTCTGTTCCTGCTCCCCCTCTGCACACATACTGCCCACTCTGCTAACACTCTGATTCCACTGCTCTCTGACACACGCGCCAAGCAAATGAGACAAACATCTTCTAGGAGGCTCGGGGAGAGTGGGAAGAGTTGTTTCCAAAGAATGTTTTTAAATGAGGCCAAACAGTGTATATTAAAGCATACATTTCACCTAAACTTGCTAAAAAGTCAAAGGCTCTGAAAGGGCCCTCAAGGGATATTAAAGTGCTCTCATGGCATGCCATGGAACCTTGGCCCTTTCCAGGAATGTTTTATTCAAAATGTGAAATGTGACATAGGTTCACCCCATATGTCAGGAATTACTTCTGGTAGCCAGGGAAAAGATGTTTGCCATGAGTTTCCCCATATGTCAAGAATTGTCTCCAGTATACCAGGGAAAGCATTTTGTCATGAGTAGTCCCCATATGCTATAGGTGCCCTCCTTATCCCAAGAATCACACACAATATTCAAGTAGACTTTTACCATGGATATCATCCAGAGACCGCGGTATCCCATATGTTAAACATTACCTCCAGTGTGCAAGGCCCAGCATTTTGCCATGTGTGTCCATATACCAAGAATTGCTTTCATAATACCAGGGTCTGCCGTTTGCAACAGGAACACTCCCACCTTTTTGCCAAGAGTGCCTCACAAAAAGTCAATAATTAACTCAAGCAAGTTAGGGTCAGCAGCTCACGTGCAAGCATAACACACACTCACAGTCTATCAATCACACAGTCACTCACTCTGTCACTGTCACCATGGGTGTAAGAAGTGTGGGGGACGCGGGGGATATATCCCCCCCCAGATTTTGTAGTGGGGGGGACAAGGGAGGGGGGGACAAGGGGACAAATGAATTTCCCCTCTCTCTTCTGTCAGTCGCACTAGTGCTTTGAGGTGCCAATGGCCCTGTGACTGACAGAAGAGAGAAGGGTCATTCTTTTGTCAAAGCCTTTCACGTGCCAATGGCCCTTCCCTTTTGTTGTGCTGCAAACCTCCAGGAATTTTCTCCCCTCGCCCTCCCTGCCATGGCTGCCTGCACTTTGCACTTCCAGGACAAAGGAGGAGAGGCAGTTTGTTGATTGCTGTCTGCATCCTGCACCTCCTCAGCCCCGACCCTACCTTATTTTGACTGTTTCACACTGCGCAATTCAGCCGCTCAAAGGTTAATGTTTGGTGAAATGTTTATTTTGAGCAGTTGAACCTCGCCAGGGAACATAAAAACAATTAGTATCAGACACTGTCTGAGCACACTTCTGTTGTGTGTCAGATGTGTTGGTATGTCCTAATATTTACACAAATAACAATTTAGATACCACTATTTTGTCTGATTTCTTTTATAGCGCTACTCAACCCAATCCAGGGTGTCGGAGCGCCTTACATCGCAAATGCACATTGACAATAAAGCATATGTTTGTAAATCAATTTACTGGATGTGTTACATAAGACAGGGTTACAAGGTTTAGGAGTCACATGTCCTATATTAGAAGGATTACAATTTATGAACTGCAAGTAACTAAAGGATCTCTGTGTTAAAAGCAATAACCCACTTACCCATCAACATAAAATAAAAATCTGTCATCTGTGTGTCACATGATGTTCTTTGTGGGAGACACATTAACCCTCCATGCTACTTTGACAAAATTGGTACTAGACAAAACACCTGTCCCTCCAGCAAGTGCATTAACCTCCAGAGTTATCTTACCCTTATTATTATTCCCTCAGATTTACTGGGTACAAAAAGATCTATGCAGCAGGCGCCTTAACCCCGTAAGATATTTTAAAATGCAGACTTTGCAAGCAATTAAGCAGAACAGATATACTGCCACGTTTCTCCTGTTGCCAATTTCTTTTTGGCAGAGTTTTAATAAATAAATGTGTAATCCGAGGCCTAGATCTTGCGCTGGGGTTGCAACACTTTTTTGGCACAACTCCGACGCAAGATCTAATTTGTTAAATATTGTAATATGCTCAAATGTACTAATGAAAGACCTGCTTAACATATATGAGGTCTTAAAATCTGATGTCATTTTTGTGATATCACTTCCTGTGAGGTCGTGGGTTGTGATGTCACGTGCTGTGATGTCACGTACATACTGCCTAACTTGGTTAGTGCCCCACTTCTTTTTTTAGGACTTGTACCCTGGTGGGAGAAGTACAATGGATAACTGGTGTTGGTGGTTGTAGAAGGATGGCTTAGTATATAGTGTCCACTCAGGAGTGATGCACCTTGCACTAATCCAGACAACCCTTATGGTGATTTCAGTGGTCTTTGATAACCATAGAAAGCTCTCAAAGTGGTAGCTGTGTAGAGCAGCCTTCAGGCTTATCTTGAAGGAGTGTAAAGCAGCTTGTTTTACCACATTTAATCAACAGTGTAGATTAGATGAAAAAGAACCACACAGTGTTTATAAAAATAGGTCTATTTATTATGCAACACAATCACTAACACGTTGGCATATCTCCTACCTGGAGATATCAACAATACATACAAGAATACTTCAAATTAATCAGGTAAGTAGCACAAATATACAATGGTCTCCAGGGGGAGACCAACCCTTATACTAAGAAAGTGGAATGTAAACTGCAAAGGAGAACGGGACTTGTACCAGAAGACTCAGAGAAGCTGGGGACACAAGGAACCATCCAAGGTAAGTACCCAGGAACCCCACGGAGGCTGTGTGCAGAGTGGAAACACAGCCACGTGCCCAATGGAAGTCAATGGAGAAGTCACGGTTGCAGTTTTAAAGAAGAAGGCCACTTCCCAGAGGACTCCGAAGAAACCCTTTGGAAGATGGGAGGTTTGAGAACCACCCCACCTGTGGATGTCCCCGGAATCAGGTTACTAGCACTAGGAAAGCCACGTGCATAGGGTGAAGTGACGTCGGAACCTGCCGTAGACGACAATAGAAAACTTTGAAAAAGATGCCTCTGGAGAAGCCTGTGAAGGAGTCCGGTGGAATCCAAGAGTAGACTCTTCAAGAGGAGAACCTGCAAGCAGAGGGGACAGAGTCTATGCCACTCGGAAGTGACCAGGAGGCACGGATGCACAATGCCCACCTATGTCTGGAGGTTCAGGAGTGAAGACAGTGGCCTTGTCCCTGCAGCTGTGAGGACCAGGCAATGCGGAGGAAGACCAGGAGCCGTGCACGAGCTGGCCCACATCAGGTGTCAGTGTCCAGGTGTCTGGTGTCTGGCGGGAGCAGCAACATGCCTTGGTAGCCGCAACTGGCGTAGAAAGCAAAAAGATGCTAACGTTGGGAGAAGCAAGGTCCAAGGGGCTCATCAACAGCAGGAGAATCAGAGCAGGCCCTGAGGAAGCAGGGGAGCCCACTGCAGCAAAGGAAGACCCTTGGGAGGACCCACAGGCCGAAGGCACAGGAGTCGCAAGAGGACCTCAGGCAGCTCACCAAAGATGGAGGCCCACGGTGCAGAGGATGCAATGAGGATGCTGATCTTCCACGGATGAGGTACTGGGGCTTGAGATTCTTGTAGCCCGAAGATCTCTGGAATGCAGAGCCAACAAGCATTGGCAATAGCAAGTAGACGCGTGCACAGGGGTTCAGTCGCAGCAGCTACGACGAGGGATACTGTCCTCAAGATAGCAGAGAAAACATGTCAGGCCTCTAGGGAGCTGCAGAACCACCACCTGTGTTGCTGGGCTTCAGGGAGCCCATAGGACGACAGGAGCATCAGACCAGTGAGCTTTGTTGCAGTGCCTGCAGATGCAAGGGAGTGACTCCTTCACACCAAGGGAGATTACTTCAGATGTCCTTGATGCCCACAGGCCTTCTGGACAACCTGGATGAAGCACAGTCATAGACGACTCAGAAGACTTGAAGAACAGCAAGACCAGGAGCAGCAGGACTCTTCCTTGATGCAGTCTCGGTTCCAGTCGAAGCCCAACGAAGTTTAAGTGTCCAGACGGTCGAAGAGTGTCATTTTGGTTTCAGAGGTGAGTCTTGTTCCACGATGAATCTGAGGACCCACCCACAGGTGAGCCCTTAAGTACCCTAAGGGTTGGAATGACACCAGGGTCCCTCCCAGAGGAAGGGCTGGACAGAGGGGAGGATATTCCCCTGTCCTTTGTCCAGTTTCTCGCCAGAGCGGGAACCAAGGGTTCCTGTACTGGCTCAAACTGGAGTATGCAAAGAGAGCATCAAGTGTGCCCTTCATAACAGTCTCGTGGGCTGGATCTCGACCCCACCCCAGCCCAATACACTAAATCCTGTCTGGGAGGGGGTCACAACTCCTGTGACAGGAAACCTATTGTTCTACCTTCCCCTGCTTGAGCTCAGCTCAGCAGCAGGAGGGCAGAATCATGTCTGTGGTTGGTAGCAGCACTAGCTTGCTGGCAGACCCTAAAAGGCTGTTACCGGGAGTACATGGGGGGTCCCCTAAGGAGCCCCCCAGTACATGGGATCATACTTCTAGCACCGGAATCATGACATTGCAGATTTGGAGCAGAGCACATGGCTTGCTTCAGGTCATCAAATGCCTTCTGACAGCTAACTGTCCACTGAACTTTCTTAGGCATTCTTTTGGAGGTGAGATCATTAAGGTGTGTCGTTATGGATTCATAGCCCTTAACAAACCTCCTGTCGTACTCACTCAGGCCCAAGAAAGCTCTGACCTGAGTCTGAGTAGTGGGAGCAACCCAGTCCATGATGGTCTGAATTTTGCTCTCCAATGTTTGAAGTTGGCCTCCAACTACAAGGTGGCCTGAGTACACAACTTTACTCTGCCCTATCCGGCACTTTGTGATCTTGTTAGTGAGCCCTGCCTTCTGCAGGGCCTCGAGTACATTTCTGAGGTGGACCAGGTGATCCTCCCAGGTGGAGCTAAAGACAGCTATATCATCTAGATATGCTGCACTATAGATTTCCAGACCTGTTAAGACTTTATTCACCAGCCTCTGAAATGTGGCAGGCGCATTTTTTAAACCAAAAGGCATCACAATAAATTGATAATGCCCACTGGGGTTTGAAAATGCGGTTTTTGATTTGGCATCCTCATAGAGTCTAATTTGCCAATAACCAGCAGTGGGGTCAAATGTACTGACATATTTGGCAGAGGCCAAAGTATCAATCAGTTCATCTGACCTGGGAATTGTATGGGCATCAGTCCTGGTGACTGCATTGAGGCCTCTATAGTCAACACAAAACCTATTCTCTCTCTTACCATCCTGGGTATGAGGTTTTGGTACAAGGGCTACAGGGCTAGCCTAAGGGCTGTATGAAGGCTCAATGACCCCCCCAACTCCAGCATCTTTTGGGCCTCTTTTTCTGATGCGATCTCTGACATGGTCAGGCTGTCTGTAAATGTTGCTCTTCAGAGGCAGACTGTCACCTGTGTCCACTTCATGGGTACACCAAGTGATTTGAATGGATGTCAGAGAAAGAGAAAAGGAAACTGATTGAAAACATGTCTTCAATCAGCTTGCTGTTGATCAGTGAGTCTGTCTGCCAGGACTATTCCTTCAACTGATCCATCAATAGGGTCCTGAGAGAGGAGATCAGGGAGAAGGCCACTCTCTTCCTCCTGTCCCTCATCAGAGGCCATGAGCAACCTCATGTCAGCCCTGTCAATAAAAGTTTTCAGGCGATTCACATGAAGTACCCTGTGGGGACTTCTTGGAGTACCTAGGTCAACTAAGTAGGTGACCTCAACTTTCTTTTCCAGTATAGTGTGGGGGCCACTCCACTTGTCTTGAAAAGCTGCTGGGGCCACAGGCTCCAACACCTGCACTTTCTGTCCTG
Organism: Calotriton arnoldi; assembly: GCA_963921515.1. Lineage (NCBI taxonomy): Eukaryota > Metazoa > Chordata > Amphibia > Caudata > Salamandridae > Calotriton > Calotriton arnoldi. The sequence goes on from CAWUFW010004360.1 coordinate 1,091,335, forward strand.
GCTGGTAAAGTTAGTACAGCCTTTTGGTCATGCCAAGCTTTCTGAAGCTCTTGGCTGGCCTCAAGGTTTTTGCTGGCCTTCTTCATGCACTCAGCCTTGCGAGAACGCAGGCCCAGTACATAATCTACTATGTCCTGTTTAGGAGGCTTGAGAGGTTGCTCCCATCCTTCTTTGACTAGACATAATGGACCCCTAACTGGATGTCCAAACAGAAGTCCAAATGGGCTGTAGCCCACCCCCTTCTGAGGAACCTCTCTGTGGGCAAAGAGAAGGCAAGTTAGTAAGACAACCCATTTTCGTGTCAGCTCTTCTGGGAGTGCCACGATCATACCTTTGAGGATCTTGTTGAACCTTTCAACAAGCCCATTGCCCTGTAGATGGTAGAGTGTGGAAAACCTATAGTTAATACCACACTCTTTCCACATAGCAGTGATGTTGCTAGGCATGACATTTGTACCTCTGTCTGACAAGACCATCTTAGGGAACCCAACTCTGGAAAAGATTCCAAGGTGGGCCCTGGCCACTTCAGGAGCTGTAGTGGTCCTAAGGAAAGTAGCCTCTGGATACCTAGTGGCATGGTCCACCACCACTAAGATAAAACTATGTCCTGATGCTGTTGGAGGGTTTGAGGGACCTACAATGTTTATCCCTACCCTCTCAAAGGGAACCCCAACCACTGGTAGTGGGATTAAGGGGGCAGGTGACACAGGAGCAAAAAAACTCCTCGGTGTCTTCATACATGTGGGGCTAGTGAAAGTGAGGGACAAGCCTGTCCCAAGTCTTGCTTTGCCCAAGATGTCCTGCCAGGGTCAATAGGAAAACCCTAAACGTCTGAGGTATGACCAACCTCCTGGTGGCACCAGGCTTGGGGTCTCTACTTTAAGAAAACAAGAGCCCATCTTCCCAATAAGTCCTGTGGGGCCGACTGACATTCCCTGCTTCCTCAGCAGTAGCTTGTAGTCTGAGATGTTCAAGAGAGGGGCAGGCCTTCTGCTCCAGACTCAAGTCTTCCCTGGAAGGTCCCCCTGCCCCCAGGAGCTCTGCCTTGTCAGGCCCAAGCTCCTCTGGGACAGTTCCTTCACGGGTACTGAGATCATCTCCATCAGGAGGCTGATTCTCACTCGGAGTCTGAGGGACGGATAAATCTTTACCCTTCCTGCACCTTCTCTTGGGAGCTGGCAGGTCCATTTTTTCATGATCCAGGTCTCCCTCGGTGCCTTACTTCTTGGCAAATAGCACCAAGGTTTCTTGTTAGAGGAGGAAGAAGATCGGGACCCACCCCCAGAGGAAAATGTTTGGGGCCATTCAGAAGACTCTTTCTTTTCTTTAGATTTCTCCCTACCTTTCTCTTGGGCCTTAGAAGAATCTTGCTTCTTCTGGTCACCACCACCATAAGACTTTTGTTTCCCCCTGCTGCGGACCCACTTGTCTGCCTTCATTCCTAATTCTTTGGGAGAGGTCAGATCCGAGCCCACCAGGTACTGGTACAGTTGCTGATTTTAACATTTAAGGATGTGCTCCATCACAAGTAAATTGTGCAGTCCTTCATAATCATGCACATTACTTCCATAAAGCCAGCTTTCCAGAGCCTTAATAGCACTATCAACAAAATCTACCCAGTCTTGTGTGTGTGCCTTCTATATGTCCCTAAACTTAACCCTGTATTGCTCAGTGGTTAACCCAAACTCATCTATGATGGCACTCTTCAAGAGTTTGTAATTGTCTGCATCTTCTTCCTCTACAGTCAAGAGTTTGTCTCTACATTTGTTAGCAAAGGAGAGCCACAGGATAGCGGCCCACTGCTCCTGAGGAATCTTCTGAACTTTACAGGCCCTCTCTAAAGCAGTAATCCACTTATGGATGCCATCACCCTCCTGGTAAGGAGGGACTATCCTGCTCCAGTTCCTAGTGTCAAAGGGATCTTCCCTAACTCTAGGTTCACTAGTCCTGCCACCATGGGATTATAATACCAAATTCCTCCTAGCCCTCTGGACTTCTAGGGTGTCCTTATCTAGGGCTAACTGTTCCTTCTTGATTCTGAGCTTGGCTCTCTCAAGTTTGAGCAGGTGGTATTCCCTTTCTAAAGACATTTTCCCCTTGCTGCTAGAGATGGAGGTCCCTATTGAAGTGGCAGAGGAGGCTGAATTAACTGAGGAGGACCTGGACATCCCCTGAACCTTTTGTACCCTCCCAGGAGGAATAAAGGGGGTCATACCTCTAGGGCCTCCCTCTGTGTCAATAGAACTATTCCCTGGGGGACTAGAGTTCTCCAGTAAGGGGTCTTCAGACTCCTCCTGGATATGCTCGGAAGCAGAGTTTGGCTCATCTTCTGGAGTATCACCATCCATATCCAAGTTATCCTGCCCATCTGACCTTTTTTCTTGGTAGCAATAACTGTTCCCCAAAGATTACTTCACTGTTAATATGCAAGTCTCCAAATGTCACTTGTAAATAAATCATCATAGTCTTGAGCAAGGCCTCCACGCCTTCAATCATTGTATCAATTAAATGGTCAATATTTTGGCTAGAAAAATCCTAGCACTTGGCATATTTGCTAGTTTGAGCATTTTTATAGTTTTTGTGAGCCTCTCATATAACAAAGTTTTTGTGCTTTAGTGCATCCCACTCACTACTTATTTGTGACCTTCCACCCACTGTATTCATTTGTAAGCTTCACACACAAACACTGTTTCTGGTGTTCATCACTAACACCTCATATCTGAGCTTTGCCGCACAACTCATTCTGCATATCTAACTATATCTATCTTCTGTGAGCATCTCATATGTGTCTCTCACAGCAGGCTGTTTTACATTGGTAAGCATCTCTCTTCCAAACAAACACTGTAAATCTCATTTTTGTGAGCATCCCACGCAAGGATAATTCTTATTGCAAATTTATCTCATAGGGCGTCTTATATTCTTGTGCAAGATAATATGGTTTGAGTGCACTCTACACTTATATCATCCATCTGCAATAGTGCTTCTCACAGATTAGACAACAAAAGTTTTTGTATTGTGTTGTATACTTTGCGATGCATTGAGGGTTTCTCCACCCTCCAGCCTCAGGAATGCAGGTGATAAACCTACAGTGTTTGAGAAACTATTCTCGCTCTCCTTCTTGTGCCCTGCCAAACCAGAGGTTTCCAAAAGGGATCCGACTGACTTCAATACTCAAACAGACACACAGAATCCTATACCATACTGTTAAAGCTGTCAGCCTTAGGACGGTCTTCCCCCAAACCTTTTTGCCTGCTTACCTCCTCTTTTTGTGATTCTTTTTGTTGGCTTTAGGACTCTGAGCACTTTTCCACTGCTGACCAGTGCTAAAGTGCATGTGCTTCTCCCTTAAAAATTGTAACATTGGTGTATACACTATTGGCCTTTTTAATTTACTTGTAAATACCGTGTACAGTGGTACACCATATACCCAGGGCCTGTAAATGAAATGCTACTAGTGGGTCTGCAGCACTGATTGTGCCACCCACACAAGTAGCCCTTTAAACACGTCTCAGGCCTGCCACTGCAGAGCCTGTGTATGCAGTTTTACTGCCATGTTGACTTGGTATTAAAAACCCCTTGCCAAGCCTTAAACGTCCTTTTATTACACATACGTCACCCCTAAGGGAGGCCCTAGGTAGCCCATGGAGCAGGGTGCTATGTTGCTAAAAGGTAGGACATGTACTTTTATGTTTTGCATGTCCTTGTAGTGAAAAACACCTACATTCGTTTTTTACTAATGTGAGGCCTATTCTTCTCATAGATTAACATTGGGAATTCCCTAATACACTCTTTTAAGGTGTAATTCCTGGTTAGAAAGGAGTAGCTGTGGCATGTTTTATAACTTTGGAATGGCAATGATAAATCCTCTTTACTGGTAAGGTTGGATTGCACATTACTATTTTAGATATGCCACTTTTAGAAAGTGGACATTTATCTGCTCTTACAGCTCTGTGTGCATGCAGCCTGTCTCCAGTACACTCCAATATTAGTCCAATTGCATTTTGAGGTTTAGGAATGTCGCAAAGAGCATTCAGTTTATTCTTCCTTTTTTTCGGCCCACCTCTGTTTGCTTGGTGCATGAAGGTGTAAGATTATAAAACATGTTTTTTCACATTTGGTCTAATTACTTTGTAAATGTAAATAAAAATTAAAGCATATTTGCAAACTGTGACTACATGCCTGCCTTTATCAATTTTACACCACAAAACTATGCGATTGTAGTCGTTTAACAGAGCGTACGGCTCTCAAACAATGGGCGATTTGTATAGGGTCACTGGAAAGTCCAAAAGGTTGTCCCTGTCCCCCCCAGAATTTTAGTGCCTCCTACGCCCCTGACTGTCACTCGTGCTGCCATTTTCCAGTCTGCTTGTGTTACGTTCGAAAAGCTTGAACTGCTGCTGCCATTGCTATACCTGTCTTGACCATCAGTGAGGCTTAGTAAAATATTTTGTCTGTGCTCTATTCTTATGTAAGAAAACAAATGGCCTTGCAAATGCTTGTTTTCATGCATGATGCCAATGAAAATCATGCACTTACATGAAATATATAAACAGGTGCATATTTGGTTGTATATGCAGATTGAGCAGGGACATAATATGAAATGGACTTCACTGTGTCATAAAATTTAAAAACATAGCCACCATATGGCCTTAAGTCATGCACAACTCCTTGGATAGTCCTGGCCTTTTAGACAGCAATACTTTGCATGTTAGGATTTTCAGCCCCTACTTAGAATGTTAAAACAAAGCTACAAGTTCCAGTATGCAGCATAGGTGTGCATTAATAGCCAGGACAGTAAGAAAGTGTCACACAAGAAAATGGGCAACTATGTAAAAGTTAAAAACAAAGTAAAATGTTTAAAACAATCAATTTTCAGTTAGTGATTTTCTACCTTATTCTTGGAAGCAACACAAGTTTATATGTGAAGTGATGAAAGAGCTTTTCATATACAGTATATAGAATTCTAGTGGTAATGGGCATTCGCTCTCCTTTACACTGGAGCTCACTAATAACTTTACTGTCCACCACAATTAAATCTCCTACTGGGTGTGGACTGTGTGTCGCAGCACTACCTGCAACGTTCATGCCTCCTGTAGACACGCTGTCTTGCAGAGAAGCAACAGCAGCAAATTAACGTGCCTGAATTTAGAAAGCAAAATAAAGCCTCCCTGCTGGTGCCTCTGTTCAATTACACTTTTAAAAGCCCTTCAGATAAAATATTGCTAGGGCTTGAGCCCCAGTGTGCCACAGAAGTTGGTTTCCATGTCCGCTGCATTTTTTTATGCCTGTGTCTTTGTTTTCTCCCTTCACCTCTCCCCTTCCCATTGCGGTAGCTGCTCTTGGCTTTGCCAACGCTGGATGCTATTAAAATATGCCACCACAAGCAAAGTCAATAGCAGTGATTGGCCATGCAAAAAGTGCAGAAAACGTTGTTGTTCTAAAATTTGAATAAGGTGGTTGTGTTGTGTGGCACAACGTGCATTGCGTGTTCACCTTATATTAAGCAATGCGGCTCTATACAAAACAATTGTTTCTGTACTTTCAAGATGGACACCTTGCATCATGCATTATGTAAGCCATCCTGAAAGTAAACAAAACATTGTTTTTATACTTTGAAAATGACTCCTGTGTTGAGCGACAACATGTCATGCAATGCCTCAGTCATCTTTAAAGCATTGGAACAATATTCCAGATTTACCAACATTTTGTGTCATGGTTGAACCACTTTTGTGGCGCATCCATGATGCAAAATGCTAGTAGATATTTACAAAACCACGCAGTGGGCGATTTGCGCCGTCATGCGTGGCTTTGTAAATAAAATGCAATGCAATGCAGCTGCTAGTGCTGCATTGCATTACATTTCATTCTGGGAGGAATTCCAAGGGTGGAACATGGGCGTTCCCATGCATCCACCCATGGATTTGATGCAATCCCAGATTTACAAAGTTTTGTAAACCTTGGATTGCGTGAAATCGCTACACCTCCCAGAGGATGGCTCAACGAGGAGAAAAATAATTTTTTCTCCTCATTATTTCCTCTTTCTATGTGATCTGAAATCTGTAGTACACATCGAAAAAAGAAAATGTCTCGAGGGATGTTTTTTTGCAGGAAGGTATAACTCCCTGCACAAAAACAATTCTCCTTGTAATGCAGGCACCCTTGCACCGTGATGCAAGGGTGCTTGTGTTGTCGCTAGGCTGCCTGAAGTGCAGCAGCTCAAGGAAAGAGCACGAGGTCACCATATGATGTTAAATATGGCGCATTCCTGCCCTTACCCTTTCACGCAGCGTAGCAAGGTGGCTTGCTGCATTGTGCTGCGTGAAAGTATGTTAATTAAGCCCCTAAATGTTTTTTGTGCCTTTAGGATGGCTGGTCACTATTGTTGCTTTGCTGATCCCGGTGAGCTTAAAAAGACACTAACATCGGCAAAACAAGACCAATTGGCTTTGTCAATGCTTTTTCCTGGCCCTGCTACACCCATGCACTGAAAAGTCATCTGACCTCCTGCCTTCCTTTTCAGATACCTCCTAATTTCCTTCAGGCACCCTCGAATGCGCATACAGCTCATAAACCTCATTCCCTAATCAAATAAAATCCTGAATTTCATTACATTCACCATCCTCCTTGTGCGCCATCTGTTAATCAGGTCAATCATGATCATCTTCCACCAGCATATTTACAGTTGTCCTCATCCTCTCCATTTCCGTATCTCAGCTGAAAAAGAAGAGATATGATTGGGGCATCAATCATGTAATCTGAAGCAGATCTGCAAGGAGTCTGATGCCCTCAATACCATACTTTACCATTAGCCAGCTTTAACCTATTTGGAATAAACCTCCACTAATAGCTTCCGTTCAGAAACCATGTCCACTGCTGAGGCAACTGGTCAACCTAGTCAACCACCAGCAAATACCACCCATCCACACCAAGTTTTTAAGTGGTCTGTATGAAAGGTGATGGTGTGACCATGTAGTAAATGGCATAAAAGTACCCCCTGGTAAACAAGATAAGGACATTGCAATTCACCTCGGAGTTCCATAACCTCATTAAGGAACTCGGCCTTCGGCCTCGTTCCTCTCTATGGTTATGGAACTCCTTGGTGGGTTGCAATATTCTTATAATGTACGGCAGAAGCTACTTTATCCCTTATATACATCCACTATGCAATCACTTCTTTTCATTTAACCACATCAGTCTTCAATTCAACTTGCCTGTATGGTCTCATTTGTCCTGCAAAATGATTGTAGTAGGCACTCTACCTCATATCACATCAAATTGGAGATGCCACTTTACATTCCTCGTGTGATATACCTGCAAAGTCTCCTTTTGCAAACTTTCTGCAGCCTACATTACCCTTTTTAGGGACTACATAGTCTTAATATTTACACTATTTCAGGCCATGTGCTGAAATAACTCATCAACGATATTGAAACTCCACCTTCCAAAAAGATTTGACCCATTTGTCATTTTATCCCATGGCATTTCCTGACATCACGCATGATTCTACTCAGAGTTAAGTGTTGTTGTTATGTATTCCCTAAACTATCCTTCAACCTTAACATCCATCCTTAGCAACCAGCATTGGTTCCTCACTTATGCACTGGTGCTTGCGATAGCCATGTGCACCGTATTGCAGAGATCCACAACATTTCTTCTCATACTTCCCAATATGTTCTTCCTCTACAGGCCATGTGCATTTGGCCAGCCAATCGTCAGAGGTGTAATTCATAATTTTCTTCAATGTGGAATGCAACCAACATCAATGTACTCAATTCTACACAGAATGCCAAAGCTACACTCACCTGATCCCAACAATACCACTTTACAATCATCCCTCTGTTTACTTTCAGCATCCTGAGTCTCTCCCATCTTCAGCAGCATTCACAACAAAAAACAGACACCTTGCACCTCAGGTTCAGGAACACACTCTACACAATATATGTAATCTTGTACTTTAATTGACAAAAGAGCGGTCCCTTTGCCATCTATAATGTAATAATTGGCTTGAAATCACTCATCAACACAATTTCATTACCCTAAACAAATTTTCGCAAATGACATACCATTCACACATACTCAATGATCTTACTCTCCATTAAAGAATATTTCTCTTTTGCTGAAGTTAATCCTCTGGAAGGAAACACCCTCACATTTCCCCTATTCTTAGTATTCTGGGAAAGTACAGCCATAGGCCTAGGGTACTGGAATCAGTGCTTTTCACAACAGAACCTACACATGTTCTTTACTGCAAGACATCGCTCTACTCAAGGGAGCACATTCTACAAACTTTCCTTTTTCTGCATTGTTTAGTGTTAGTCCACCCTAGAGAGATTTATTATATTGTAGGCTGCAGCACGGAAAAGGTGGGCCTAGACTCCTGCCTTGATGGCCTTTCTTATTACAGAACTGTGGTACAAACATTAGAGGTTGGTAGAACAAGGGTTCAATAGGAAACATGCCAGAAAGGCAATGTATTCTTCGAGTTGATGATAAAGAAGGAGGAGGCCATGTGCCTGGTAAAGAGGAATAAATAAATACTGGCAGGCAATTGTAGTATGGAAAGTTCCTGGTGCTGCATGCGTGTGACAACCTGCTCCACATGTTATCATTCTAAGTGTCACAGTATGTCTCCTTGTGTAGGAGGCAGATGCTTGTCAGCTGAAAAGTGCTCTGCAATGATCCTGAAGTAGCTCACTAACAGAGTGCTAGATTCTCTTGGGAGTCAAGGGTCCACCCAAAGTGGCACCCCATTTTAACATCAGCTACTACAACCGCCATGAAAATCACATGACACTACTAGCGGTTCATGGTAGCTGATGGTACTAGTGGACTACAGACATTTTTTCCTGCTCCGCAGTGGGGAGTCTACCTCCCTGGTAAACCTAGATAGTATGTGCCCGACCCCCCCCTACTTTTTCCCCAACTCTCCTCATTGTATGTAGTGTGCCTGAATGTGCTTCATCATGCAAAAGGTGGGTACTATTGGACTATGGAGCCCCCTGCTTATGTGTAGCCTTTAAGTTTGGTCATTAGGTTTAGTAGTAGTCAGCGCTGTTGTCTCCCTTTCCTTGGTGCCTTGCCCTTGTGCCGCTCTGCTTTTTCTGCTTCTTGTCGGATTCTGTGTAAATCCAAATGCAATTGTAGACCTGAAGTTGCATCCAGCAGACAAGCTCAGGAAAGATCCTTTATTGCTCATCTTGATCAGCTAGAGCTGTTCCATCAGGTCAACCTTTGGCCAAACAGCAACAACAGAAACAATTAATGTGGCAATTCACATATCCAAAACTGCCCACATTGTATAAAGACATTTGTTACTTGCTGATACACTGGATCCTGTTTCCTGGTTGGCTAGGGAGGGATGACTCCAGCGCCATTACATATTGGCCACAAGGAAGTCTGGAAGCCAATAAATAACTTAGATTACAAACCTAGCTATGGCTGGTTGTCACTGAGCTATGGCACACCTGAAAGGAAAATGCACTTATCCGGATTGGTTTGCCCTGTAATGTTTTGTGCTATCTTTGAATCTGAGTGGTCAGTTTGATTCAAGCCAAATGAAACTCTACTGGGCACTGGCTAACCTTTTTGACTTACCCAAGGTTGACATTTTACTTCAAGGTGCCTGGCCCTTACTCCTGTATAGAGGATGGTGAGGATAACAGACAGGATTTTGGGTCCTATCCCTTTTAGGAGCATGGACAGTGCCCAGAGGCCTGAGAAAAATACTTTGGTGTTGCTGCTGAAGGGAACAAGGAGGTATACAGGCTTTCAAGTAGAGATCAACGTTGCTCAGTCCAAACACCTATGAGAGAGTGCCGGCATGTCCCCAGGAGTTTGGCATTGGTACATCAATACCATTTTGTGGCTAGCTGACCTGTTGATTGTATGAGGCACTGATACTGATAAAAGAATCAGCAGCTCTAAACAATAACAATATGAATCTAGTGTTTGCCAACCAACATACAGTAGTGGCTGCTACCAGACCCGGGTGGTGGACAAAAAAAGAAAACATAAACAAAAAAAACACTTACCTGAAATGGCCACTGCCTCTCCTTCGTCCTTCGTCCCCCCGACATCTTCCTGCTCTCCCGGCCAACAGTAGGAAGCACCCGCCCTCCCAGCCTCCCCATAGCCAATCACAACGCTGCAATGTAGCGTTGTGATTGGTCTGAGTGCTGTGGATTGGTGCTCAGATGGGGACTGGGAGGGTTTGCATGTTCCTCACAAGACTGTGTAATGTAGCCTGGTGGGGAAGATGCAAAGTGTACAGGACTGCTTGGCAGGCCCAAGAGGGCCGGCCAAGCAGTCCTGAGCACATCAGGACTCCGCCAGCCCCGCCCGAGAGCCACTGAAGTATATAGGAAAAATAAAATGATAATAACAGTAGTTATCATTTTATTTTTCCTTTTGTTCGGTGTGCGACGCTCCTCCGCCTTAGCAGAGGAGCCGCCACTGCCAATATAGCACCATCAATACTGAATTTCTTGATATGAGCCGTAGATACAAAATCAAGAACTATACAAACAAGTATTTGCAATGCAATAGGTCTCGCATTACTGATAGTTTGAGGTATTGGTGTTGCAAATAATAATGCAACGCCAATAGCTCATACTTTCAGTAATGCGAGACCTAGTGCATTGCAAATGATTGCATAGTGAGCCAGGAACCAGCATTGTATGTCTCAGTGCATTATCGCAAGCTGCTCCTAGCGCTCCCTAGTGAGCAAGGCACCAGCACTGTATGTCTAGGTGCAGTACCGCAAGCTGTTCCTAGAGGTCCCTAGTGAGCAAGGCACCAGCACTCCTTGTCTAGGTGCAGCACCGCAAGCTGCTCCTAGAGGTCCCTAGTGAGCATCAAACTTTTGGCCACATATCGTACTTCCATAATGCATTGCATGCAAGACAGTAACACAAGTACATTCAAATAGGCCCATATATACAATTAGTAGCTTTGAAATGTGACAAAAGAATTATTATATTAATTCCGGATTAGGTTGTACTCTATGTGGAGCTGATGAAGGGAAATTTATAGAAAGTCTAATATAAATGTGAGATGTGGTAGGTGCAGTACCGCAAGCTGCGACTAGATGTCCCTAGTGAGCATCATAAACTTTGAAGATATGGTAAATCCACCATGCCCGTAATGCATTGCATGCAAGACAGTACCACAGTACATTCAATATATACAATTAGTAGCTTTGAAATGTGACAAAAGAATTATTATATTAATTCCGGATTAGGCTGTACCCTATGTGGAGCTGATGAAGGGAAATTTATAGAAGGTCTAATATAAATGTGAGATGTGTAGGTGCAGTACCGCAAGCTGTGCGCCTAGAGGTCCCTAGTGAGCATCAAACTTTTGGTCACATATGATATCGCTTCTCGGCCTTTTGGCAAAGAGCAAGTGTAGTATCTGTTCTTATCCGTTTGAAAGCGCAATTTTTGCGCAAGTAAAATTTTGATCTTGACAGTATTAGGACTTTGACTTGGAAGTGAGTAAATTAGCTTTGTGCTAATTTATGCAAATTTCAAGATCGGCCCACAGAGCTGTTGACTGAGCAGGAGGAGGGGCACCAGCGTGCTGGTTTCTGTTTGTTCCTTAGGAACACAAAATAGAACTCCCAAGGACCTGTGGTCAGCGTTAGAGCACCGGTAACGTTACGCTCCCTACATCTCTCTCTTTCCTGGTGTTTGGGTGGACTGATGCTGGAGACTTAAACTTAAAACACCTCCTAACACCCTTCACAGGCCTGTACAGCACCCAGACCTCTGGCGAGGGGAGACAGCAACCCTTGACTTAGCTCTAGGGCGTGACCGGACAGTGTTTCTTGTATTGCAGACTATTGTGGCCTGCTGGGAGATACCCCAGGTACCCAGGCAGAGGACCCCAGGTGAAAACGGTAAACCAGCGGTAACCCCAAAATTACCCAAATGGCAGACGAAATGGACACCTGAACCCCAGTGCCCATCCCAGACAGCATCCCTCCACCGGATGCCCAGAAACCCAACCCCCAGCCCCCTGGGGTGGGCAGCAAGGCGGCAAGTAAGGCTGCACCTGCAGAACCAAGCACCATCGCTGGGAAGGCTGGTGCCCCGAAGGCCTCAGGGCCAAAGGCAGGTGCACCTGGAAACCCCAATGTTACCAAACCAGGGAGCGGGGGAAAGAGTGAGTCAGGGACCAGGCAAGGGACCACCCCCGAACCCTTCAATGGGTACAATGTCTTCCACCGGCACACCCAGGTCATGCGGTGGGAGGTAAAGGACAAGAAAGGGCCCAGACAGGACAGGGACTTGTTCCTGAACAAGGTCCTCAAGCCAGCAGGGGTCCCCGTGACGGAGGTGCTGAGCTGCCAGGCGTCCGCGTCAGGCATGATTTTTCTCCTGAGCTTCATCACCCAGGCTCTCTTCAGGAAGTACTGGGACTTCTTCCAGGGGAAGAAGAAGGGGACACCCTACAGCAACTTCAGCCTGATGACAGGATGGGCGCCGGCGACCACGGAGAAGAGGGTAACGGTTGAGATGACCAACCCCCACATCCCAGACAGAGACATTGCGTCGCTTCTCCAGAGGTATGGCACCATCATGAATGGACCCACCAAGGTCAGAGATGTCAACGGAGTATGGAACACGACCTGGCGAGCAACCATCAACCTCCACAAAGACCCTGCAGGGAGAGACGGAATGAAACACCCACTGGCAAGTTTCTACCTAGGAGCCGACGAAGGGAGGATCAGGTACCCGGGACAACCCTTAACCTGCAGAAAGTGTGAGGCCGTGGGCCACATAGGAAGAGACTGTCAAAAGAAGTTCTGCAGGATCTGCAAGCGGAGCAGGCACGACACGACCTAGTGCACCGGCAAGAAGATGTGCAACTTCTGTGGAGGAGAAAGTCACAACTACTACCAGTGCCCCAAATCAGACAAGCCAAAGACCTACGCAGCGGCAGCGGAGGATTTCCAACCACGAGGAGCACCAGACCAATGGTGGACCGCAGTTGAATGACCTCCTGAATGCCGCCGAGAGCGAACTGGACAAGAAACTAGGACCAACCAGGAAGGTCGAGCAAAAGGAACCTGCCCTGAAGGTGACACCACCCCAAGGACTAGGCTACGCACAACCCCAAGAGGAGCCCGTCGCAGAACCAACTACAGCGGAGGAACCACCACCCCGATGGAGGTGGAACAAGCAACAGGAGCCCAGCGCCCCAATGGAGACCCCGAGAAAGGAGCATCAGAAGCCCAACCGACGGATAACCAGAGGGACCAGGACGCAGAGCCAGACGCAGGAGCCGAGGACAAAGGAGAAGGAGAGAAGGCCCCAGCCAAGGCAAAGGGAAAAAAGAATAAGAACAAAAAGAGCAAAAGCAGCAAGTTCCAGCCAGATGACAGCGGCAGCAGCAGCGATGAAAATGAAGGATGGCAGAAAGTCAGATCGCAGAGGCTGCGGGACATGGGGAAGAAGGAGAAGGAAGAGAAGGAGGAGGAAAAAAGACAGATCAGGGCTAGAGGGAAGACAGGGACTGCACCACCACCAGCTGACACCAAAGCCGACCCCGACAACAACAAAGGAGGAAAAGGAGTCCAGGCCCCCAAGACCTGTAGGAAGAGAGAAAGGCCTAGGAAGGATGACTTCTACAACCAGAAGAAGATCATCAAGGACCAGAAAAAAGGAACGCAGAGGACGACTACTTCACAGTAGACCCCAGGACGGAGGACAGTGACATGGAGGCACTGATACTGATAAAAGAATCAGCAGCTCTAAACAATAACAATATGAATCTAGTGTTTGCCGACCAATATACAGTAGTGGCTGCTACCAGAGCCGGGTGGTGGACAAAAAAAAACATAAACAAAAAAAAACACTTACCTGAAATGGCCACCGCCTCTCCTTCATCCTCCGTCCCTCCGACATCGTCCTGCTCTCCCGGTCAACAGTAGGAAGCACCCGCCCTCCCAGCCTCCCCATAGCCAATCACAACGCTGCAATGCAGCATTGTGATTGGTCTGAGTGCTGTGGATTGGCATTCAGATGGGGACTGGGAGGGTTTGCGTGTTCCTCACAAGGTTGTGTAATGTAGCCTGGTGGGGAAGATGCAAAGTGCGCAGGACTGCTTGGCAAGCCCAAGAGGGCCGGACAAGCAGTCCTGAGCACATCAGGAGTAAAAACCACTCCTCTCCCTACTCCGCCAGCCCCGCCCCACCCGAGAGCCACTGAAGTATATAGAAAAAATAAAATGATAATAACAGTAGTTATCATTTTATTTTTCCTTTTGTTCAGTGGGGCGACATTTGGCAAAGATCAAGTGTAGTATCTGTTCTTATCCGTTTGAAAGCGCAAGTAAAATTTTGATTTTGACTGTATTACGACTTTGACTTGTAAGTGAGTAAATCAGCTTTGTGCTAATTTATGCAAATTTCAAGATCAGCCCACGGAGCTAGTGAGCATCATAAACTTTAAAGATATGGTAAATCCACCCTACCCATAATGCATTGCATACAAGACAGTACCACAGTACATTCAATATATACAATTAGTAGCTTTGAAATATGACAAAAGAATTATTACATTAATTCCGGATTAGGTTGTACTCTATGTGGAGCTGATGAAGGAAAATTTATAGAAGGTCTAATATAAATGTGAGATGTGCTAGTGAGTAAAGTAACCACTGCCAACCTTGTTTAGGACCAAGTGAGTGTCCTGTCTGAAGGCCTTTTAAAACAATAGTGCCTTGAGCCTGTAACTAAAACCTAGGGCGTAACAACACCTGTAATAGTGGTGTCCTCATGGGAGGTTACAAAAAGAGACAGGGCGTTATTAAGGAGGGACTACAAAGCCTAATGACCAATGAAAATCCACCATTTACAAAGGACAGGGACAGGAGCCAATTAAAAAGATGGGCGGGAAGTAGGCAGACCTTTTTGCACATATCCTGAATACAGCATGTCTCGAAGAGACAGCGCAAGCGCTGCCTAGGCAAGACCGAAAAAACGCTAAGAAAGCCACAGCAATGAATGCTATTCTCCATGCACCTAGCTCTTTTCCATGGAATCTGACATATAGTATCCCTCTTCCCCATAGGTAAATGCTGTGTAAAAGGAGAAGAATGTTTCCTGGCTAGAGGTTTATATTCAAACATGTCTTAAGAATGCAAGAGGCATAATGGAAAATCGTAATATAATTAAAATGTTGCCTCAGAAATAGACTTTATTACTTTCAATACCGCAAGTAAAACTAAGATTTCCAGCCTGCCACACAGACATTGAAAGCTGCTTTGGTTGGATAATGATTGAGGGAATGTACAGGTGTACATCCATCTATAACACTGACTCAGCTGGCATGCGATATAGTTGAACGAAGTCACTTTTTTTTTTTAAAGCACTTATTTTCTAGATGTGAGAGGTGCTATCTGCACTTATAAGAACAACAAAAAAAGTCTGCCAGTTTGGGATCATCAGTTTGGGATTAATCAATGTAAAGTTAACTAATGTACACTGTACACACTTAGGGACAGTTTCTCAGTTGTGGGGGGTTTGCAGGAGCTACTACTCAACACGATTCAGAGTTTTATCAGGTGCGGGAAAATACCCGGAAGCCCTAATGCTTTTCAGCATCAGTTTTCCTCCTGCAGGAAGAATATGTAGAAAAGGGCCCACAAAAGGGAATCTCACTCGCTAAAATGTACAGCCCATTCACTGTGGCA
This sequence comes from Calotriton arnoldi, assembly GCA_963921515.1. NCBI lineage: Eukaryota > Metazoa > Chordata > Amphibia > Caudata > Salamandridae > Calotriton > Calotriton arnoldi. The sequence continues at coordinate 1,107,034 of CAWUFW010004360.1, forward strand.
ATATGAAAAGTAATAAAAAGCCAAGTTAATCCCTTCAGTTTCATTTGGACAATTGGTCTTTCCGGGTGCATTGGTAAATACCCTGGAGACTGCACACAGCCGTGCTTTTAAACTGATTTTTCAAATCCCCCCATACCCGGAATGCCTTGTTAAGACTGGAGTTCGGCTTAAATAAACAATCATATACAAATTGGGCTTCTATCATCCGATATTATCACGGAATCACTAAACACAATGAATGAAATTTTGAAGGGATCCTTCACAGGAGGTAAAAAAAACCCTGGTCGGATTACCTGTCGACCGACTGCAGTAAATTAAATCTTGACATTACATATTGGAGCACTTTTATCCATTAACCTGGAATACTAAAAACAGTGTTGAGGAAATAAGTAAGACTTTTATCCAGACAAGAAGATATGCGCCTAAGTGAAACCTCTGAAAGTAACATCCAGGTTATAATCAGCTCCTACAGGGACAAATTATGCCAGCCTTATCTAAATAGCGCACTGAATAAATCAATTTTAAAACAGATTCTATTAATTAGGCTCATAGCACTCCCAATAAAAGATATAATTGTCCATTGGAAATCCCTTGAGACAGTTACCTTTTGCAGTCTGTGCAACCTACATGAGAAATCTCTGGCAAATGTTGTCTGTATTTGTCCACATCTGTGGAACGCACGCCGCACTTTACTAAAATCACTTTTTTAAAGTATGGCACCGCACTTGCACAGAAGCAATGGAACTCCTTCTTAACCTAGAAATTCCAATGGAACTGGCAATGCTAGCCAAATTTGCAGGACAACTCCAAAGGTCATTAACGGAAAGACAAGCCCATACTGATGAACACTGATGAAATGTCATTGTCGTTTTAAGATGATATACAAACCCATAGTTTTAACGGTTCAACCCTCGAAACCTTTTAATAGTATTAGTATGAAATGAATCAAACGAAATGAAATGTTGACATTTCTTAGCAATAATATGTAAGGCATTGATAGGATAAATTGTGTATGGCTTTTGTAACAATTTTTATTAATTGAAACAAACAAATGTATTACTACTACTACCACTTGGTTATGAACTTGGTAATTTCAGACTCTGTAAGCTATTTCCCATTCTCGGCCCCTACATCTCATGATGGCGGGTTCCGGGCATGGTACCTCCTCCAGTTATCGGCCACCTCGGTAAAGGATCTTTTCAAATGAAGAAATTTGTGAATTGCTTGAGAAATTTTGCAGCATTCACTTTCTTCAGTGGACTAATTTTTATAGAAAGTACCAGTATCAAATTTTGGGAACTCTTCAGGGTCCTCAGTGATGAATTCAGAGGCAACAGCAAGCAGAGACTTAGGGATTCGGAATCCAGAGCTATCATTCCGATGATGACCAGAGTCGAGTAGTTTTATTACTAAAGAATGTTTATATGTATTTTTATGAATCTCCTATCGATTCTCCAACCTGAATTGAATAGATGGAATTCGTTTTATCTATGCATATTGTGAATGTGTGTGTGTGTGTATTGAATTTTGCCTGTTTTAGAGATGTTCCACGAGACATCGTGGGGCAGATTTACAAGCCCCTTGCGCCATTTTTGCGTCACTTTTCCCATGTTAAAAATGACACAAAAGTGGCGCAAGGGCCTTGTAAATAAGCCCCCGTATTTCCTCATCCATGAGTTTGTAGTTATTGTCTCACTTAAATAATACTTAGTCAGACAGACAGACAGACAGACAGATAGATAGATAGATAGATAGATAGATAGATCCTGTTGAAACATGTTGGATGGTAGAAGCAGTGTTTGCGGAGCGCTGCTTTTCTAATCCAACCAGGGGATGATGTGAGGATGAACTCTGTCCATTTGGGCTACCTTGCCTGCCTACTCTTGAAGTGGGGCAATATTGATTTCATTTTAATGTATAAACCTATATGTTTTGTCTCTAACAGATTGATGGTTATTGGGAAATGCATCTGATTATATGGGATCAAATATGATGAGTTCTGAATATCCTTTTTAAACTATAGTGTACAACGTATCTGCCTTAATTAATAACCTATAACTACTAGATTCCAGCTGATCTTTGGTGATTTATGGTGGAGTATTGATCTTATCCGTGTTTTTATCTACCCTAAAAGTTTGTTACGCTTCTTCTTGGAGCTGCCCTTCTATGTTGATCAACCTACCCACTTCTTTTTCTTTTCATAACACAGTCTCATACTATCAGAAGAGAGAAACTAATCAGTGTGCTCTGCTTTCTTATTTCTATATTCAACTTTAATTCTGTTCTGAATATTGCATGTGTGCATCAGGGACCCAATTCAGCAGTTCAGGCAGCTAACCTGAACTTATGAGCACAAACGATGCCATTTCTGGACGCACCTGCCAAATCCTGATTCACAGATTCAGAATCTGCAGACATTTTCATCAGCCATGCACCTTCCTGCCATTGAAGGTCTGCCAGTTTGGCAGCTTTTCTGCTGCAGTAACTTTAGGGTTGGGAGTCGGAACGTGGGTACTCCTACAGAAGGGTCTGGGGGAGTCCCTTTGGACTGTTGTGAACACCCATAAGTTCTAACTTTGTGAATATTCAGAAACATTCCCTAAGGTTTTCTCATCCAATTTGTGCCCAGACTTACCAAAACTGGGTGTGAAACATGTCCAAGCAACACCATATTCTATCAGGGTGTAGGGATGTCTAAGTTGAGAAAACAAGATAAGGTGCAATGTAAACTTAATCCTGTTTGTAAACCAGTAGGGTTTCTGTCGATTGAAAATCCTTTAGTTTACGTCTATGTATATGCATGGAAATAGGGAAATCAGTGATGTTCATAGATTTACAACCCTGCGAACAACCGTAAAGTTGGAAATCTGCTGTAATCAGAGAAAGAAATCAAACGTGAGTTGATTTATGACTTTTAAAGGGAGCTTTGGGAATCGACTTCAAACAGTGCTTCATTTGTAAAAGAACATGTTCCAGGGTCCAAAGTTCTGCTCAGAAGCCCGCAGCCAGCGCTATCAAAGGCCAGGGTGCTGACTACCAAGGGCCATCTTTATCAAAATGTAATGCAGCGCAGTGCAGCAAGTCACCTTGCTGTGCTGCGTTAAAGGGAAAGAGCAGGAATGCACAGCATTTATCAAAATATGGTGCATTCCTGCCTTTTTCCAGTACTGGCACGCAATGTTCTGCCTAGCACCAACGCAGGCGCTCTTGCACCATGGTGCAAGGGTGCCTGCATTGTAAGGAGGATTGTTTTTGTGCAGGAAGGGGCACCTTCCTGCACAAAAGCAATCCCCTGAGGCAAAATGCAGCACACTTAGAAAAAGGAATAAATGAGGCTAAATGATGATATTTCTCCTCATTACGCCTCCCCTGGAAGGCGTAGCATTTTTGCGCATTCCTAGGTCTCCCAGTAATGGTAAATCTGGGAATGCGTCAAAGTCATGGGTTTTGCATGGGAACACCCACGCACCACCCATGGAATGCCTTCCTTGGCAGAGTAACGCAAGGCAGAAATTTGCACTACATTGCGGTACTCTGGATTTATCAAGCCTCTCTGGGCCACCCAAGGTAGCATGCATGGCTTGATAAATTGCATTTCAAGGGTTGCATCACTTTTGCAACTCTTGATAAATATGGCCCCAAGACTGCAGTAGTCTTGCCCTTGAACCCACCACTAGACATTCCCTGCCTCTTTTTTTCCACTCTTGCAGTTTCTTTTCCATCCCTGCTTTCATCCTTAGTCACTGTTTTTCCATCTATCTCCCCCTCCCTCTTTCCCCCTTTAGTATTTTTCTTTTTTGCCCCGGATCAAAGTTAGTTGAAGAAAAATTAGTGGCAGTGCCAAAAAGTGAGTGCCAGTGGGCCTCACGTACAACCACCGGCTCAACTTAAGCACTGGCTCCAATTGTTCCATGCCATATGTTTCTTTCAGATCTGAGCTTTGCCTTCAAATGAACACTATTTTTATTGCCTGCTTTTGATATAGGGAGAGTTGTAAATTAAGCAGTGAGCTGCTTTAAACAAAATCAGTATTGATCATGCTCTTATCCACATGATAAGATTGGTGCAGCTCTGCAGGATATGTCATTTTAGGATTACCATAGGTGTTTTTCACAGGGCACTTTCACTACGTTCAGTGACCGCTGTTACCCAAAGAAAGGACATCCTGGTGATAAATACACGAGCATTTATTGGTGAAAAGCTCCAGGGGCATATTAGCAAGGGCACTATCGCCGCTTTAGCGGCACTTTTTGCCGCTAAAGCGGCGATATTCATATCGCCCTATCAGCAAACTGTCTCTAACAGCAGTTAGAGACAGTTTGCGGGCATTAGCGCCCGTTTTTACCGCTTTGCATGTCAGCGATATTTATCGCTAATGACATGCAAAGTGGGCGTTCCCGACGAACAAACCTGGGAAACACCCTCTAACAGGCCTACCGCCTATTAGCAAGGTGGCCATGGCCCCAGTTAGCGACGTGAAAAGTCGCGCTAACCGGGTCATCGCCATTTATTTAACACCTGCAATTAGCAGGTGTTAGCCATACCTAACATGGGGGTGGATTATGCTGATACGACCACAGGGTCGTATCAGCAAGGTGTTCTCCCTTCTCCATGCAACATCGCTGGTTTTTCAGCGATGTTGGCCCATTTCCCCGCTATCGCTGGAATATTCATCGCCATAGCGCTAATCGTTGCTAATACAGCGTTAGCGTGGCGATATATTCCAGCGATAGCCGGCGATAAAAAAAATCCCGCTAAGCAGGGTTAGCGATGATTATCGCCTCTTCTTGCTAATATGCCCCCAAGTCTCTTAAGAAAACTTGGGGGCATATTAGCAAGACCCACGTTAAAATTATCGCCGTTTTAGCGGCAGGAAACTGCCGCTAAAACGGCGATAATGGGCTTGCTAATATGCGTTATAGAATTCCAATAGAAGCCCAGGTTAGATGTGCGGGACATCTAACCTGTGCTTCTATTGGAATTCCATAACGCATATTAGCAAGCCCATTATCGCAGTTTTAGCTGCAGTTTCCTGCCGCTAAAACGGCGATAATTTTAACGTGGGTCTTGCTAATATGCCCCCAAGTTTTTAGCTTGTTTTTAATGTGGTGTAGCTGGACAGCTGATGAATGGATATTGGTAGTGCATTCAGAGCGGACACCAATTTGAGAGAGAGAGATGGGAAGTATGCTTAGCAGGTAGGAGTTCGTTGAGCCTAAAGAATAGGCTTAGTTTCTTTTTCAAATAGGTCAGGCAATCATCATTGAAGGCTTTGTGTGCAAAGTACAAGCCCCGTTTACGAATGATCAGCTGCCAAGTTTTGCACAAACTGTAAGCGATAAAGTAGGTAAACCAGATTCCGAAATAAAGAACACTGCCGTAATCAAAAGAAGATGTGTTTAGCATGTGAGTAAAGGTCCTACGTAAGGTAAGCACAGCATTCTCAGGATGGAAAAGCAAATGCCAGAGACTTGATTGACTTGACGTGCGATGGACCACTGAATTCCACGAGGACAGGGGTGGGGACCAACTCTAACCACCACCAGAGGGAGGACCGGCTGTATGAAAGCTTCTCAAACCTATGGACTTTAACACTGTTCAGTTTTAGGCAGTTCATTTTCATCCATGTTGCAACTGACAACATGCATGAGCAAAATCGCAAAACCAAGGTTTCCACATTAGCTAATGGAGAAATGTAAACACTAAATAGAGTAGGGATTAAGGAAGAGTCATGAGAAACACCATAAAATCTGAGATTTCAGAAGAGGAAAAATGGGGCAGAGACGCTGCTTGGTCAAGAACCAAGCAGTGTTCCACTCCATTTTTGCTCTTCTGCAATAAGCCCTTAAATGCTGTTAATCCATTCTTTCTTTTAGAAGGAAGCAAGGAGCACCACAATTTGAGTGCTTGTTTGCAGACTCCGATACTGAAAAGGCAAGAGAGAATACAGAGGCAGATGGCATCCACTGAGGGGCAGGCAAATGGGTGGGTGCGCGTGTGGGCAAACAAAATTAAAAAAATGATCAAAAACAAAAACACCTACCGGATTGTGACAGACGATGTCCTCCTCACTCCGGACCTCTTCTACTGGGAAGTTCAGACTCCAGCAAACTTCCTCGACCAATCCTGGCCTGCTCACATGCTGTTAACCAGCATCTGAGCAGCTCCCTGATTGGTGGGAGCGGCCTCTCGATGCGCCCCTGCGCACTGGAAGCCTGCACTTGCTCTCAACCCAGCTGTCTTAAGACAGCTGGGTTGAGCGGTTTAAAGTGCGCATGACTGGCTGGCTGTCGCAAGACGGCCAGTCAAAGAGACATGCGCACTTTAAACAGAGCAAAGGCAGCTCTCTGCCCACCACTCCTGACTGCTGTCACTCAGCAGACCCCGCCCTGACGCTCGGTTCAGGACGGGCTGATGAAAAATAAAATGGTGATGAATTACCATTTTATTTTTCATCTCTGGGGGTTTGGGGGGCACTTAAGTAAGGCGACGCTCCTTCGCTCCAATGGAGGAGCCGCCCCTGAGAGAATAAAAAGCATCACTGGGTCAAATGCTGCAAGAGAAGGACAGGGGAGCCAATCCAGCCTGGTCCAGGATCAATCTCAGGTCATTAGAAGCAACAAACAGAGCTGTTTTCGTGCTGTGAGAGGAGAGAACGCCAGAATGGAAGAGGTCATGGAGGGAATTAGATTAAAGTTAGCAGGAGAACGTTTGGTTTGAACTTTATGTTTATTTCTTTCTCTAGAAGTTTGATGGATAAAAGTAGAAGAGATATCAACCGATATTTGGCGGGGTCCTTGGGGTCTTCTAATGGCTTTTTTAAAAAGTGGTAACTCTGGACATGCTTCCAACACTCATGCACTGAGGTGAAGCGTAAGGGCTATTGCACTAAGTGCCACCTCTATAGTGCAGGGGTGGCTGGTAACATTTAAAAGAGGTGGGCGTGATGCAATGCCGAAAAACTCACAGGGATGCTGGCCCTCTGTCCATTGTCTCTCCTCTCTCGGGATCATGAGGGTGCCGGTGATGAGCAGGAAATAGAAGGAAGGTGTTTGACTTCCTGCCAACACAAATTTAACCATTCCTGGAGCTGCGCTCATGTTGTTTTCAGCATGGGAGAAGCACCAGGATTGGTTGGAGCAGGCTAACCCAGCGCTCATTTTGAGGCTAGGGGCCTGTGCCTGGAATGCACTGGCTGTTTCACAGTGATGGGATGGCTGGGTCTGAAGTGCACTTGTCGGGCTGTCTTTCGCAAGAAAACCGGCCAAACCAACATGCGCACTCCACACTGGCAGTGGCAGCAGTCATCCTGCAATCAAAAGGAATCAGCCCGCCCTGCCCTCGCACTCTCCTATAACAGCGCAGACCGGCGGCATGCAGATGTAATAAAATGGTAATGACCATTTTATTCATCTGCGTTTACCTGCTGTGCTTGGAGCAGACGGGGCGATGCTCCTCCAACCACCACTAGTGGGATGAAAATGCAAAAATAAACAAACTTCAGCGTTAAATCCAGAGATCGCCAATTAGGAACATGCGCCCCACATGGTCCAGAGTGAAACATATATGTCCTACTATTACATTGCACACCAAAATAATATTCCACATTGAAATGCCGCCATGTATCTTAATACCCACTCTGTAATCTCAATAGAATTGACCTTGATGTTAAAATGACAAATACAGGTTATGATTTTGTGAACTGAAACACCTGGCGAGGGAAAATGATTCACAGCCAAAAGTGATGCAAATCTGTTGCAAAGTGTTGTTTTAGGGCTTACTTCCAGCGCAAATCCTGAATTGTGTTTGCCAGTAGCCCTAAAGTAACACAAAGTAGCACTATGCGCTACATTACATCAAGAAGGCATAACATGGGTGGTACAGGAACGTTCCCCTGCATTCACCTATAGATTATGATGCAAATCCCTTTCTACTAACTTTGATTGAAAGGGATTGGCATTAAAAAATTATGACTTTGTGAGGCAGGCGTAAAGTTGGAGAAAAGATGTATTTTCTCCAAATCTTTCCAACTCTGCTTGTGTGCTGCACTGTACAGCACATATACAAAGTGGTGACATTTTAAACTTTGTCAAAGCATAGTTTGTGCTAGAAGGGTACCCTTTTACATAGAACCTAACATTTACATCATGGAAACACCCTTGCACTATGGTACAAGGACGTGTGCATCACCGCAAGGCAGTCTATGGTACACCAGCACTAGAGGAGAGAGCAACAGCACCGTATCTCAGTAGATATGGTGCTGTTGAGTTCTCTCCTCTTCAATCTGCACAGTGCAGTAACTTTGGTTACCGTGATTCACAAACATTTAGTTAACCTGCCCTTTCATTTCTCCAGACTAAGCACTCTTAATATATAATGGCTACTAGTATACATGACATGTGACTTCTACACCTTGTAGCCCTCGTTGTCTTAAGTAACATTTCTTATACATTGATTTACACACTTGAATGACTCATTGTCTCTATACAATATGTTTGTGATGTAAAGCGCTCTGACAGTTTACATTGGGATGAGTAGCGCTATAAAATAAATAAATGTGAAAGGCTAAGGACAGGTGAGGGGCACCATCGGAGAGTGGTAGTGAGGAAATCTGTGAAAAAGAAGGTCACTGAGGGTGCCAACAAAGATTGTCGCACTGGGCACCACCAACGCTGTAGCCAGCCCTGTCTCATCAGATTATGGTTTTAGGATATTCCAATTCAAATCTGACGTGAAATGAAGCAGCAGAATACCAAGAGTCCTTGAAAGAAATGTTGGGCCAAGCTCACAGTTGTAGCTCTACTGATATCTAGATTGGGGGGTGGGGGTGGGAGGAGTGGGAGGTAATCATCTGTTATCCTTATTGGAACAAGGTACTTCATTAATTGGATATGAGATGTTATCACACCACTTATGTTAGGGGAGCTGGCTTTAAACTTAAGACCCAGCTACATATATTTATGCCCATCATTCACACCATGGTTCAGCTTAATGTTATATTAATCTGCCACTGAATGCTACTTTCCCTGCCACTCTAACACTTTCTTTGAGCTGCATGATGAGCTGATTTACAGCTACAGTCCTTTGTCTATTTCTTTTGACTGTCTCCTATGTACCCCTGTTTAATTTGCTAGTGCTGTATATATTTAGCAGATCTAACCCTGACCTTTGGCTTTGTCAATGCTGGGTACGCAGAAGAAACAAAGACACATCTTGCACATTGTACACATGTGCAGAGTACACTGTGTGCGATATAGTATTTCAAGCAGAACTGTCATTGATTGTGGGAACAGTAGTTTCAAATCTGTTAAAAGGCGGGCCTTTAAAAAAACAAAAAGAAAAATGGATAATATGCAACAGAATTAGGTTGAACACAAGTAACAGTCTATTGCCATCAATACACCTATTACACTTTTAGACGTTTAAACCTGTTGGCTGTATCATAATGTTATGTACCAGGTATTAATGAAGCCAGACCTGTTGATTGTGAACACACCTTTGTAATGACATCAAACAATGTACAATTCAAAATAATTGATGATTTAAGTGTACAGGGGCACTGTAGTAAAAAAAAAAGAGAAAAAGTATATTTGGTACCTAAGCTGGGTCTGGTGGCTCAATGGACTAATGTGTCCACTGTAGGGGACTGTGTTCGACCTCAGGGTCACAGGTTCAAATCCCAGCAGGTCCACTCAGCCTTTCATCATACTGAGGTCGATAAAATGAGTACCATTGAGTTGGGTAACAATAAACACCTGTTATTCAGTACCAAGATACCCTTGGGTAAACGTGTGCTTTACAAATACACATGACACAAATACACGTTACCTATGACCTGGTCTGGAGGTCAGTTGGAACAACTACTAAAACATCCAGGCCCAGATTTATCAAAGGATTGCCAACTTGGGCAAAGCCACCTTGTGTGGCTCTGCGTTGCTTGGAAAATCTGGAGTAATTCCTGGCAGCGAAAGTTGCTGCCTTGCTTTACCAAGCACCAGAATGTTACATGGGTGGAGAGTGGGTGCTCCCACTCATCCATCCATGCATTTTGGTGCTTTCTCAAATTTACCAAGAAAACTAAACCTGGAAATACATCAAAATTATATGCTTTCCTGATAAAGGAGGCGTAGACCTTGCTTAAAAAGGTGCTCAGCCCTAGAGTTTTTGGAGGGGCCAGGCGAGGACGGGGCAGTTTATCCGGACGTTTTTTCCACCAGGGTTCCAGTGGGACCCTAAGTTCAAGACTTTTCGACTGGAATGACCAGCAGAGTTATACCCCCTTCTTACCTTCCAAGAACAGATTCGGCTGAGGCCACACCTCCAGAGGTGGTGGCAGAGGAACCAATACCTCTTCAGGTGAGAACAAGATTTTCTTCCCTTGTAAGATTGGGGGCAGAACAGCACAATGTCTACACAAGTGGGAGAATATTTCCTCAGATTCATGAGTCCTTCAGACAGTACAAGGGTTCCACATAGAATTCTGGGGTACCCTGAGACAGCCCTACAGTCCGCTGACCCTTTCCTTATCAGAGGAGGTTTCCACCCTCATAGACTTGGAAATTCACATTCTAGAAGCCACAGGGGCCATAGAAAGAACCTTACTCCATCCAAAGGGATTTCTGAGCAACATTTTCATTGTAAACAAGAAAGACAAAGGGGTGAGACCAGTGATCGATCTGTGAGAATTTAATGATTGGCTAGTATACCATCACTTCAAGATGAATGGCATCCATCTTCTGAAGGATCTCCTCAGGCAAGGGGACTGGCTGGTCAGGCTGGACTTGAAAGATGCTTATCTGCTGATTCTTATCTATCCACCCCATCAAAGGATTTCTTCAATTCCTTTGGAGATCCCTTTGGTCTGTCGTCTGCACCTTGGTACTTCTCGAAGCTCCTCACACCGGCGGTTTCTTGGCTGCAATCACAGGGCTGCAGTTTGATCATTTACTTCGACAACATGATTATTATGATCCAGGAGAGGGACACAGTCATGCATCAAGCCCAGATAGCAGTCCACTTATTGGAAGACTTGGGTTTCTTTATCAACAACTCCAAGTCAAACTTGGTGCCGAAGCACAGGATGGACTTCCTTGGGTTCCCCAACGATGTAATAGCAGCGAGGCAGGCGATTTTCGGATTGGCCCTGGATGTGGTGATCGAATCAGATACCAACTGCTGGGGTTGGGGTGTTAGATCTGGGAACATCTCATCAGGGGGACGTTGGTCCCAGGAAGAGCTGCCCCTGCATATCAATTACCTAGAGCTGCTAGCGGGCTCCTTCCTGATTCATAGCCTGGTGAAGGATCGAGTGAGGCGTTCTATTTTGTTGAAAATGAACAACATCTCAGCAGTACAATATGTGAACAAACTGGGGGGCACGAGATCGAGGACTCTGGTTGAGATAGCAAGGACGTTTGACTATACTGCCTGGACAAGGAGATTCAGTGTCAGCAATTCACCTCCTGGGCACTGCCAACACAGTGGAGGACTGGAACTCGCATTTTCTGACGGGCCTCAGCGACTAGAGGCATCATCCCCAAGTCTTCTATCATCTTTGTGAGAAATGGGGCTTGCGATTCACGGATCTATTTGCTTCGAGATTGAGTTCACAAGTTCCTCAGCTGGATACTGGACCTGGAAGCCTCAGCAGTAGTTGCTTTTCTTCATGATTGGAGTGAAGGGCTAAATTACACCTTCCCTCCATTCTTCTTGATCACCTGACTGGCGACTCAGACCAAGCATCAGAGAGCGGAGTTAATTCTAGTGACACCTTTGTGGAGATCCCAGGCTTGGTTCCCTTTTCTCTAGATGTCGATCAACTGCCCGGTAGTTTTTCCAGTGTTTCAGGACATCTTACAAGGACGGGGGAGAAATCTATTCCAATGATCAAAAAAGATGTTCTGAGATTAATGGCGTGGAGAATATTGGGCGAAACGGAGCTTGTCGGGACTTTCGGTATTGGCTTCTGCTTTTATGGCACAACATTGGGCATCAGTGACTCATAAATGATACAAGTCGGCATGGTCTGCCTGGAGCAGTTGGTGTGTGGAACAACACTTGGATCCCGTGGGGTCCGACACTGGTCATGTCTTAAATGTTTTGGCTGAGCTGGCAGAGGCAGTAGGGCATACTCCACCATGAACTCCTTCAGGTTGGCCATTTCAGTTGGACACCTTCCAATTGCTGGTTTGACAATTGGGTGTCATTCCTTAATATGTAAGTTAATGAAAGGCATAAGGCTGGCTAATCCTCCAAATCATAAGTACACCCAGACCTGGAATGTCAACAAAGTGCTACGTTTGTTTATGAGATGGCCAGACAACGCTGACCTCTCTAGAAAACTGCTCTGTCAAATTGACCATGTTGTTATGCCTTATATCATGTAAAAGAGTATCGGACGTCCATGCCTCGGATATCACAGGTAAGTCTTTTACTCCAGAGAAAGTTATGTTTTCTGTTTCCAACCGCACAAAAACAAATGCACAGTCTGTATTGTACCCCACGTTACCAGATTCACCTAAATTGTGTATGGTGTGGTGCTTGCAATAGTATAAGAGTGTGTCGCAGGAGTTATTACCCAGTGGAGTGAAATAATTGTTGATCGCAATTACAAAACCACATCAAGGGGTCACCTCACCCACTATAGCTAGATGGATAAGATGGGTGATGCAAGAGGCCGGCATTGATATTTCCATATTTGGGGCTCATTCGGCCAAGAGTTCAATGTCATCAGAAACATACACATTAGGTGTTCGATTAGAAGATATCTTGCAAACAGCAGATTGGTCTTTTGACTCCATGTTTAAGAGGTTCTACTTTAAGCCAGTCTCCCAGTTAGGCTCAGTGGTGGGAAGTAAGCTTTGAACAAGCATAACCGAGCCTCCGCATCCTGACATAGAATTACAAATTTCCTAGCTAGCGTGAAGAAAAATTTCAATTCTATAAAGGACACAGCAGCAAAGATTATCCCATCCTTTCTTTCATTGCGAAACCATCCCTTGAAGGAAGCAGATCACGACCGGCATCAGCATAATTATTCTTCATTAAGTATTTTTACATAAGTATCAGTTTTATAAGCTTGTCTATACTTAGTTTTAACTGTTGCAATTTCATCACAATGTTCTTTATCTCACCCATATCAAATACGGACAGCAGGTTAATTATTTTCTGTTCCTTCAGCTAATGAAGAGAAGCAATGAGGTTCTTCACCACCCAGGTGAAGAGATTCTGAAGCTAACTTTTGCGCAAAGAAAGAGGACCTGTGGAAGATGAGGCCCTGTTATATACTGTTGTGGACATTATGATTGGTTGAAGACATACAGTTGTGATCATTATGATTGGTTAGACAGCTCACGTGCTATGGTTTTACATTGATGACATGGGATATGTACTTTTTTTGTTTTGCTGCTGTGAGAAAGTAAGCATAATCTTCACCTCTGTATCCTTAATAGCATTGAAATTTTCCTTTACGCTAGCTAGGAAATGCTTCATTTTGGTCTGTCGTTAGGCACGCAACGCCCATTAGGCTAAGAGGGCTTTAGCCCCCCCATCAGTTTCCGTGGTGAGGGTTGGGGGCTAGTGTTTCCGGTTGGAAGGTCAGCTAGCATTCTGCACGTCCTGCTAATGTCTTTTACAGGCTTCATAAAGCTTGCAGTTGTTTTCTTTTGAAAGCTTTCCATGAAGTTGATGACGTTTTGTCAGTCCTCAATTAATTCTGTTCAGAGATAATGAGCAGTAACTTAGGTTATTTAAAGTGTCCAGGGTACAAGTGTAAAATCCTAGCAGGGTCCAAACCTGCAGTTCAGAAACACCTTTTCATTTGCACAAAAACAGCAGGGGTGCCCTGCAACACCCCTTTCCAAGAGAAGACAGATAAAATGCTCCCATTAAAAGGCCAAAGGCAGTCAGTGCTTTCTACAGCTGAATAATTTTTGCCTTCCATACCAAAAACATCTAAAGTTAAAATGGCACATGTAAACATAACGTACTGCAGCAGTGGTTTGTTTTATTTGTTTAAATTGTTATGATGTCATTCACCATGCACAATGCAGAGCGAAAGCAGTAGTTCACTCTGCATTGGGTAAAAGATAAAATGAAATACTCTACTGACAGCTAGCTCTATGTAATACATGATACGCAAGTTTATTCAGGTAGGCATTTTAAACATGCTCTATTTCGATTGTTAGCTGGGTATTTCTGCCGTTCATTCTCCTGATATTCATATATTACAACAACAACAACAAGTTTAATTTTATTGATATAGATCTCTTACGAGATCAAGAATTGTACGTGATTCTGTTTGTATACATAAAATTCTTGCATAAAATATTTTAAAGCTTAATATGAAAATTACACGCATTTAAAACAAAAATAAAACACATTTCATAAATTTGTACAATTTATAGCAAACAAATTCATTTGGTGGATTTTTAAAAAAGCGATTAAATCGGTGGAGGAAGAAAGGTTATGTCTAAAAGCTATCGGTTTTATAAAACGGCTTCGAGCCCCTATATATTCATATATTAGGTATCACTGAGTTGACAATGCTTGCCATTTACAGAATTGTAAAACTGCAAAATTGTGATGAGGCAAGTTCTCTGTAGAAAAAAAGTATACATTTGTTAACTGAATAATCAAAGGTACGCACAAAGTTCAAGGTTAAAGCGGCTGCGGAACACAGCACCAAATAAAAGTTTCAAAAGTACAAAAGCACATCAGTTAAGGTAATTTTATTACAAAAATAAAATCAAAGCATTCTAACTCTTCCTAAATAATGCAGAGTCACACCGTGTGCAGTCAAGTACTACCGGTAGTCAGTCATAATTAAAGGTTTTGTATAGTCATAGGATGTCGTTTATTAAAAAGCACCTTAGCTGATGTATTGCACTACTTTTGTGAAGTATGTTTTGTGTTTTAGTCTACATCCAACGGGCTCTTAACTCATGTACTATTATGGGCACACAATCTGCAGCATCTATGCCTATGGCATTTGCTTCTCACCTGTGGCAGAGGGGACTACCTCCACAAGCCTACCAAGAATCCAGGACAATGTCATGCCAGGCTGCACGTATGATATTTTGCAGGTTAATGACTTGATTTCTGAATATTTATTTCCATTGTCAGACACCATTCGCGGAGCCACAGGACCTTTGGGAGCAGGTTTAGGTGCAGATTACATTTGTCACGGATTCAAATGCGCAATCAGTTTGCTTTGTTTTTACCCCTGTGATACTTGCAGGTAGAAAGGGTCTTAAGCCCTTGCTCTCTCATCAGCATGTTGCAGTTTCTTTGTCCTGATCTCAGGCGGGAGCCCACTGTACTTGCATATTGCTCCTGAAGCTGTGTTTGAGGAGGTCATTAACAGCCCGCTTCTTCAGGGTGTGCGGCCTCCCTGGAACAGACGAGTGGAACCCGATGATGCCGTTTTACAGTGATCTGATTTTTCCGAATGTATGACGTTACTACGCATACATTTACAACGCAGTATTTTACATTGCGTTCGTTACAATGCAAGTCGTTACAACGACTTGCGCTGGAGGGTGCTGGACTTAGGAATAGTATGATTTACTATTCCAACTCCAGTCTACGTACAGTAGGAAAGGTGTTGGAATAGTAAATCATACTATTCCTTAGGTTAGAGCGCCATCCAGCGCAAGTCGTTGTAACGACTTGCGTTGTGAAAACCGCGATGTAAAAGCATTGCGTTGTAAAAGTTGCATGGTAAAGGATGTCTCCCGGTTTTTCCAGCAGTTACAGCCCACTTCTTGGCTGGTGCACTATGCTCTCACGACAAGGCAGTTGCAACCTACCTACAGGCTGGTGCAGGCAGATCCCATGTCAAGGTAGTTACAGCCCAACATTGGGCCAGTGTAGAGAGATTCCAAGGGCAAGGAAATTGCAGCCCACCTCCTAGCCAGTGGAGATGGGTCCCACAACAAGGTAGTTGTAGTCTATATCCAGGCAAGTGCAGACCAATGTATGTTCCTGGAAGTTGCAGCCTTCCTAGGCCTATCGGCTCTCCATCAGTGGCATAGCAGCTTCTCACGCTGTCGGTGATAGTACCAATTTTGAACCATCGCAGCGGTGGAAGTGGAAAGGGTTGCTCCTGGCTTTGCTCTCTCAAGCAGTCCATTTTCTCTGGGTGTTCCTCAGGCCCAAACATGCTGGACTTCTTCTCCTGGACAGTCGCTCCTCCTTCAGGGCCAGGGATAGTCTTTCCCTGTCTCAGGGGGCAGGCAGGCCTCTAGGCACCAGGGAGGCTCCCAGCACCTCCAGCAGAAAGTGCAGACTTCAAGTAATATCATGCACGTCTGGTCAGGCAGAGACCAGTTCTGGTCACACAGCAGTCCTTTGAGTACTCTTCAGTGCTTTCCCTTCCTTCGTCATGAAGAACGTGGAACTGGAACAAGGTGGGGTTGTTTGGTTCCCACTTTTTACACATCTTCCAGACAGGAGATGTGGATCCACTGACTCAACCTGCAGAACGGGTTTGGCATAGTTCCTTCTCTTTAAAGGTGTCATGCTCTTGCTACTCTCTAGAGCATCACTTTACATAAACAGAATTTATGTAAGTGATGCTTTTCAAAGCAGGTGGCAATTGGGCTGTCTTCAAGCAGAAGGACCCACAACCTGAACACAGTTATGTGTGAGGTTTCTCATTTGCCTGTCATTAGACTTTCTGACCACTAGTCAGGGGTAGACAAAAAGGCATGTCTGACCTAGAAACTGCTCCATCTTGCACAATGGAAAATGCAGTCCCGCCCTTCAAGTCTACCATCAGCCAAATGACAGTGCTCAAAAAGAACTAATCAGCAGTCCTTTGCTTACAAAGTGCTCACTGAATTTCTATGGGTGGCCCTTTCTCCATCCTCCTCACTTAAGTGTTTAGATGTCCATCCTGCAGCCATAGGAATACAGGTAATTCACTTCACTGTCTGGGAAAGCTGGCATCACCTTCCATCTTGTGCCATGTCAAACAAGAGGCATCCAAAATGGATCCCACTGGCTTTTGTATGTACACACACACACACACGCACACACACACACACCTGTGTATGCACCATATGTTCACTTTACGCACAGACTTGACATGCATACTGGATGTCAGCGTATGTTTCTGAATCTCACATAAAAGTGGAACTTTGCTTTAGAGTGGACAGTAGACCACATTCCCCTGACATAAATTGCCAAGGTCTAGTCACACTATGAATTACAAAGCACAGTCTACTACCACTACAACCTCTATGCTAAACCCATGACAGGGGCATCTGTTCACTCTCTCTATGAGGATGTGCTTGGTGCAACCCTAGATCACAGAACAGATCCAAGATCTCTTGCTGTTGAGGACAGGTCTAGGTCTCTCCATATATGGTAGATTAGTGTGACACCAGGGCCAAAATAAAAGAATATCAGATTTACAAGCAGTCAGGTACTCAGGGCAGTGCAACACATCTGTATATCATGCAGGAGACATTCCCATTCCAAAACCCATCATCCCCATCATCTCCATTTCCACTGTCTTCCTGTCTTCCTGCTGGCTTTCATGTACAGTGCTGTGGGCTGTGAGCTGATTTTTTGTGGGTCACAAAAGTCCTGGTCTAAAATGATTAGCCATGTTGGTTCACCAGTGCAAAGGGGCTGAACTATGTCCCTAAGTCCAGTTTTAAAACAAACCCCTGCAAATATTCCCAAGGTCTGGGAGTGTACCTTCCAGTATTTGGTGCTGCTGTTTCTGTACTTTCCAAAGCCATTTCAACAGAAAACGTGGTCACTATACGTGAGCATACACACCATACCACTTGTGTAAAACTTTCACACATAAATTGAGAAATATGGATGTGGAGTAATGCCCAGAGCTGCTGACTTTAGTTCTGGGGAATTAGGTTTGAGTCCTAGCATTGGCTCAATATTCTTTGATTCTGGGCAAATCGCTTACTACTCTGTGCTTAAAATAAAATGAATCTGACATTGTGCAATATAATCTGCTGCTCATGTAAATGCTCCAATACACTTGGGGCCTGATTCACAGAACTAACTTACGTCAAAAACGTAAACGTAAACGTAAAAGTAAACGTAAAGTTAGTACTTTTTAGGTATTCACAGAATGAACTTACTCATTTCGGTATTCACAGAAGTTAGTAGTCCTAACTTTATGACTCCTAAATGCCTTCTGTGAATACCGAAAGTCTTAAAGTTAGGATTTTACTTAACTTTACTACTCCTAAACTGAGAAAAATCCTAACTTTAAGACTTTCGGTATTCACAGAAGGCATTTAGGAGTCCTAAAGTTAGGACTACTAACTTCTGTGAATACCGAAATGAGTACGTTCATTCTGTGAATACCTAAAAAGTACTAACTTTGCGTTTACGTTTACGTTTACGTTTTTGACGTAAGTTAGTTCTGTGAATCAGGCCATAGACTGTTTTCATTCTATATAAAACTGCAATATAAATCTGTGTGTATATATATATATATATATATATATATATGTATGTATACATATATATATACACATATTCACTAAAAACACCAAAGGTTACAAGGACGTTATAGTTAGGAAATAGAATTTAAAAAACCCTAGAAATTCACTGAAAAAACCTAACGTTACAGGGACATTATAGTTAGGCTTAGATTTCACCCGTACAAAACCATTGAAATTCAGCAGTTATAGTTACCTGAGCTAACTATAACTTATGCCCCTGCAATGCACTGCTTATGCCCTCATATATTACATCACTCAGGACATGGTCAGTGACATCACTGATGACATCACAAAGGATATCACTGATGACATCATCCACTGTACCACTCACACATCCATTTACACACCCACACAACAACTCATACACCCACTCACACACCCATACAATCACTCACACACCCACTCACTTATCCATAGAACCACTCACACATCCACTCACTCACCCATACAGCCACTCACATAACCAGTCACTTCCCATACACCTACTCACACAGCCGCTCATTCACCCATACAGTAACTCACACAGCCACTCACTCACCCATACAACTACTCACACACCCACTTATTCACCCATACAACCACTCACATACCCAGTCACTCACCCATACAGCCTCTCAACAGAGTCACTCACTCACCCATACAGCCACTCACATTGGGCATGATGTACGACCATTCCATTCCATTTTGCAACTCGCAATTTGCGACTCGCAAAATGGAATATACAACAGTGTCTCAGATACTGTTTGTGATTCTCAAATGGGATGCAAGGGACCTGCCTCATTAATAGTCATGAGGCAGATCGCAATTTGCGACCCATTGGGAATGGCCTGCAAACATAGGGATGGTGGCCTGCTGGGGAGAGCAGACCCCCATGTCTGTGTTTGATTTTTCAATAAAGCAATTTTTTTCCAAATGCAGCCCGTTTTCCTTAAAGGAAAATGGGATGCGTTTAAAAAAAGATGAAGTTTTTTCTTTTAATTTTTTAAGGGCAGGCGGTGGTCCCTGGGACCACTGCCTTCTCTTAAAAAATATTTTTGCACTCATTCCCGTTTGCGAGTGGCTTACCACCTACTTGAAGCAGGCGGTAAACTGCGAGTGTTTTGCGGCTGCAAATGTGGTAGCAAAACAATGGTACGTGCCATTCTGACTCGCTATTAGGAAGGGACGCCCTTGGCATGCCCCTTCCTAATAGCGACTCACAAACCCTATTTTGCGAGTCACTGACTCGCAAAATAGAGTTTGTACATACCACTACCCTTTTTTCCAGTCGCAAACGGGTCGATATTCCATTTGCGACAGCAAAAAACAGTCATACATCTGGCCAAAAGACACTCCCTCTCCGATACAGCCACTCAGACAACCAATCAGTTGACCAAACAGCCACTCAGTCACCCATACTGCTACTTATACATACAGTCACTCACACAGCCACTTAGTCGCCGATACAGCCACTCACAGAGCTATACAGCCACTCACACAACCACTCACTCACCCGTGTGTCCCGGGCTCACTGTGCCACTGGATTCAAGCTAGCATGGCTGATTAGGGGTGATACCCCGAAACTGGTAACAAGATGCTTGTTTCTGGTCCAGGGAGGACCTGGCTTAGCAGTTCGGGCTGGACTGTTTCCATGAGGACCAGGGTCAAGACTGATGTGCATATAGCTGGGTCTACACTGGAGTGGCATTGTGAGCAAAAGAACGATTGATTTAAACCAGACCTCTTGACTGGGGGTGAATGTTTGATTTGTTCAGCATTCCGTCCACCATTTTTTGTGCCTTTTGCAGACTACATTAAAAGGCATAGGAAACAGCAGCAAAGGAGGGCAGGAAAGTGACACACAAAGGGCAAACCATGGAAAATAAGCACTAAGCTCAAAGCAGCAGTGGGGGAGCTGGCTCTGCATGAATGCTGTTGCGCTTCAAATGGGGCATACACCACTATGAAAATGCAAAATGTAGTGCTACACAATGCAGTGGGACAAATATGTTTTCTCTCCTGGACCCAACAATAATAATGGATTCAGCAGTTTCCCACTATTGACAATCACTTTTTAATTGAGGGAGGCCAGTGACTACTCAGCTGAACTGTTCATGTCATCCCTTCACCAGTCAGCATTCGTAAGTAGGGCGGTGAGTCGTTCCTTAAAAAGAGAGCCAGGATCTGGGCCCTGACAGATGCTTATTGATGTTTTTTTATGTGCTTAATTAATGCCATGTAACCAGAAATGCACAGCTCGCAACTCAACCGACCACAACTCAAACTATTGAAGAAAAAACCTATGCCTTCTCACTCTTTGGCAAATTACTACCCCTCATGCTGCAAATGGCAGGAACCCCTTTATAACAGGGTGTAAAGGTAAGCCTCTTGCACCTTCCACTGTGCCACTTGATATATTGCTGCATCGTTTGCATTTCCTTTGCTAAACGGGATCTAATCTTCGAAACAAAGGGGCAGATTTATCAATATTTCACGCAGCGCAGCAAGTCATCTTGCTGCACCACGTGAAAGGGAAAAGGCTGGAATTTACTGTATTTAACATCATATGGTGCATTCCTGTCCTTTCTCTGCACTAGTGCATAATGTGCCGTCTAACACCAATGCAGGCACCCATGTGCCATGATGCAGTGTTGCCTGCATTGCAGACAGGATTGTTTTTGTGCACCTTCCTGCACAAAATCAATCTTCTGAGGCATTTTCCTCTTTCTAGGTGTGCTGCAGCATTTTGACACATTCCCAGGTCTACCAGTAATGGTTAATCTGGGAATGTGCCAGAATCCACTGGTGGTGCATGGGAAAACCCATGCTCCACCCATGGAATGCCTCCCTGGGGCAGAGTAATGCAGCGCACTGATTTGTGCTGGGTTGCGTTACTTTAGATTTATCAAGCCACTCAGGGACACCTAAGTCCCTGAGTGCATGGTTTGATAAATCTGACTTAGTAGTTACGTCGCCTTTGTGGCCCCTTGCGTGGCGCAAGGGTGACATAACTCGTTGATAAATCTACCCTGAAATTTTTAGCCGCCTCGCTACAATGTCTTCTTTCATTATCCTGTTGGGCCACAAGTGGTCCACGGGCAGTGTAGTGAGTATTCATGAAGTATGATGTCACAAGTGCAACAATAAAATCTGAAAGGGTGTTTTTCTTTTTAAATTTTAGTGTCTGTCAAGTTCTTCAAATCAGCACAATGAATTAGGGACGTAACGTAAAATTATAGGTCCCCCTGCAGAATGTGAAATGGGGACCGAAGTCTCCCATATGTCACAGACATTAATTGCACTCGGTGGAATGGGGCCCCTAGAAGGGTTGGGGGTCCCTTGAAGGGTTGGGGATCCCCTTGCACCACAGGGGCTGCAGGGGCCGGTGTTATGTTCCAGCAATGAACGCATTCAGAATCAAGTGTCATTTGCCAAGAAAAAAGTGCAGTTGTATGAGATCTGCATATAGCACTTCAGATGGCCTTGGGTCACGTCTTGCAAACACCAATGAGGAGGCACCCAAAACTTTTACCTAATCCTAGAAAAGCACTCACTGTGAGTTAGATGAAAAGATTAAAATTATTTTGGCAACCAAAAGTCATGCCTGACTGCAAGAGCTGTGGGCCAGATGTACAAAGATTTTGAATAGAGATTTCCAAATTGCGAATTTTGCCGAATTGCGATTTTGAAACCTCTATTCTTAGTGTATCTTTGAGAAGCGGTGTGATTTGCATTTGTAATTTAGGAATCAGTAGTTAGAAATTGCAAATTGCAAAGGTCTCATTCGGGGAAACGCTTTATGACATCATAATGAGATAATGCTTACACCCATGCTCTCTAGAGTATGAGAGAGGAAAGAAGGCTGTGTTACAATTTTGAGCCTTTTGGAGCACCTTTGTACCACAACGTCCTGAGAGAAGAGTGATAGAGTAGAAGAATATAGCTTAAATATAATTACACTAGACATTAACAAATGCTTAATAGAATGAAAGTAGGAAAATATGCCTTTTCTTAAACATGCCAAATGAAACTGTAGCATGATTTTTGCAATAATCCCTCATTCCTATTGTAATTGCATTACTAGGCAAACTATGCCTCTTCCATTTTCTATCTTTCAGTTAATTTTCTTCTTTAATAAATAAATGTTTTTAGGAAATGCTGAATTATGCAATATGATATGATAAATGATTTACACTTGACTTGTTTAAACGTGTCATCTCTGTAGAATGTGCTGACTTTAAAAATGTATTTCTTCTTTTCCTAACATGTTCCCATTGCATTTAGTTCGTTTTCTATCTGCCACATATTCACAATGCTGAATGCTGAATAGTGTATTAAAACAATAATGCTTACATGAAGATGTGAATGACATAACTTCATATCGTAGGTTACAACTAGAATGTTTCTGCGTTTAGAATAGTTCATTTTTATGCAGTGGAATACTGAATAACTAATAGTTTAGACTGCAGAGTTCTCATGGGAACTCAGAGTGAAGCTAACGCACATGAATGTTTAGCAGCTAAGTTGTCACTTGCAGATAGCCCCCTTCTGACTTCGTACGTTTACCGTGGGAAAGAAGCATGAAGCAGCAGACCATCAGGCGATCTTTCCTTATTGGCTTACGATGACCTAACACCAGTATGGACTGTCACATATGTTTTGTGTTTTATAATATATGTGTTCCTAGTTAGAATTAAGGCAGTCCAGGCCATTGTTCTGTGACCGTCCCTTTCTCCCTTAGCACTTTTTTCCCTATTCGCTGTGAGCTATTGCTGACGGTGATCTCTGTCACCTACTACTTTGTGGGTGTCTATTTTCTTTAATGGTTATGGCTACTGCTGTGACTATTTTCTTAGCTTAACTTTGAACAGTTGTTACTGTGACTGTATACTGATGCTGATTTGAGAGAAGAGACTTGGATGAATTTCTGAAAGTACTCTTCATGAGAAGTTCGTCTTCAATCTGATTCTATTTCAGTGCTCCTTTAAATCTTACTCTTTTCCAAAAGGACTCTTTATGGGTTCTGGTCGGTTATAATCCACTTAGAGTAGAATAGGGATTCATTTCCTTTATGGAACATGCTGTAATTTACTTGATTGATTCTAACTATGACTTTTCTTGATATTTCTGTAAACAGATTTAGCTGATTTACTAATTTGAATAATAAGACAAAACAAATACTAATCTCTTATAGATAAATAAAGGTTTTCGAACTAATTAAAAACTCTTATCATTGACTGACCCAAATAACTAAATTGATGATGCCTATTGAGATGTTCTTTTATTGATGCTCCATTCTAAAACGTGGCAAAGATCTATTGCAGAGAAGAAGATTTCACTGCGTAGTTGGAGACCCCTATTGTGAGTTATGGGTTGAACTGAAATTATTAAAGAAAAACGTTTCCGCATCAGCAAAAGCGAAAAGGAAACTGGAGGCTACAAAAGATAGCTGAAATTCAATAAGAAAGAGCTGGAGGTGCTCACTGAAAAATGTGCTTTGCATCATGATGAGCTAATTGGCAAAAGCTCGTTCTAGGTTGCAGGTAGCCAGAAGGAGAAAATATGGAAAGTCATCCAAGATAAAATAAATGCTGCAGAATTGATGCAGTGTACCATTGAGGAGATAAGGAAGTGGTTATACGGTCTGCGTTAACACACAAAAGAGAAGGTAGCAAATCGACTTGCAGAGACCTGTGGAACAGGTGGGGGACCTTCAACCCAGGCACCTCCAGCACCTCTTGAAGACCTCATAGTGAGCACCATTGAGCCAAAAAGTCTATTAGGGCTTTCAGAAATTGATACTTCTACCACACCTACTACATCCAAAGTTAAGTTAGAAACAAAATATTACATTATTTCTTGTAAGGTTGTAATGGTTACCCTTTAGTTTTAAAAGAGAGTATCAGCTGAAAAAACATGCTTCATTACTGCTTATTTCTACCTTTCTGGTGCATTATGGGAGATGTAGTCCTTATAAATAAAAAAAAGCATTTACATTCAGCATACTATAAAGTATTTCTATATATCACAGTTGTCCTTTCCACAAGAAGTGATGATTTAGAATATGAGGGACCTCAAGACACTCCCTTAGACATGGATAAAGGCAATGCAACAACACTGACACCAGCACCACATGTGCCATCTAGATGCAGAGCAGTTGTCTGCTATATTGCCAGATTTCCCTCAGAAGTCAGAGGACCAAAGAACGGGCATGGATACAAGACAACCTGTGAGAAGAGGCAGACATATGCATGGGAGGCTTTTCAGTGGCGATGCTGTGCATCCAGACTGAGATGTTCAGGCATTGTAGGCCTACAGATGACGGTGACACTATAGCTGTTTTTGGTGGCTTGGAGGCCAAAATGTTGACAGTGCAGCACAAACAAAATAAGACAATTAATCACTTAATACACAGGTAGTGTCCATGAATGAAAAGATTTAAAGCATCAGAGATGGCTTGGATAAGCTTAATAACACAATTGAGAAGGGCCAAAATGTGATTTCTGATAATTTCAAGCACATTATTGAGGCTGCAACAAAGTTATGAACAGTTTTACAACAATATATTATAAATCATCAGCTTATGTGCTGATTAGATGGGTTCACGAAGTCTGTTCACCGGCTGACACATGCTACTGCCACTTTATCAAGGTGCACAGTCAACATGCTGTTAGAGATGGGCCACTATAGTGGGTATATTCAAGTCACCAGTGCTTTAGAGAATATACAAACATCACACATCTCTGCGACTGGTGAATTAGGTGGGGGTGAATGTAAAGAGGGTTCAAGCCTCAGTAGCATCTCTGTACCAAGAGCCATGCGCCTGTCATTCACAGACGAACTACAGGTAGTGATTTATTAGGAACGCATAATGTTGAAAACACAGAAAGAGCAAGTGTTGTGAGAGGAAGAAAGAAGCAGCAGCAACAGATTTTGCCTATTAATTGCTATGTTTGTTCCATTTGTAACAAATGTCACTGTTAAACAAGAGAAACATTTTGTAAAAACATTTGATTAATGTTTGTTGATGGAAAACATTAGAGATAAGACTAAAACCTGAAGGAAAAGTGATACACAGTTAAGGTAAAAGAAACAAAATTGATGAACAACGCCATCATATACCTTGGTTAATATGTTAAAATTGCCAAGTAAATATCCAGCTTTAAATTCTCGTCCAAGAAGGCGTGCCTAAATACCAATATCTCTAAACATAAAGGAATCGTGTACTTCCAGGGAATCTTGCCACTATATCTCTAATTAAGTTTGATGTATTGCAAACAACGTGAATGTTTATAGAATGTGTATTCTTTCTATTTCTAAATTTAAACTCATTCTGAAATGGTGGTCATATTGGAACATGAGTTCCATAAATACAACCAATGATGTGTGGAAATTGTGCTACTTGATAAAAAAAGTTAGCATGCTTCACTGCAATTCCTGTGCAGTTCTTGGGCATTGAATACAATTAATAATTTCCAATCGCATTGCATCAAGAAAAGCTCTGAAAAAACGGGAGAGTGCACTTTATGATACCGCGCATGCTGCAGCAATCACACCTTGGTAGTACCCTGAGGCTAAGAGGTGCAGTGAGCATAA
Organism: Calotriton arnoldi; assembly: GCA_963921515.1. NCBI lineage: Eukaryota > Metazoa > Chordata > Amphibia > Caudata > Salamandridae > Calotriton > Calotriton arnoldi. The sequence goes on from CAWUFW010004360.1 coordinate 1,133,091, forward strand.
CACCTTCACATCGCTGAGGAGTGAATTGCTCCTGAGAGTATTTGTCTCAAGCTGAGGCTTCATTTCAGCTATGAGATCTAAGTGCAATGTTTCCAGTGTATTTGCCAAATGTTTCCTCCTCTGTCTGTTGAAAAAGAGCAACTCTGACTCTAAATATGTGCTCCTGTCTGCTCCTCTGCAAACCAGTATCCTTATCCTCTCGCCATCACATACAAAGCAGCCAATGTGGAAAATGCAGAGGCATTCTGGGCCTTTGTCTCTCTAGCTAATGCTTAATTTCAGCTATGAGATCTATATAAGTGCACTACTTAGCCTGTATTGGTCACATATTTCCTCCTCTGTCTGTTTAAAAAGAGTAACTCTGACTGCAAATATGTGCTCTGGTCTCCTCCTTGTCTGCAAACCAGGCAGTATCCTCACCCTCTCACCATCATGTACAAAGCAGCCATTCTGGAAAACGCTGATGTATTCAGGGGCTGTTTATAGGCGCTTACACTTGGATACTGCCTGTTTCCAGTTAGTGGTAAATTGCACATGTAAAATTAGCATTCTGTAACTAGTCACAATTTATAAAAACTTGGCACATTTATATTGCGATACAGTAATATGAAATTGCAAAATGTAACTTGTAATTTGGAGTCACAAATGTACGGAATCAGTCTTCATGTGGTTTGCAAAAATAGTGTAGTGAAAACCTTTAGTACTTGTTGCGTTCCCCAATTTAGTGAATCGGACCTTTTGCAAATGCAAAAAATGTTTGTACATTTACCCTTGTGTTCTTTAATAAAAGTTTAAAGCGCTACCTTTCGTTTTGGAAAAACTCCTCCAACATGTTCGTTCCTCTTCAAATAAGTAGACATCTGTAGTTCAGGAGATACCCAAGGTGCGAAACAAGCCTTAAACTCCCTGGGGAATATTCTCAAGGCGATATAGCCGCATCAGCGGCACTTTTCTGCCGCTAAAACGGTGATATTTTTATCGCCTTATTCTCAAGCTGTCGCTAACAGCCGTTAGCGACAGATTTCTGGCGATAGCGGCCGCTTACAACATTGCCAACGATGTCAGTGACAACTACCGCTAATCATATGCAATGTAGGCGTTTCCGTGCTAAAACGCACGCTAGCCCCACTACGCGATATTCTCAATGATCGCCCGGACCGGCGATGCGATAAAGAAATACACGCTAAGGCCCGTTAGCTGCAGGAACTTAAGACCAGACAAAAGGAGGTCTTAAAAATTGTGAAAAGTGGCAGCATATAAGGAAGACTACCCCAGAGCCCCATCTGATGATCCACTGATGCCATGGAGGTACTAATCATGCAGCTTGGAGCACCAAGAAGGCCACAACAACCCCCGCCAATGCAACCTCCCCCAGGACCACCACCGAGGCTGTGCCGAATAAGACAGCGGGTCTATCGCCGACGCACCATCCTCACAGACCTAACGCCAGAGGATGTCATTGCCCACTACAGGCTCAAAAGGACATTCATCCTCCGCATCCTGACACAGATAGCCCACAGGCTGACAGCACCAACACAGCAGGTAAGCAACATCCCTCCGCAAACAAAGCTGCTGGCTGTGCTGCACATGTTGGCCTCAGGTACATTCCAACCAACAACTGCCAGAGTCGGAGGAGTCTCACAGCCAGCCCTATCAAAGTGCCTCACAACTGTTTTGGATGGCATAATCAGCCTGATACCCCAGCACCTTCACTTCCCCAACGCTGCGCAGGAACAGCTGGAGACCAAGCAAGGGTTCTACGCCATAGCTGGCTTCCCGCATGTGTTGGGGGCAATTGACTGCACACATGTCCTACTTGTGCCCCCTGCGGACACTGCCCACCTATACCGCAACAGAAAGCACACACATTCCATCAATGTGCAGGCAATAGTGGACCACCGGGGCCTGTTCACCAATGTCGTAGCCAAGTTCCCAGGGAGTGTGCATGATTCCTACATCTTCCGCCAGTCCATCATCAACCAGTGCTTTCAGGATGGCACATATGGAAATGCACCGCTCGTTGGTAAGTACTAACTGAACACACCACACACCTCAACTCCACAATCTGAGAACACACAACTGTGAGAATGCACACGTTCCAAACTCACATACAACATGACAATCAACATGCCCACCTACCAGACACAACAACACAAGTTACTGTGGTAACTGGGGCCAGCCATGTAGACAAACCATCCCCAAAGCTATAGCCCCTCTGCCACACAATTGCAAATGTGGTGAGAGGTGGGAACCAAGTATGTGCGACGGAGGTACTCGACTGATGAAGAAACAATGTACACAAGGCAGAGTGTTGCGGTGGTGTGCCGGACAGTCTTGAGTGTGCCGAGCACGGACATGTCCATGTGGGCATATAGTGCGTTTTCGTGGTCCAGCCTGATGGCAATGACAGGGATGGTGACTGTCCCACCTGACGGGGGGTGGGAACCATGTGAAGGTAGCATGGAGGATGCAGAGGCTGTCGAAGCAGCTGCAGGCCACTGCGTACACCTGTTTGTACATGGAGAGGAAGGACTCGAGTACGATGCCTAGGTACTTAGAGTTGTGGTGGGGAGGGCTGCCGAAGGTGCTGGCCCACCAGGTGTTGCCACATGCTGATGGTGTGGTCACGAGGATGAGGCCTAATGTCTCCACTTCGTAGAGCACACCCCAGCTGTTGACATCCATGTTGCAAATTGCTACTATCCTCCCTGGAACCCCAGTCTGGTGTGTGTGTGTGCCTTGTTGAGTGAGAGTATGAGCTAGGTGTCCTTGTAGGTGGTGATGTCGAATGGTTCCCTTCATGTAGCTCCCTTTCTACTCAAGGCGCCTGCAGATGCATCTGTCATCTTTGATGTTGTCGGTGACCGAGGTGGCATGCATAGCACGCTGTATGTTGGAGTTGCATATTGGTGCAAGTGTGTATGCGCAGTTGGAGATACATGGTTTGAATTTCCAGACAGTGTTGTAGGCGTTTCCTGCAGTGGTGTGGCTGTTGCTGTTGATGGTGGAGTGTGCCAGATCCTTGGTGACTCTGCTCCAGTAACTCTGTGTGGCTCCGGCTGTGGGTTTGGATGTAATGGGGTTTCACGATGAGGAAGTGTATGCTGTTCTGGTCACACCATGGGTGTTGAGTGTTGTTGATGAAGTGGACGCAGTTTCCACATGTGATGATGGGGTCAAAGGTGTGCCCTGCCCTGTGGAGCAGTGTTGAGAAGAGTTGGTTCAGTTCAATGTTAGCAAGCATCTGCCAGAGAGTAATGGATTCTGAGTTCTTGTGGTATGTGAGGTGGAGGCTCAGCTCATGGATGTAGTAGAGTATGTAGTCCATGGAGTAGATGACATGTCATGAGATGAAGTTGATGTCCATTGCGAAGCGGCCCCGCCCTCTGTGGGCCTTGCAGGTGAGGGTGCTGCAGACTGTTGCTTTGTGGCAGGTCTAGATTGGAAATAGCAGGTATCGTGCGGTGGGGAAGGTCTTGCGGCAGCGTCAGCAACTGAACAGAACGTGAACCGTGTCTTGTGTGGGCCATTGGCATCTAAACGTTCACCTGGCATTGACTGCGAGGAGTGCAGATGAGTGGTAGCGCTAGCCGTTAGGAGAGCCAGGGAACCTGCTGGTGTAGGTGTCAGGCCTGCGGACATGTGCAGATAGGCCTGAAATTGGTGCGCTGTTGTAGTGCTAGTGATGCAACTGTGCAGTGCACACAAGCAAATAGGCCTGGGGGGACGGAGGAGAAGCTGTGAGGCAATGTAATTTGCATAGATGCTGGTCATTTTGTCCGAAGCTACACATGGCTACCATCAATCCCAAAGTAGCACCAATCACACACCACAAAACTATTAACCCTGCCCACACAGCATGCATAACTACTAATGGACACATCTCTCCATTACATGTTACAGGTGATCAAGGATATGCACTTACACCATGGATGATGACACCCCTCCGAGCCACCAACACCCAGGCCCAGAGGCAGTATAATTTTGCTCATGGACGCACCAGGGGCATAGTGGAGCGCACATTTGGCGTGCTAAAGTCACTTTTCCAGTGCCTTGACATCACAGGTGGAAGACTGTTGTACAGTCCAGAAATTGTGTGAAAGATGATCATAGCATGTTGTGTATTGCACAATATATGTGTACGCACCAATGCCCCATGGATCCAAGTGCCAGATGCACCGGACGATGATCAGGATGATGAGGAAGATGAGGCAGGTGGAGCACACCCCACAGCTTCTGCAGCAGGATCAGCCCGAAGGAACAGAATCATAAACAATTTCTTCACCTGAGCATGTCACATCGTGAGTGTCCTCAGCAATCATATATACGTTCAAAATGACCCCAAGCACAGTATATGCAAATAAAAAATACTACACATATACCCTGTGTGCATGTTTCTCATCGGCATTATTAGATCACTCTGACAAGTGTAAGTGTAACATTAAGTGGTAACAATATACCAAGTTTAAAATTAGGGGGGATATGTCACCTCTGAACAGAGATGCTGTTTAGGGTGAGATATTTTCCAAACCAGACATGTTAGTGTGTCAAAAGTGTTACAAAATTCTGATGTTCAGCGTGTCACATGTGGCTAAAAATTACAAATAGGGTGTCAACAGTGGTAAACCATGAATATCAGGGTGTCATATGGGGTCAAATATGAAATTAGGGTGTCATATGGGGTCAAATATGAAATTAAGGGTGTCATTTGGGGTCAAATATGAAATTAAGGGCGTCATTTGGGGTCAAATATGAAATTAAGGGCGTCATATGGGGTCAAATATGAAATTAAGAGCGTCATATGGGGTCAAATATAAAATTAGGGAGTCGTATGGGGTCAAATATGAAATTAGGGTGTCATATGGGGTCAAATACGATATTAGGGTATCATATGGAGTCAAATATGAAATTAGGGTGTCATATGGGGTCAAATATGAAATTAGGGTGTCATAAGTGGTCAAATATGAAATTAAGGGTGTCATTTGGGGTCAAATATGAAATTAAGGGCGTCATTTGGGGTCAAATATGAAAGTAAGGGTGTCAATTGGGGTCAATGCAAGCTTCACATGGTGTTCTGTGTGTCAAGAAATGAAATGTCAGGTAAGACTGTCAATCTGTGTTATAAGTTGCACTTAGCGTGGAAAACTGCCCGCATTTCCGAGTTTGCGATGTATTTTTCATATCAGCGATGGAAAATACATCGCTAGACACATTGAACCATACGAAATGTTCCCCCAAAGCCTCTTTGCGTGCAGATTTTCATCGCTAAGTCAAAAAACGGGCCGCATACACACAGGAAGTGATGTCTGCATGCTTCCTGTTTACTGGAGGAGTGCTGTGCACTTTCACTTTCTCTTTTGAGCACATTGCTGGTGATTGTGGAGAGTGCTGGAGGTGTTTGGTGGTGTGTGCTACAGATTTGAGAGTTTGAGAGTGTTGCTGTGTTCTGTGTCCTGTTGAGAGTGTCTCTGTGAGGTGTTGTGTCCTTGTTTTCACGTGTTTCCTTGTCTCCTGTGCTCAATCTTGTCGGGTATTTGTATTGGGGTAGTGTTGGACTTGGCCCTTTTTGCAGGGTCATCCCTAAACTTTTTGCCTTCCTCCTATATTCTTTCTGACCTGTTGTTGGCTGTTTTATGACTCTGGGCACTTTACCACTGGTGATCAGTGCTAAAGTGCATATGCTCTCCCCATTGTAAATTGTGTTATGTATTAGTGACTCCCTGATTGGATGATTGGTTTACTTGTCAGTCCCTAGTACAGTGCACTGCGTGTGCCCAGGGCTTGTAAATCCAATGCTGCTGGTGGGCTTGCAGCACTGGTTGTGCCACCCACAGAAGCAGCCTGTAAAAGTGTGTCTAAGGCCTGCCATTGCAGAACCTGTGTGCAGTCTGGTACTGCCATGCTGACTGGGCAAGTGCACCCACTTGCCAGTCCCTAAACCTTCCCTTTTCTTCATGTCAGACACCCCTATGGTAGGCCCAAGGGCAGGGTGCATTGTAAGTATAAGGTAGGACCTTCCCTGGTGTGTGTGGCATCACTGGCATATCTAGGCACTCTGCCGCCCGTGGCGGTTCCTGCCTTTTGCCGCCGCGCTGAGGAGAGGGGGGGGGGTGCTGGCGATGATTTTTGCGGCGGCCGCCCGGGGCGCACCGTCCCCTCCGCCCCCCCTTGCTACGCCAGTGTGTGGCATGTCCTAATAGTGAATTACAGCCATTTTCGTTTTTCACTATTGCAAGGCTACCTGTTCTCCATAGGCCAGAATGGGCAGTTTTGATTATTACACCTTATAATCCTAACTGACCCAGGGAACATGGTAGGAAAACGAATTTAGTATGCCTGAACTCAGAATGATAAAATACATCTTTTAGTGAAGTTGGTCTTAACATTCTGTGTTTGAAAATACCACTTTTAGAAAGTAGGTATTTTCTTGCCTAAACCCTCCAAGCCTGCCTCTGCTAGGTTGTGTATTCCTTGTCTGGAGTTTGAGTGACAGGGGCTGGAGAAATTCCAGGAGACAGGGTGAGGCAGCCAGGGCTGAATAGAGAGATCTGCATCCAGAGTGGAGGGAGGAGTTGCACCTGGGTCTGAATAGGGCTGTGCCTGCCTTCCACAATGCTGGCTCCACCTCCTTGCTGGCGGCTGAGCACTCTGCCCCACATTCTGAAAGGAAAGAAGGAGTCCTGTAAACAAAGTGCTCCAGGACTGACCAGAACTGGTTTTGGACTAGGCAAAGGCCTCTCTGCCTTCAGAGAACAAAGAGAAACTGTGTATAAAAAGGGGACCCAGACCCCTAGGAAATTAGATCAATCCTGGAAGTAAGAAGGACCTTTGCCAAGGAGAAGAGCGCTTGAAACTAAGAAGAAGGACTGCCCTTGCTGTGTGTTCTGGGCCTGACTTGCAGTCGCTATTCTGCCAAGGGAAGGAGAAGGACTGGTTGCTGTGTGCTGTGTCCCCTTCTGAAAAAGGAAAGGGCCTGAGACGAGCTGGCCTCCTGTTGGGAACGCAGGGATACCAAGGTTCCCAAGGAAACATCCTACTAACTGCTGTGTGCGTGTCTCTGCGCACAGCCTGTGCTTGTGGTGCAAACTGCCGCCCGTGTGATCCTGGGGGCTCGGTGAGCGATCGGAACACAGCGGTGCCTGTGGGTGGTCTGTCTTCGGTGTGCAGTCGGCACACAAGGGAAGCCACCCGTGACAAGAAGCACGCACCGAGGGCCGGTATCTCTTCACCACCGGCCCCCGTTTGCCCAGCGTGTTGTGTAACTGCCCGTTGAAATCACCGCCGCCTCTTGAGCTAAAAAGCCCGAGGCCGGGTTCGCCGTGGAGAGGGGAGCCGCGGAAACGCTTCACCGCCGCTGGGCCGAGGTCCACTGACGTCACCGTCGTGCCGCGCTGGCATTGGCCCCAGCCTCCAGGGATTCCCTCACCGTCATCGGAGGGCCGCGCTTGGATTGGTTCCAGCCGCGAAGGAGTTCCGGAGCGTCACCGGCGTGCCACGCTCCCATTGGTCGAATCCTGAGGGCTTTCCCCGCTTCAGCCGGGACCAGAAGAACTGCGCAGAAGGCCGGGGAGAGTCAAGAGGAAGGAGCCGGCCTCGCCGGGAAGCCCCACTGAGCCGCCCAGACTGCCCAGCACAAGTCCTTCAGGTAACTCGCTCTGGTCCCTCGAGGGAGCTCGCACCTACCGCAGTGCTCACCGAGTGCATTGTCAGCGGGCTGTGTGGGGCGCTAGTTGCCTGGGAACTCTGCCTGCATCAACGTGCACTCGCGCCAGTTTAAGGGGTGAATTGGTGGCATTTAAAACAGAGTGGAACGAAGGAGCATTTAAAGGGTGACTTGGTGGCATTAATCAAAGTCGTACCAAAGAGCATTACAAGAGTGAACTGTGCTTATAACCAGGATCATTGCTACAGTGAACTTTGAACCCTATCAGGTTATTTTGGCTAAAAAGAATTACAAGAGACATTTCTAAAGAAGGAGTAATTTATATGTATGTGCATTTTTTGTCGTTTATGGTCTTGTGGTAAATCTATATAAAGAATACTTATTTTTTATATAAAACTGGTGTGGTGTCCATCTGTAGTGTTATCACTTGATTACTGTAGGTGTTCACAAATGCTTTACACACTGCCTCTGAGATAAGCCTGTCTGCTCGTGCCAAGCTACCAAGGGGGTGAGCAGGGGTTATTTTAGGAGTGTACCCCTTTACCCTGACTAGAGGAGAGGGTCCCTATTTGTCACAAGTACCTACCTGTGCCAACTAGAGACCCCCAAATCTAACAGGTAGTTAACTTAATTTGTAGTTGTTGGGGATATTATCTAGGGTTTCTTCTTTTTTGGCAGTGGGGATAGGTGTGTGCAGGGAGATGGTGGGTGAGGGCAGGGAGGGCATGATGTCCGAGGGGGCATTGGGGGGCTTCCTATGGCTCATAAAGTTCAACCTGCCCTTGATGGTGGAGAGGGGAGGCCGTATCCTTGCTGGATACCCAGTCAGTGTGCGGAAGCAGAGGTGGGAGCGTGTGCGGGCGCAGATGCTGCGCGTATTTGGAGTTGACCGCACTGTGCGCCAGTGGAAGCACCGCTGGCAGGATACCCTGGCCCGGGAGGGAGACCTCTTGGACTACGTGGGACCCATTGGTGGCCTAGAGTGTGGTAAGTACAAACTCTGATATTTAATCATGAATGCAGTAACAAATACCAAAATATGCCATGTGGGACACACTGGTGTCCAAGGGAAAAAATGTTGCAGAGTGAGGCGGGAGATGTAATGCGTTCACGCATAATGTTGGCACATCAGAGACACAAGGCTGCATCATATTGGCAAGCATAGGGTGCAAGTTTGTGTTACCCACTGCGCTGAAGCAACACTTAGCACTGTTGTGCCAAAGCTGGCACACCTGTGCAAAAATACGTGCAGGATAAAGATTTTTGTCGTACAGGAAGGGTGACTGTACATGAACAATCCAAGGCATTTTTTCTGTGACCTGTGTGCTGGCCATAAGGAAGTGTAAAAATGCTGTCCGCACAAATTGTGGTACGTTAGCCACGCTGTCCTTGTATATAGTCTCTGTGTGACAATGTATGAGATAGGAACAAATGCTGAAAGGAAATAGGACATCTCCGGAGTGTCATACACCACCAACCGCTGTGAGACTGCCGTGTGCGATCTGCAGCGATGCATTTTTACACAGAGCATGTATTACATCATGTTGCGTGTAGAAATGGGGCCTTGTGAATGTGTCACACAACTAGCATGTGCAGGTTTGCTATCATCATTGTCTTGTTTGGCCAGACTCAGCATTCACAGGTCTTGTGTGAATGGCAGGCAAAGTAGACCCAATCATGTAGCCCACATGTAATGCAAACCTACAGTTACGTAGCATTTACAGTAATGGTGATGATTTGTATGATGAATATGACACGTGTGATTTAACGTATGATACCAACACAAGTTCCTTTTGTTGTCTCACAGCTGGACGACCTATCATCACACGGGGGGACATTGACAGATTCAAGGATCCACACGCCACTGGTGAGTTTGGACATCATATATTGCCACGGTGCGGTGTGATAGATGTCTGAGTCGAATGATCAACGTTGTAGTGTGCAGTATGGGTGTGTATCACATGTACTAGGACTACAGTGTGATGATGTATTGTGGAAGTCAGAAGTGTGTACAATTCTGTAAGTGAAGGTGGAGCAATGCATTTGTCTCCCAGTTGTGACTTTGCACATCCCCAGTCAGTGATAGACATGTAAATTAGGGCTATGGGTTCCGTCACCGCAGCACATGCATGTGGATTACAGAGCGCACTGATAGGAGAGGAGACATGTAAGTGGTGTTGTCAATGAGTATCTGCAGACATGGAATGCATGTACATCCTTGACTGAGATGACTGTGCAAGTGTGCCCGATCATGCACAAGGAGGCAGTGGTTTCCAGGCCGTGCGTGCTCAGACACAGGTCTGCACTGTGATCTCGTAGGTATGCTGCATACCAGCTTCACAGAAGTGGCAGTGCATAACTTTGAGTCAAGCATATCAATGGCATGTTCCCCAAACTCCTAGCAAAGATGGCCCTATGAATCTCATTGGCATGTTTGGCCACTGCAATGGTGTTGTCAAGCTGACTCTGGATCAGGTGTACGAGCTCCTCTTTCCCAATGGTTGACATTACTCCGCATGCATTTACCCCGCATGCTTTAGCTCTGCATTTATTGCAGTGCCATCTTTTTTACAATGCAGGCCTCTAGAACGCTATCTGTGAGAAAGCATTACCCATAACAACACTATAACCATTATGACTCCAGCCTGCCGCTACAATGGTGAATGAATTGTCACAGTTTGTGTTGTAAAGGCCTGAGTATTTGGCTTTACTACGGAGTGACATTAGCAAATCCAAGACATGCATGAGTGACAATTTAGAGGAAAGGATGTTTCCCCCATCTATCAGCAACGCGTCACCCTTTGTGAAGTAGTGGTGGAGAGAGGGACAGCACCTCATGTACAAGTCAGTGTTCAGCCAGCCAACGTGTTTCCATGTGTGCTGCATGATGCAGCATAGATGAAAGTGTGAGTAGGGCTGTCCCTGGATTGCTCCTGTGCAGGTAGGGTAACCTTCCTACACATTAACAAGCCCCCCTAAACACAGACACTCTTGCACCCTTGTGCAAGAGTGCCTGTGTTAGCGCTGGCTTGATGAACTGCACTCAGTTGCTGTGGGACACACAGGGCTGCACATGAGCATTGTACATATGATGCAGCACTGTGTCACAGGAGAGGATGAGGGTGGTGCTACACAACGAGGGCTAATGCCTCCCATCCTCCGATTCCTTGTACATGTCACCCTCAGTCAGGGAATGCAATGACAACAAATTTTGACACTGTCAGTCTAATTTTGTTGTGACAGTACTTGTCCCATGCCATGCACTGTCATGTCATTCTCCCCAGCATGTAGTCAGTGATCCAGGATTCAACATTTAGTTGTCCAGGTCACTCTCTGACTTCACATAGTTACGCTAGAGTGTAGGTTCCCATATTGAAGTGATCTTGTATCATAGATTTGAATGGAGAACATTGACATAGTCTAAAGGACTCACAATTTCCCATTGTTCACATTTTACAGACAACATGACGCCAGTGGAGTCACACGCCTTCCAGGTGAGGAAGGAGCGGTACCAACATATAAAGAAGGTCGCAAAAGGGTACCGCAACATGGCGCGGAGGTACCAGGAGGACCGGGCGGCTGGTACCTGGAAATCTGTGACCGAGGTGGCAACACGTGGCAGGCGCAGTGGCACACAGGCCATCCCAGGCCCCTCTGGCATCAGTGGTGGGTCCCAGCGTGGACAGTCAGTATCCCATCCCCCTACAACAACCCCCACCCAAGGGACAATCCCACCTGCCCCTGCGGATCAGGTTATTCCATTCACTGTCCGGCACAGCAGGCTCATTATGGACAATAACGTGCTGTGGCCGAGATGAGGCGGGAAATGGCCGAGCAGACAAGGCACCTTGAGGACATTAAAAAACACCTTGGACTACCATAATGTCTGGACATGTTGTGCCCCATCCCCCTCTTCTCCCTTCCACCAATGTTTTAACTTGTTTTGTAGGTAGTGTTAGGTAAGTATTTAAAGTGTTAGGTAGTGTAGTTTTAGTGTAGGTATAGTTAGTGTTAGATTTTAAGGTAGTTTTAGTATTTTATTATTGTAGAGTATTTGGGGATAAGTTTCCTTTTCCTTTCGGTGGGGGGTTGATGTCTTTTTGGGAAAAAATAAAAAAAATAAAACAAAAAAATATATCTTTGTGTAGGTTAAATGTGTAGATAGTTCATGTATAGCTTAGATGTCTTTGTCCTGTCCCATGATGTGCCTTAAGGGTGGGAGGGGGGTTGATGTCTTAGATATGTTTTGCATGTTTAGGATTAGTTAGGGTAGATAGTGTAGGTACTTATTCTCTTTATTCTAGTTAGTTTATTTTAGATTAGTACTAGTTATGATCATAGTTAGTGTAGGAGAGCTAAATTTTTCAATTTTATAATAAATGGTTACTAATTTGGATTTCTGTTTGCACTTATGTCAGGGGTGATGTGGTGGAGTGTGTCTTTTTATCTTGTATGCATCTCATATCATCAATGGACTCTCCGTTGATTGTGTAAGTGTGATCATGACATGTTACTAAGCAGGATAGATTGTGCCAGGATACCTTAGATGGGAGCACAGTAAACTTGCATGGATAACAGGGTGGCAAGTAGGATTTACGGCCTAGCCTAGGGGCAGTCGTTTGGTAAGTTATACATCTTAAGTGTGACTCACGGAGTTGGCCAGCACATTGTTGCACATTTGCAACACAAGGTAGGGGCATGGCATTGAGAGGATATTGTAGTATCTACTGGTATCCATCATGGAGATGGATGTATGCGGCGGGTACCACAGATTGCGTCATAGCCCTGCATCTCACATGCTCCTTGCGCAGAGTCCATCTACATAGCACAGACCTTGGCACACTTGCTGTGTCGTGCAAGTGTGTCAGATTCTTTTGAATTATGTGTTCCTGTGCTTGGAGGCCGAACCTCTGGGCCATGCAAGTAGTAGTCTTTCTGTCGGTCCATTGGGAAATGCACATGGCAGAACAGTGGGCCTGCTCACAAATAAGTCATCTGAGAATAGGTCATGAGTTTATGTGTTCTGGTATTCACAACAGGCATTTAGGAGTAGTACAGTTAGATGTACTGACTTCACTTCTCCTATATGCCTTTTGTGAATCAATGAAGTTTGAAAGTCATGATTTTGTCACCTTTAACGTTTTTGGCCATGCACACAGTTCTGCTGCCCACAAAAGGTGAAATGTTGCATTGCTCCCTCTTGTGCCAGTGTCATGGCATATTCTCACATCTGTTACCTTTTGCCTCATAGTGATGCCGCCCTTGAAATGGTGGCACTGCTTCTGACTATATGGTCAGTGCAGTGCACCACGCATCCCTTGTCACATTGCCCTACCCGCTCACAGTGGTCACACCATGTGAGGGTTCCAAAGTCAGTAAGCATTGTTCGTCCACAGGAAGGGGCTGACTGACGCCTTACACTTTGGGGTGAGTCCCTATTGCCAACTCTACTTCACTGAGGCAGACATTGTGGTTCAATTAGTGGCTGGTAGACATGTGCCCTTACGTATCTTCATCAATGTGTATATGGTGTGCACCATCTTGGGATGTGAAATGCAATGTGCACCTTCACAACAGGCTCCGTCCAGCCTGTAGGGTGTGAGTAGATATGCCAGGAGATATTCTTTCTGTAATTGCAAAGGGTGACACTACTTGTGGCCTGCAACAGACTTTGCCTTTTTTCAGACATTCCTATTTCTTCCATGGATGTGGGGCTAAGTTGGGATATTGCCAGATTGGTGTATGGGAGCAATGGGGGCACAGCTGGTCCACACATACCCGGTCCTCTCACTGCCTATCAGGATCACAGTAAAATATTGACATTTGTATTATTTCCCTGGGTGTACCTTTTGGTGGATTCACTGCTCCTACATTTTGCGAGACTGCTATACTGGATTGTTCATGGACAACAGACATCTCTCTGATTGAAAGATATTTATTCACATGTCTGTTGACATAGTTGGAGACTGGACCAGTTTTTGGCCATGCAATCCCCACATTACATTGATGCCCAGTGGAGGGCCAGACAGATTCCTTTACGGTTGACAAGTCCAAAGGATGAGGAAGAGTTCAGTCAGCAGTCTGATTGCTGTGTCATTGGTAACCAATCGAAATATGGCAGTCCATGTCGAGCTCCAAGATGAGTGTCACAGAGTGTATTGGGGGACAGTGGAAGGTGATATTCCGTGGCATGATGCTCATCCCAGAACCAAGTAGAAACTGGCCATTCGGCCTAGATGAATGCTACCGCTTCCTTCTTTGCAACAAGGCAGATTCATCCTCATCTTCGTCCTCTGATGTGTCATGTGCCTCAGATGTGGGTGGTGGTAGATTGGCTGCAGCACTGTGAGGCACTGACACATCAGGGGCAGAGATGTGGATGTAGAAGCAGCAGCAGCGGCATTCATCTGTGCCAGACCTTGCTGCTACAATGCAGTGATGATGATCTGCAGGGCATGAAAGATTCCAGCTACATCTCGCTGGTGTGCAGCCGTGGCAGCCATTTATTCTGCCTGCATCTGCTCCATGTTCTCCATTATCCTCTGCATGCGGCCCAACTCCTGGCTGCCATCGCTGGAGCCACTCTGACTGGACAGTTGTTTCTGTCTCTGAGTCATGACTCCAGCGATGTCAGCCAAGGAGTGTTGGAGAGCATTGAGTGGACTGTGGGTGTCCGTGATGTTTTGTACGTGGTCCCGGATGGAACTCAGACACCCACAAACGGAATCAAGTTTGGCCGCCAGGCTGTCAAACCCCACCCGCACCTGATGAGCCATCTCCTGCTGGACCTCTAACACACGGCGTTTGAATTCAAGATTTGGGTCCGGGAGGTCCTGGGAGACAGCCGTGGTGGTAGGTGCTTGCTGCTGTGTGGTTTGTGCAGGGGGTGGGGTTTGCACGATGCAGCTGGGTTGCCCTGCTCCTGGAGGTGGGGTGCTGATGGAGTCTAGCAGCTGTTGGAGGGTGTCCGTGTTGATGGTGGAGAATTCCTCCTCTTCATCAGTGAAGAGTGGGACATGCTGCTGTTCAGGAGGTGATGTTTGTCCCTCTGCAATGTAAAGGGGAGAAGCATTTTAACTGTGTGTTTCATGGATGATCATGCATTGGATGAGTTTACAAGCAGATTGCATGACAATGTACATTGTGACTGTTTGGGGGGGGCTGCCTATTTCTTGCTGGATGTTGCCTTTTTCGACTACATCACGGGTATGAGGTTGTACTTGTACATTGTCATCTCACAATTTACAGCTATGACTAATGTGATTGGGCAGTTCATACACACAGGCAGCACCAGTTGTGTCCTCTGTTCAGTTGTGAAGGTGATGCAGTTTGTCCCACATTGTAGTCAATGTGGTTGAACTCCACTTTTTATGTGTGTGCGCTGCATTGTGGGATACTCGCCCATGCAGCTTTTGTTTTTCTGCCCCTTATCCCTTTCAGGCAGTGGGCCTCCACTTCTGTGCATTTCCAATGCTGTGATGTTGCAAACTGGGCTAAATATGTGTCATGGTCAGAGTTGGGACACTTGTGCATTGTTTTCAAGCAGAGGTCTTGGTTACGTCAGGGGTTGTATGTACACGTGGATGTGTCAGAGTGTGACCTGCTCCTTTAAGGATGTGGGCCACACTCAACCACCTCTGTGACGTGGTCTGCACCATGTGGAGATGTTTGGGGTGCAGGCATGGTATTCGTCATGCACTGTCACTTGCATTGTCAGTGTGGCTCACAGACCCGCATCTTTTCTGTGTACTGCACATGTGCATCGGTTGATTGCAAGATTAGTTATGTGTGAGAAGGGCCCCCTTTGGGTGCATTGGCTACTAAGGCCTACTTGCTGTTTCAATGTGTGCTGCACTATGCTGTATACATGTGCATCCAGGTAGCTTTGTCTATTGTGATTTGTCTTGTGTGCATTGCTTACTGCCCTCCTGTTGGCTTACCCATTGTGAGTATGGTGCTGCGTGAGTTTCTATTGTTGTTGCTGGCTGGACAGACAGTGTCAACAACAATAGCCCTCTACGTTGACCCCACGTGTGATGTGTAAGTGGCCCGGGATTAGATGGATGTGGAATTCCAATGCATATTTGTGGTGCTCAGGCCTTGTCATCACCACCACCCTGCCAACAGAAGCAAATGGCAGGGTGATGTGTGTTTGTGTATGTGACACGCAGCTGGTCACATGGATGATACATGCTGTCCTGGTTACGGATATTCAATGCATGGATTTGCGTGTGGGTGATAACAACCATGTCTGCATATTTGGTCACTGACACAGTTGACTTAACAAACAGCTAGGTTTACATGCACATAATGGTGTCATGGGCAACTGACACCAGGACTGATGTGGAATGGTGTTTTCTTTATGGCAGATATGTACACTTGGGAGTGGAGGTGTGCAATTCGACCTAAGGGGTGTGTGTGCCATTTTGCTACTTGTCATTATTTGTTGCTACTTTGCTATCCTTGCTTGTTGTCAAGCTTTGGTTGTCTTACTTCTTTACAGGGACATTGTAGTTCTGTGAGTCTGGCACACAGACAAGTCATTCAGTACAGATTTGGTTGACACATTCCTGATATGCATTGTCCCCGCCAGTAGCGGCTCATGGAGGGAGTGCCGCGGGGTGGTGAGGCGGGGTGGGGGATAGTAAACTACGGCATACGGCCGAACAGAGGTAAGTAAACAAATAAATAAATAAAACAAATTTCGTTGTGCGCGCTGCATCGCATTTGGCAATGCAGCGCGCGCAGTGAAATTCGTTTTATTTATTTATTTGTTTACTTACCTCTGTTTGGCCGTATGCCATAGTTTACTACCCCCCACCCTGCTCCTCCCCCGCCCCACCGCCCCGCGGCACTCCCTCCACGAGCCGCTACTGGTCCCCGCCCTGTGGTGTTGTAGGCATAGCCCCCCTGCTCATTGTATTACATCACCTTTTGAGTGAAGTCTGCTGTTTGGGTGCATTGTGGGATATGCACGCTTGAGCCATTTGGCTGCATGATCAGTTTGTTGTGACATTGTGGGGCATATTCACAGGCCCCTATCACCACCACAACGTAATTTTCTGTGACGTTGTGTTGGCGATAGGGGCCTCGCCTTATTCACAAAGCAGCGTTAAGCCACTTAACGTGGCTTAACGCTGCCTTGTGATTAGGCCCACTGTCACGCTGTGTTTAGCGTGAAAGGGGCGTGCAGTGGGTGTTGTGGTGGGCATTCCCCCGCAACACACATTGATATTTACGCTGCCCCCTATTCACAAGGGCAGCCTAAATAGGAGCCAACGCAAAACTTAAGATCAGGAAAACCCTTGTCTCAAGTTGGCGATACGAGGAGAACTGCTTTATTTCTCCTCGTTTTTGCATTGTCCATGTGTGCTGCCTTGTGCAGCACACATGGGAAAAGCAAAATGCCATGGTTTGTTTATGTACAGGAAGGGACAGCTTCCTGTACATAAACAAACCTTTTTTTTAAAATGCCGTTTTGTAACTTACATGTGTGCTGCATGAAGCAGCACATATGTAAGTTAGTAAATGGCATTTTAGGTTTGTTTATATGCAGGAAGGGACACCTTCCTGTACATAAAGGAAACCTCCCTGCTTGCAGACACCCTTCCACTATGGTGCAAGGGTGCCTGCGTTGGCGCTAAGTTGTGAGACTTAGCGCCATGGCAGGGGGAAAAGCAAGGCTGCACCATTTCCTTGTGGATATGGTGCAGCCTTGCTTTTACAAGGTGGCGGAGAGAGGGGTTAAGCCAAGAAGGCTAACGCCTCTCTTCGCCACTTCCTTGTGAATATCACCCTGCATGTATTTCTGGTATGCAGACTCACTAGATGGTTTCTCACTTGGTGTACACACAGTGACGGCTTGCAGTGGGAGTTCTGCAGGGCGGTGGTGCGGGGGGCTGGTGCAGGGCAGGTGAGGGGCAGGATGGGGGGTAGTGGAGTTGGAGACATGACGTGCTTGAGTTAGGTAAGTAATTAATGAATCCTACTATTTGACTTGCACTTGCTGCACCGCCGAGTTAGCTATGCAGTAAGCGCAAGGTAATTGGTTGAATTTATTTACTTACTTACCTAACTCCAGCACGTCGTATCTCCAACTCCACTACCCCCCTCCTGCCCCTCCCCCACCCAGCACAACCACCATGCACCATCACGCCACAGGGCTCACGCTGCGAGCCATCAATGTGTACACAGGACTGCATCTCATGGACATGCAGGGGGACACATTTACTGGAGATGTGGCGGGATGTCTACATGGCCCCCTTGCCTCAACATCACACATTTTCAAATTGTCTGCACAGGGCTCCATCTCTCTGATACTTGACATGTGGATGCACTGTGTGTGTGACTGATCATGTGCATGAGTGGGCATGCCACCACCAATGTCATCAGACATGCAGCATTGTGCCCATGTGTCTGCGTTGTGTGCAAAATTGTGTATGTGCAGTTGTGTCACCCTTAATCACATGCACATTCTTGCACACAACTCCGACATAAGGGCACATGCATATGCGTGGTGTTGAGGCAAGGGGGCCATTTTGACAGCCTGCCACATCTCCAATCAATGTGGGCCTTTGCTCTTTCATGTAGCCCTTCTCTTGTGGTCTGATATGATACTTGGACTATATTTGTTTGACTTTTCTGTGCACATTTCCATGTCTGTGTGCCCACCAATATGTGTCTTGCAATGTATTGGTTGAGTAGGGTGATATGTGTCTATGCCACCAAGGCCAAGGGGATCCGGGACATGATCCGCAGTCATTGTGGGTGTGCACTGCAGTATATTTAATTGTGCATGAGTGCCATTGGGCCCATCTCCCCCCGTCCCCCCAGTCCCTGGTTGGTACTCACCCTGTTGCTGTTGTGTCTGGTCGTGTTGAGCAGTATCCTTTCCCGGAACTCCGACCACCGTCTCCTCACTGATGACTTGGGACACCTGTTCCTCCAACGGATCCAGCTCCTCCTGTGGCGCTGGACTCCCACCTCAAGTCAGCATTGCTGCTTTCAGGTTTGCTGCAAGTTTCTGCTTGGTTTTGCGTTTAGCATCATGCCAGCGCTTCTTGCAGTCGTCCACTGTCCTCCTCACCTCTCCGCCAGCATTCACCTAGGCCACGATGGACTGCCATATTGCGTTTTTGCTTGCCAATGTCACAGTGGAGCTGACAAAAAGTTGATGTTGGTGTTCTGTCACCTCCGCAATCAGGACCTGGTTTTCCTGCTGACTGAACGCGTCTTCCTCTTCTCCTTGGCCTTTCCCTGGGTCTCTGGCTGGTCCTCCTGGGTGTTTGTGGGGTTGTTGTTGGATTCTGTGCTGGGTCCAGGCTCCTCCATGGTTCTTCTCATATGTTTCCTTGTTCTTTTTTTTTTTGTGTGTTTGGGCTGCATAGCGGGCGTTTTATAGTGGTTTTTCACGCCAAACGTGAAAAAAGGTGCGCTGACGCTGATTAGCGTGCCGTTCCTGGTCGCTAATTGGCCCATCGCCACTTTTTTCACGTTAGCCTGACTAATTTTATCGCCGTGATCCAGCGCAATATTAGCCAACAACATTCATACACCATATACTCACTTGAGCCCATACATTCACACTACACTAATACTTACGCTGGGTGTCAGATGTACTCTTTTATCAAAGTCCCTGCTACCAATTACCTTCTGATTGAAGAGTAATAACTTACCAATGGATCCTTTGCTAATTGGGAAGTTTAAAATGAGTGACATTCATTATAGTACATAATCCTGAAATAATCACTGAGTCAGGAAGTTTTACATTTGTTTATCTAAAGTTTTAGCAAAGTAAAATACAGAAAACACGGTACTTGATTGAGATACCCAAGAAAAAAGCATAGAAATGATTTTATAATAAATGACAGTGTTTAAGGAAGAGGAGAAGATAGAGACAGCAGCGCAACTAAAGGTTGCAGTATAGTTACCTAAATGCGAGAACCAAACCCCTTGGCCAAGGAGTTGGAAAAGATAGGACCCAGGAAGGATGAAGAGCAAAGACTTCTTCCAGGATCAGGACAGGACCGGTGACCTCTCTACAACGACGCCTGCGCCGTTCCCCTCTCTGATACTCGACTTCTCTCGATTCTCCCGTGCCTTCCTTCTAATGGACTCCGCCGCCCCCTCCTCAGGACCTCTTCTGGACAGGGATTCAGTCAGCAACCGATCAGCATGGCAGTCTGGAACTCTTCTGCGTGTTCTGAGAGTCAGCTCTAGCTAATTAGCTAATTCTATATCTGTTATACCCTTCTACGCCCATGTACCTCCCCTTAATGTTGCTAAAATATAGGACCACTACTTCTGATTGGACAGGGACAGGGGGTGGATTCTCGCACCATATCGATTTGGCCTAAATTGTAAAGCCTATTGTCTTTACGTTCCCGCCCCTTCAAATTAATACATTCACTTTATTTCCCACCCGTCTCACGACAAATGTTATACATTTTACAGGGGAAAAGTATCATTTTGTCCTCCGGAAACATGAAGTACAGCATCTTCGGCCAATGGGTCATGGCCTTGGAAGACGTCCAAGTTGACTTCACTTGGCAGGCACACAGGACACATGCGCAGAACCATCTGTCTCTCGAGTTTCAAGTCATCAACCCAGGCCCAAGTTTACGAATTACTAAAAGTGCAAGAAGAAAATATTAAAATCACAAATAAAAAGTTTCACTGTATACCCACTTTCCCTACTCTATTCCCAATTAATTATAATACTATCCTGCATTAGTAGCATTAAGAAAACGACAATTTAATAATGACATGAGAGCAAGCTTAAGCATGTGAAAACATTTAGCGGCCATTTTAGTGCACACTGCGCAGAAGCAGAAGTTTCCCACCAAGCAAAGAAAGACGTCACACCATGTGATCAGGTTGCGACATGCGCATTGAGGTTCCCGCGCTTTAGCGGACATTTTGGATTACAGACAAGCGTTATTCATTAGTAAAACACATAGGCAAGCTTCTGTCCCTCTTGTGTTTGTGAATGCAAAGGTTAGTATTTACAATACGAGTTTAATAAATTAATACTATGAGGAGGATTGCGTACAAGCAAGTTTCATTTTTGAAACCTTGCTCCATCAGCCGTGACGCTAACCTTATTTCCGGACATTTGACCCGGTAGGGGAAATTATCGCCTGTTAGCGGCATGTTGTGAATACGCCGCTAACACGGCGATAATTTCCCGCGGTACACGGCGATAAAAAAACGCACGCTAACTGAGGTTAGCGTTAGTTTTCGCCGAAGGTTGTGAATATCCCCCCCTGTGTCTTCAAACAACAGGAAAGCTCATTCGCTGATAGTGCTGCTTCAGCCCAGAGGCTTTCCCCTGCCAGCTACGGCTTGAAGTGCCAGCTTCCATGATGTTAGAGTGATGTCTTCTGGGGCAAGCTTGAGCAGCAGAAAGGTTTCCCAGGCCCATCAGAGCATGGGAGCCAGTTCTTAGCTGTTAATCCAATGTTTCTGTTCCAAATGTGGTGGCCCTCTTGCAACTGCTAAAATGCAAACGCTTCATGCCAAAAACAAATAACATCATGTGTGTTCCTACTCCGAGCTGTAGCTCCAGGGCAACTTTTTTACAGTCCATGCTGCTTTTTCATTATAACACTGTGTTTGTTAAGTGTATGTGCTCACAGGATTGTGTGCATTACTTTCTTTCTGTATGTAGAATCCACGAAATGCCATGGACTGGTTCACAACGTGGCAGAAAGCCCACCGATCCAATGAAAGACGGGAGTTCACACTACAGGCCAAGGGCCGCAGAGAGAAGCCTCAAGCTCCCTTTTCTGAATGCTATATATAGATAGGTGTGTTCTATGTGTTGTTGTGTGGTGTGTAGTGGTGGCATGCGTTTTTTCCAGACCACTAAAGCTTTCTATAGACATAAAAAGAAGAAAACAGGAATTATTAGGAGGAAAGGTTAACTGTTTATCAAAAACAATGTGCAATTTATCTGCTAATTTGGAACTACAGACCAATAAGGCAGCATCTGGAAAAGTAAAAAACAAATGCTTGAAAGTTAATACAAAATTGTTAGGGGTCGGACTGTGGCCAATCGTTGAATGCGACACAGATGGACCAACAGCAATGCGACCTGCAGCACATTACATCACCCATCAGTATGTAAGAGGTTTGATGATTCCCTTTCTATCATCATCATATTTGAGAGAAGGATGAGGCTTTAAATGATGAGTCTGGATATGTTTTAAAGGAGTCCAGCTTCAAATATTTGGTAATTTGTTAATGGAAAAGAAATTAAAAAAATATGAAACTTTCAGTGGGTAAACCAGAAATTAGCTAAACACTGCAGATATATGTAAATGACACCCTTTCCACAACAGCACACTTTCTCCTCCGTAGATGAGCATCGAAGGTGGTTTTAAGATAGATTCCCTAAGGTGGAAAACATCAACATGTACATCTTCACCTATTTGTTAACAGTATAGAGTCGACAATTACCAAAATGCTACGACTGACTGATAATGGTGTAAACACATATACAGACAGACCCAAGCTGTATTATTTTCACCCTCCTATCCTTATCTCTGGTTGTTAGTAGAGGAGAGATCGAAAATATGAGACCTAACTGTATAAGGGTAGAAAGAAGTTAGTACTTTATCATATCCAACTGATTAGATTGCGGACTTGTAGAAAAGGCTTAAAAACGAGCTACCAATAGCACAAACCAGACAGACTAGAGCTGTCCATCAAAGTAATGCACTTGGCGCAAACTAAAGCACTTCTCACGATTATTGGGAACTTGAAAAGCATGGACTAATGGAACCCCCTATATTAACCCGGATAAAATACTAGGAGATTCAAAAATCTTCTATAACTTGTGATATGGAATTAATTGTTTTTAAAATACAAATTAAAAAGACCAGGGATTTGAACCTGTCTCTTTTGAGAGCGAACAAGGTATTGTGATGTCGTGATCCTCCACCGCAGATACTAAATGGATGGTGAAATATTTTCTTTTATGAGAAACCCTGTGATTGTACCTCTGCTCCCACAGTTGTCGTCACACTACCTGATTATGTCATGCACAATTCCGCTGTGTGCTCTCCATACAGAGACTTTCATAATAACTTAGGGGCATATTAGCAACAACTTGCGATAATTATCGCAAACAGTGCTTAGCGCGAATTTTTTTATCGCCGCCTATCGCTGGATTTTATCGTGGAGATAACGCAGTATTAACAACCTTTATCTCCACAGCGATAAACAATCCAGTGATAGCGGCAAATCCCATCTGTAACGTGAGTTTTCCAGCGATAAAAATCCTATCGCTAAGGGAAAAATCGCTAATAGGTAGGTGGGGTCGTAACCGTAGAATCCACCTCCCATAGACTATTATGGCTAAGTCAGGTTTCTACCAGTTCTAAAAAACCAGCGCTAATCGCGGTTAGCGCACGTTTTTTTATCGCTACGTGGTTATTGCTAATAGGCGATAGCGATGTTAGCGACTGCTTTCAGTCGCTGTTAGGTTGGGAACGCCTCCTTTGCATGTCATTAGCGATAAATATCGCTGACATGCAAAGCGGCACCCAAACCAGTCGCTATCGCCTGAAAGCTGTCGCTAACACCTGTTAGCGACAGCTTGCTGATAGGGCTAAAGCGGCGATAGAGCCCTTGCTAATATGCCCCTTAATCACTTGTTTTATCTGGCCTTGGGGTGCAAAGAGCATTATTAGTCTAACTTTGCTCAACTACAATAAGTATATTCATGCCATCTCTAATTGAGTCATGAACACAGACAGGAAACAGCTTTCCCATAGACTTTTGTCCAAAGGTTCATTTAAAGTCAAAGGTATATATAGTGCAAAATGGATAGGGCATTTCTCATTCGGCCAAGAATAAACTTCAATGTTTAATTTCAATCTAAATAATAAGAATTGTACAACTCATAAGCGATACAAAGATGTTACAAAATGTCTTTTGCAACCGTAATTCTTAGCAAGGGGCAGAGCACAATGAACATAAAAGCAATAATCAAAAGAGTTTGATACAAACATGGGAAAAACAGAAAGCCTTTCAGAAATGGCGAGGAGGCAATACATGTTTAAGGGGCATCCACAGCAGTGAGCAGAAAAGAGCAAAGGGTTGTTACGACAAACATACTGGTGTCCTACGAGGCCAGTATATAGAAGGGTCTCACGATTTACCAGGGTCTCACGAGAAAAGATCAGCACTCGAGCTGATGCACAAGTTGCCAGTACAGTGCTAGCTCGTGGAAGTGAGCAGCGGGACAAGGCCTGACACAGTAGGCAGAAACAAGGAAGAAAACAGACAGTGCCTAATTTGTAAAAAGAAAAGGTAAGTGCAAGGATCTAAAGATTTTCTGTAGAACCAGCCGCCAGCAATACTAAATGCTGGTTTAGGTATGCACTGAACATGTCTTGGTGTGTCTTCGCCACATGTTTCTTTCTTCCAGCAATGTATGCTTCCTACCACTTTAGGGTGTTCTTTCTTTATCCCTGCTTTCTTCCTTTGTCACTGTTTCCTTTCTTTCTCTCCTCCAATTTTCTGCCTTTCTCCTTCTTGCTCTGGGACAAGTTCTGATGATGAAAAATAAGTCCTGGACCCCAAAGATCAATGCTAGGGCCCGCCACCTGCAACCACCGGAACAAATTAAGCACTGAAATCACATGACACATAGCTGCTACGTGTCCGGCAGGAACAAAACAGGGCCTGCTTTCTAAGTGTTGTAACCAGGACGGTGTTACCAAGCAGAGCACCCAAAAGTACCCTTGTGGGCAGGACAAAGTGAAGGGAGAAGATTGCCAAGTGAAAAAACAGCAGGCAACCTCTGCACAAAAAGGGCCTCTATATACTATGAATAGTAGTAAGATAGAAATGTGTCTGTACATATTAGATACCAGGATATTAACATGAAAGAACTTATGAAATTACTGGTTTACAACAGAGAACATGGAATAAGGCAGAACTAAAGGATAATGATAGCAGCACTAGAAAGTAAGGAAGAGAAACACAAGCACAGAGGTTGCTGCAGAGAAAGCTATCCACTAACCTGGAATATCTAATGTGCAGACGAATTGGAGAGTATATTCACTTGGAACTAGAGTGTAAAGACACAGGGGACTAGAATACTGAGAGCACTACCAATGTGAGTACCAAAGGCAATATGAAATAGAATACTAAAGGTACTACTGTAAGAAAGTGAATTATTATTTGGGGTGGGTGAGTGCCCACCTCAAGAAATGACAGTAACTTGTCAGGTTGAACCCCAAGGTTACTAAATTGACTTGAACTCAATACCCTGGTAGCTATGGCACAGAGCAGACAGGCTTCACTTCTGGCAATGTGCTAAATATTTATGCAGCACCACAACAGTAATAAAGTCAAAACACCAAACAATAAAAATACCAAAATGAATTAGTAAACTGTAATAAACAAAATGACACAAAAATAACAAAAATTCAATAAGTTGAATCGGGGATATTAGTTTTTATAGCACCAAAAAGCACTGAATGCCAATAATAGTCAGTCAGTCATAGTCACTTTATTTGGTTAATTTAAAACCATAAAAGCATGCTACAAAAATTCATTATTAAAACAACAATAAGACATACACAACATTCATTATCTTTACAACATAGTGAAAGATCTAATCCCAGGACCTTACAAAAATGTATCTTGGGCATAGTAATCAACCAGATAAACATTCAATTCACTGTAATTATAAAAAGTTAAAATATATCAAATCATGGGGTACCTCTTTTTTTCCTTTCTCTAACCGCCGCAGCAAAGAAACTAGCAATATTAAAAGTTTCCCAAACATTATTCAGCATCTGTAAATATATTAATGCAGGCCTTACCTGCATAAAGCCTTTACCCTTTAAAATAGGTACTATAAAACGCTTACGAAGAAGTAGACTGGGACCTAGGAGCAATTTCTGGCCAACCGCGATG
Organism: Calotriton arnoldi; assembly: GCA_963921515.1. Taxonomy (NCBI): domain Eukaryota; kingdom Metazoa; phylum Chordata; class Amphibia; order Caudata; family Salamandridae; genus Calotriton; species Calotriton arnoldi. The sequence goes on from CAWUFW010004360.1 coordinate 1,158,688, forward strand.
AATCCCAGGTCATACACCAAGCAGGATGGCTGACTTAGGGAATGATTTAGAAATTGGTGGACAGGTTTCTCCGTCACAACGGTGACAGATATTCCGTCTGCGGAAATATAATTCCAATAGGATTTATATTTAGGCGGATGGGATATCTGGCACCGTTGTGATGGAGTAACCCTTCTGCCGAGATCGAAATCAGGCCTTTAGTCTGCAAAAAGTAAAAATCAGCCAGAGAGGCAAGGCATCAAGCTGTTTCCATAAAAGGTCTCACTGAAGACAAATTGGCATTGAGTGAGGTCACATTGTAGCTGTTGATTTTTTTTTCCAGGGAAAATCAACTTTCATACCCAGAGGGATCATTGCATTAGCCTGATACTTTTTGGTGCTTTCACCCAGTCCCGATTTCTACATTGGGACATGGGGCCAGATGTACAAAGCACTGGCCGTAAAATACTGTTTGCAGTTCGATATTTTTCCAATCAACCTATGCACTAATAGGTCAGTTCACAATATACCAAATGGTAGTTGGTCGGAATTCGGCCTACGTCATGTATATTAATGAGATAAGTCGTAAATTGTGACCCACAACGTTTCTCAGCCATCACAGGGATGGTGGTGAAAGGGCCTGGGCCCATTTGCTCAGTAATTCTCTGATGACGATTTTCCGATGTTCCTTTTTTGCAGCATGAAATTGTAAAGGGGAGCAAGAAATTCCACAAATCAAATCTAATGTACCATGTAACCAATGCGGCTACACAATAACCCAGGCCGACAACCAAATGAAGGTTAGTCAAATTTTACTGCAAATTCAAAAATAAGTGGACATGCATGAATCCCAGCATACGAGTATAAAAATACAAAGGAAACAGAAGGAATCTAAATCTTCAGAAGAGATTCACTCTGTAGAGCAATAAAAAGACAGCAAATTCTATGATTAATATGTAAGTAATAATGAAACAAAAATGAAGATTCCCCTGCATCCGCAGTTCATTGGAGAAGAGAATTTAATCCTATTTATCCCTACTCTAACTCTAAAAGTCGCATCCCTATTTTAGCATTTAATCAAAAGGTTAGGGAGAAAATGGTTTCAGTGGTTAGAGCCTTCCTAAGAAGTCACTTCACCATGAGATGGGTCAAGCAGCATAAAGCGACTAACAGTAAATAAGCAATTTAGCACTCAGGTGCTTTCTATCTGAAAGGTAAGATGGAATGGGGTCTTATCCCTCACTACAATGCATCATATACCCAAATCTCTTTCAGCAGATGTCCCATAATGCTTTTCTCAAACGTTTTCACCAGAGGCTCAACCACAGGTTTTTCCATGACGTTGGTTCCTTCCATGGCCTTTTCCATGTACACTCCTTTGCAACAATTCGTCCTTTGACTCTTGTCCTTCTCCCATGTGAACGCACCTCCTCCCACCTTATCTTTGCCAGACCATTTTAACTGCAACTTCTTCATACTGCAAATAGCTAATGAAACAATGACCTTACTCTTCACTAACGGAGTGTTTGTCCACCTGCAGTGTAAAGCACAAAAACATTTAACATTTTTTAGCCGCCTTCTAGATAAATTGTCTATTTTTGTCTTGGTCCGCAAGATCTGATCATGTATAACTTATATATGGTAGATAAGTTTAACATTTGTCACTATCATGGTCACTTTCTAATACCAATGTACTGAATTAATGCACAAACAGTCTTCAAATGCTAAGATCCATGGACTGAACATGGGTCTCACATTTAGAAACAGGGTTAAGATTGCATAAAGTGCTCTGAATATTCTAATTTGCACTGAGGTAGAGTTTGGTTGCATATTACAATTGTAAAACTTTGCTGTTATATTGCTCCATTTCTTATTCCCTTATTCAGTACTGTTTTGTGAAACAAAAATCAATATTCCTACTTGTTTTTCACAGATATAATAGCAACATTTATTTTTGCTGTCACATAACAACACTAATCGTTACATGAGCTAATATAGCAAAATGGCACACACTAACAACACAAAGAGCCAGGTTATATGTATAACACCGCTGTTTGAGGAATTTTACAGCGGTGAGCTGGAACTTTGCCAGGAACTTAGACTGCCCAACCAGTGCAAAACATAATTTTCAATCAGCGTAAATAGACAGCGCATCAATGCATTTTTCTCCAGATGAGGTAATATGAATGCTTGTACTACTACAGTTTTTTCTTTATTTCCTTTGCACCCTAAACTATGTGTGGTTAGATGTCTTACCCAGTAAGAAAGAGAGTGCCAGTGAACTGGAGAACGTCCTCCCCTCAGTTGGTAATTTCTTTTCATAAGCCTTATTCTCCAGTATCTTTGGTAGCCCTAAGCCGATGGGTAAAGGAGGTGATGTATTTAGTGGGGGTGGATACAGATGTTTTTGGAGATCATTCTGTAAGAGGGCCTATGGCTTTGAAAATATTTTGGGCTAGAGTCAGGTTGGAGGAGATTCCCAAGTCTGCTAACTGGTGTAGAGGGACTACATTGAATGGGTTTCTACTGTAAACCAATACAACATGCGGCAATTACAGTGTTGGATATGCCTTAAACATGCATAATGAAGCCTCTGGTGTAAATCTGATTCTTACATTGTGAAGTATAAGCAAGGGGGCACTCGGTTAGAATACATTTTCATAAGTTTCAAAGTAGTGACAACAGCACGTGGTTTCCATTATTCTTCTTCGTTGAAAATTTCTTTGAAAACAGTTCTAGCCACAGCCAATGCATTTAGTTCACAAAACTTCTTCAGAACATTTATACAGCCACGGTCCGCGCAGGTAACTGTGGTGGGGCCGGGTAAGGGGGGATTGCGAGGGACGATGCAGAGGGAAAATTCAATAAATAATTAATTTTCCCTCTGCATCGTCCTTCAAAATCCCCCCTCACCCGCCCCCACCGCCCCACTGCTGTTACCGGCATGGACCACAGCTGCATTTATAAAACATCTGCATCATGAAGTCCTTAAATTTAATGACATCTCCATACACAGTGTTCTCAGGTGTTCTCTGATTTGATATTTGCCAACAATTGATCTTCCTAAATTCTTTAGTAATGCATATGGAGACACCTAATTAATGTAAAAAAAGATGGTACATTATCCATTGTTCTATCCCAAAAAATGAAACACATAAATATTGATACTTTAAATTATACCCAAAAATGTCAAATTTACAGGTAAAAGTACTAATAAAGATGAACCGATACTGTCATTCAAAATGTCTTAATTTATATTTCTTAATGCAAAATTCCCAACAAGTATTCTTCCTGGAATATAAATAATGTATGTAAACATGCCAAGGTCGTCTGAAACAAGAGTAGATTTTTACACATATTAACTAGTACAGATGTCACTTTGCAATGGGCAATGAGTAAGACTGTAGGTGCAAAACTGCTAACTTCTCAGTGCAGAATTGCTCACTCACACAGATTTTTCAACAAATTGACGTCCGTATACAGAAGCTCACAGGCACGAGTTAGAGCAAATGGTTTAATATTGAATACATTGAAGTACAAAAAGGGAAGTCCCTTATCCCTTTTACTTTCAAGGGATAATGCATTTATGAGGCTATAATGATAAAAAGCTCTACTCAATGTAATTTTGTTGATATCTATCGCAGAGAGTTTGCTTCCACCAATAGTACAGCTTCCTCAATTAATTTGTAGAGATATCAGGTTATAATACATGGGAGCCCACAATCCCTGTATAAATGCCTGTCTTTAATTATTTATAACAGGCAACGTGTGACACCATTAGATGCATATAGTAAAGAAATGGCATAGTTGCTCAACTGTAATAACTTAATATAGTTGAGTTCACATGTCATAACCCCTGCTGGCAGAACCAGCAGTCAAGGAGAAAGGCATGTCACGTAGCAGTATTAAAGCTGCAGTTAAGAGTGAAAACTAAACCTGGCGTTTGCTTCTGCACTCTTGTTTTAGATGAACATTGATCAGCAAAAAGAAGCTAAACAAGGCAACAGTGTAAGAAATGTGGGTATTAGTTGAGGGGATAGGCACCCACCTCAGGTGATAACAACAATCCTTCTTAGGGTGAATCACTAATGTCGCTAAATTAACCTGAGCTTAACCCCCTTCGCAGCTATGGCACAGATCAGACAGGCTTAACTTAGAGGCAAAGTGCAAATTATTTATACAGTACTGTGCATTCCCTCTAGACATCCACAGCAATTGGGGCTTAGGAGGAGCTATGAACAGCCTCACACTTACCCCTGAATAGGCTGTGTCCGGTCCCATCACAGAGAACTGTACACCCCCCCCCCCCTGTAGTGAAAAGGGAGCTGGGCAGGAAGGTAGGACCTCTATGCACTTCAGAGTCCTTCTTTGAAGTCTCCCCCACTTCAAAGGCACCACTGGGTATAAGAACTGGACTTCTGACCCTGCCACTTCAGTACACTTCTGGACCTTTGAAGACTCTCCCAGGAAGGAGGACTGCTGTGCTGCTGAAGGACTGCCACTCTGATGAACTGTTGCTCTGGAAGATCTGATTTCATTCTGTGCTGATGTGCTGGCCCGATTGAGAAGAACTAGACCTACATCAGTTGAACCCAGAGTGACTCCAAGGGCTTGCTGGCTTGCCTCCTGATTGAAGTCTCAGGGACTTAAAAGACTTACAACTGACCCGCCGCAGCACTTGGACTCTGCCATCTGTGAGTCTGCCCTGCCAAATGGTGCCAACCCAGTCTTGGGCCCTTGGAAGCGGGTCTAAAGTGCTTCTCCAGCAGAATAAATGCATTGCCATCCACGCAAGGCTCAGAACCGGTGCATCTCCTCCAATGCAAGGATCGGCACCAACGCATCACAGCCGTTTCAAGGATCGACACAGACACATCACCGCTGCACAGTGCATCATCCCCACTGCAGACGCATAGTAGCCTTTGCAATGCTCAGAATCAATGCATCGCCTTCCCTGTGTGGACCATCTTTGACGCATTGCTTCACCTGCACCCTGCATCTCGTCTTCGACGACAACGCAACCAAGGTACTTTTCAGCAGGTCAAGCCTGATCCCTCTGTCCAACACTCGCGCCATCGCGGTTGGCCTGAACTTTTGGATTTGACCCCATACAGCGCGACTAGATAGCTCCAGTTGGCACTTTATGCTTTTAAGCTCTATATTTCAGTTTATTCTTTAAAAATTCACAGCTCCGGTTCTACTTATTGGATTTTTGTTATTTTGGTCTTGTTTTGTTCATTAAATTAAGCTCTAGTGTTCTAACCAGGAGAGGTATTTTTTGTGTGGTATTTTCACTTTTTCTGTTTGAAGTGCTGCACAAATACTTTACACATTGCCTCTTAAGTTAGGCCCTTACTGCTCTCTGCCAAGCTATCAGGGGGTGAGCACAGGTTAATTTAAGGTGTGTTTGTATACCCTGACTAGCATTATGGTTCCTGCTTGGACAGGGTGCATATCTCTGCCAACCAGAAACCCAATTTATAACAAAGTCGAAATGCAACACAATAAAACTAATTGAATTAAAAAATAGAATAAAATGTAATTTAAAAAATGACACCAAAATGACAGAATTCCAATAGATATGAAGATATGAATTTTTAAAGTTTTAAGTCAAAATACAGCCAAGAAGCACAAAGTGGCAATTAAAGTAAATGGGCATGGTAGAACAGGACCTAGACACAATTTGATGCTGACCACGATGGAACACAGGTCTGATACAATAACCTGTTCAAAGATTTTAGCTTCTGATTTCAGTCCTTTAAGTCCCAATCCTCCACAAGACTACACTTCAAAAGCCCCCAGGATCTAAGAGGAGGCACTTAGAGACTCACAGGGTGGCAGGCAGAGGTCCTCAGGAAGGTCCAGTCCTGGTCAATTGCCACGGGTCAGCCGGGCAGATGCAGAAAAAGGCCTCCTGTGGCTTGTTGTATCCCCGTTGCTTTGAAAGGAGTTCAGCCCCATTACCCTTGGAATTCACTTCTGGGTACAAGAGTGACACTTCCTGGGTGCAAGAGAGACAGCAGGTCCAGTCTTCTGGGCTGTTATCAAGTTTCAGATAACTGGTTCAGTCCTCTTCTGAGCTTCCACAGGTCCAGGAGTTTTCTGACGTGGCGGCCTGGAGATGCCAGATTTATGCCTGGCACGAACTGGTGGGTAGGAATGACCCCTGGGATTGCCTTAAGCAATTGGGTAAAGGTTCCCGTATCAAACCCTACCCATTTTGGGCATTTTCAAGACAGCGGGTGTGTGGGGGAGAGTATACTATTGTAATTGTAATTGCAGTCCCTGTACCCCAAGAAACCCAAGGACAGTAGTCTAGTATAACAAAGCAGGGTTCATCAGCAACCAGACGATGGATGAACAAGAATAGTTTTGCAACTGGCTCTCGTCCTTTGAAGTGTGCCCCAAGTGTGATATGTAAAACCCCAGTAGACCTGCCAAGCAGGTCTTGACACTCCAGCAGCATTTGACACTGTGATGTTAACAAGAAGCCCACTGTGATTGTGACCAATCTGACTGTGGGGACAAAAGAAACTTGCAGGCCTGGAGGTTAGCTACATCTGCTAGTGACAGGGTAAGCTTCTTTGAAGGTAATCAAGTTCCCGGGCCTAGCCAACAGGCAATCCTGTCACCTCTCCATACCCAAGGTCTTTATCCCTGCCCTGGGAGCAAGTTCCCACCTAGTTCACACCTATTCAAATGTTAATTACTGGGTTTCAGAAGCAGGAGAACAAATGCAAAGGGACCTTCTGAGGCTTTAGGCAGAAGAAAGGTAACTTTCTAAAAGTGCATTTTCATTAATATGTATTATAAATTAGATTTTACCACTAAATTAGATTTGAAATAACTATTGAAAAGAGTCCTTGAAACATATTTCTAGCAGCTTCCAAACCAGAATTGTTATTACTGATGGTAATATATAACCCAGTGTTCATTACAGTAAAAACAGCTTTTAGGGCCTTTCCACTGTAAGGAGATGTTTCAGTTCTGCTGACAAGCACCTTTGGCCCACTACCAAGGGTCCAGAACTGGGATGGCACCACTTAGCAGGGTAGACTCCCAGATGGCAGAGTCCAGGTGCAGGTGCAAGGTTGTTGGAAGCCTGTTATGTACCTGAGGCTTCAGATCAAGAGGCCAGCCAACTAACCCTTGGAGTCACTCTGAATTCTGGGTTCAAGAGATGCAGGTCCAGTCCTTCTCACCCAAACAAGAGGACAGCAGGGCAGCACAGCAGGACAGCAGTTCCTTGAGATCAGCAGTCCAGCAGAGTGGCAGTTCTTCAGCAGCACGGCAGTCCTTCTTCCTGGCAGAGTTTCCACAGGTCGAGAAGTGTGCTGAAGTGGTTGTGTCTGAGGCCCTCCTTTTATACACAGTTGTGCCTTTGAAGTGGGGAGAAGCTTCTAGAAGCATGCTTTTGAAGTGCTCAGATTTCCTGTGCCTTCCCTTCCCTGGCTCCAGACTGGCTACAGGGGGTATGCAACCCTTTGTGTGGAGACAAGACAATCCTATTCAGGTGTAAGTGAGGTTAGTGAGTTTTCTTCAGACTAAGGTGGAGGATGTTTTTAACACCTTTGTCACCAGTAAGCATATTATTCTAGAATATCAGACTGAAAGCGGAGCATCTTCCAGACTGAAAATACTAGATTATTTTTCCCCACTTAATACTGAGCAGGTTCTTAGCCTATTAAGTCCACTAAGTCAGACTCTCTCTTGAATCCCTGTCCACCCAAAATTGTACATCTTCAATCATCAAAAGTGTCCATTTTAACCGAAATCTTTAATGAGATAATTAAATCAGGTTATTTTCTATTAGAATGGAAGGGGGGCCTCAGTTTTCCCACTTCTACAAAAACTCTGTCTTAATCCACAGGAGCATAGCTGTTATAGGCCCATATGTTGACTACCGTTTCCATCTAAAATTTTAGAAAAGGCTCTGAATTCGGAACTTGCATCCTTCATAGATGCAAATAAGCTTCTAGACTCAACACAATTCAGTTTTAGAGGTGGGCATAACACAGAGTGGGTTCAGATTGTTGCATCGGAAGTGTTAAGGTCCATACTTGATGGAGGTGGCAAGACTGCTCTAATTTTATTGGATCTCTCTGCGGATTTTGACACGGTCAATCATGAGATTTTGATTGATTGGCTTTTTGAGCTCGACATAAGAGGTTCTGCTGAACTCCTTTCTTTTAGAGAGGAAACAAAGCATTGCAATGGGAGAATCCAATTCCATAATTATTCGCCTGCCATGTGGGGTGCCTCAGGGCTCCTCACTGAGCCCTACCCTTTTCAATCTTTATGTCACCCCACTTGCAAGGCTCATTAAATATTTTGGCTTCTCTGCTGTCTCATACGCCGATGACACTCAAATAGTGGTCCCAGTATCTACCAACCCAGAGTAAACAGCAACTAGATTCAACAACTGTATGGGACAGGTAGATAACTGGATGAAAGTCAAATATTTAAAGCTTAACTCTGGGAAGATGGAGGTCCTTCATGTGGGCACTAACACCTCATTTTGGTCTCCGTGTTGGAGGCCTCAGGAACATGGCTCATTGCCCACTCTTGTGAGGAAAGATAGAGACTTGGGGATCGTTTTCTACAACAAAATAACTTTCGAAGATCAAGTCAATGCCCTTGTGTCATCCATTTTCTTCATCTTGAGAATTATCAGGAAGATATGTCACTCCAACCCACTGGCTCTTCAGATAAATGTAGTAATGGCACTGGTCTTATCCAAATTGGATTATGGCAATGCTCTTTTCCTGAATATCCCAAAACAATTCCTCCACAAACTGCAGATGCTTCAAAATGCGTCAGCATGGCTTCTCTTGGAAATCCCCAAATACTAATCCATCTCTCAGGCATTGGTTAAACTGCACTGTCTGCCTATAAAGAAAATAATCTAATTTAAGGCGATGTGCATGTCCTTCAAAGCACTGCACAATGTTGGTCTGAACTATTTGCGGGACAGATTTATTTGTTACTCCCCGCCAAGAAAGCTTAGCTCATCCACATCTAAGCTTTTGGTGATTCGTAAAATTAAAAAAGCCTCTTGGGGAGGTAGAAGTTTTATTTGGGGAACTGCCAAACTGTGGAATTCTCTATGTTTGAATCTGAAGGAAAGTACCAATTTTTTGTCCTTCAGGAAATCTCTTAAAACTTGGCTTTTCAGCTACTAGTCTAGAAGCTCTTTCCTTATGACAGAAGCAGCACCAAGACGCCTCAGGGAATTCAATCGCTCTACAAAACCAAAAATCAAATCAAATCATTCAGTCACACCTAAGCTCCCATTGAGTGCGGTTGTCTAAGAGGAATACAAACAACCCAACTGCCAACTAAACCCAGTCATGTGACCGGAGACAGGCTGCAGGCACCAAATGGCTAAGGCAAAAAAATGCCATCTTTCTAAAAGTTACATTTTCAGAATTGTAATTTAATATCCAACTTCACCATAAGTTAGGATTTTAAATGAGGATTTCAGAGACCCCAAACATGAAACACTTATCTCTTCCCATTTGGAGATTACACTAATAAAATATAATAAGGCAACTCCAATGTAATCCAATGGGAGAGAATGGCCTTGCAGTAGTGAAAAACGAATTTAAGAGTGATTCAGTACCAGGACATGTAAAACTTAAAAGTACATGTCCAACGTTTTAAATACACTGCACCCTGCCCTTGGAGCTGTCCAGGGACAGCCTTAGGGGTGATATATGTATTAAATAGGAAGGTTTGTGCCTGACAACAGGTTTGTTTTGCCAGATCCACATGGCAGGTTGAACTGCACACACAGGCTCTGCAATGAAAGGCCTGAGACATGTTTAAAGGGCTACTTAAGCGGGTGGCATAATCAGTGTTGCAGACCCTATATCAGCATTTAATTTACAGGCCTTGGGCACATGTAGTGCACTTTAATAGGAACTTATATGTAAATTACATATGCCAATTGGGTATAAGCCAATTCTACCATGTTGTAAGGAGAGAGCACAAGCACTTTAGTACTGTTTAGCAGTAGTAAAGTGCACAGAGTCCTAAAGCCAGCTAAAATAAATGTCAGCAAAAACAGGAGGTCTGAAGGCAATAAATTAGGGGAAAACTATGCCAAGGATGTCAGGTCTAACACTGACCAGTGCAACGTTCTTGTGAACCCAACTCTTCATGCCACAGCGACCACCAGCTAAGCCAAGAAATGCTAGATCTGCAACTCGTGCTACAGCATTTACAGCCCATGGTGATCGCCAATGTGAATCTCCAGCAATAACTGTCCGCAATGTCGGACACGATCTTTGTGCTACAGCGACGACCATATGCAACGCCTGGCCTACTCTCTCTTCTCCTTGCGGCCTCCTCTACAGCAAACGCAACTCTTTGTGCTAAACGTTTTTAAGGTAACTCTTTCAGCTGGACAAACCTGGTCCCTGTATCCGGCCTGCACGCCATCACAGTAGGCTTTAACTTCAACTCACGAGCAGGTAATTGCAAGTATCTCTTTGTGCTTTTAGGCACTAAACTTACCTTAAATCTTTAAAATTGCATGTCTCCAGTATTGATTGGATTTTCATTGTTTTGGTCTGAAGTAATTCTATTCTATTTTTTAAAATTTGTGTGGGATTTTTCTTGTGTTGTGTTTTCACTTTATTGCTGTTTGAAGTGCTGAGTAAATACTTTACACATTGTCTCTAAGTTAAGCCTGAATGCTTTTGTGGCAATCTTCCAGAGGGTTCAGCACATGTTAATTTGGGGTTTGCTTGTGACTTCACCCTGACAGGAATTGTTTTTGCTGCTTGGGAAGGGTTTCACCCCCTCAACTAGTAACCCAATTTCCTACATGATATGTAACTTGCAAGCCCTGGGTAAACTTTGTAGCATATGTGTTGTGTCCTGCGTCTGCCCCGTACCCTAAGGAGTACACCAGGACACAGGTAGGGATCATTGTCTCCTTTATTTTCCATCTTTGTTGCTGTGCTCGCAGGCACGTCCTGTTCCTTCCCTTGTCTCCCCAATACTGCCCCGTCCCCCTTCCCTGACTGGAAGTGGTGTCCGGTGCATGGCCCCTCCCTTCGCCTTTGTGCAGGGTCCTAGTGCCCTGTGCACCTCGCTCCGACATCGAAAGAAATGAAGAAAAGAAAGAGAGAGAAAGAAAGGAAGAAAGAAAGAAAGAAAGAAAGAAAGAAACTAGTATAAAGAAATAGAGACAATCAAAGGCAGGACATGGGACAGAAAGAAAACACTGTCATTACTGACATAATTTCATCGTCCTTGTTTGCTTTGTCGCCAGTGGTGGTGGCTTGCTGCCCCCATCGCTATAGTTCCTCAATAAGTTTCTTTGACTTTCTGCTTACTCTCTTTGGGCCGGACATATTTGTTTCCACTTCAGGTATCTCTTCAACCCTGTCTCATCTCTCACTGCTGTGTGGTATCCCTTCTATGCCATCGACAGCTTCCTCTTTGATTGATGTTGCGCTCCTCTTAGGTGCTGCCTCTCAATCTTCCTCATCTGATGTCCTGAGTCCCTTGAAGTGTGAGCTGTTTCTGGTGATCCATTAGGGGCCTGCTGCAGCTGTTATCATGGGCCCCTTGATGTTTGTTTATGTTAGTGGTTCACTTGAGAAGGGCCTGTCCGACTTCCTTGCTTGCAGTTGACACACCACCACTAAATCTCCTTGCCTCAGCTTAGATGCTGTGGCATGTCGCCGTGCGTCTGCGTACTGTTTCATTTTCCCCTTTGCCTCTTGATCTCTTTCAGTGATGCTACCGTGTTCAGGTGGCACTTTTGCCTCTAGCTGGGGCAATCTCGTCCTGCTTGTTCTCCCCAAAACCAGTTCTGCTGGGCATCGTCCCGTGGAACTGTGTGGGGTGTTTCAGTAGTCTTGCAATATTTGGCACAGTGCTTGGCGCACTGAGATCTGCGCCAGTTTGGCACGTTGGACAGCCTTCTTGATGTTTCCCATGAATCTTTCCACCATGCCATTTGCTTTTGGCCACAGAGACGTTATTTTCCTGTGATGGATTCCCAGGTATGCCATGAATCTGCTTAAGTCTTCTCTCGAGAATGGTGGCCCATTGTCTGTCTTCCTTGTTTGTGTGGAGCCCCACGCTGCAAATATGTAATCTAGTTTGGCAAAGCCACTGTGGCTGACATTGATGACACTTGTCGTACTATGGAGAACCTGGAGTATTCATCAAAGACTACTAGCAAGTAGTGGCCAGTTTCCAGTGGCCCATAGAAGTCGGCTGCCAATGTCGTCCACACCGCCTCGGGAGGTCAGACATGTGTAGTTGTCCTGGCTTTGTTGGCCTTCCCGTTATTTGGCATAGGTGACAGCTCATTATTGTGTCTTTCACCAGTCGATCCGGACCTGGGAACCAGACTTTTTCCCATAGCATCCTTTTGGTTGCCACTCTGCCCCTGAGGGACTAATGGGCTAGATTCACTGTCTGCCACCATTGTGTTTTTGGTATTAATATCCTTGTTCCTCGAAGTAGAACCCCTCTTTCTGTTTCCAACAGCTCCTCTTGTATTTGTTTGAATGCTAGCATTTCCTCCCTTCTTACTCCTTTACCCATTGGGCTGCTGTTGTTTACATGTCTCCACCTTTGTTGTTGTGTTGTTGTTTTGACTGCTTGTAGTGTGGCATCACCTGTTGTGTCTTGCTCCATTTCCTCAATTGTTATTGGAGCGGAGGTGTTTTGTCGTAACACAAAGTTTAGGTACTCGTCCGCCATGAACGTGACCCTTGGTGCCAGTGGTAGGGGATGTCGTGACATGTAGTCAGCTGGGTTATGCTCCTTTCCTGGTTTATGCACTATCTTGAAATCATAGTCTATGAGGCGTATCCCCCACCTCTCAATGCGTGGCGGAATTTTTGCGTTGGGGTTTCCGTATATTGTTACTCGTGCCTGGTGGTCACTAACAATGGTGAATGGTTTCCCATATATGAACATGTGGTAGTGCTCACACACCCATACTACTGCTAAACTTTCCTTCTCTTGTTGCGAGTATGCCCTTTCTCTGTCTGATAGGCTCCTGCTTACATTGGCAATAATTTGCCTGGGCGAGTCTCTTCCTGGCATGTATTTTACAATAATGGCTCCTAGCCCCACCGGGCTGGCTTCAACAGTGAGCTCGGTGCATAGTGAAGGATTAAAGTAGGTGAGGTGGTCCACTGCTGTGACTGCATGCCGGATGGCTTAAAATGCCCTTTCACATTCAGTGATCCAGAGAAATTTCTGACCCTGCTTTATTAGTTCCCGAAGTGGGGTGCTCACTGTGGCAAAGGCCTTGATGTAGCAAGCGCAGTAGCTCGCCAGCCCAAGAAATGACCTCACTTCTGCTACGTCTGCTGGAGGTCTTGCTTTTTGCAGCGTTTCCACTTTGCTAGGATCTGGCCTCATTCCTTTCTTTGAAAATATGTGTCCAAAGAACACTAGTTCTCCCTTCCCCAGCTCACATTTGTCCTCATTCAGGGTCAGGCCGGCGTGTTCCAGCTGGCTGCAGACTTCTCGTAGGGCCTTGTCGTGCTCCTCATCTGACCATCCGAATGCCAGGATATCATCACTGTAATTTAGCTGTTCTTTACTGGCCCTATCACCTGTCTCACTGTCTCTTAGAAGATTTCCACTGTGGATGATATTCCGAAGCTGAGTTGCTTGTAGCGAAAAAGACCCATGTGAGTGGAGAATGTTGTGATGTATCATGATTGCTGATCAAGCTTTGCATAGGTCTAGCTTTGAGAATCTACATGCTCCAGTGAGACAGCTGATCATGTCATTTAAGTGAGGCCCTGGGTGTCTTTCTCTCTCAATTGCTGTGTTTGGGATTCGCATGTCGATGCAGATGCAAATTTTTGATGTGTTCTTTTTAGGTACTGCTACTATCGGAGATACCCATGGAGTTGGTCCATCTGCCAGCTCTATGATGTCTTGCGCCAGTAGGGTCTTTATCTCTTCTTCCACTTGTGGTTGCAGGTGTACGGGCACTCTTCTGTGATGCTGAGCCACTGGCTTGACTGCTTCATTGATGTGCAGTGTTATTTGCGTGTTTTTCAGTTTCCCTAGTCCTTGTAGTATTGCCGGGGGTTCTGTCAGAGGGTTGTGTTGTTCTGACATGTGATATTTCGTGGCTAGGAAATCCATCACCTGCGCGGTAACTTTGCTTAGTAGACACAGTGCTAGGATGTCGCCACGTAGAACATGCACTTCTTCTTTTATCGACCTTTCTTTGTATGTTAGTGTCTCTACGAACTTACCCATGTTTACCACCGGTTTCCTTGAGCCCCATGTAAAGACATTAACAGTGGACGGAGATAGCGGCAGCTTGTGTCTCATCTTTCCATATTCTGACATCCACATGATGTTGCATGTGGCACCACTGTCTAGTACGAAGCTTGTGGTGTGGTTGCCTACCTCAATGTCCACCGTCGCTATTTTCTTTATCTGTTGTTTGTCCATTAGTTGGATGTGCTCGGGCGTGCGACCCTGTGTTGGTACGTCTGACATCAGAAACAGTCGTTCTGTGGCCTCGTGTGCATTTGCTGCATCCAAGTCAGCTCATGGATTGCGGTTTTGTGTGTCCATGTGCCGTGCGTATCTGCTTGTTGTTGTTTTGTTGGTCTCCCCTGCTTCGTTTTAATTGCCCTCTCATGCAGGCACTCGCAAAGTGATTTTCCCTCTTTCAGTTCCAACACTTGTGACCCATGACAGGGCAGGCACCAACATGTGGGAATTCAAGTCCACAACGATAGCATATTCTATCTTGTTTCTGCTTCCGGGTGGCGGTGTTTTGTCACGTCTTCTGGCATTCCCAGACATGTGATTAGCTTGTTCCACTGTTCACTCTCCCCCGTTTTCCATTTGTCTGGCATGTGCTGTTGCTCTGGCCTCTGCAAGGGTCAATGTCAGTATTTTCTCCAGTGTGTAAGGTTATTTTAGTATTCGGGCACGAAAGTCGACTGACTGACAGTCTTCGATGATGTGCAGTCGTATTGCTAGCTCGTTGTCGAATTTATTGAATTCGCAGTACGCGACCAGTTTGCGCAGTCTGGTTGCGAAGCCGCCAAGGGACTTCTCTGCCAGTTGGCATGCTGCGTTGAATGCATATCTCTCAAAGTCTACGTTTCTCTGAGGGTCAAAATTGTCAGTGAGGCACTTTATCAGACCTTTATATGTTGATATTTGTTCTGGAGGGAATGTTACCAGCAGGTCTTCAACCTCGTCGCCCGGAAGTTTAAAAACAGGTCTATGTTTTGTTGGTCTGTGTTGTCTTTCCATGTAGCGTTCAAATTGTCTGATCCATCTCTCTCAGCGAATGCCCTTCATCTGGGATTCCAAGAGGCTAAAAGGCAGTGGTCTGCGGAAGATTGCATTTGTGATGGTGCTTTCATTTCCCTCCTCTGTCATGGTGGTGGTTGTGCAGGTCTGCTTCTCCTTATTATATTTGCCTTTATTTATTTATTTATTCAATTTCTTTTTATCTATATCTCTCTTTTTTCTTTGCTTTTTGCCCTTTTTTGTGCTTCCCACTCTATTGCCTGACTTAAAAATGGCCACCGGGCCTTCCTTGGTGCCTATTGTCTCCTCTGCCTGACTTCAAGATGGCCGCTGTGGTCTCGCGAGCGCGAGATTCACTGTTTCCTGTATTGCCTGGCTCTAGGATGGCCTCAAAGGGGGGATCGATGGAGCAGGGTTTTGAGAAATAAAAACCTGCTCGGATCAAACTTCTCATTGTGTGGATTATTAACAAAATAAATCAGCATTTCCAGTGCTTTTGAAGTAGGCCGCAAATGTGAATGAATAAAGCACAAATAACAGCCAAAGAAAATGATAATAGAAGCCATAAGTTTAAAAGAGATATGATATTTTCTTTTTCACTAACTGTTTGAAAATAATGTACATAACGTGAAGAGAAATGCAAAGCATTAATAAAGTATTAATAATGAAGTTTTGTAGAGTGACTACGATAATCACATGTGTATTTGTATTCCTAGAGCACATTTACTGTTCTGCAGAGAAGGCCTCAAGAGTCTGTTTAGATTTATTTTGCTTTCTAAAAACGTAGGTTGCGAAGAAATGTATTTTGACTTTCGTGAGTTCCTGATGGCCAAGGCTGTGTGGAGGAAGTAAGGAGCATTATTAATGGAATTTCCTTGCCGACCGGAGTATGTGGACAGTTGTGCTATGAGTTTGATACATTTGCGAGTTGGAGAAATGTGCAAGCCGCGGAAGAGATTATCGGAGTTTCCTCTGCTGAAGGACAATGATGAAAGTTCTCTAAAGACAAAGGAACTGTTCAAAGTTAGGTACACTGGAAGTGGAGTGATCAGACACCCCCTGGCCTAGTCCAATGGGATTTGAGGATTTCTTGGGTTTTGATACATGGGGGGTTGGATCTTAATGAATTAAGGTATAATTACTAGTGTTAGAGTTTATAGTGACGCAGGCTTGGGAGTGAGACTTTGACTTTGCGAGAGGAGAGAGCCGTGTTGCTGTTTCCTAACTTAACTGGCTGGCTGTTGTTCTCCTGATCCTGATCCCAGCTTACTCTTCCGGCCGAAGTGACAAAAGAGTAAAGAATATTTGCAAATAAAATAAATGTAAATTCAGAATATCACACAAACCTAATAACTATAGCGCGAAATGCTAATAGTCTGAAAAGCTACCCTCGGTTCGGAAGAGTAAGCTGGGGCACCCTCAAAAAGGTATGAGGAGCAAAGTCAAGGAATCAAGATAACATAAATTGTGGGTTTGGTGGCAGACTGGTTCCCAGCACCCCCACTGGATACGTTAGCCTGTTTGCATTAGCTAGCTCACAGTGCCACTAGAATCTCCTCTTATCGGGGAAAGAATAGTTTCTGGCAACCTCAGAACATGACAACCCTGATCCCTCAAAATCGTGGAAACAATATACTACTTTTCGCTCAGTCACTCATGCTCACTTAGTTTGTCTCAGAGATACACAGAATAAACAGTCTGGGCGTTTCAATAAGGATTTATTGAACAGTTGTTATTCTAGTGTAGAATAGATGAGCTGCAACAACCATTAGACAGTAGCATAGATATATGGTTAGCAATACTACGAAAGTAAAGGGATGGTATAGTTCTACCATTTTGTAGTAATCATGAATATACACAAGTACATAAAACACATGATAAGAAAGTGCGTACTCCTACGACGTCTCCCTAACTAGATGTACCTAAATGTACCTAGCATCTGTGTAGGTGTTATGCCAAGAATCCCTCTGGGAACTAGTCAACCCCCATTACCTGACAGTTAGAGAATGTGAGACCCCGCCCTGGTCTCGAGTTGGACACCCCGCAAGGGATGTTAGACCACTGCTAGCTGGAGCGTCTGCATGCAGGAACCTCAGCGTCTCTGGTCAGTGTGTCAGCCGGGAAGTCACGGTCTCCTCTCTCTGTCTAAGCAAGACAAGATGTATATATACCCACAGGTCTCCCCAGGGGTCCTACCTTGCTGTGTTACTGTGTCAGCCTAAAGGATGATGTCGGGCTTGAACTTTATCATGGATATTATACAGGAGATGTTCGTCCCGCTGTGCTTCCAAGAAGCCTCATGCATAATGTATGACTTTCGAACCAGGGAAAAACCTGCGTTCTGAATGCAGTGTCGTATCTAGGTAAAAGGTCAGTCCCTATGAACCGTTATGTATGTAATGTAGGGAAGGATATAGGTGAAAGGTTGCAGTGTTACCTGCACCTATGTAGGGTACCTATATGGAATATAACATCCACTCCTCTTCCGACTGGACGACATATGTAACCTATAAGTGTACTACCATTCTAACTAGACATTGGTACGCACCAAAATGTAAAAAAAAAAAATGTAAGTCCGTTTTTATATAGCGCAGCTACTCACCCTTACGGGTCTCAAGGCGCTGGGGGCCGTCGTGGAAATTAAGTGAGCTATTGCCCAGAGTCACATGGTGCTGAGCTGAGCTGCCGCCAGAGCCGGGGATCAAACCGTGAACCCTGTGCTCCGAAGTCAGCTGCCCTGGCCGCTGCACCACACCTCTCCAAGGGTTAAAAACATTTCTTTTAGCTAAAAATGTTTAAAAAACGTCTAAAATAAATTTTCTAAAAAGATTAGAAAATTGTAAACAGAAAATTTGTGGCAGGCCCTAGCTCTAAAAGTGTCCTTTGATATAGTCCGAACCACTATAAGCATTAGAAAGCCATTCATGCCCAAATAAATGAAAAAGGAATGTCAATTTTGTCTGAGTTCCAAATTGAGCTTGTTATTAAAAAAGGGCAAATTTCTTCCAGCACATGACGAGCCAAAATGAGTCAATTGTTTATGTGTCCTGGCTGGTAGACGCAACACTTTCGCTGCTTGCTTCCGCAGTAGACGGCCCCTGTAACACCTCGCAGAGTACGTCAATAGAGCACAGATGATGTTCTACGCTGTCCACAGCCGGTGCCGGGGCAGCCTGTGCGCTGTCCAAAGCCTGGGTGTCAGTGAAGGAGCCGGTGTCCATACCAACAGGTGGAGTTACTACCTGCGGTGGCTCAAGGAATGCTACCATCAACATAGGAATACGCTGAGGACATTGCAGAACATGGTCGTTATCGGGTCCAGTAGAGCATTCACGTCCGGTTGCGCACATAATGCGAGTGTTAAACAAAGGTCTAACACGCATTCTTCTCTGCAAAACAGGCATCGGAGGACAGGTAAGATGCAGTCCATCCAGACTGGTCGAAATGACAAGTACCAAGATGCACTTAGTTCCCTCAGGCGAGGCGTCCATAGATGTTGTACCATGCGGTCACGGTATTTCCGCTCCAGGAGCGCTTTTTCCATCTCCTTGGTGACGGGGCCATCCATTGCGTAGCAGATAGAAGACAATCAGGATACCTGCTATTAGAAACAGGATTAGCGGAAGTCCTCCAAAGATGCTTCCGAATACGGAGTGTATGAAGTTTGGTATAACTCCAAGTACTGTCTGAAAGGTGCTTAGAAGTCCAGAACCTATGGTCTTAAATAGGTGGACATTGCCAGTTGTATCAGACATGTTAAAGATAGGATTCACCATTTCTACGAAATGGAAAGGGCAGTTTGTATTAATAAGCGCCTGTATCTCAGCTGAAGACCTTGCGATCTCGAGTCCAAAAGTCTCTCGAGCAGAGGTTAAGGGCACAGACTTCTGTAAAAGCATGGCTTTCATTCTGCCTAGAGTATTAAACCGTATTAAAGAAACGTTCAGTGAAGGCCATAACGGTGCCTTCCTGACTGTATGTGTCGGTGGAAACAATACTTGCATACAACAAGTAACCCTGGCGCTCACGGTTACCAGATATGCGATGCCCGGGAGCATTCCACAGCAGCCTTGACTGTTCAGCATCAAGTAACTCCCATTCGAAAGTATCACAAGTTCGCCACAGAACCATTACAAGCCCCGTGCAGTAGAATGTCCTGACATATGAGCGATCCATTTAAAGCGCTCTCACAGTTTGTACTACTGAGAAACACTTCTCGATCCCCACTCTAGCATCGAAATCTGTATGGCAATTCCCAAGATTCCTTAATGTACTCCTTACCCATTTTTTCATATTTGCCTGCCTGCTTTTGTTCAAGGCAATATTGAAACTGAAATGTAGTGACCGGTAGAGTTATATGGCCATGGATTAGCCATTCTGTGTGTGGTGATTCTGCCACTGTGAATGGTAATCTATCCAGTTTTTCGATACGCAGCATTGTATATTTTGCTCCCCTTTGTGCCATTTCTAGCTGTTTATCTGTTAGATTGTATTCAGAAAATAGAGACGTACTGTTGATAAAATGCCAAGGCACATAGCCTGCATGCAAAGATTGTAGTGTCCAGCTCAATAACATTATAGAACCTAACTGAGATTGCCCGTGTTGTAATATGGCCAAATCTTGTTCTAGAATGTCTAACGCAGAAGATACAATGTTGCCTAATATATCCTGGAGGTCAATGTTGTTAACCCATTGTCTACCACTGGTAGAGATTTCTCTAAGTTAATACGGTCTATTTCCCGTATTCTTTCTGCGGCCTCTTGTTGGGATATTTTCCAATTTTCATTGTAGGCAGCATAAATGCCAGCATATATGAAACATTTTTGGCGTGGTTTCCTGGGACCTAGTAAAAAATCCCTAAGATCCATGTCTTGTGTGAGTAAGGATAAGTGTTGTTTCACCTCTGTGAGTGTTGAGGTTTCTAGCCAATTAAGGCACAACTTCCCAATACTGTACGACGTCACTACCCCTGGATGTTGTCTCTGTACATAGCGCGGATCTGGCCTGAATTTTGAACCCTTCGGTTTTACCCTTGAATCTTTCCTGACAACCATTGTTGTCTGTGGGCCAAATCAACCATTTCTTCCAATTGGGGTTTGATCTGTTGTATTGTATAATGTCATTTAATGTAATCCCTCCCTCTGATGTTCCGTTACCCTTGGTGTGTGATTGTGTTGGCAGCTGAGGTGTGTTCAAGTCTTTATTCCTGGCTAGTCCAAGGCAAGACGTCTGTTGCACTGTCTCGTTCAAAAACATGATTTGCTGAGGGATGAGACATGCTCTAAATGGTAAACAGACATAATATCGAGTTGTAAATGTCGACTTGCACTAATATCGAGTGCAAAATATCGTAATACAAAAATATCGACTGTCAGAATATCGTTGTCAAGAATATCGAGTTTAAGGTAAGTAATATCCTTTTTAAAAATATCAAAGTCATTAATATCGTTTGCAAAAATATTGTTGTTAAAAATATCGTTGTTTTAGTTAGTGTTATGTATTTTAGTGTGTATTTTAAATGTATGTGTTCTATTTTTTTGTGTAAGTATTGCATTTGTTTTTTAATATATGTGTTAAATTTTTAGAGGCTATTATTTTTTTTAAAGTACATTTTGCGTTTTAGTTCCGTAGCGGGTTGTGGGTTTATAGGGGAATAAGGTGGGAAGTAATTTAATTATAATACATTTATTAATAATTTTTAGAAGTTATTAATTTTTTTTTCATTACATTTTGCATTTTAGTTCCGTAGCGGGTTGTGGGTTTATAGGGGAATAGGGTGGGAAGTAATTTAATTATAATTAATTAATTAATATTTATAATGTAATATTTATTTAATGTTGTTTTATAGTGTTAATTGTGTGAATTAATTTATTAATAATTGTTTTTAATTTGCTTGTTAATTGTTATTAATTGAGTAATTAATTGTTAATTAATTATGTTAATTGTGTCATGCTTTACGACATTGGTGGTGTCTTTTTTAGGAGAATATGGTGGGAGGTAAATTATTTTTAATTAATTAATTGTTTGTTAATTAATGCTAATTAATTTGCTGGAGTGGGAATAGTAAATTATTCCCCTCTGCTATCCAACACTATCCCTACTGTTGCACTTGCTGGAATGGGAATAGTAAATTATTCCCCTCCGCTATCCAACACTTTCCCTACTGTTGCACTTGCTGGAGTGGGAATAGTAATTTTTACCCCTCCGCTATACAACTCTTTCCCTACTGTTGCACTCCATGGAGTGGGAATAGTAATTTTATCCCCTCCGCTATCCAACAATTTCCCTACTGTTGCACTCGCTGGAGTGGGAATAGTAATTTTATCCCCTCCGCTATCCAACTCTTTCCCTACTGTTGCACTCTCTGGAGTGGGAATAGTAAATTTTATCCCTATGCTATCCAACATTTTCCCTACTGTTACAATTGCTGGAGTGGGAATAGTAAAGTATTTCCCTCCCCTATCCAACACTTTCCCTACTGTTGCACTCCCTGGAGTAGGAATAGTAATTTTTACCCTTACGCTATCCAACACTTTCCCTACTGTTGATATCCCTGGAGTGGGGATAGTAATTTTTACCCCTACGCTATCCAACACTTTCCCTACTGTTGCACTCCCTGCAGTGGGAATAGTAAATTATTCCCCTCCACTATCCAAAAGTTTCCCTACTGTTGCACTTGCTGGAGTGGGAATGGTAAATTATTCCCCTTCGCTAACCAACACTTTCCCTACTGTTGTACTTGCTGGAGTGGGAATAGTAAATTATTCCCCTCCGCTATCCAACACTTTCCCTACTCTTGCACTCCCTGGAGTGGGAATAGTAATTTTTACTCCTTCGCTATCCAACACTTTCCCTACTGTTGCAATCGCTGGAGTGGGAATAGTAATTTTATCCCCTCCGCTATCCAACACTTTCCCTGCTGTTGCACTCTCTGGAGTGGGAATAGTAATTTTTACCCCTACGCTATCCAACACTTTCCCTACTGTTGCTATCCCTGGAGTGGGAATAGTAATTTTAACCCCTACGCTATCCAACACTTTCCCTACTGTTGCACTCCCTGGAGTGGGAATAGTAAATTATTCCCCTTCGCTATCCAACACTTTCCCTACTGTTGTACTTGCTGGAGTGGGAATAGTAAATTATTCCCCTCCGCTATCCAACACTTTCCCTACTGTTCTTCTTGCTGGAGAGGGAATAGTAAATTATTCCCCTCCGCTATCCAACACTTTCACTACTGTTGCACTCGTTGGAGTGGGAATAGTAAATTATTCCCCTCCGCTATCCTACATTTTCCCTACTGTTACACTCTTTGGAGTGGGAATAGCAATTTTAACCCCTTCCCTATCCAACACTTTCTCTACTGTTGCAGTTAATGTAGTGTAAAATGTGGTTTAAAAAAAATAAAAATGGTTTAATATTTTAATTTATTATATATATATTTTATTATTATTTTTATTTTACAGGTGTATGTATAAATATATATGTATTTATAATTTTTAATATGTTTCTAACATTTTATAATTTATTAAAATAAATATTTATTAATATTATTAAGTAAATATATATATTATATGTTATATATGTTTGTTTAATTTATTTTTACATTATATTTATTACTTATAAATTTAAACATTTTTTAATAATTCTAACTACGTTTTTTAAATTATGTGTATTTTTTAATTTATTTTACATTATTTTTAAACATTTAAAAAAAAGATATTTTTAACAACGATATTTTTAACACCAATATTTTTTTCAATATTTTTGTACTTACCAATATGTAGATGGGAGATCGATATTTTTGACAACGATATTTTTGTCACAATATTTTTGTAGGTTGACATTTTTGTTGTCGATATTATGTCAGTGATCCGCTCTAAATAAAGCTTCTAACCCCTGCACCTGCCATTCTCTATACCCCAGACTGATTTTAAGTCTATGCTGTCTTTCCATAAGTCGTAACCTTGTTCAGACAACTGGTCAATAAAGGATGCATAGTAAATCTGTTTGGTATTTGTCAACATATTTTTCTGTGCTGATGTTGGTGCAACCTTATAATAATATGAGGCTGGGTCAGACATATTAAACCCTGAAAAATAAGGAAACTTTTGTGCAAATGTTTTTGAACTGCCTTTTGGCGGTGTTGGACAATGTTCCCACTGGTGGTATGTGAACACATTTCTAGGATTAGCAGATTTATGCAAAAATGGATGACCATAAGGCTGATAACAATACATTGATTCATAGTCCGATGTGCCCTCCAATGTTTCATAATTGGAAAATGGAGCAGATTTTTCCAAATCAGACAACATGTTATTAACAGTTTCAAAATCCCAATCATCGGAAAATGTACTTGAGGTAATGATATCACTTAATGATATTTTAAATAAATGTGGAATTTTTAAACTTTCAGTTGGGCCAAATATATCGAAATCAACCTTGTCCCACACTATACCATCAGGTATAGGAACTGCTGTAATGTTCACTGATGACAAGTCTCTTTGTTCTCGATGAGATGATTGATGTGGTTTTAACATTAAGTTCACTTCTTGGGCAGCAGAGCTTTGCCGAATGTATTGTCCACTAATAAGCATGTTAAAAACTATAACTAAGCCTAACCAGAAAAGAAAGAAAAGAATTCCGGAAGTTACCCATAGTTCTACCCATGGTGATACCAGGTAAGTCTTTCTAAGAAAGTTCATAAAGTCATTAACTTGCTGCTTGCGTGATTTTTGGGCTGGCGTCGTTTCAGGTTCACTTGGATCCAAAGAAAACGTATCAAAGTTTATGAAGTAGCCAGAAGCAGTTCGATCAATTGTTGGAAGTGCATCGGGGTTTGTTGAAATCTTTTTTTACTCTTGTTGAGGCACGTTGACGTATACGTCTGTATTTGGTCGAATAGCAACTTGTGAGTTATTTTGAGTTCCATGGCATTGTTGCATAGTCCATCATTCCGTACAGCTGACTCTTCGAAAGTGATGAGTCTTTCCGTTTGAACTTCTTGTATTGAAGCGAGAGGAGGGCGTCTGCTACTGTGGAGTCCATGTGGCCTACTGCTTAGTATCGGCCACATAGTGTGGTTTTATTAGGTCGATTGAGACAAATCTTTTCTCCTGTTTTCCGGCAAGAGGCGGTAGAAGTACAGTTCTTGTTCCTTCAATTGCTAGGACCGGTACAGGTTTTCTGTAGGATGGCCCAAATTATTTCTTGTCCGCTATCTTCTCTCTGACCAGATCCCCAATTTTTGGGATCCAGACAGATCTTGCCGTGACTGATTTGACTTCCCCAGTGGCGGTCTGTTTCAGGTGGACGTTACTTTGTTTTGTCCTGGATTCATTTAGTTCCTGTAAAACAGCCAAATGATCATGGATGTCAAAAGGCTTTTCATCCACCACTGCGCCTTCACAATCAAGATCAGGTACCCACATTCTTGTCCCAAATAGGACCTCATATGGGGTGACACCCCTTAGAGAACTTCTTGGCATTTTGTTAAGGGCCCGCTGGACCCCATAAAGATGTTTTACCCAACTTTCACCCGTGCCTAATACTCTAGCTGTTAAAGATTGCTTTAAGTCTCGGATTTTTCTCTCCACGACCGAATTTCCCTCGGGATGGTACGGAGATGAGTACCGCAATGCTAAACCCAAACTTCCCATTGCCTCCTTGTAAGCCCGACAGCTAAACGCAGGGCCCTGGTCAGAATATAATGTGACAATTGCGTATGTCCCTATGAAAACTCGGAAATATTTTATAACAGTTCGAGCGTCAGCCAAGCGCTGGGGCCACACCAATAGAAATATCGAGCAGGAGTCCACTGCTACCATTATATATCTTTTAGCCCCATCTCTTTTTAAGGGGCCGCAGTGGTCTAGGTAGACACACGCTAGTGGTTTGTCAGCTATTAACAATGGTGTCTGCGCAGGACGTGTTACGGTGGAACCCTTCATCTGCTGACAGATGTCGCATTTCAAGACATAGGGGCCGATTCCGATTCCGGCCGGAAATCTCTCCGACCGAGCCGGACCCGGAGAGAATTCCGACCGAATCGGACCCTAGTAGTCCGACCGGACGAGTACGATGCATTCGCATGCTATCGGACTCGAGTCGGTCGGACTCCCATTGAAGTCAATGGGAGCCGGTCGTACAACGCGTACGCGGGCTCCCATTGACTCAATGGGTGCGAGGCGGACAAGGGCGCCCCCTACAGCGTGTACGCGTCCAGGCGCATTGCGGCGTACATGCACAGGTAGGGGGGACCCATGGGTCCCCCCTGTGTGCGACTCACGCGCCTACGCGTACAGGGGGGTCCAACGCGGACCCCCAAAGTTCGGCTCCGGCAGCTTTTTCGAGCCGGACGGCGCGAGTCGGTCGGACTGCTCGCGGCGCGCATCGTACTTACCCGGCCGGGAAACGTCTCCATTGCGCGGTGCGAGTCGTGTCCATGCGAGTCGGTCAGAGCGTGTTGAAGCCGCGTTCGAGTCGGTCGGCGATTTCGCGGGTGCTTGCATCATACTCGCTCGGCCGGACCCGCGTACGATTCGGTCGGGAAACAGGGCTCCGAATCGGATCCGGTGAATCCGAATCCGATTCGGAGCACTACCGGCCGAGATCGGAATCGGCCCCTTAGTTTTTAGTCTGCTTTGTTAAACCAGGCCACCAGTAGCGTTGTTTCAATAAGGAAACAGTTGCCGTAACTCCTGCATGAGCAGAACCTATCCCTTCGGGTGCTGCTAGTATTAAACCTAACCTACGATCCATATTTGGAATTACTCTATCCCCCACTCCAGGAATCTGAGCAAATGGAATGTTATTGGCATCTAACTTGTAGGAGTACTTGAGTGGAAATCTTTTTGGTACTGCACCGCTGTTTTTGCTTGAAGCAATAACAGCCACCATAATCTCACCATCTATTCTCATTTTAGAAGGAGTGATTGCAGCTACGGAAGCCGTACGTACAGCCCCCTTTGCGGCTTCATCAGCCAATGACTTCCCTTCAACGTGAACGTCATCACGCTGATGACTCAGTGTGTGTATCACGTGAGTCCTTGGTAGTTCGGATTCCAACCTCACTACCTGTTCCCATAGCATTTTATTTATTAATTGTGCCACCTTTTGCGTCTTTGAACCCGTTTTGAACCCAGTATTGCAAGTATTCATTGTAAGACTGCACACAGTAAAAGGAATCACACACAATTAGTATGGGGAATTCTCGATCTGTATTTACAAGTGCCAGTATCAGTGCTTTTAATTCTGCCAACTGTGCCGTGCAGTCTCCTAGGGATTGTGTTTTAGTGCAACTTGGATGGAACTTTCCATCCTGTATGCGACCTTTAACGATTGCACATGCTGCGCTATATTGTTGCTTACTCCCTATGGCCGGTTGAGCAGATCCGTCAGTGTAAATAATATATTCATACTGATCTAGAGGCATTATTTCATTAGGTAGAGGATATTCTTGTTCGTATTGCAGGAATGCTTGTGTCTTCACATTCGGGTCCTACCTGTATTCTACATCTGTTGCAGTGAGAGAGTTAGCCCATTGTATCCATCTCGGATGTAAAGCTTTAGCATTAGGAACGCTTGCCTTTGTCGCAGCCTCTAAGGCTGGAACTGGAGTAACGACTATTATACGTTTCCCCTGAGCCAGTGCTCTTTCTCTCACTACAGCAGTCTGTACTGCTGTTAGAATCTTGTCTGTAGACGCGAAGC
This sequence comes from Calotriton arnoldi, assembly GCA_963921515.1. Taxonomy (NCBI): domain Eukaryota; kingdom Metazoa; phylum Chordata; class Amphibia; order Caudata; family Salamandridae; genus Calotriton; species Calotriton arnoldi. Next base: position 1,185,650 of record CAWUFW010004360.1, read on the forward strand.
GCATCTCAGCATTTGTGTACAAATGCGATTTGTATGCAATTAGTACTGTGTCACCTTCAGTATATGTAAGATAGGTGTACCCAGATTGACCCGCAACTATACGGATCACTAGGTTGCATACGTTTACGCGTGTCTGTAAGTGTTTGGAAGCTATCATGTAAGCTTGTAAGGAACGTAGTGTATCTGTGTGTTCCTGTGTCCAATGTTTTACTGAAAAATCAGGTATTATTAAATCGTAGAAAGGTTTTACTCTTTCTGCGTAATCTAAAATGTAGGTTCTATCAAAAGTTAGGAATCCCAGAATTGACTGTAAAATTTTCAATGATTGTGGAGGTTGGAGCAGCGCACATTTTTCAAAAAAATTGGCTGCCAGGCTTTTTCCTTTACTTGAAAGCTCATATCCTAAAATCAGGACGCTGAGGTGGGCAATTTTTCATTTTTTAAAGTTGAATTTGTAGCCCTCAGATGCAAATCCCAAAATAATGGTATTTACTCTGTTCAAGTGTTCCTCCAGGTCATCGTCTGTCAGATAAATATCATCCACATAGGACAATGCCTCTTCATCCAATTTTTGAAGTAACTCGGTTACTCTGGCCGAAAACAACCCCGAGCTGTTCTTATACCCTTGGGGGAGTCACCGAAATTGCCACTGGGTCTCTAGCACTGAGAAGGCTGTTAAATACCTGCTTCCACACGCTATATTTTGGCAAAAAAATCCATTTGAGATATCAAGTGTTGTTTTGTATTTTTTCCGCACAATGTTATTCATTAATGCGGCACTGTGTTCATTCTGAACTGCAAATGTCTTAGTGCAAGTGTTTAAATGTCTGTAGTCCAAAACTAGACAATATGTATTGTCAGGTTTCATGACAGGAAACAAAGGATTGTTCATTTGAGAGGTGCAAGTTTCAATCACCCCATGGTATTCAAGTTGATCTAAGATCTCCCTGACCTGTTTTTTAGCTCAATATCAGTCCCCAGCACACGTTAGAATTTGACAATGCAACAAATGACAGCAGTAGCTATTGTTAGTCACAAACAAATATATACAGAAATCAAAGTTGTTTCTTTGATCTTTATTCCTTTTCATGGATTCTTCGTGAACAGATCTCAAGCCAACACGTGTTTTGTCGCCTCAGTGATATGTACATGCGACTTTTCCAAGGCTAAGTGGAAACTTAGGATACAGTCACTAATACAGTTTTGCCAGCAACTGTATATCTACAATATATTTCTGTAATACCTCCACCGTGAAATGTTCACTTATTATTGATAAATCTTCACTTCTCTTTATTAATCATGCATCATTAGACCAAACTCTGGTCTTGACATCACCACAAACGTGAAAAAACACAAGAAAGTCTGGTGATCCAAAACTATTGGACCCTTATGTTTGTGGTGATGTCAAGACCAGAGTTTGGTCTAATGATGCATGATTGATAAAGAGAAGTGAAGATTTATCGATAATATGTGAACATTTCACGGTGGAGGTATTACAGAAATATATTGTAGATATACAGTTGCTGGCAAAACTGTATTAGTGACTGTATCCTATGTTTCCACTTAGCCTTGAAAAAGTCGCATGTACATATCACTGAGGCGACGAAACACGTGTTGGTTTGAGATCTGTTCACGAAGAATCCATGAAAAGGAACAAAGATCAAAGAAACAACTTTGCTTTCTGTATATATTTGTTTGTGACTAACAATAGCTGCTGCTGTCATTTGTTGCATTGTCAAATTCTAACGTGTGCTGGAGACTGAAATTACGTTTAATTGTAGCTTAGGCCACAGGATTTGGGGAGGCAGGTGGTTCACTCCACCCTACAGCACCTTGCTAATTGGGATTGTTTAATTGATATTGAGTGGACATACCCTTTTAGGCGCCATTTCCCTACAAATCATACCACCATTCCTTCCTGTGTCCTGTTTTTTAGCTTCTTGCTTTATTGGATACTGCCTCTGCACAGTTGGAGTATTTTTTAGAGGAATAATGTGGTGGGTTGAATCTTCATCCCATCCAACATGGTTTTTGTATAAAGCCGGAGCTTGGGCTACCGCCCACTCACGCGCATATGTGTGTTGCAAATGCCTGGGAATATGGTCTGAGTATGCCGGAAGAATTACCGTTTCTCCTTTAGGGCAATCCATGACGAATGCTGGCGGCCAATCTTGTTCAGCTAATAAAATATCATAGCCAAACGTAAGGTTCTCCCAAAAGAGACCTCTCACTTTCCTACTCTTGTCCCCCTCCAATTGGAGCGTTATTTCATAGACTTTATGTGGGACACTTACTCTAGTATCAGGTGTTTCCCCCGTGATATAATCATTCAAGTCCGCTGTCACCAGAAATTCCATCAGGTTCTGGTGAGCTATTGTTACTTCTGCCGCACTGTCTAGCATCGTCAGAGCCCATTCCCCTTTCAGTAGTCGAATTCTGGGCATGTCTGATCTTTAGACCTGCAACTTTCTTTTTTTTGAACTGTGGCTTTTGCTTTGGCTTCTCTTCTTTTTTAGAAGTATAATCTTGAGCGTGCTGCTTGTCTCTGGACTTTGTACACTCTTCTTGTCTTTCTGACCATCCTTCCCTCTTGGAGTTTTTCGATGAACCCTGAAAGGAACGAGAGGAACGTGTATCAGTATCCTGATACCTGTCAGGTTTCCTAATATTATCCCTATTCCTAAGGTTATACCTCTTTTCGGAGGGCTCCTGTGGAGGAGATCTACCTCGGGATTGAGATCTGTTTCCCTTAAAACTTTGTTGTTTTTTATTGTCCCACTTCTTTTTAGTTGAAGCAGGTGTCTGCTTGGAAGTGTCCTTTTCAGGACTGCCCAGCAGTTGTGGTCGTTTTAAAGCTTTCCCATCCAAACTGTCTCTGCCTAATTCTGCATACGCAGTTTCTATTATTTTTGGTAGTTCGTGTTCCTAGTCTAAAGGACTGAACTCCCTTAGGCATTGGCGGATAGCCACTGAAGCTGCTTCCCCTCCCCCTTAATGTTAGCTGGTATTATGGCTGATACCTGGGCATAGTTACCTAGTAACTTCAACCCTAAGTTTAGGGCAGGTTCTGTATTTGTCTCAATACATCAGGTACTACTGCTAGTGACGGGATACCATGAGTTTTGGTATAAACGTCAGCAAAGACTGTACCCCAAGTGGTACAATCCTCTACTTGTGGTGTTATCCCCATGGGCAAGCAGATTGTTAGTATTCTGTGTTTTTCATACGGGGTAATATTCGGGAATACTGCCTCTAGCTGAGTTATTTTCTGAGCTACCCAGAATGGTATTTGTTCACGTTTTGTGGGCATTTTACCCATTACCGCATGTAATTTTTGTGGTGTAATTTTACTTGCTGTACCCTGAGTTTGAGTTCCATTTATGGCAACTATTGCTAGTTGGACTGTAAATGTCCTCATGACGAATTGTGTCATGTTTCTATAGATTTTAATTAAATCTTTGTGTTGTATGAGTAAGTCTCCTGGAGGCATTGTTTCAATGTCAGGATGTGGCTGCTAATATCGGCCATGTTGCCCCTTCTCCTCCGAGCGGGCCGAGTCTTACTCTTCTTCTTGTATGGGGTAGGGCGCCTTTAAACCAGTATAAGTGTTCCTGGTACGTGAGTGGAACCTCTATGTCCTCGAACGGACAATATTCCACTGGTGCATCTCCTTCGATGTAAGAGTGAAATGTCTGTGTTCTTGCATTTGCTGCTGGGAATGTAACCCATGAATAAAATACCTCTGTTTTGTTTGATTCGTGTGCCTCAATCACAAACACTACTAAGCCACCCCTAGCTGATAATCCATTTTCTAACAGTTTCAGGGTGATTGTATGTCTGAATTTTTCTGCAATCGGGATTGCTTCCCCATCTTCTTCTCCGGCTGAGAGGTGCAGATCTACTACTACGTTATCTCTTGTCTCAGTAATTTTGTAGAGAAAAAGTTTGTTCAAGGGAACTAAGATAAAGGTTTTATGCACAATTTTATGAACACTGTGTCCTTCAAGCTTGATTAACCAACAGCCAATAAATAGGATTTTTTAGCCTACTCAGCTGTGGCGGAGTTTGTGCCCACCCACTCCAGACGTCTCTGGTGTTTTGTGAGTAGGGGGTCTCTGAGAATAGCACGACTGAACTACTCAGATTCTACTATTAAATAAGTGCCCAACCAGATGTCTTCAACCCGCCATAGGGAGTAAGCAACAATATAGCGCAGCATGTGCAATCGTTAAAGGTCGCATGCGGGATGGAAAGTTCCATCCGAGTTGCACTAAAACACAATCCCTAGGAGACTGCACGGCACAGTTGGCAGAATTAAAAGCACTGATACTGGCACTTGTAAATACGGATCGAGAATTACCCACACTAATTCTGTGTGATTCCTTTTACTGTGTGCAGTCTTACAATGAATGCTTGCAATACTGGGTTCAAAATGGGTTCAAAGACACAAAAGGTGGCACAATTAAGCATAAAATGCTATGGGAACTGGTAGTGAGGTTGAAATCCGAACTACCAAGGACTCACGTGATACACACACTGAATCATCAGCGTGATGGCGTTCACGTTGAAAGGAATTCATTGGCTGATGAAGCCGCAAAGGGGGCTGTACGTACGGCTTCCGCAGCTGCAATCACTCGTTCTAAAACGAGAATAGACGGTGAGATTATGGTGGCTGTTATTGCTTCAAGCAAAAACAGCGGTGCAGTACCAAAAAGATTTTCACTCAAGTACTCCTACAAGTTAGATGCCGATAACATTCCATTTGCTCAGATTCCTGGAGTGGGGGATAGAGTAATTCCAAATATGGATCATAGGTTCGGTTTAATACTAGCAGCACACGAAGGGATAGGTTCTGCTCATGCAGGAGTTACGGCGACTGTTTCCTTATTGAAACAACGCTACTGGGGGCCTGGTTTAACAAAGCAGACTAAAGACTATGGGGTCAATTCCGATCCCGGTTGGAGGCGCACCTAATACCATTCGGCCGGGAAAAAAGCAAGGCGAATGCCTGTTTCCCGACCGATTCGCACATACATCCGAACGAGCAAGTACGATGCGCACAACTGCCCAAATCCCGACCCAGTCGTACTCACCCAATACAGGTCCTGTTCTCCGACCGAGGCGGATCCGGAAACGCAGAATCGAGTCGCACGGAAGCCAAAATACAGCCCCGTCCGGCCGGACAAGTACGATGCGCCCTCTGTACGCGCCGAACCCGTCGCTACGCACGGCACGTCAAAGCATCCGGGAGAGGCGCACATAAGCTCCGATTCGCGCCACAAGACGATCCACGGCTACGAGACGAACACGCCAGCGACGAGGACGAGGCGAAGCAAAGAGAAAGATGAACGAGACGAACCAACCATGAATCCCATCGTGCCGATCCTACCAATATTCTACATCTATTACCGGAACTGGCACGGACGCGTACGACGCAGAAGGTAAGTCAGACACCCACCACACAAACAAACCACACGTACCCGACATATCACACACACACATAGGGATGCAGAAATTACTTACACCAGCAACAGCAGCACCATAGGGGCGGGATGGCTATCACCAATGCCACATATACACATAGGGGCCTGGATGCCAACCACTAACACCACCCCTACCCAGGGGGTGCTAGATGCCTGTCACTACTACCACCTCTACCCATGGGGGGCTTGATGCCTACCACCACTACCTCCCCTACCCATGGGGGGCTGGATGCCTACCACCACTACCACCCCTACTCAGGGGGTGCCAGATGCCTACCACTACCACCACCCCTACCCAAGGGGTGCCAGATGCCTACCACTACTACCACCCCTACCCATGGGGGGCAGGATGCCTGTCACTACTACCACCTCTACCCAGGGGTGCTGGATGCCTGTCACTACTACCACCTCTACCCATGGGGGGCTGGATGCCTACCACCACTACCACCCCGACTCAGGGGTGCCAGATGCCTACCACTACTACCACCCCTACCCAGGGGTGCCAGATGCCTACCACTACCACCACCCCTACCCAGGGGGTGCCAGATGCCTGTCACTACTACCACCTCTACCCAGGGGGTGCTGGATGCCTGTCACTATTACCACCTCTACCCATGGGGGGCTGGATGCCTACCACCACTACCACCCCTACTCAGGGGGTGCCAGATGCCTACCACTACCACCACCCCTACCCAGGGGGTGCCAGATGCCTACCACTACCACCACCCCTACCCAGGGGGTACTAGATGCCTACCCCTACCATCACCCCTACCCAGGGGGTGCTAGATGCCTGTCACTACTACCACCTCTACCCAGGGGGTGCTGGATGCCTGTCACTACTACCACCTCTACCCAGGGGGTGCTGGATGCCTGTCACTACTACCACCTCTACCCATGGGGGGCTGGATGCCTACCACCACTACCACCCCTACCCAGGGGTGCCAGATGCCTACCACTACCACCACCCCTACCCAGGGGTGCCACATGCCTACCACTACCACCACCCCTACCCAGGGGGTGCTAGATGCCTACCCCTACCATCACCCCTACCCAGGGGGTGCTAGATGCCTGTCACTACTACCACCTCTACCCAGGGGTGCTGGATGCCTGTCACTACTACCACCTCTACCCATGGGGGCTGGATGCCTACCACCATTACCACCCCTACTCAGGGGTGCCAGATGCCTACCACTACCACCACCCCTACCCAGGGGTGCCAGATGCCTACCACTACCACCACCCCTACCCAGGGGTGCTAGATGCCTACCCCTACCATCACCCCTACCCAGGGGGTTCTAGATGCCTGTCACTACTACCACCTCTACCCAGGGGGTGCTGGATGCCTGTCACTACTACCACCTCTACTCAGGGGGTGCTGGATGCCTGTCACTACTACCACCTCTACCCATGGGGGCTGGATGCCTACCACCACTACCACCCCTACCCAGGGGTGCCAGATGCCTACCACTACCACCACCCCTACCCAGGGGGTACCAGATGCCTACCACTACCACCACCCCTACCCAGGGGTGCTAGATGCCTACCCCTACCATCACCCCTACCCAGGGGTGCTAGATGCCTGTCACTACTACCACCTCTACCCAGGGGTGCTGGATGCCTGTCACTACTACTACCTCTACCCATGGGGGCTGGATGCCTACCACCACTACCACCCCTACTCAGGGGTGCCAGATGCCTACCACTACCACCCCCTACCCAGGGGGTGCCAGATGCCTACCACTACCCCCACCCCTACCCAGGGGTGCTAGATGCCTACGCCTACCATCACCCCTACCCAGGGGTGCTAGATGCCTGTCACTACTACCACCTCTACCCAGGGGTGCTGGATGCCTGTCACTACTACCACCTCTACCCAGGGGGTGCTGGATGCCTGTCACTACTACCACCTCTACCCATGGGGGCTGGATGCCTACCACCACTACCACCCCTACCCAGGGGGTGCCAGATGCCTACCACTACCACCACCCCTACCCAGGGGTGCCAGATGCCTACCACTACCACCACCCCTACCCAGGGGTTGCTAGATGCCTACCCCTACCATCACCCCTACCCAGGGGGTGCTAGATGCCTGTCACTACTACCACCTCTACCCATGGGGGCTGGATGCCTACCACCACTACCACCCCTACTCAGGGGGTGCCAGATGCCTACCACTACCACCACCCCTACCCAGGGGTGCCAGATGCCTACCACTACTACCACCCCTACCCAGGGGTGCTAGATGCCTGTCACTACTACCACCTCTACCCATGGGGGGCTGGATGCCTACCACCACTACCACCCCTACTCAGGGGTGCCAGATGCCTACCACTACCACCACCCCTACCCAGGGAGTGCCAGATGCCTACCACTACCACCACCCCTACCCAGGGGGTGCTAGATGCCTGTCACTACTACCACCTCTACCCAGGGGGTGCTGGATGCCTGTCACTACTACCACCTCTACCCAAGGGGTGCTGGATGCCTGTCACTACTACCACCTCTATCCATGGGGGGCTGGATGCCTACCACCACTACCACCCCTACCCAGGGGGTGCCAGATGCCTACCACTACCACCACCCCTACCAAGGGGGTGCCAGATGCCTTCCACTACCACCACCCCTACCCAGGGGGTGCCAGATGCCTACCACTACCACCACCCCTACCCAGGGGGTGCCAGATGCCTGTCACTACTACCACCTCTAACCAGGGGGTGCTGGATGCCTGTCACTACTACCACCTCTACCCATGGGGGGCTGGATGCCTACCAATACCACCACCCCTACCCAGGGGGTGCCAGATGCCTGTCACTACTACCACCTCTACCCAGGGGTGCTGGATGCCTGTCACTACTACCACCTCTACCCATGGGGGCTGGATGTCTACCACCACTACCACCCCTACCCAGGGGGTGCCAGATGCCTACCACTACCACCACCCCTACCCAGGGGGTGCCAGATGCCTACCACTACCACCACCTCTACCCAGGGGGGTGCCAGATGCCTTCCACTACCACCACCCCTACCCAGGGGGTGCCAGATGCCTGTCACTACTACCACCTCTACCCACGGGGTGCTGGATGCCTGTCACAACTACCACCTCTACCCATGGGGGGCTGGATGCCTACCACCACTACCACCCCTACTCAGGGGGTGCCAGATGCCTACCCCTACCATCACCCCTACCCAGGGGTGCTAGATGCCTGTCACTACTACCACCTCTACCCATGGGGGGCTGGATGCCTACCACCACTACCACCCCTACTCAGGGGTGCCAGATGCCTACCACTACCACCACCCCTACCCAGGGGGTGCCAGATGCCTACCACTACTACCACCCCTACCCAGGGGTGCTAGTTGCCTGTCACTACTACCACCTCTACCCATGGGGGCTGGATGCCTACCACCCCTACTCAGGGGGTGCCAGATGCCTACCACTACCACCACCCCTACCCAGGGGGTGCCAGATGCCTACCACTACTACCACCCCTACCCATGGGGAGCAGGATGCCTGTCACTACTACCACCCCTACTCAGGGGGTGCCAGATGCCTACCACTACCACCACCCCTACCCAGGGGGTGCCAGATGCCTACCACTACCACCACCCCTACCCAGGGGGTGCTAGATGCCTACCCCTACCATCACCCCTACCCAGGGGGTGCTAGATGCCTGTCACTACTACCACCTCTACCCAGGGGGTGCTGGATGCCTGTCACTACTACCACCTCTACCCAGGGGGTGCTGGATGCCTGTCACTACTACCACCTCTACCCATGGGGGGCTGGATGCCTACCACCACTACCACCCCTACCCAGGGGGTGCCAGATGCCTACCACTACCACCACCCCTACCCAGGGGGTGCCAGATGCCTACCACTACCACCACCCCTACCCAGGGGTGCTAGATGCCTACCCCTACCATCACCCCTACCCAGGGGTGCTAGATGCCTGTCACTACTACCACCTCTACCCATGGGGGCTGGATGCCTACCACCACTACCACCCCTACTCAGGGGGTGCCAGATGCCTACCACTACCACCACCCCTACCCATGGGGTGCCAGATGCCTGTCACTACTACCACCTCTACCCAGGGGGTGCTGGATGCCTGTCACTACTACCACCTCTACCCATGGGGGCTGGATGCCTACCACCACTACCACCCCTACCCAGGGGGTGCCAGATGCCTACCACTACCACCACCTCTACCCAGGGGGTTCTGGATGCCTGTCACTACTACCACCTCTACCCATGGGGGGCTGGATGCCTACCACCACTACCACCCCTACCCAGGGGGTGCCAGATGCCTACCACTACCACCACCCCTACCCAGGGGGTGCCAGATGTCTGGCACTACTTCCACCTCTACCCAGGGGGTGCTGGATGCCTACCCCTACCACCACCCCTACCCATGGGGGGCAGGATGCCTACCACCAACAACACCCCCACTCATAGGATGGGTAATGCATGACACAACAAGCACACACCAACATAAGGAATGCAACAAAAAGACATCCCCCCCAACACCATGACAAGTGTGTGTAGACTGTGTCAAATGCCTACAACACTGAACTTGACTTTGAACATACAATGTGACCCCCTATCACATGTGTCACACATAAATGTGTGTGGCCCCCACAATGCAAGCAGACCATGACCACTGTGGCAATGGGGTCCAACCCCCATCATCACAGTGACCAAAAGGTAAGTGTGGGGTCCATAGCTGAAGCACATTTTGAACATTGTGGCAATGGGGTCCAACCCCATCATCACAGTGACCAAAAGGTAAGTGTGGGGTCCATAGCTGAAGCACATTTTGAACATTGTGGCAATGGGGTCCAACCCCCATCATCACAGTGACCAAAAGGTAAGTGTGGGGTCCATAGCTGAAGCACATTTTGAACATTGTGGCAATGGGGTCTAAACCCCCATCATCACAGTGACCAAAATGTAAGTGTTGACATTGAAAAAGCTGCAACTGCCAAACTGCATGGATGATTCCTGGTCACAGAACAACAAACACATCAGTGGCAAAGTAGTGCTTGTGTCCCATAGCAACATAGATTGGGGGAGGCAAACAGTGCAGTGCAAATAAGACATACCTTTGGCCATGTGCAGACAAACATCACCCATGGGGGCTGACACTGTCAACATCCATCAATGACACAATGACAGAAGTGACCATCATAATGCAGACCCACATATTTGCACCAATGGGCACACAAATGTAGATACCCTGTGGAGACTGTAGATGTGAGGTGAACAAATAACATACCATGGCAGCAATGGGACACACAAACAATGATCATTGTGCTGACTGATGACCTAGGAGTCCATGGGACAGCAGGTGAAACCCAACAAACAACATACAGCCAATGGCACACTAAAGATATGCCAATGCAGTGGTGCATATGCACAAACACAAACAGGCACACCCACACCCACACTGCACATCAAACACAACAGGTGAGGTGGGGGTGCCAGTGTCCCCAGGCAACCACACAACACATGATGAGGCCTGAATACCAATTACACAGATGCACATACAGTGCCACACAAAAGTAACTCATGGATCCAAATCCCCTATGTGGGCAATCAGGCATTGTTAGATGAGAGGGAGCACAAATTACACATGTCACACAAGCATGTAGGAACAGCAACTAACACAGCAAGAGACAGACCCACCACAGCACTACCCCCAGGGACCCCATATTGTGCTGACACTAGCCTGCATGATAATCCCACTGTGATGACAATGTTAGATGTCGTTCACACTGTGAACCCCAGCCATGTGTCCTGAGCAACTAACTACCATCACACCTACACAAGCTCCAATCAATCAGCACGGCCTGCCAGCCAAGGCCAATATGGAGGTAGGGGTCTGGCCGTGCAACAACTCACTTTTGCACACACTCAACACCACACACCCTGATCTCCACCAATGTGCAGCAGTGAAGCTCACATGGACTGGTGACATTGCACATGCACCCCTGACAATACCAGGGGTGGTGGTGGGAACTAAGGTGCAGAAACCCATCACACATGGCCAGTTAACAAGACTCGTCAATGTCTGAGACACAGCACAGTATGCTGTACATGGGCATGATGTGAAATCCACCACAATCAATGGGATCCTGGCCATAGTCACACACCAATCAAGAAGCCAAGGTGACACACGAAGAACACACGTACACAACTACCAACATTGCAGCTCTGACCCTGAGCAGTGGCAGCAGTCACACACACAACGTGTCACAATCACTGAAAGCTAACACAAACTGTAAATCACATGACTCGTGTAAACAAGTGCCAAGGGGAATCCTGAATGTGTCCCATCTGCTTTTGCCCACATCCCCAGCACTGACAACAAAGACAACCTGGGATGACAACCTCATGAACATTAGTTTGCCATGCACCCACATCACAGAGAAACCAGGTCCAAGATGCTGGATGAACACAGAACAACTCAGCAAGCATCACAAACAGGAACATCCCTAGGGACACAGCCTGTGTAGGAAAAGGAAGGGAACACGCACAGACATGCTTACACAACACAGGCCCACGCAATGTCACCAGATTACACACTGCCATGAGGGCACTCCACTCCTGTGGAAGGTCCGCTGTGCCAAACCTTGTCTGTGCACGACCCAAACATGTCAGCAGAACACTCCGTCAGTGAGTCAACAACCACAACACACAGCAGGCTCTGCTCACATCAGCCTGGGTACGGGAGTGTCACGTCAGTCATCTGCACACACACCAAACACGTGTCAAGCAAGTTGCACTGTATACACAGATGAGTCCTTCGACATTGATGTGCAAAACTGCATGTCCAGTGGAGCTGGGCACACAGTCAGGGAAATCGGAACATTGAACAGTGGTAAGCCCACCAGATGTGCATCAGTGTAAGACAAAGATGTTCATTTACAAATGCAAAAAGGACATCCCTGTGTCAAATGCTGAACATTACACCCTCAGACTGTAGCAAAGGATGCCATAGATCCAGACTACAACAGGACACATATCCCATGGACCACATGGAGTCCATCACTGCAACACTTCTTCGTCCTGATGTGAACACTATTACAACTGCAAATGCAGGATGCTACTCATCCACATCATGTACATCAAAAGAAAACCCAAAAGTAAACAAAAAGGGGCTTTATTCAGCAAATGTCAGGGTAAACACGGAAGTCCAAAAGAAACTAAGGCCAATGGCCAGTCCAAAATCACAGTACCAACGGGGTGAGAAGTGACAACTGGTCACACATTGCTTGCCTGCACTGGTACAGTTGGGGGACATCCCCCCTTGGAGGGGCATACAAGGGGCAGGCCAGGCACCGCAGGGACAGGATCAGGGGATGGCAGAGTGAGGCAGTGAAGGGGTGGTGGGTGCAGGAGTGTCACCGGCAACTGCAGTGGAGGTGTCTGACTCAGGGGGCCGGCACCACTGTGGTACACAAGTCAGTTGGTGTGGGTGCTGCAACCACTGCAGTGGGCTGGACTGTTGTAGTGGACTGGGTACCCACTGCAGTGCCCGAGTCAGACGTGGTGGTTGTGGACTCCACTGCAGTGCATGACTCCAAGGGAGTGGAAGGGTGGGCAGATGAGGTGGGCAGGACAGAGGGGGGGACCCGGTCCCCACAACAGTGCCACTAACAGGCAGAGCGTCTGCGTTGGGGGTGGAAGAGCAAGTGGCAGGGGGGGGGCCTAAGCAGTCTGGGGATGCGGTATCGGTTTGTGGGGGAACCTGGGGCAGGGTGTGGCGGGGGAACCTGTGCAGTGGTGGCCTGGGGGATGGAGGAGAGAGACTGGGCGCTGGAGCTGCCTGGTGGTGGTGGTGGGGCATTGCTCTTTCTGCTCCGGGGGGACTTCCTAATGGGCTCCTGTGTCTGCCTGCGCCTGGGGGAGGGTGTCCGGGGGCGAGGGGCACTCCTCTCTGTCTGGGTGGACTTCCTCTTCCCCTGGTATGCTGGATCAGCAGGAATGGAGGGAAGAGGCCGAGGTCACACAGGAAGATCTGCTGTGTAGGTGGGGTAGCAGGCGAGGCAAGGGAAGGGGTCTTGGAGGGAGAGGATTTGGAGGACTGCGGAGTGAATGTGGATGCCTGTGTGTGTGTGTGTGTTCCCCATCCCCTGTGTCTGTGGTATCATTCACCTGAGGATGCTTGTGTGCACGTCTTGCCTTACTCTTGGGTGTGTCTGTGCTGCTCGTGTCTGTGTGTTTGGTTGACTGTGCAGGTGTGCATGTGCTTTGGACAGGTAGGGGGGCAGGAAGTGTGGATGGGGCAGAGGTGGGAGGGGTGAGGGACTGTTGGAGGCGGGACACTGCTGCCGTCAGGGAGGAGTCCATGGACCTATTGCTCCTCTGTAGGGCAGACATACCCGTCGAGATGCCCTCCATGAACGACACCAGCTGTGTCAACAGAGTGGTGTGTGCATGGAGGACACTCAGCATTGCTGTCTGCCCTACATGGAGCTGCCGAAGGAGGTACACAGACTCCTCACTCAGGGCAGCAGGGGACACAGGGGCAGGGGCTGCGGTGCCTGGCACGAAGGAGACATGCTCCCGATCACGGGAGCCTCCACAGACCTCAGGAATGGGAGCCAATGGGAGGGCGGTGGTGGTGGTGGTGGTGGCGGGGCCAGACAGACTAGCTGGCCTTTGGTGGCTGCTGAGACACGCCTCCACAAGGGAGTCATCCTCCGAGCTGCTGTGGTCCCCAGCTGAGGTGGATGGTGCTGAGGACTCCTCGGTGTGGCTCCCCTCGCCCTCCGTGCCACTGGGTCCCTCTGACCACTCATCCGATGCTGACCCAGTCTGGCTCCGCTGCTCCTCCTGGTCCGTGGAGCTGTCCCCTCCTGTCTG